>CM067329.1:16970000-18170000 GCA_034376525.1 Nicotiana benthamiana | reverse complement strand
TTCACTTTCTTAAACTATTAAACAAGAATTGGCTTTTCTTTGGAAAATTTTTCCAATAATTAAGTGGTGTGATGTATGGCGGCTCCATTTTAGGTTTTTTGCACCGAATTTAAAATCTACAACTATTTCCATATAATGCTAATCACTGCGGAAAGTTAGGAGATGAAGGTTTAAATATTGCATGGTTATGGTAATGGAGGGGTTGCTCTGATGGTAAGCAACCCCCACTTCCAACCGAGAGGTTGTGAGTTCGAGCCTCCCCAAGAGTAAGGTGGGGAGTGTTAGAAAACGTGCTTTACGCTAGAGGGGGGTGAATAGCGTTTACAGAAAATTATGGAGAAATAAAAATCTGTTGCGGAAATGAATACTGCAAGAAATTAAATATGTGCAGAAAATAAATAGGAATGAACACACCGATGTATACTGGTTGGCCACACGTTGTGGTTAGTCCAGTCCCCGAGAGACTCTCTCGAGATTTCCACTAGTTCTGTTAAGCTTAAGGGTGCTTAACAAACCGTTACAACCAGAAGCTTGAATCACACAAGCTTCGACGAACTTTGCTTGAAGATGCCGCACTCCAAGACTTCACAAGAAGGAATGGATTGTTCCTTCTTACAACAAGGGATTACAAATTTCCCTTCAAGTGTATAAACACTCAATACTCACTTAAACAATAACTCTCTTGAAGAGTGGATATGAGTACAACTTAATTAGCTCAAGAATACAACAACTTGATCAAGTTTTGGCTCTCAAAAATATATGTATGATATGAAATGAAATCAAAGATAGTATAGTAAGCTCTTGAATAATTTTTGCAATGTTGTTGTTTTTCTGAAACGTTTTCCAGGCAAGTTTTAATAGGCAAAAAAGGAGTTTCTGACCGTTGCCTATTTGTCTAATAAAAATTTGATTTTAAGAAATGACAATCGATTGTTGCTCCTACACAATCGATTGTTGTCCAGTTTTTCAAAAGGGTTCTGACAACGTTTTGAACAAAATAGATTCTGTAATAAATATACACCAACCAAATCTTGACTTTCAAGAACGACAATAATTTTTCACTTCCAACAATCGATTGTTGGACACCACAATCGATTGTGGTTCCCTTGGTCAAAATAATTCTGTCAAGATATTTGAAAAAAGATAGATTTTGTTGTCAGAAAATTGTCAAACGAATCTGTAAATTGGTGAGTAATTTACTGAGCATTTATTGGGACGTTGACTATGTGGAAATAATTTTTAAATAATTTTTCAACTACAAAAGATAGACTTTAAAAATTGTTTTTGAAAGTCTGACAGCCTAACAATCGATTGTTGGCCTGGACAATCGATTGTCCATCATTTTTGAAGATTTTGAAAACTCTCTGCCTGAAGCACAAATTTTTGATGCTAAGTAAAAAATGTATTGACAATCGATTGTGCATAGTGACAATCGATTGTGGGCTCAAAAATGATTTTCAAGGAACTTTCTGTCTCAAGACAATATTTTTAACACTAAGTACAAATACTTAAACAATCGATTGTTTCCCGTGGACAATCGATTGTTTGGACTCAAAATCATATGACGAGTTTAAAAATCATTTTGGCTAATATGCAGATTAAAAACTTAAAGATGCATGATTTAAAATGATTTTATGTGAGAGCCAATATTAGAAATATGTTGTTGAATCAAGATTACAAAATAAAATGACTCAACAATAAACACGACTAATCTTCATTTGTGATTCTTGGTTCCGCACTATTTCTTGTACTTGACTGTTAATGATTCATCCTCGTTAGTTGGTTTGGCAATTATCAAAACCTACATAGATCAACACACGTTTAGCTTGAGAACGTGTTTTCAACAATTTCCCCCTTTTTGATAATGGCAAACCTGCATCGGGATATGCATATTAATAACAGTTCAAGAAACAGTATTTGTCAAGTATTCCCCCTCAATTTATTATTCCCCCTAAATATATACGAACATATATTCTAGTGCACAGCCAAAATAATATAATGCATAGCCCGGTTTTCTTCCCCCTTTTGACATTAACAAAAAGTGCAAGAAGAACCATTTTATATAAAGTAATCAATAAGACTGTAAAGAAATGGGCTGTTTGTGCGTCATATCCTTGTAATTCCCCCTGCCTTTAGGGCGATACCTGCAAAAATTTGTTAGACCACTCCGACGCTCAAGTTAGAAATCATTTCAGCAAAAAAAATAAAAGTAAAAAAAATGCAATGCATGATTTAGATCAACGTGGAGTCAAGAATCCCGAGTTCACTGCGAATTCGGAAGAAGGACTCTTTCTCTAAAGGTTTGGTAAAGATATCGGCTAATTGATTTTTGGTTTCAACAAATTCAACGTCGACATCTCCCTTGAGAACGTGATCTCTTAAAAAATGATGTCTAATTTCAATGTGTTTCGTTCGCGAATGAAGAATGGGGTTCTTCGTCAAGCATATGGCACTAGTGTTATCACATCTAAGAGGGATATGATCGAGATTTAGGCCATAGTCCAAGAGTTGTTGTTTCATCCATAGGATTTGGGTGCAACAACTCCCCGCGGCTACATATTCAGCCTCGGTTGTGGACAACGCAACACTTACTTGTTTCTTGCTAAACCAAGAAACTAGAGAGCTACCGAGCAAATGGCAGGTGCCACTAGTGCTCTTGCGGTCCAATTTGCATCCAGCGAAATCGGAATCGGAATATCCAACAAGTTGGCATGAGGAACCTTTGGGGTACCATAGACCCACATTTACAGTACAAACAAGATACCTTAAAATCCGTTTTACCGCAGTAAGGTGAGACTCCTTCGGACACGATTGATAACGGGCGCATAAACACACGCTAAACATGATGTCCGGACGACTAGCAGTAAGATAAAGGAGAGAGCCAATCATACCTCTATACTTTTTAGTGTCGACTTCCTTACCTTTCTCATCTTTGGTTAGATGATCGGATGTGCTTATGGGAGTAGCCATTGTCCTTGCATTGTTCATTTCAAAACGTTTCAACAGTTCTTTGCAATATTTGGCTTGGCAAATGAACGTGCCTTCTTTCATTTGCTTTACTTGTAATCCCAAAAAGAATGTTAACTCCCCCATCATAGACATCTCAAATTCATTTGTCATTAAGTCGGAAAATTCCTTGCACAAGACATTGTTAGTAGCACCAAAAATAATATCATCTACATATACTTGAACTAATAAAATATCATTGTTTTTACGTTTAACAAAAAGAGTAGTGTCAACCTTCCCCCTAATAAAATTGTTCTCCAAAAGAAATTTACTCAATCTTTCGTACCAAGCTCGAGGAGCTTGTTTTAACCCATAAAGAGCCTTCTTGAGTTTGAAAACATGATCGGGAGATTCGAAATCCTCAAAACCGGGGGGTTGTTCAACATAGACTTCTTCTTGAATAAAACCATTTAGAAAAGCACTTTTCAAATCCATTTGATATAAAACAAAATTCATAGACGAGGCAAAAGCAAGTAATAAACGAATAGCCTCTAGTCTAGCTACGGGAGCATAAGTTTCTTCATAATCAATACCTTCTTCTTGATTGTAGCCTTTTGCTACAAGCCTAGCTTTGTTTCTAATGATTATACCATTTTCATCTAATTTATTGCGAAAAACCCATTTCGTACCAATTATGGTATGATCATCGGGTCTTGGCACCAATTCCCAAACGTCATTGCGTTTGAATTGGTTAAGCTCCTCTTGCATTGCCAAGGTCCAATGCTCATCCCCAATTGCTTCGGAAACAGTAGTTGGTTCAATTTGTGAAACAAAAGCTAATTGACCTACGGTGTCTTTGAGAATGTTTCGAGTACTTACTCCTTTCTCGATATCCCCAATTACCTTGTCGAGAGGATGGTCTTTAGACGTCCTCCAAGCCTTTGGCATCTCGGAAGTTTCCTCTTGTTGTGGTGCTTCCTCCGTTGGTTGTTCCGCATTTTTGCTTTCAATCTCCTTTGTATTTTCTGTTTGTTCCTTGTCTTGAATATTCATCTTGTTTAAAGATTCTGCAAGATGATCACACAAATCCTTTCTCGCCAAGCGAGCATCATTTTCACAAAATACAATATGAGGGGATTCCTCGACAGTTTTAGTACGATTGTTGAATACCCTATATGCTTTGCTATGCGATGAATAGCCAAGAAAAATACCATCATCAGATTTAGCATCAAACTTTCCCAAACTATCTTTTCCATTATTATGGATAAAACATTTACAACCGAAAACTCTAAGGTGGGAAATATTAGGCTTTCTTCCCTTATAGAGTTCGTATGGAGTTTTCATGAGTATCGGTCGAATGACTGCTCTGTTTAAAACATAGCAAGCGGTACTCACTGCATCGGCCCAAAAGATTTTGGAAATCTTTGACTCATCGAGCATGGTTCTAGCCATCTCTTCGAGGCAACGATTTTTCCGTTCCACCACTCCATTTTGTTGTGGTGTACGTGGAGCCGAAAAAGTATGTTCAATACCGAGTTCATCACAAAGGTCCGCAAAGAGATTGTGATCGAACTCTCCTCCATGATCACTTCTTATGGAAGTGACGGTTGAGCTCTTTTCATTTTGCACACGTTTGAGAAAAATTTTAAAGGCATGAAAAGCATCACTCTTATGGGCAAGAAATAGAGTCCATGTGAATCGAGAGTAGTCATCAACAATAACCAAGGCATAACGATTTCCACCTAGACTTTCAATTCTAGATGGTCCAAAAAGATCCATATGAAGAAGTTGTAAAGGTTTAATGGTTGAAACAATATTCTTTGATTTAAAAGAAGCTTTTGTTTGTTTCCCTTTTTGACAAGGTTCACAAATAGTATCTTTTTCAAATCTGATTTTTGGAAGACCGATAACTAAATCTTGTCAAACCAATTTGTTTAACAACTTCATATTAATATGAGCTACTCTTCGATGCCATAGCCACATGTCATCTTCCTTACTCATAAGGCAATTTACAAAATTTGATGAAGATTTTTCTAAATCAACCATATAAATATTATCGACTCTAATACCACGAAGAATGATTTTAAAATCAGTGCGACGAAAGACTAAGCATTCATTTGAATCAAATAACACAAGATTTCCCTTGTCACATAATTGACTTATGCTCAAGAGATTATGCTTAAGACCTCTAACAAGTAATATATTTTTAACAGAGGAAGATTCATCCTTACCGACCGATCCAATGCCGATAATCTTTCCTTTGTTATTATCACCAAAAACGACATTTCCTCCTTCCTTAGGTTCTAGTTGAAGGAACTTAGATGCATCCCCGGTCATGTGTTTGGAGCATCCACTGTCAAGGTACCAAAGTACACTTGACCCCTTCAAACATACCTACAAAACAAATCACTGAGTTTTTGGTACCCAAATCATTTTGGGTCCTTGTATGTTAGGTGTAGCAAGTCTCGCGTTGATGTGCCGATGTCGAGTGAAACAAACAGGGGCTATATGCCCGACTTTACAGCAGTAATGACATGTAACATTTGGATTATGCATACTTCTAGGATGATAATAATTAGAGGGCTTAAATCTATTTACTCTATTTGTATGAAAACTGTTTTCATGCATTTTTCTAGATTCATATCTAGGTGATCTAATTATACCAATATTTTTTCTATTATTAACTCTAGAAAAATTATTCACTACATGACTAGTATTTCTAGGTGGATTTGTTTTACTTTGCCTAGGTTGAGTCTTAGGTGATTTATGAATGGACTCAACTTTTTCTTCATTTATAAAACCTATTCCGTGCCTAGTTGATCTCATATTATCAAGCATGACATTCAGGTTTTTGTGTGAAGAATTGAATTTGTGCAAAGTGCTTTTAAGACTATCTACTTCTTCTTTTAAAGAAATACAAGAAGAACATCCTTTGCTTGAGCTTTCCGGTTGTTCGGCAATTCTTTTTCCGTAAAAGTGATTTTCCTTTTTCAATTCCTCAATTTCAAAATTTAATTTTTCAGAATCTTTTTCTTTTAGGAAGAGTTGATTTTTCAGATCTTTTATAATTTTTGAAGCATTTATAAATTCAACGTAAAGCTCATCAAAGGCATCTCGCATTTCTTCTAAAGAAAAAGTATTTTCGGATTTGATACTTACCTCATTTTGAGTTTCCTCCTGTCCCATAAGACACAAGTTTGCAGCTTGTTCATCTTCGTCACTCGACTCTTCTCCTGAGTCGCCTCCCCATGAGATGTATGCCCGTTGTTTCTTTTCGGGCTTCTTCAAGTTTGGGCAGTTTGGTTTAATGTGCCCATATTCTCCACATTCATAACATTTTAGTGGTCCACTTCTCCGCTTTCCTCTCCGTTCATACTCTTTGCGCATGAATTTGTTGAATCTCTTAATAACGAGTCCAAGCTCGTCTTTTTCATCACTTGACTCTTCCTCAATTTTGGGTTGAGCCGTGTTTGCCTTTAAGGCGATTTTCTTCCTACCTTGATCAATCAAAGAGGGGTTAAGAATAGTAGATTCGTATGTTTTAAGGTTACCTCTTAGACCATCGATTGTGACATTGGTGACGCCTATTGATTCTTGAATTGCGTCAGCTTTCGAACGCCACTCCGAAGTTAAACTTCTCAGAATTTTACGGACGAGTTCTCGATCCGTAAACGTCTTTTTCAGGGCGTGTAAATCATTTACGATTTTGGAAAATCGTTCAAACATGTCATCTACTTTCTCACCTTCCTGCATACGAAATAACTCATATTCATGGGTTAGAAAATCAATTTTTGCTTCTCTAACCTGGTCAGTGCCTTCGTAAGTAATTTCCAATTTATCCCACATTTCTTTTGCAGTGGAACAACATGATATCTTCCTATAGTCATCGGGATTTACAGCACAAAACAGCATGTTGATAGCTTTGGCATTATTCTCCACTTTTTTAATGTCTTCCGCATTATATTCTTCTTCAGATTTTGGGACGAAAATTTCACCTTCCTTTCTCAAAGGAATCAGTTCACCGTTTTTGATAATTTTCCAAATCTGAAAATTATTTGCTTGAATGAAGATCCTCATCCTTTCCTTCCAGTAGGTGTAATTTGTTCCATCAAACAATGGTGGTCTTGTGGTGCAAGATCCTTCACCCATTCCTGCATATGCACTGCTAGAGGCCATAGAAAACTTTCCTCTCAAACTGTTAGGTCTTTCAGAGAGTTAGGCTCTGATACCAATTGTTAGAAACGTGCTTTACGCTAGAGGGGGGTGAATAGCGTTTACAGAAAATTATGGAGAAATAAAAATCTGTTGCGGAAATGAATACTGCAAGAAATTAAATATGTGCAGAAAATAAATAGGAATGAACACACCGATGTATACTGGTTGGCCACACGTTGTGGTTAGTCCAGTCCCCGAGAGACTCTCTCGAGATTTCCACTAGTTCTGTTAAGCTTAAGGGTGCTTAACAAAGCGTTACAACCAGAAGCTTGAATCACACAAGCTTCGACGAACTTTGCTTGAAGATGCCGCACTCCAAGACTTCACAAGAAGGAATGGATTGTTCCTTCTTACAACAAGGGATTACAAATTTCCCTTCAAGTGTATAAACACTCAATACTCACTTAAACAATAACTCTCTTGAAGAGTGGATATGAGTACAACTTAATTAGCTCAAGAATACAACAACTTGATCATGTTTTGGCTCTCAAAAATATATGTATGATATGAAATGAAATCAAAGATAGTATAGTAAGCTCTTGAATAATTTTTGCAATATTGTTGTTTTTCTGAAACGTTTTCCAGGCAAGTTTTAATAGGCAAAAAAGGAGTTTCTGACCGTTGCCTATTTGTCTAATAAAAATTTGATTTTAAGAAATGACAATCGATTGTTGCTCCTACACAATCGATTGTTGTCCAGTTTTTCAAAAGGGTTCTGACAACGTTTTGAACAAAATAGATTCTGTAATAAATATACACCAACCAAATCTTGACTTTCAAGAACGACAATAATTTTTCACTTCCAACAATCGATTGTTGGACACCACAATCGATTGTGGTTCCCTTGGTCAAAATAATTCTGTCAAGATATTTGAAAAAAGATAGATTTTGTTGTCAGAAAATTGTCAAACGAATCTGTAAATTGGTGAGTAATTTACTGAGCATTTATTGGGACGTTGACTATGTGGAAATAATTTTTAAATAATTTTTCAACTACAAAAGATAGACTTTAAAAATTGTTTTTGAAAGTCTGACAGCCTAACAATCGATTGTTGGCCTGGACAATCGATTGTCCATCATTTTTGAAGATTTTGAAAACTCTCTGCCTGAAGCCCAAATTTTTGATGCTAAGTAAAAAATGTATTGACAATCGATTGTGCATAGTGACAATCGATTGTGGGCTCAAAAATGATTTTCAAGGAACTTTCTGTCTCAAGACAATATTTTTAACACTAAGTACAAATACTTAAACAATCGATTGTTTCCCGTGGACAATCGATTGTTTGGACTCAAAATCATATGACGAGTTTAAAAATCATTTTGGCTAATATGCAGATTAAAAACTTAAAGATGCATGATTTAAAATGATTTTATGTGAGAGCCAATATTAGAAATATGTTGTTGAATCAAGATTACAAAATAAAATGACTCAACAATAAACACGACTAATCTTCATTTGTGATTCTTGGTTCCGCACTATTTCTTGTACTTGACTGTTAATGATTCATCCTCGTTAGTTGGTTTGGCAATTATCAAAACCTACATAGATCAACACACGTTTAGCTTGAGAACGTGTTTTCAACAGGGAGTTCTTGGAGGGAAGGATGCCGGGGGTCTATTTGGAAACAGTCTCTCTACCCCAGAGTAGGGCTTTGAATGCTGGATATGGAATTTTATTGGCTAGCTTTTGAGCTTTATTCATCAATTCGAGTCTTCGGAAGGGCGTTGAATGCCGGATATGGAACTTCAGATGAGGTGAGTCTCCTTTCTAGCCTTGTAAGAGGGTATTGTCCACTTAGGTGAAATAATCGATTATGTGCTCTTAATTGTGGGGGCTACGTACACACAAAGTAAAAAGAGTCTGTGCGTACCTACTATTATGCCATTGTTCGGGTAGTTAGGATCCATATGCATTCTATACGTGGATTAATTATAAACTTATTGACAACTTGACTTGCTTAAATCATACTAAGTTTGTAAACGAATTTCTAACATGATTTAAACTTCACTTTCATAAACTATTAAATAAGAATTGGCTTTTCTTTGGAAAATTTTTCCAAGATAACTTCTTGATTGACTGCCTGTGTATGTTTATTTTCTGTTGGAGCAGGCCGAACGCCATGGCAGATTAAATGAGTAGGCCGAACGCCTTGGCAGATTAGACAGATGCATCCATGATTCACGTCGTTTGACCCTCGGTAGTTCCAGTTTATTTTATGTTGGAGCGGGTCGTCGACCTCGTCATGATTTGCTCATGCTTGTAGTGCTGCCTTGAACTTATTGAAGTTGTTATTGCCTCTTCATGGCTTGAGAATATTTGGATAAATAATGAAAAAAGAATTTTAGAAATCCTATAAAAGAAACAATTGTTTACTTGTTTCCTTCTATTGGATTAAAAATCATGTTTATAGAAATCCACGATTTAATGTATTATTGACATCATATTACTGGACCCTTAGTATGTGTCGAAGTCGACCTCTCGTCTCTACTTCTGCGGGATTAGACTGGATACTTATTGGGTACACGTTGTTTTCATTCATATTACACTTCTGTGCTTTTTTGTTGCACATGTTCATGTGTTACTAGTGGCCTATTGGGCGTAGCAGCACAAATGATTATGGGACTGGGTGAGTTGTATTGTTCAAGATGGCCCGCAGCTAGTATTGTCCATTCCCAGCATAATATATTCACTTTCTGTCCACTATATTCTGATGGATGTTGCATTTTATTATTGTCTTAGTAGAAGCTCATGCACTTGTGACACCGAATTTTGGGATGATTTTGAAATATTTTTGTATTAATTGCCTATCATTTAATTCAAATCGAAGCGGTTATCTTTCTTTTTACTTATAAAAATTGAAGGAAAAGCTCAGTTTTCAAGATTGTTAAAAGGAGAACTTCAACAAGTAATTTTTTTGGCTTGCCTGACAGCGGTGTCCAGCGCCACCACGGCCCTTAGTAGATTTTGGGTCGTGACATATAGTGTAAGTATATAACTTTTATGTATATATATACACATACACACATACACACACACACACCTATATATATATATATATATATATATATATATATATATATATATAGACACACACACATAAAAGTTATATTTGATATATATAAGCTAATGCACTGATATTTAGTACGTAGTGTAGTGTAACTCTATATATATATATATACACACACACAAATATATATACATGCATATATAATTTATACTTACACTATACTATGCACTAAGTATATATATATAGATACACACGCACGCTTCGTAGTACTACTTAACTCCTTATATAGCATGTTAGAGTATATTTTAGTCTATTTATCCCTTGTATTACAAAAAGTATTAACGACTTATATTTATATTATTACATAGCAATACGAAAGTGATTCTAATTTTGACCATTGTTGACCTGAAAAGAGTCCTATTTCGGTCACTAATTGTACATAAATGTAACTTAGCGATCAAAGTTGTTCGCTAAATTTAAATTATATTTATTTATATTTGATATAATATTTAAAATAATAATTATAATTGTTAAACGTTAGGACTGGGTCTCAGATTAGCGGCCAAAGTTAGTCTCCATTTCTTTAAGCGACCAACTTGATCGCTAACTTTGAATTATATTTATTTATATTTTATAAATTTTTTAAAATAAATATATAATTATTAAAATTTTATAACTTGATCCCCTTTTAGCAACCAAAGTTGGTCGCTACCTTTTTACCCTTTATTTAACGATTAACGTTGTTCGCTAATTTTAAATTATATATATTTATATTTTATGTGGGTCCCATTGTAACGACCAACTTTGGTCGATAATCTCAGTTTACCTTTGACCAAGCAAGTCTGACCAGTCCTATCAATATTTTGACGAAATTAGCGACCAACCTTGGTCACTAATATATTTCAAATATTTATTTTATTAATTTCACTTATTTAGTGACCAACTCTGGTCACCTTTTTTTTACAAACTAACTTTGGTCGCTTTTTTTTCCGGAATTCTAGTAGTGGTAAGCGGAATCAATGACAAAATGAATGCATATATAAAGTAATTTTATTTATTATGATTATTATGTATCTGGTATTTTAATTACTCTTTCTGCTCCTTTAGTTTGTTTTAATTTTATGTATTTTAATTTTAGTTAGGTGGAATCAATGAAATTATAAAACGTTTTTGCGACGAACAAAGTCGTCAGTAACAGCCTTAACCGTGCTACTAAAAATCGGCATAGAAGATCGCCGCTAAAGGGCGACCAACTATGGCAACTTTTGGTGGCAACAATTGAGAAACATATTATCCTTTCAAAAGCGATCTCTCTTTCCCACATTCCCCTTAGCTTTATGGCAGTTTTAGTTTCCCAAATACTATTCTTTTCTAGATAACTCATATTTTATTTTCTTTAAATATTAATCAAAAAGCAAATTCAATAAATGTTTGTTTTGAGTTCCTAATTGAAAAGATTATTTATGCGCATCTATTTAATATAAGATGTATATATATTATTTCTTTTCTCCAAGAAGTATAGAGTATATTGCTCTTTTTGAATCTTGGAATAAATCACTGATTTGAGGACTAAACAAATGCATGCTTTTGGTGCAATTATAGATAATTTGAAGTATGGGGTATCATTCATAAAATTCATCGTGGAAAACTGTTTGTTTATGCCCGAGTATTAGGTTTAAATGCTTGTGTTTTTTTTTTTTTTTCTCTATTTGTTTTATGTATAATTGTGTACTAGTTAATCTTTCGCAACAGTACATATAAAGAGAGAAAAAAACTATTAGATACAATTTATTCATGACAAAGTAGATAATTATATTTTCCCCACAGGCAAGAAATCATAGTACAACAACTTATCCTACGTACTACATATTTTTTCTTAATCAAACCAACACTCAGGCTGATGGGTGATTTACTACTATTACAACAACGACGATCAAGTAAAATTCTACTAGTAGAGTTTGCGGAAGGTAGTACATACGCAAACCTTATTCCTACCCGAAGGATAAAGAGGTTGTATATGAAAATCACTAATTATTCGAATTAAGGACCCTACAGTTCTTTCTGATTCCACCATCTGATCCAACCAGAGGGCTAATATTTCCCATCTTAATCATAGAATTAACAAAGTCACTAAAGAAAAACTTAGAGCTATTACTATTACTTTCAACTAATGTTTTAGTTGTTTGTATAGCATCATCACTAGAGAACAGACTTGATCTGATTCAAGAAGTCCTCTTCCATTGATTAAATTCTTGAAATAATGATTGTCAAATAAGTCTATGGAATTCCTATCAAGAGGAGCTGTGTTGTTTCCATCACTTGGTAATGGACACAAATTTTGCAATTCACTGACTAATGTTGTGTCTAGAGTTGGGTCTGGTGCACCTGTGCCACTGAAATTTCTTAATCTGTTGTCAAAGGTTGAGACGGATCGGAAAGAGTAGAAAATAAGAATAGTTACATGCTATAAAAGGTTAAGTTCATTAATAGTGTAAATATTATTTATTTATTAGTACCTATAAATTAAATCCATATAGATATACTTAATAAATACCGTTATTTACCATATGTGTATTTACCTGATAGGCCCGCAACATCTGTTACATTTAATCCAACAGCATCAAACTTGGAAATGATAGTATTGAGAGGGTCAAATGGAGCTGGAAGTGCAGTATTTGATCCAGAAAAATTAGCAGCTAATCCATCTCTTCTCCCTAATAACACCTTCCAAAATGGCCCCCCACTCTGAACAATAAAAAAAATTGTCTCAGCTTCTTAAAATATAATTAATGAAGTGTGGCAACATTTTCTCTATATTACCACCAAAGAATATAATAAGTCTACTTTTCCCTTAACTAGAGGTTTTCAATCCGAGGTATAGAAAAAAATTCTTGGTAAGTTTTAATGGAGGCCTATGCAGCACGAATTCGCATATAATCGGGATTCACTATAGATACTTGACACCGAGCAAAAAATTTAAAAAAAAAAGTCCAATATTTCTTCATTTTGAAATCAACGTATGGATATGAGTCAATCTAAAGATCACCTAAATATAATTATACCTAACCGGCTATAAAAGGTGTTATTATTAATCTGAAAAATAAGACGGATTTTATAATAACATATTAAAATACATTGATATATAAATTCAGTTTTTCTCTTATTAAAAAATGTTTGGATCTATATTTGGGACACTCTAAAATTCCTACCGCACCTGTGTAATATCCAAAAAATATACTTGTTTTAGAGAAATTGACCACACAGCCGATAATATTTTTTAGAGTCCGAACAACATAGATAAGGATTTAAAATCTAACCAGTAGAACTGAATCTCCAGCAGCAATAGCTAAAATATCAGCACAAGAAACAACTCCACTGCATGCATTTTCGACAGCAGTTTTAATATTGTCTATGACTTCAAAACCCCTTGCTGAGTTCAAGTTGGCTGGTATTAACTTCTCACTTGTCGTACTATTCCCATCCAATAATAGTGATGCATCACAACCCTACAAATCCAAAAGAAAAAGTAAGTGATATATCATAATCAATTTGAACCTTTCTTTGTAAAGGTTAACCTACAAAAAAAGAAAAAAAAAACTACAAATTCTGAACACTAAATTTCAATATTAAACGAAGAAGATTAAAGACCCCAATTAAAAACAAATAAGAGAACTTATAACATGTGACAGAGGTAGAATTTTCGTTAAGAAGTTAAAAAAGAAGTTAAATTTTTTTAAAATTTATGGCCAATGATCTCATAAAAGGGAATTGAACCAATGACCTCATAAAAGTTCTGAACCCCACTAAATTATGCTTTTTGTCTGTGTTAATAAAATTTATAATTTTTGGATGAAGGAATTTGGAACTCCTTCAACCCCGGCTTACAACTAGCTAGAAGAATGTGTGTGCGTCAATTTAGCCAAAAGTAAGTTACAAAATATTATTTGTCACTTTAGAAAGTAAAGAAAGAAATAGTTTTCTTGACAATTCAACTTTTACGAGTCAAAAAAAGCTTAGAGTTATTAATTACTCATTTGAGGAAGAAATAAGGATAACTTCGTAAAATATCTATTATGATTACTGCTATCAAATAATTTTTTTAGTGAGCATGTCAATACTTTAAACGAGAAATAAAAAGGATCGGCGATTAAGATAACAAAATAGTTTTTAAACCAATAATAAAATAAATAAAAAAGAAATAAAACCGGTAGTAAAGACATTAGTGTGCATGCAAAATAAATATTACTTCCTTTTCGGCTACACTATTAGGTTTTTTTTTAACTTATAACTTTGGACGTTTAACTTAAATATTTCTAATAAAAGTGATAGAACCTTACACTGACGAAGCAATCGTGGAAATGAAGACGAAGCAAAGAAGAAGCCATTCTCAACTCATTCTTGATTGCATTCTGAATTTCTTTACGTACAACCCTAAGGACATTTGGACATGTTTTTGAGTAGAAATCAGTTGTTTGCTGAGAATCCACAGCTATAAACAAGATCAAGAAAGTTAAAACTTGAAAATAAAAAAGAAAGTTGCAGTATTTCTTCATGGTTTAACGATCAGTAACGATCCGGATTTTTTGTCTTAGGATGATGTGAATACATGTTAACGAACTCAAACCCTAGTTTATAATCATGATCAAGAGATGATTAACAAATATAAAATTCAATTAATAATTAAATAGTGTGATGTATGGCGGCTCCATTTTAGGTTTTTTGCACCAAATTTAAAATCTACAACTATTTCCATATAATGCTAATCACTGCGGAAAGTTAGGAGATGAAGGTTTTAATATTGCATGGTTATGGTAATGGAGGGGTTGCTCTGATGGTAAGTAACCCCCACTTTCAACCGAGAGGTTGTGAGTTCGAGCCTCCCCAAGAGCAAGGTGAGGAGTTCTTGGAGGGAAGGATGCTGGGGATCTATTTGGAAACAGTCTCTCTACCCCAGAGTAGGGGTACGGTCTACGTACATACTACCTTCCCCAGACCCCACTAAATGAATTATACTGCGTTGTTGTTGTTGTATGGTAATGGAGGCTTAGTACTTATCAGATTATATGTTCATGAATCTTCAGCTGTTTGTATGGATTATTAAATTTGATTATACTTAGTGCATAATAAAATAACTGTTCCAACATCCTCAATTTTTAGTTCTCTATGGTAATAGTTCTTAATTACGTTAAGAGCATGATTATTATCTTTATACTACAATAGTCGAATGTGCTTCTTTTAACAACTAGCTGGAAACCTTGCATCATCTAAAACCATTATCTACAAAACGTTGACTTTTTCTTATCATTGCTTCCCAGAAAAAAGGGAAATTTATGTGGTATGCCCACTGAAAATATTAGTTAATACCGTATACAATTAAAATATTATTTTATCCGGTATATCTAGTTGACTCTCTAATTGATTACAAAGAGTGCTGCTAATACATAGGCTCTCTTGTTTATTCAAATAATAAGGTCTTTACATAAATAGCCAATCAAATTTATTATTTATTTTTAATCCGTGTACATAACACTTATTATACATACATATGTGTGTGTGAGAGAGAGGTTATAAATATACCAATTATACATACCTTTGGCGACGGGCTTCGCATCACTTAAACTTTTGTGGGCCTATTAGAAACGATGTGATGAACAATAGTCATTGATTCGCCATGATTGTTCCACGTTTTTCTATTTTAGGGCCATAAAAATGGAGATAATTTCCAATTTTTCATATGCTAATGTCCATGCCATCTTCACGAATTCGGGCAACGTGCACCGAGGGACACGAGGAATCTTTAAAAACTGGCTCAAATGATGGACAACAAAATATAAATATGGCCGAGTATGAGTCAAAAAATTGAGCTTGCCAACCAAACTCTTGTATGATTCAGGCTTAGGCAATAGCACACCAACATCAAAATGTAACTTGTGAGCAATGTCCAAAGGACTAACCACTCCAGAAGCATCAAGACAATTAAACTCAAGGAGCAAATCAGAAATAAATTTTTTTTGATGGAGAAGGAACCCCGGAGTAGTGATAGAAAACTTCAATACCCATAAAATAGTTCAACAAACCTAAATCTTTGATCTTAAACTGTACATCAAGAAAACTCTTAAGAGCAGAAATTTCAGACAAACCATCCACAGTTAATACAATGTCATTAACATAGAGTGCTAGAGAAATAGAAAAGATTCAGTTCGCTTAGCAAACAAATAATAGTCATTTAATGAGTGGGAGTAGCCCTTGGAACAAAGGTCGTAAGACAGCTTTGCATACAACTATCGAGAAGCCTATCTTAGCTCATAAAGAGATTTTTACAGCTTGCACACTAAAGTAGCTGATCCAGAGGAGGTGGAATCAATAGAAAGGCCCTAGGGAAGCTTCATATACGCTTTCTCATCTAGTTCCCCATGTAAAAAAAGTGTTATTAGCATCTAACTGAAACAAAGGCAATTGTCTTTTAAGTGCAACAGCAACCAAAAATTGATACTACACATTTTAACCATAGGAGAAAAAATTTCATTAATATCGATCCACTCTACTTGAGTGTTACCTCGAACCACTAATCGTGCCTTATATCTTTCCACACTATCATCAGCTTTATATTTTAATTTATAAACCCACTTTCTGCCTATGGGCTTCTTACAAATAGGAAGCGTAATAATTTTCCAAATTTGATTTGCCTCTAAAGCTACAAATTCCTGTTTTATTGCCTCTTGCCAAACAGGAATGGCAGCAGCCTAAGTATATGAATAAGGCTCTACTGGAACAGCCTGTGTAGTGGAAGTGGAGGTAGTAGTGGAGCAAGAAATAGAAGGAGGAAGGTTGAAAACATAGTCAGTCAGATGGGAAGGAAGATGATGGGATCTAGTGCTTTTTGTAAGTTCAAAAGGAGGAGGTAAGACATCATCAGGTGATGAAGAAGAGGGCATAGAATCACCAGAAGATGAGAAGGTAGCAGAAGGAGGGATAGGAAAAGAGGTAAAAGTATCATAGAACAAAGGGAGAGAAGGAGAAGAAGAAGAAGTAGGAGTAGAAGAGGGAGTATTATAAGGAAACACAGATTCATGTAGCACAATTGAAAATAAATAGATTTAATTTGCAAATTGTAACTTGTACCCCTTTTTGGCAAAAGGATACCCAATAAACACATAAGGAAAAGCTCTAGGGTGAAAGTTATTCATGTGACACTTGGGGGCTGTAGCATAACATAGACAACCAAAAGGCCTTAAATGAGAATAAGAAGGAGGATGACCATAGAGTTTTCAAAGGGGGTTCTTTCGGATAAAATAAAGATGGATCCTATTAATAAGGTAAGTTGTTGTCAACAGACAATCTCCCAAAAATTTTATAGGAAGATTGGATTGAAATAGAAGAGCTCTTGAAGTTTCAAGTAGGTGTCTATGTTTTCTCTAAACCATACCATTCTTTTGTGGTGTGTTTGGACAAGTGGTTTGATGAATTATCCCATTATTAGAGAAGAATTCAGTGTCTTATGTAGAAGATCCAAGCTCTAAAACATTATCACTTCTAATCTTTAGGATAGAAAGTTGAAATTGAGTTTTTACCATGATTATAAATGTTTTAAGCGCCGAAAATGCATATCTTTTAGAGTGCAATAAATGTGTCCATGTTGCTCTACTACAGTCATCAACTATGGTAATAAAATACTTAGTACCAGAATATGCTTGAGTGTGGTAAGGTCTCCAAGTATCAACATGAATAAGTTGAAACAATGAGGTAGACTGAGAAGAACTATCTGGGAATTGTAACCTAGGTTGTCAAGCCAAGGGACAAATAGGACGTAAAAGATTGTTTAGCTGGTGTGACGACTCGACTGGCCGTCTTAAGAGTTAACGCCCTGATCCCCTATTTACTACTTTCCCTATGTTTATTTCTAATAATTTGATTTGTCGGGATATTAGGTTTTGAGTTTCGGAAAGTTTTGGGATGCTTAGTCCCTAATTGAGAGCTTAAGAGTTGAAAAATTTTCCCTAGTCAGAACAGTATGAAGACGATCTCAGAATGGAAATTTGATGGTTCTGTTAGCTTTTTAGGTGATTTTAGGGTTGGGAGCGCGTTCGGAATGTGTTTTAGAGGTCCGTAACTAATTTAGGCTTGAAATGCCGAAGTTTGAAATTTTGAAGTTTCCGATTGATAGGCAAGACTTTGATCCGAGGGTAGGAATGGAATTTCGGAAGTTTCAGTAGCTCCATCATGTAATTTGGGATGTGTGGGAAAAAATTTCAGGTCATTCTGACGTGGTTTGGTTAGCTTGTCGATCGAAAGTGTGTTTTGACAAAATTTGAAGTTCTTAGGATTAATCATTGATTACTTTGAGTTTCCGAGGTTGTTTTAGGTAGTTCAAGGTTTGGAACAAATTTGGATGAGGTTTAGGATGTGTTGGTACTTTTGGTTGAGGTCCCGGGTGCCTCGGGGTGATTTCGGTTAGCTAACAGGAAGTTTTGAGACTTTCGGAATTGTAGAAAATTTGCAGTAGCAGTGCAGGTGCGATTTGGACTTCGCGATCGTGAGCCTGGGGCTGCGATCGCATAGAAAGATTTTGGCATGCCAAGTTTCTGTTCTTCATGTTCATGTTAGAGGGTTCACGGTCAGGGAGGGTGAGTTCTTTGTGCTTCGCCTTTACAGGTGTTAGTTCGCGTTTGCGTAGAAGACTTTGGAGTCCAGGCGAGATTTGTTCTTCACCTTCGCATAGAGTTAGACACGTTCGCGTAGTTTTGAAACTGAGGCATCATGTTCGCGTGTGTTTGGTCGTTTTGCATAGGTTATTTGTGAAGCCTTATATTTTTAATGCTTCGCGTCGTGTGACCTTGGTCGCGATCACGATGAAGGGTTTGCTGGAACTAGGCAGAAAGTTGTAAACATTTCATCTGCGAGCTTAAGTCATTTTCCACCATTGTTGAGTATTTTAAGAGCTCTTTGGGAGTACTTAGGATTCGAGGAGTATTGACTGGAGGTATGTTATATGAACTAAAAACGTGATTTTATTGTGAAATTAACCTAGAAATTCGTGGTATTTATTTGAAAAGGAAAGAATTAGAGCTTGGGATTTGAGGGGTCATTTGAACTCCGATTTTTGTGTTCTTGTTATGTATAGACTCGTGAGAGTATGTGGTTTTCAAAAATATAAGTTTCACCCAATTCCGAGACACTGCCTTGAGGGCCGCTTTGGTCATTTTACCTACTTTCACATCTTAGCTTTGAATTAAATAGTGGAATCAATTGATTAAGATGTTTTTAATGATATATAATTGAATTGAATGGATTTGGACCATTTGGAGTAAGGTACTTGTGGCAAAAGTGTAATTTCAATGATTTTGGAGCTGGTTCGAGGTAAGTGGCTTGTCTAACCTTGTGTGGGGGACTTCTTCCCATAGGATATGATATTTTGTCATTGAATTGCCTTGCACGTGAGGTGACGAGTGCGTACTTGTGTAAGTTGTTGTAAATATGATTTTCTTAAAGTATTCGTTAGCATGCCCCATTTTCCCTGCTTTGCTATAATTTCTGACTTAACCTGTTGTTAGTTAGAAGTACAAGTTTAGTTGACTTTATTTGACTTTTGGCTTAAACTGCCTTAATTGCATTATGTGCTACATGTTAGGCTAGAATTGACTCTCAACTTATACGAAGCTGGCCTTTTATTTAATATTCGTGTGCCATTGCTGTGTATTTTAAATTGGGACTACCGAATGACATTTCGGGAGATTCCCGGTATGGAAGTTGTGATTTGGATAGAGATGCGAGATACGAAGAGATCCCTGAAACTTATATTGAGGATACCAAGAGATCCTCGGGATACCAAGAGATATTTGGCACTTATATAGAGGTTACCAAGAGAACCTTGGGATATCAAGAGATACCTGGCATTTATATTGAGGATACCAAGAGATCCTTGGTATACTAAGATATCCCCGATTATTATTATTCTTGTTGGAATCAGCATTTCCTTGTGTTCTACCTTTATTTATGTTTTTTCGTTATGGTACCCCTATTTTCTGTATAGGCTTTTGCTGTAGATTCTCAATTATACTGTTTATCTCATCCTATCATTTACTATTATTATTTTTCCTCAGTATGGCCTGACCTTCCTCGTCACTACTGAACCGAGGTTAGGTTTGGAACTTACTGAGTACCGTTGTGGTGTACTCATGCCCTTCCTGCGAATGTTTTTCATGTGCGAATCAAGGTACTTCCACAAAGGCGTGTTATTCACGAGGTAGAGAGATCCAGCAGAGACTTCAAGGTACATATGTCGCTCCGCAGACCAGGAGTCTCTATCTTATTCTAGCTTTAGTAGTTAGCTTTTCTTTCCTACTATTATTTCAGACATTCTGGAGTTAGAGCTATGTATTACATTATGTTATCTTGTGTTCCCATGAGTTTCTAGGTTTTGGGATAGTATTGTAGTAGTTCAGCTATTGTGTTGTATATGCCAAGTGGTATTCTACATTACCTCTTTCCATTTTTGGTAAATCTTGATTTGGGTTATAATTTTCGCAAATTATTTATTTATGCATTGGTAGGCTTACCTAGTCGTAGGGATTAGGTACCGTCACAACATGTTCACGGAGGGCGAACTGGGGTAGTGACAAGTTAGTATGAAATCTCTAGGTTCATAGGATTCACGAAACACAGGCTGGTTTATTAGAGTCTCACTGATCGGTACAGAGACGTCTGTACTTATCTACAAGAGGCTATGTAACTGTTAGGAAAAATTTCTCTTCATTTGATTTCCCTTTCGTGCGAGTTTTTTGATGTCACAACTAAAATTCTATCTTTCTATTCTGTCACAAATGGTGAGGACACGTGCGACACGAGGTGATCAGGCACCCCCACCCCCTACTACAGCCATCAGATACCGGGGCCAGGGTAGAGGACGTGGACGCGCATGTGGTGCAGCCAGAGCACCTGCACGATCTTCCGCCAAGATACCACCGGCAGGTCCAGCTAGAGTCCAGGCACTAGACACACTTACTACTACTACTGCTTGTTAATACCCAATTTTTTCGTGTATTCTTATATACAAAATATTTTTAAAATAGCATGTACATGAATATATAAGCATGTCGAAGAGTGTTGGTATTTTTCCCTAATTTTTAAAGATATTAAAATTAATTTGTTATGTATTTTTAGTAGTACAAAATCAAATAATTATTCTCTAGAATATCATTTTGGTAAACAATTTATTTCTTTTCTTATATTTACACCAAAATATAATTAAGGTAATTTTTGTATATTTTAATAATTTTATTTGTTATTTTTAAAGCTAAATTGCATGTAATTGCAATTATAGCCTATTTTATGATTAATGATATTTTATAATTATAAAATTATTTTTAATATTTAACATTAACCCATTTCTATTTCAATTAAATCTTCCTTTCCTTTCAATTTAAACCTTAAGTTGACCCCAATTCCCCCCCAAATTATACCTAAATTACCCGACCCCTAACGCGATATAAAAACCCACCCGGCTCCCCTTTGATCCAGGTCGTTGATCATTTTGATCAACCGTCATAAATTCCACCTTCTTTTTTGAATTCCCAAACCCCCCTTGACCTAACTCATTTTCATTCTAAACCGCCTTTGAAACCTCTCTCAGAACTATCTCAAACCCTCTCGAAACCCTATCCTATCTCATTGTTTCCTACCTCAAGCTCATCGGAAATCATGGCTATTCCGGTCATGATAACCCCATACTCACCTTCTATTACTCCTGTGTGTTCAATATTTGAAGAACCAAGGCTTTGACCTTTATGGCTCCCTTTTCAGATCTTCTCAGATCTGTGGATCTACGCCTTCCCGGTCACTATTCCGCCATATTCGAGCAATATGAGTCTTTTCGACTTAGGATCGGACATTCCTCAAGACCTTTATCATTTTTAGGGTTTTCTCTGCAATCCATGGCTATTCGAGGTTCTTTCTGATTTCCTTTTCTTAGATCTATCACGTACCTATGCTCCACTTGAGTTTTCAAATGATTTCCCCCAATTTTTCTTTGAAAAGTACTTCTTTTTAAGATTTTTCTTTCCCGATCTAGAGTTTTCCAAAATGTTTACGTGATTTCTGACTTTACGTGTACTTGCTCCTATTGTGTTTTTGTATTCTTCCTTTTACCATGCTCTTGTATGACTATCTTACTGTGTTTTTCCTGCTATAATTTTTTTGATGTTCTTATGTTCTTCTACTGCATTTTTCTACTAAGTGTGACAAGTTCTTTATTTGCCTTTTTCTTGACTTTGTTTGAAGTTCTTTCTAGACATGTTTCATCTTCTGTTTCCTTGAGTTTACACTACCTCTTTGTCCTATTAACTTGTTTAAGTTCCAAGCTTTTATCAAAACATATTCTTTACGGTTCAAATCAGCTTTTACTCTATGGTTGTTTCAAACATACTATTTTACCTATTCGTTTTCTCATGAGCCTTTGAAAGAGACTTCCGAGCCGGTTTCAGTTATTCGCCTTCTTGTCTCTACATTTTATTCGAGTTGAAAAACCCTAGGATTTGGGTTTTCAACAAGTTTGGTCTTGTGTTTGGCCTAGGGTTCTATTATGGGACCCTGGATTCTCTCAAACTAAGTCTGAGCCTAAGTACTAAATTTGAGCCTCTTTGTTTGTGACTCTGAACTTTTCTATACTGGATTCATTCTAATTAGCTTGACAATTCTTCCTTGTTTGACATGTATGTATGCTTTATATATGAGAGATTCTTCCTTCAAAAGGGTTTTACTAATTTGTGATTGATTCAAAATTCCTTTTAATAAGGTTCGTTTGATTGTTACTGATTTTCTTTAATTAAACCTTTATTCACTTTTTCTGGTTAGATTTGTTCATACCAAAACTCAACTTCTGATTTTTACTGGCTGTTGATTGATTCACTTTTCATATTTTCCCCTAATTGTCTACCATTTAATACTTTTCATATATGATTTCTATGTATTACCCCTTTTGTGCTACTTTGAAAGGGTTTTAACCAAAAAACATTTCCTTAATTGGTTTTACCCATTGAAATTAGAATCCCTTAACAAAAAGGAAGTTTGATTTCAATGAATATTTTCTTTCCTTTATTACTTGTTTTCTGCACTATAAAAGGGGGCAAGGCCCTTCTATGCACATCATCGATTATTGAACATTTCAAATTCAATGTTCTCACACTCTCTATTAGGATACTCTTTTAATACTCTACTATTCTCTAATGTCTCTTGTACTGTTTACTTGCAATTTGGCTTACAAGACTCCTGCTTTCTTTTATTTGTTTCCCTGAAACTTGTATGTCTTCAATTTGATTTTAGCTTCTCCCCTATGTGTTTACTTTAGAGTTTCTATACTCATGTCTACGTTGCTATTCATGTTATGTAATGAAGCTACTTTCTCGTTGCATCTGCTATTTTTCATGAATTCACCATACCCTCGCCCCTTCTCTATGTGTGAGTTAAGGCTCATGGACTGGCAATATCTTTATGGCTGCCCAGGTCTGAACTTGATCCACAATAAATCCTAACTCCAAATATTGGGCTAACAGGCTGGTTAGGGGTGTGCCAGCACTCCCAATTGCTCGGCATGACCACCAGCCTGCCCTGACTTTCCCTAATTCCCTTTTTATGCCCTTTCACTTACTCTTAGACTCTAAGCTCTCACCCATTTACGAGCGTTGCTTTGGGACCCTAAGTTCCCTCTGAACATAGACATTGAAGGGATGTGCCTTCCACACTGCACTTTGATCTAATCATGCAATGTGTTTGGGGTGTAAGCACTGCCCGGAGCTCTTTGAGACTCCTGGGAACTTTGACACATCCCAAATAAGAGAAAGGCTTTTGGAAATCTAATCTTGGAAGTTGGTTTATCTCATATTATTAGACTTTAAGTGTGAATTAGGTTGTTTGGACGTAGCTTGGATTTCTGATGTAATTTTTTTTTTACTTTTCTGGCTCATTTTGGTTTGTTATAATTTGTAATAACTATGGGGATGGCTAGTGGAAAGGGATGGGGACGAATGTATGCAAAGGGTAGATAACTTGCCTATATGATTTTTCTGATTCTTGCATTCGCATAAGTTACTGCATTCATGTAGATAACTTGCCTATAGTATTTTTCTAATTCTTGCATTCGCATAAATTACTACATTGATGTAGATAACTTACTCATAGGAAATTTTTTTGAACTTATGCATTCTCATTTTTAGAAATATCGCCTATAAGTTTTGCATTCTCATCCTAAAAATCCTGCCTATAAGTGTAGCATTCCTGCATATAGAGATCTTTTCTCTAATTTTTTGCACATTCTGCATATAGAAACCATGATCATAGGTTTCTCTGCACTTCAGCATATCTATCACTCGGCAAGCTTGTTCATATGTTTAAATAATAAACAACCTTCTAGATACCATGCATATAGGACTTTGAACTCTTGTTTAAACTATAAAGTGTTTAGAATCAACTACGCTTAGAAATCATGCCTATAGGAGTAATCAATTGAATTAGCTTTGTCTATTTCCTCTATGAGTCTAAATTCAGTAAATAAGATTGTTTAAAATATGTATAACGTTTTGTATATAAATCTAGTAATCCCTTATTTTAAAACAAGTACACTTTTTGCACTTTTAGGCATCATGCCTATAGGTCTCACCTAGGTAAGCCATTAGGTGATTAATAAACTAGGTCAGTTCTTAATAAATTACAGCCAAACCAAACGTAATTTGAACATCTCATTTGAGAAATGTGTGATAAATCAGCCTGTCCTAATGCTTTAAAGTTAGTTCAGACCATAATTAGTATTTAAATACATGCTATATAACTTTCCCTTAAGTGAGGAGGCCTATTTGAGCCTTAACCGCGATTTCTTTCTCCGCTAACTGCTTATGTGTTCTTTCTTGTCGCCTTAGATTTTATCCTTTTTAAAACTCCACTAGCTCCAACTCCCTTCCCTTTAGAGTTACTAGTCCTAACGCCTCCGAGAGTGATAGGACTGGGGCGGATAAGAGCATGCAATAAGTAACAATATTATTCCACGTTTTAATACCTTAATACGGTGGGGAGGGTAGATATGGATATAATGACCGGTGCGCTAATACCTCATGTAGCCCCTCTCTCTTGAGGAGTGATTATTGAGTATTGCATTGACGTGATCCATATTAATCATAAACCTAGGACCCCCTTTCCTTTTTACTTGTTTATTCTTTTTATATTTGTTTAAATCTTTTTCTTAAATAGCTTCCCTCTTAATTTTTACCTCAAAAATTTACTCGCAATATTATGTGAAAACACCATCTACTTGAGCCATTAATTTCATACTTGTTACGTGAAGTCATAATTATAACATGGTCGGGAACCACACTAGTGGATCTTGGGGGTGCCGAACACCTTCCCCCCGAGATAATTTCTAGCCCTTACCCAAACTCTAGTTCTTCAATCCAAAACCTTCTTAGTGTCCTAATGCAGTTAATCATTAGGTGGGGACTCTTCAAATTCACAAACCAGATTCCCAAAAGGGAACGATTTGTCCTCCAAAAATGTTATAAACCCGATTTCTCCTTAGACTAAGGAGGGGGGTGTAACACTGCTACCACTACTCTAGCTCTCTAGGAGACTTTGGCACAATTCATGTGTATGTACACCACCTTGAATCAGGCAAGGTTTCTTCCCCTTGCTGCAGCCACATCTTAGGCCGAGGGAGGATCACAGACTCCTGCCGCCCGCACTCCTGAGCAGCGAGTACATATTAAGCATGTCCTAGAGGTTATGAATGCATCGCCAATAGTACTAGATTAGCCCCGGGACAGGGCAACAACTTTTGTGGATGAGCAGCTGAGGATTGAGAGGTTCAAAAAGTACAAGCCTCCTGTAATCAGCGGTTTAGCATCGGAGGATACTTTGGGTTTTCTTTATAAGTGTTACCGTATTCACCGTACCATGGGTATATCAGGATCCATCAGGGTTTCTTTTGCCACTTTCCAGCATTTAAGGGGTCGCCTATGAGTGGTGGCGCACTATGAGTTAGACAGTCCAGATGACGCTGCTTTTCTGACTTGGGCTCAATTCTTAGAGTTGTTCCTACAAGAGTATGTCCCTCAGAGCCTCAAGAACGCATGGCGTGCAGTGTTTGAGCATTTGAACTAGGGTACTATGACTGTTTCATACTATGTTGTCCGTTATACCATCTTAGCTAGGCATGCACCGGCCTTGGTTGCTACTGTTCGCGAGAAGATTATCTGGTTTATTGACGAGCTTATTCTTATCCTCAGATCTAGCATGGCTCGTGAGTTGGAGATGTATGTTTCTTATCAGCAGGTGGTGATCATTGCTAGGAGGATCGAGGGTATGCATTCTTGGGAGAGAGAGGAAAGGGAGGCCAAGAGGTCTCGAGATATGGGGCAACTATTCTAGTGCCCGTAGAAGTCATCATGGTAGGGGCTATATGGGTCGCCATGTTCATTCAGATCTTCCAGCAGCTAGTGGTGATATAGCTCCAGTTGCTCCTAGGCCTCAAGAACCTTACTATGCACCTCATATTTCTAGTGCGCCTTCTGCATGCGGTGCATTCAAAGGTCAGACCAATAGATCTGAACCTAGCCAGTCACAGCCACCATACCCCCAAAAGCTTATTTTTGAGTGTGTTGACACATTCCACGTGGTGAGGGATTGCCCTAGACTTGGGAAGAGTGAACCCGCACAGACTTCCCAGCCATAGTGTGCCCCACAGAGTTCCCAGGCTATGGTTACAGCTCCAGTTTCCGCCACACCCGCTCAGCCAGCTAGAGGTGGAGGTCGAGGAGGTAGAGGTCACTTTCAAGGGGGAGGCCAGGCTAGATACTATTCCCTTCCGGCTGGTGCGAAGGCTGTTGCCTCCGGTTTTGTCATCACAGGTATAATATTGGTGTGCCACAGAGATGCATCGGTTCTATATTATCCATGCTCTACTTACTCTTACATGTCCTCTTATTTTGCTCCGCATTTGGGGTATCTCGAGATTCTTTGAGTTTCCCTGTTTATATTTCTACTCCTATGGGGGATTCACTTGTTATGGACCGTGTTTATCGGTCATGTTTGGTTACTATTCGCGGTTTTGAGACCAAAGAAGACTTATTGCTACTTAGCATTGTGGATTTTGATATTAATTTGGCAAGGACTTGTTGTCGCCCCGTTTTGCTATTCTTGATTAAACTGTGACGCTGGCTATTCTAGGTGTACCACGTGTTGAATGGAGTGGTACTTTAGATCAGACTCCCATCAGAGTTATCTCGTTTCTTAAATCTCAGCTTATGGTTGAGAAGAGGTGTGCCGCGTATTTTGCTTATGTGAGAGATGTTAGTGTTGATACCTTTTCTGTTGATTTTGTCCCAGTGGTGCAGGATTATCCCGATGTATTTCCTGCTGATCTTCCGGGCATGCCAACTGATAGAGACATTAATTTTGGCATTGATTTGTTGTCGGGAACTCTGGAAATTTCTATCCCTCCATAGTGTATGGCTTCTCCCAAGTGAAATAAGTTGAAGGATCAGTTACATGAATTTCTTGATAAGGGCTTTATTCGGCCTAGTGTTTCCTTTTAGTGTGCTCCTGTCTTGTTTGTAAAGAAAAATATGGTCTTATGCGTATGTGTATTGATTATCGTCAACTGAACAAGGTCACAGTGAAGAATCATTATCCTTTGCCTCATTTTAGTGATCTGTTCGACCAGCTTCAAGGCGTACAAAAGTTTTCTAAGATTGATTTTGCTCAGGTTACCATCTATTGAAGATTTGGGAGCCAGGTATCTCAAAGACTACTTTCAGGACTCGGTATGGTCATTACGAGTTTCTCGTTATGTCATTTGGGCTGACCAATGCCTTAAAAGCCTTCATGCATTAGATGCACAGTGTATTTTGTCCATATATCCATTCTTTTGTTATTGTCTTTATTGATGACATTGTGGTGTATTCTCGAAGTAGGGATGATAATGAGCAGCATCTGAGGACAGTGCTCAAGACTTCGAGAGAGAAAAAGTTATATGCAAAGTTCTCGAAATGTGAATTTTAGTTAGATTTAGTGGCATTCTTAGGCCATATAGTATCGAGTGAGGGCATTCGGGTGGATCTGAAGAAGGTAGAGGTTGTGCAGAGTTTTCCCAGGCAATCCTCAGCTACAGAGAATCGTAGTTTCCTTGGCTTTGCAGGCTACTACCGTCGCTTTGTGGAAGGGTTTACATCGATTGCAGCCCCTATGACTAGATTGACCCAGAAGGGTGCTCCATTTCAGTGGACATATGAGCGTGAGGCAAACTTTTAAAAGCTCTAGAGAACATTGACTACGACCCCCGTTTTGGTATTGCCTACAGGTTCAGGGTCTTATGCAGTCTATTGTGATGCCTCGAGAGTTGGCCTTGGAGAAGTATTAATGTAGGACGGTAGGGATATTGCCTATCCGTCCAGACAGTTGAAGATACACGAGAAGAATTATCATGTCCATGATATTGAGTTAGCTGCCATTGTTCACGCACTGAAGATTTGGCACCATTATCTATATGATGTGCCTTGTGAGATTTATATTGATCATAGGACTTTGCAGCATTTGTTCAAGCAGAAAGATCTAAATTTGCACCAGAGGAGGTGGTTAGAGTTGCTGAAGGATTATTACATCACTACATTATATCATCCAGGCAAGGCCAATGTAGTGGCTGCTTCCTTGAGCCATCGGGCAGAGAGTTTGGGGGAGTTTGGCATATCTACCAGTATCAGAGAGGCATATGGCAATGGATGTTTAGGCCTTAGCCAGCCAGCTTGTGAGATTGGATCTTTTAGAGCCTAGTAGGATTCTAGCTTGCGTGGTTTCTCAGTCTTCATTATTTGATCGTATCGGGGAGTGGCAGTATGATGACCCTCAGTTACGTATCCTTAAGGACAGGGTTCAACATGGTGATGCCAGAGATGTGACCATTGGCGAGGATGGGGTATTGAGAGTGCAGGGTGGGGTTTGTGTAACCAATGTAAATAGGCCACTGGAGATGATTCAAGAGAAGGCCCACAGCTCGCGGTATTCCATCTATCCGGATGCCGCGAAGATGCATCAGGACTTGAGGCAACACTATTTGGTGGAGGTGGATGAAGAAGGATATAGTGGGATATGTAGCTAGATGCCTCAACTACCAGCAGGTGAAGTACGAGGACCAGAAACCGAGTGGGTTGCTTCAGTAGATAAATATTCCAGAGTGAAAGTGGGAGCGGATAACCGTGGACTTTGTAGTTGGACTCCCATGGACCTTATAGAAGTTTGACATTGTCTGGGTTATTATGGATCGGCTGACCAAGTTCTCTAATTTCATTCATGTGTGTACCACTTATTCTGTGGAGTGGTTGGCAGAGCTTTATATTCGGGAGATTATCCGTCTATATGGTATTCCAAATTATATTATTTCAAATAGAGGTACTCAGTTCACATCATGGTTTTGGAGGGCCGTTCAGTAGGAGTTGGGTACTCGGGTGTAGTTGAGCACAACATTTCATCCCAAGACGAATGGACAGTCTGAGCGCACTATTCACATTCTTGGGGATATGCTCTACACGTGGATGATTGAGTTAAGAGGGTCTTAGGATTAGTTCTTTCCATTGGCGAAGTTTGCTTACAAACAACAACTGTTAGTCCAGCATTCAGATGGCACCGTATGGCCCCTTGTATGAGTGTAGATCTTTCGTGGGTTGGTTCGATCCAGCCGTGGCCAGAATATAAGGCAAAGATTTGGTATAGGATGCTCTAAAAAGGTTAAGGTAATTCAGGATAGAATTCGTACAACTCAATTAGGACAAAAGTGCTATGCGGATCGGAAGGTTTGTGATGTATCCTTTATGGTTGGGGAGTGGGTTCTGCTTTGAGTTTCGTCTATGAAGGGTGTTATATGATTTGGGAAGAAAGGGAAGTTGAGTCCAAGATTTATTGGCCCTTTTTAGATATTGAGACGTGTTGGGGAGGTTGCTTATGAGCTTGCCTTACCTCCCAGCCTGGCAGGGGTTCATCCGATATTTCATATTTCGATACTTTGGAGGTATCACGGTGATCCGTCGCACATGTTGGATTTCACTTCAATCTAGCTGCACAAGGATCTATCTTATGTTAAAGAGCCAGTTGCTACATTTGACAGGCAGATCCGAAAGTTGAAGTCAAAGAACATTGCTTCAGCAAAAGTTCAGTGGCGGGGTCAGCTGACCGAGGAGGTGACCTAGGCGACCAAGCAGGTTAGGCGCATCAGTTACCCTCACTCTTTCACTAATTCAGGTATGTCTTTATGCTCGTTCAAGGACGGACAAATGTTTAAATGTAGAAGTATGTGACGACCCGACCGGCCATCTTAAGCATTAATGCCCCGATCCCTTATTTACTGCTTTCCCTTGATTTATTTCTATTAATTTGATTTGCCGGGATGTTTGGTTTTGAGTTTAGGAGAGTTTTGGGACACTTAGTTCCTAATTAAGAGCTTAAGTATTAGAAAGTTGTCCCTATTCTAAACAATGTGAATTAAGCCTCGGAATGGAAATCTGATGGTTCTATTAGCTTCTTTAGGTGATTTTAGGGTTGGGAGCGTGTTCGGAATATGTTTTGGAGGTCCTTAGCTAATTTAATCTTGAAATGCTGAAGTTTGAATTTTTGAAGTTTCCGGTTGATAGGCGAGATTTTGATCTGATGGTCGGAATAGAATTTCACAAGTTTTAGTAGCTCCATCATGTTATTTGGCATGTGTGTGCAAACTTTCAGGTCATTTGGATGTTGTTTGGTTAGGTTTTTTATCGAAAGCGTGTTTTAAGAGATGTTAAAGTTCTTAGGTTTAAATCATTGATTAATTTGAGTTTCTGAGTTTGTTTTAGGTGGTTTAAGGATTGGAATAAGTTTAGATGAGGTTTTAGGGTGTGTTGGTACTTTTGATTGAGGTCTCGGAGGCCTTGGGATGATTTCGGATGGACAACGAGAAGTTTTGAGACTTAAGGAATTGCAGAAAATTTGTAGCATCAGAGCAGGTTTGATTTGGCCTTCACGATTGCCAGTCTGGGGCTGTGGTCCCATAAACAGATTTTGGCAAGCCAGGTTTTTGTTCATCGCATTCGTATTAGAGAGTTCACGATCGCGGAGAGTATGCTTACAGGTGTCAGTTTGCGTTCGCGTAGAAGACTTTGGAGTCCAGGCGAGATTTGTTCTTCTCGATCACATAGAGTGAGATGCGTTCGCGTAGTTGTGGAAATTGAAGCATCGCGTTCGCATGTGTTTTGTATCATTCTCATATGTCCTTTTTGAAGCCTTTGATTTTAATGCTTCTCGTGTGACCTTGGTCGCAATTGTGATGAAGGGTTTGCTGGAACTGGGGAAAAGATACAAACATTTAATCCGCGAGCTTAAGTCATTTTTCCACAAGTGTTGAGTATTTTGAGAGCTCTTTGGTAAGAGAGACTCGATGAGGATTGATTGTAGGTAAGTTCTTTGAACAAAAAAGCGTGATTTTATTGTGAAATTAGCCTAGAAATTCATGGTATTTATTTGAAAAGGGAAGAACTAGGGCTTGGGATTTTTAAATTTTAAGTTTTCATTTGAGGGGTCATTTGAACTTTGATTTTTATGTTCTTGTTATGTATAGCTCATGAGAGTATGAGGTTTCCGAAAATATAAGTTTTACCCAATTCCGAGACGCTGGCATGAGAGGCATTTTGGTCATTTTACCTGCTCTCGCGTCTTAGCTTTGAATTAAATAGTTAAATTAGTTGTTCGAGATGTTATTTACAATATGTAATTGAATTGAATAGATTTGCTGTAAATCTGATTTTTCTTAAAGTATTTATTAGCATACCCCATTTTCCCCTACTTTACGGTAATTGCTGACTTAACATGTTGTTAGTTAGAAGAGCATGTTTAGTTGATTTAATTTGCCTTTTTGCTCAAGCTGCCTTAATTGCATTACATACTCCATGTTAGGCTAGAATTGATTATCTATTTATACGAAGTTGGCTTTTAGTTTAATATTCGTGTGTCACTGCTGTGTATTTTAAATTGGGACTACGAAATGGCATTTCGGGAAATCCCCTGTATGGAAGTTGTGATTTGGACTGGCATACAAGATACCAAGAGATTACTGGCTCTTATATTGAGGATACCAATATATCATCGAGAAACCAAGAGATCTCTAGAACTTATATTGAGGATACGAAGAGATCCCTGACACTTATATTAAGGATACAAAGAGATCTTCGTGACACCAAAAGATCCCTGGCATTTATATTGAGGATACAAAGAGATCCTCAGGATACTAAGAGATGCCCTATTATTATTATTCTTGTTGGGAGCAGCATTTCCTTGTGTTCTGCCTTTATTTCTGTTTTTCTATTATTGTACCCTTATTTTCTGTATAGGCTTTTGCTGTAGATTCTCAATTATACTATTTATCTCAAACTGTCATTTACTATTATTACTTTTCCTCAGTAGGGCCCAACCTTCCTCGTCACTACTCAACCGAGATTAGGCTTGGTACTTACTGAGTACCGCTGTGGTGTACTCATGCCCTTCCTGCACATGTTTTTAATGTGCAGATCCAGGTACCTCCACCCAGGCGTCCATCTTTAAGTTATTGAAAAGGGATGCTGTGCTGAATTAGATTGGACACTGCTAGGAGGCTTTTGATAAAATAAAGGAATATTTGTCGAATCCACCGGTGTTATTCTCGAGGCAGAGAGATCTAGCAGAGACTTTAGGTACATCTGCTACGTTCGTAGACCAAGAGTCTCTATCTTATTCTAGCTTCAGCAATTAGCTTTCCTTTTGTACTGTTATTTTTTACATTCTGGAGTTAGAGCTGTGTATTACATTCTGTTAGCTTGTGTTCTCATGAGTTTTCGGGTTTTGGGATATTAGTTTAGTAGTTGAGCTATTGTGCTATATGTGCCTAGTGGTATCTCCATTTCCATTTTCCATTTTTGGTAAATCTTGATTTGGGTTACAAATTACGCAAGTTATTTGTGTCTGCGTTGTTAAGCTTACCTAGTCGTAGGGACTAGGTGCCGTCACGACATGTTCACGGAGGGAGAAGTAGGGTCGTGACAAGTTGGTATCAGAGCTCTAGGTTCATAGGAGTCACGGAACACAGGCTGGTATATTAGAGTCTCGTTGATTGGTACGGAGACGTCTGTACTTATCTACGAGAGGCTAGGTAACTGTTAGGAAAAATTTCACTTCATTTGATTTTCTTGTCGTGCGAGATTTTTGATATCACAATTAAAATTATGTCTTTCTATCATCTCACGGATGGTCAGGACACGTGATATGCGAGGTGATTAGGCACCCGCACCCCCTACTATAGCCGTCAGAGGCCAGGGCATGGGTAGAGGCTGAGGAAATGCACATGGTACAACCAGAGAACCTGCGCGATCTACCGTCGAGGTACCACCAGTAGGTCTAGCCAGAGTCCACACACTAGACACGCCACGCCTACTACTACTACTACTGCTACCACTATCTAGCTCTCCAAGAGACTCTGGTACAGTTCATAAGCATGTGTACCACCTTGAATCAGGCAGGGTTGCTTCCCCTTGTTGCAGCCACGTCTCAGTCCAGGGGATGAGCACAAACTCCCACCGCCCGCACTCCTGAGCGGGAGTGCATTTGGAGCAGGTTGCAGAGGTTAAGCCTGCGCTGACTGTAGTACTAGATCAGCTCTGGGATAGGGCAGCAACTTCCGAGGATGAGCAGCTCAGGCTTGAGAGGTTCAAGAAGTACAAGCCTCGTGTATTCGACGGTCTAGCATCAAAGGATGCTTTGGGTTTTCTTGATGAATGTTATTGTATTCTCTGTACCATGGGTATATCAGGATCCAGCGAGGTTTCTTTCACCACCTTCCAGCTTCGAGGTGCCGCGTATGAGTGGTGGTGCACCTATGAGTTAGACAGTCAAGATGAGGTTTCTTTGCTGACTTGGGCTCAGTTCTCAGAGTTGTTCCTGCGAGAGTATGTCCCTCAGAGCCTCAGGGACGTATGACGCATAGAGTTTGAGCGTTTTCACTGGTGTTATATGATTGTTTCAGAGTATATTATCCGTTATACCAGCTTGGCTAGGCATGTACCGGCCTTGGTTGCTACTGTTTGCGAAAAGGTTAGCCGATTTATTGAGGGGCTTATTCCTAGAATCAGTTCTAGCATAGTTCGTGAGTTGGAGATAGATGTTTCTTATCATCAGGTGGTGAGCATTGCTAGGAGGATCGAGGGACTGCATGTTAGGGAAAGACAGGAGAGGGATCCCAAGAGTCTGGAGAGCCGGCCCACTATTCTGGTGCCTGTACAGGTTGTCATGGTAGAGGATATATGGGTTGCCCCATTCATTTATCTCTTCCAGTAGCTAGCAGTGCTCAAACTCCAGCTCCTCTTAGGCCTCAGGGGCATTACTATGCACCTTCGATTTCTAGTGCGCCTCCTGTGCGGGGTGCATTCAGAGGTTAGACCAGAAAATCTAGCTCTAGCCGGTCACAGCCACCATGCCCCCCAAAGCTTGTTTTGAGTATGGTAACATATGCCAAGTGGTGAGGGATTGTCCTAATCTTGGGAGGGGTGCATCCCTATAGACTTCCCAGCCACAGCATGCCCCGCAGAGTTCAAAGGCTATGGTCATAGCTGCAGTTGCCACCCCACCTGCTCAGCCAGCTAGAGGTTGAGGCTGGGGAGGTAGTGTTCGCCCTTGAGGGGGAGGCCAGGCCAGATATTATTCCTTTCCCGCTCGTGCCGGGGTTGTTGCCTTCGATTCTATCATTAGAGGTATTATATTGGTGTGCCACATAGATGCATCGGTTCTATTCGATCCATGCTCTACTTACTCTTATGTGTCCTCTTATTTTGCTCCGCGTTTTTGGGGTATCTCTAGATTATTCTAGTTTCCCTGTTTATGTTTCTACTCTTGTGGGGGATTCACTTGTTATGGATCGCGTTTACCAGTCATGTTTGATTATTATTCGTGGTTTTTAGACTAGATCAGACCTATTGCTACTCAGCATAGTGGATTTTGATATTATTTTGGGCATGGATTAGTTGTCTCTCCATTTTTCTATTCTTTATTGACACTCCAAAACAGTGACGATGGCTATGTCAGGTATACCACATGTTTAGTGGAGTGATACATTAGATCACACTCTAGCAGAGTTATCTCTTTTCTTAAAGCTCGGTGTATGGTTAAGAAGGGGTGTGCCGCGTATTTAGCTTATATGAGAGATGTCAGTGTTCATACCCCTTCTATTGATTAAGTCCCAATGGTATGAGATTATCCCGATGAATTTCCAGCTGATCTTCCGGGCATGCCACCTGATAGCTGATAGAGACATTGACTTTGGCATTGATTTTTTGTCGGGCACTCAACCCATTTCTATCCCTCCATATCGTATGGCTCCTACTGAGTTGAAGGAGTTAAAGGATCAGTTACATGAATTGCTTGATAAGGGCTTTATTCGGCGTAGTATTTCACTTAGGGTGCTCATGTCTTGTTTGTCAAGAAAAAGTATGGTTCTATGCCTATGTGTATTGATTATCACCAGCTGAACAAGGTCACAGTAAAGAACTGTTATACTTTTCCTCGTATTGATGATCTCTTCGACAATCTTCAGGGTGCACGAATGTTTTCTACGACTGATTTTTGCTTAGGTTTGCATTAGTTAAAGATTCAGGATCCACATATCTCGAAGACTGCTGTCAGGACTCAGTATGGTCATTACGAAATTCTTATTATGTAATTTGGGCTGACCAATGCCCCAGAAGCCTTGATGCACACGATGCACAGTGTATTTCGGCAATATATCGATTCTTTTGTCATTGTCTCCATTGATGGCATTCTGGTGTATTCTTAAAGTAGGGAAGATCATGCGCATCATCTGAGGACAGTGTTCCAGACTTTGAGAGAGAAGAGGTTATATGCAAGTTCTCGAAATATGAGTTTTGGTTGGACTCAAAGGCATTCTTAGGACATATAGTATCGAGTTAGGGGATTCGGGTGGATCCAAGAAGGTAGGATGTGCAGAGTTTGCCCAGGCCGTCCTCAGCTATAGAGATTCGTAGTTTCCTTGTCTTGGTAGGCTACTACCGTAGATTTGTGGAGGGATTTTCAGCGATTATAGCCCCTATGACTAGATTGACCCAGAAGGGCGCTCCATTTCAGTGGATAGAGGAGTGTGAGGCGAGCTTTCAAAAGCTCAAGACAGCTTTGACTACGGCCCCATTTTGTATTGCCTACAGTTTCGGTGTCTTATACAATCTATTGTGATGCCTCGAGAGTTGGCCTTGGAGCGGTATTGATGTAGGACAGTAGGGTGATTTCCTACGCGTCCAAACAATTGAAGATAAACGAGAAGAATTATCATGTCCATGATCTTGAGTTAGCTGCCATTGTTCACGCCTTGAAGATTTGGCGCCATTATCTATACGGTGTGCTTTGAGAGATTTATATTAATCGTAGGAGTTTGCAGCATTTGTTCAAGTAGAAGGATCTAAATTTGCACCATAGGAGGTAGTTAGAGTTGCTGAAGGATTATGACATCACTATTTTATATCATCTGGGCAAGGCCAATGTAGTGGCTGATGCCTTGAGTCGTCGGGCGGAGAGTTTGGGGAGTTTGGCATATCTACCAGTATCGGAGAGGCCTATGGCGATGGATGTTCAGGCCTTAGCCAACCAGTTTTTGAGATTGGATCTTTCAGAGCGTAATTGGGTTCTAGCTTGTATGGCTTCACATTCTTCATTATTCGATCGTATCCGGTAGCGGGAGTATGATGACCATTATTTAATTGTCCTTAAGGACGGGGTTCAACATGGTGATGCCAAAGATGTGACCACTAGAGAGGACAGAGTATTGAGGATGCAAGGTCGGGTTTGGATACCCAATGTCGATGGGCTACGGGAGGTGATTTTGGAGGAGGCCCATAGTTCGCAGTATTCCATCTATCCGGGTGCCGTGAAGATGTATCAGGACTTGAGGTAGCACTATTGGTTGAGGTGATTGAAGAGTGATATAGTGGGATATTTAGCTAGATGCTTCAACTGCCAGCAGGTGAAGTACGAGCACCAGAGACCAGGTGGGTTGCTTTAGTAGATAGAGATTCCAGAGTGGAAGTGGGAGCGTATCACCATGGACATTGTAGTTTGATTCCCATGGACCTTGAAGAAGTTAGATGTTGTCTGGGTTATTATGGATTGGCTGATCAAGTCCGCTTATTTCTTGCTGGTGTATAACACTTATTCATTAGAGTGATTGGCAGAGACTTATATTTGGAGGGATTTTCTGTATGCAAGGTATTCCGGCTTTTATTATTTTATATAGAGGTACTCAGTTCACATCACAATTTTGGAGGTCTGTTCAACAGAAGCTGGGTAATTGGGTGGAGTTGATCATAGCATTTCACCCCCCCCCCCCCGAAGGACGGGCTGTCCGAGCACACTATTCAGATTCTTGAAGATATGACCCGCGCGTGCGTGATTGAGTTAGTAGGGTCTTGGGATCAGATCTTGCTATTGGCGGAGTGTCCTTACAATAACAGCTAGTAGTCGAGTATTCAGATTGGTACCATATGAGGCCATGTATGGTAGGTTGTGTAGATCTCCGATGGGTTGGTTCAAGCCGGGCTAGTCCACTCTATTGGGCACAGATTTGGTTCAGGATGCTGTAGAAAAGATCAAGGTAATTCAGGATAGACTCCGTATAGACCAATCCAAACAGAAGAGCTATGCGGACCGGAAGGTTCGTGATGCTTCCTTTATCGTTGAAGAGCGGGTTCTATTCCGAGTTTTGCCTACGAAGGGCGCTATGAGATTTGGGAAGAAAGGTAAATTGACTCCAAGGTTCAATTTCCCTTTTAAGATATTGAGACGTGTTTGGAAGGTTGCTTATGAGCTTGCCATACCTCCCAGTCTGGCTGGGGTTCATCCAGTATTTAATGTTTTAATGCTCCGGAGGTATCACGGTGATCTGTCGCATTTGTTGGATTTCTGTTCAGTCCAGCTGGACAAGGATCTATCTTATGCTGAGGAGCCAGTTGCTATATTGGACAGGCAGATCCGAATGTTGAGGTCAATGAACATTGCTTCAGTAAACGTTTGGTGGCGGGGTCAGCCGGTCGAGGAGGCGCTCTAAGAGATCGAGCAGGATATGCACAACAGTTACCCTCACCTTTTCACTACTTCAGGTATGTCTTCATGCTCGTTCGAGGACGAATGAATGTTTAAGTGTAGGAGGATATGACAACTCGACGGGTCTTCATAAGCATTAACGCCTCTATCCCATATTTACTGTTTTTCCGATGTTTATTTCTGCCAATTTTATTTGCCAAGACATTCGTTTGAGTTTCAGAGAGTTTTGGGACACTTAGTCCCTAATTGAGTGCTTAAGTGTTATAAAGTTATCCCTAGTCATAATAGTGTGAAAAAAACCTCATAATGGAAATCGAATTGTTTTGTCAGCTTTGTTAGGTGATTTCGGAGTTGGGAGCGTGTTCAGAATTTGTTTTGGAGGTCCGTAGCTAATTTAGGCTTGAAATGTCGAAGTTTGAATTTTTGAAGTTTCCGATTGATAGGCGAGATTTTGATCTGAGGGTCAGAATGGAATTTCAGAAGTTTCAATAACTCTTTCATGTCATTTGGGATGTGTGTGCGCGAAATTTAAGGTCATTCGGACGTGGTATGGTTAGGTGTTTTATCAAAAGTGTGTTTTGAGAGAATTTGAAGTTCTTAGGCCTAAATCATTGATTAATTTTCGACATTGCATTAGGTGGGTTAAGGATTGAAACAAGTTTGGATGAGGTTTTAGGATGTTTTGGTACTTTTAGTTGAGGTCACAGGGGCCTCAGGTTCATTTCGGATGGCTAATCGGAAGTTTTCAAACATAAGGAATTGCACAAAATTTGCAGCAGCATGGCAAGTGTGATTTGGCCTTTGCAATCGCGAGCCTGGGGCTCCGATGGCATAGACGGATTTTGGTAGGCCAGGTTTTTGTTTTCAGGTTCGTATTAGAGGGTTCACGATTGCGGAGGGTGAGTTCTTTGTTCTTCGCCTTCACAGGTGTTAGTTCTCGTTAACATAGAAAACTTCGGAGTCCAGGCGAGATTTGTTCTTCGCATCCGCATAGAGTGAGATACACTCACGTAATTGTGGAATTTGAAGCATCGCATTCGCTTGTGTTTGGTCTCATTCACATAGGTCATTTTTTAAGCCTTGGATTTTAATGCTTCGGGATCACGTGACCTTCGTCGCGATCGCGATGAAGGGTTTGCTAGAACTAAGCAGAAAGTGATAAACATTTCATCCGTGAGCTTAAGTCATTATTCCACCATTGATGAGTATCTTGAGAGCTCCTTGAAAGTACTCGAAGTGGGATTCAAGGAGTATTTATTGGAGGTAAGTTCTATGAACTAAAAACATGATTTTATTATGAAAGTAGCCTAGAAATTCATGGTATTTATTTGAAAAGGGAAATTAGGGCATGAGATTTTTTATTTTTAAGTTGGGATTTGACAACTTATTTGAACTCCGATTTTTGTGTTCTTGTTATGTATAGACTCATGAGAATATGAGGTTTCGGAAAATATAAGTTTTACCTGATTCCAAGATGCTGGTCAGAGGGGCATTTTGGTCATTTTACCTACTTTCACGTCATAGCTTTGAATCTAATAGTGGAATCAGTTATTGAGATGTTATTTATGATATGTAATTTAATTGAATAGATTTGGGTCATTTGGAGTCGGATACTCGGGGCAAAAGTGTGATTTCGAGTTGATTTTTTAGCCAGTTCGAGGTAAGTGGCTTGTGTAACATTGTGTGGGGAAATTCTTCCCTTAGGATATGATATTTGGTAATTGAATTACCTTGTGCATGAGGTGAATAGCATGTGCTTGTGCAAGTTGATGTAATCTGATTTTTCTTAAAGTATTCCTTAACATGCCCATTTTCCATTGTTTTACAGTAATTGTTGACTTAACCTGTTGTTAGTTAAAAGAGCATGTTTAGTTAACTTAATTTTGCCTTTTTGCTTAAACTGCCCTAATTGCATTACATGGTACATGCTAGGCTATAATTGACTTTCTACTTATACGAAGTTGGCCTTTAAGTTAATATTCATGTGTCACTGTTGTTTATTTTAAACAGGGACTACGGAATGGCATTTCGGGAGATCCCCTGTATGGAAGTTGTGACTTGGACTGAGATGTGGGATACCAAGAGTTCCCTAGAACTTATATTGAGGATACAACGAGATCCTCAGGATACCAAGAGATTGCTTGTACTTATATTGAGGATACCAAGAGATCTCTGGCATTTATATTGAGGATACATAGAAATCCTCGGGATACTACGAGATCCCCGGTTATTATTATTCTTGTTGATGTCACACCTCCTTTTTCACACCACCTCGAAAGGTAGTATATAAGGGAGTTTTTCCAATTTAAGTTACACGATTAGAAATGGAATTATTTATTTATTTTTCAGAGTCGCCACTTGGGATAGTTTATTTTGTGGTGTCCCAAGTCAGCGGTTTATTTTAAATCCCAAATCGAGAAAGATTTCGACTATCCATCTGAAGTTTGCGAACCAGAAATTCAGAATAAGGAAGTATGTTAACCTGGGGAAAGGTATTAGGCACCCCCGGATTCCATGGTTCTAGTATGGCCGCTTAATCTATTACAATTGGCCGATTATCTGATTTTTAATACATGTTTCAACCTATAGTGCAATTTTAAATTATCAACCGCTTTAAAGTAATTTTATGTAGAATTGAAACATTATTAAAACATTCCTCGAACCCCGTAACATAAATGAACCCATGGTTTTTGACATATTTTAACATCGTTGAGATTTTGATTTGGGTCACATAAATGCGCACCCGAGTTTAGGAAAGTAATATTATTAAAATTATGCCTAAAGCGACTAGCGTGTTGTTGACTTTGCGGGACGCCATGAAAATTTGCTAAATAGTGTGTCCTAAGTTCTAAGTATTTTAATAGAAGTAATTAAAGAGGTCCACACAATACGTGATTTTATTTTGGCACGGCACACATCGATTTTATCTTTTAAAGGATATTAGACTAAAGCTTAAAGGGCCATGAACTGTTATGATATCTAAGATGGCCCTCCTAAAATTACTCAAAGGGTCCTATATATAAACTAAAGTCATGGAGATTGACTTCAAACCCAAAATCTAAGCTAAGCCCAATTAATAAACGGGTAGTACATGTTGGTGTAAAAACAAACTAATAAGAAAAGAGAGACGAATATGGGCTGTGGATTTAAAATTCACTGGCCAAATGCAAGGGCCTACCTGGATCATACTGGGCCTGGAAGAGAAGCCCAAAGCTTTAAATTTGGATTCTACTACTTCTGGTTGCATTTCCACACAGGGATTGGGCCATAAAACATTTTGTATTTTTCTAGCATGCCCTCAACCATGTTGCTAGTTTTAATACATTAACATTTTGGGGAATAGAGGTTGTCAAAAGTCATTTTTCTAACAAAACAACCATCACAAATAGGCTCCATACATGAAGCCAAAGGCAGGTGAGCTACTATTGAAACCAGGCAGTGCATAAGCAGAAATGAGGCCTAGATCTTATTCAAAACAAACTTTCAAGTATTGGCCTATAAATGATCCCAAATCAAACACTTATTTTAATTTAGATCTCAAAATATTGATTTTAAATCATAATTAGACTTAACAATTTTGTAACAACATGAACAATTAAAATCCGTTCAAATCAAATGCATGAGGACTTTAAATTCAAACCTCACGCTCATATTCAAATCGTATGTATGTTGGTGAACTAACACACTCATTTCTGAAATTTTATTTCTCAAAACAACAATTCAACTTTAGTTAACACACTTTACGGAACTTCTTCATGGACTGGAACTAGAAATAAACTATTGAAACTTTCAACTAGAAAATCACATGAATTTAAAAGCTGAGCATTTCTACATAATAGTCCAAATGCACAGTCCCTAGATGTTCGAATAAACTAATGAATCTACCAGTTTCAAGCAAATTGAAGGACAGGACAAACTCCAGAATATCACTACTATGCAAAAATAAATAGACTAGGCCAATTATCACTACACTACATTACTGAATTTAGGAATTTAAGCAGAGGAGGGAACAATCTTTCATCATAATTTCAAGCAATTACAGCCTTCATGTTTAGAGGTCATCTCATAGATAATTAGGGGATAGGTGGGAATTGGACAAAAGAAATGAACATGAATAAGTCAGTGTGGAAACATCAGCAGCTCAATCTACTTTTAACCAAAACTATTGAAGGAATCAATTCAAGACATTTCACTCGGATGAAGTTAAACAATTTGCAAGAGCTAGAAAAGGGAAAACTAGTAGAAATCTATTGAATAGTAGTTTTCTTTCACTTTCACTAGATTTTTAATTCTTAAGTCACTCGGCTTCACAGGATTTTTCACTCTCATAATTTTGATCTTTCAAATCTCAGCTCTCAAATTTTGGCTCTAAAAAAACTAGGATATGAAGACTCTCTCTCTCTCTCTCAAAACTCTAAGATCTGAAAAACTCTCCCAAAAAACTCTCTTGCTAGGCTAGGGATAATGCCTTTTATATGAAAACTAGTAAGGCACCTTTCAGATTTATTTTTAACCCTTAAGTCCTTCTAAATTTCAGATTTTTTCCATAAAAGTTCTTAAGGTACTGACTTGTTTTCCAAGTTATACTACTGAACTTCTAAAATTTAAATTGGGACCCTAATCTTGAAGGTTCTAGAGGCTTCTATTTTCTGTTACTGCAAGATTCATTAATTTAAACTACACATTATACCCTTAAGACCCCTGAAAATTACCTAAGTCTACCAAACAGGGGTCTGGGCCAGGTGCCCAATTCAAATGGACCTACTGATTTCAGATATTAATTCAAACAAAGCTCAAATCCATAGTTTGAAGGACTAATAAAAATTCTAAACAAAAGGGCAAAGGGAACTAAACTTAAACTAGGGGAAACATCTAAAACTAACTGATTTTAATCAATACGGAACCTAAAACTAATTTTGTTATTAGCCTAATTGTGACATGAAAATAGTGGAATAAAAGAGGAACGCACAATAGGAAAATAGGTGAGGCAGAATCAAAGAAAAAAAAATAAAAGAACTAAAATGAACAAACAGTAAAAAAACAATGCAAATAGCAGAACCCTATGTGACTACAATTTAAAACTAAATCAACAACAAGCAAGCAAAAAGAATAAAAATAATAGAGAACATATATAAAATGAGATGAAAGAGAAGGAATACCTAGACATGGCCAGAATTAAGTCATGACCTGGGCAAATCACTTCAAATTTTTGACCGAAATAGCACTAATCATGTGTTTTCACGTGAAAACACACGATTAAGGCCTATTAACCCCAAAGACAGCAACAAACCCCTGATTGAATTTTTTGTGAATTTTTAGGGTTTTCTTTAAAGCTAGATTTAATGGGGCCCGGGGGTGATTCGAGGGTTATTAATTATAGATTTAGGAAGAGGGGGTGGCGGAGGTGGTTTGGTATCAATTTGGTGGTGTTTGGGTGGTGGCGCCGCCACTAGAGAACAAAGGCAGCGGCTAGGGTTTTGAGGGTTCGAGGAACACCAGCGGGATTTGAGGAAATCTAAAGGTCGATTGATGGTGAAGAGGCGAAGAGAAAGCTTGAGTGAAATTTTGGGGGCTATTGGAGACTCGCCGCCATCGTGGGTGATTTCCGGCGGCGACAGATGGTGGCTCAGGGCGGGGTGTCTCTAGGGTTGGCTAGGGTTGAGAGAGACGAGTCTCTAGGGGGAGGGGTAGGCTTGTTTAGACATTTAATTATTAAAGCACCCTAGTTTCTCCTCTGTTACATCAAAAAACCTAGACGGCTAAAATTGATTTACAAGGAAAATGACGTTGTTTGGCACTTGGGTGGCTGGACCGGACTGGGGTATAACTTTGGGCCGGGTTTGGGTATTTTTGAACGGGTTCAATGGGTTTTTCAGCTTGGGTTGGTGAATTGAATCCTGAACTGGCTCAAATCGGGTTTATGAATAAGAAGAACTCTTTTCTTTTTATTTTCTTTTCTTTTTTCTTTTCAAATTTAAAACAAAACTAAATTAATCCATAAAAAATATTCAACCTACCTAATTAAGCGATAATTAAAACTATTACTAAAATGCCAATTTAAAGAAAACTAATAAATCCCAAAGCAAAAATTTAAACCAAGCAAAACAAATCAAATTTTTTGTGATTTTTGTATTTTTTTACAATCCTAATTACTAATTTGACAAGGTAATATGAGTGTGCGAGAGTGCAGTATGCAGTTTGATTCTTTTGCAAGGTATGCTCCCCATATGGTACCGGAGATGAGTGATAGGGTGCATTTGTCCTTGAACAGGTTGGGACCACATCTGATAAATGAGTGCACGACAGCCTCCTTGGTGGAGGGCATGGATATTTCCCATATTCAAGCTTATGCCCAGACCTTAGAGGATCGTAAGTGCCAGCAAAGGGCAGATAGGGAGCAGGATAGGGGCCAGCATAAGAGGGTGAGATTTGCAAGGTATCCTGATGACTTTAGAGGCGGCATTAGGCCCCAGTCTTCGAGGTGTTCAGTGCCACCTGTAGCTAGTGCGCCTCCACAGTTTCAAAGGCCTCGAAATGATCGATCCTATTCTGGTCAAGGTCAAAGTTTGCGGGCATATAGCTCGCAACATCAGAGGGATACTAGTCAGACGAGACAGCGCCACGTTGTGATCAGTGTGGTAAGGCCCACTTTGGACTGTTCCGTTGATGTTTTGATGCGTGTTATTCTTGCGGATAGCCTGGCCATATGATCCGGGATTGTCCTAACAGAGGAGGTGATGGTATGGCTCAGCCGACAAAATCTGTATCTGGTTCTTCCTCATCAGTTCGACCTCCATCACGGGGTTTTTTGCAGTCGACAGGTCGTGGTACAGGTAGAGGTACATGGTCGAGTTCGAGTGGTGCTCAAAGTCGAACCTATGCTCTAGTAGGTCGACCGGATCTCGAGTCATCTCCAGATGTAATTACAGGAATATTGTCTGTATTTTCATATGATGTATACGCGCTGATTGTTCCGGGATCCACATTATCATATGTTACACCCTTTGTGGCTAATAAGTTTTGCGTTGAACCTGAATTGATCACTAAAACCCTTGTGGTATCTACTCCAATAGGATATTCTGTGATTTCTAGAAGAGTATATAAAGGTCGCACTGTGATGTTTTTTAGTCGTCAAACCTCGACAAATTCATTTGAGTAGAAATGTTTGATTTCGATGTTATAATGGGGATGGACTGGTTGTCCTCATGCTATGAAAATGTTTATTGTAGTACGAAGATGGTTAGGTTTCAATTTCCTGGTGAACCCGTCATTGAATGGAAGGGGAACATTGCTATACCAAAATGTAGCTTTATTTCCTATCTTAAGGCAAGGAAAATGATCTCAAAAGGTTACATTTATCATCTCATTCGTGTTAGGGATGTGGAGGCGAAGCCGCCTACTCTACAATAAATCTCTGTGGTCAATGAATTTCCAGATGTTTTCCCAGATGAACTCCCAGGCCTTCCTCCTGAAAGGGAGATTGAGTTCAGCATTAATCTGTTGCCTGACACTCAACATATCTCTATCCCTCCATACAGAATGGTCCCAGCAGAGTTGTGAGAGTTGAAGGTGCAGTTGAAGGACTTGTTGGATAAGGGCTTTATTAGGCCTAGCACTTCACCTTGGGGTGCGCCAGTCCTATTCGTGAAAGAAAGACGGGTCGCTACGGATGTGTGCCGACCATCGACAGTTGAATAATTTTACTATAAAGAAAAAGTATCCACTTCCAAGAACTGACAACCTGTTTGACCAACTCCAGGGTGCCAAGTATTTCTCCAAGATTCTCTTACGTTCAGGGTATCATCAGGTGAGGGTTAAGGAGAAGAATATTCCTAAGACGACCTTTCAGAAAAGATATAGGTACTTTGATTTGTTGGTGATGTCGTTCAGGCTAACAAATGCCCCAGCAACATTTAAAGATCTCATGAATACTATATTCTGCCCCTATCTTGATGTGTTCGTGATTGTACTCATTGATGACATTCTGGTGTATTCTCGTTCGGAGGCGAAACATGCGCGCCACTTGCGGATAGTATTACAGACACTTCATGATCATAATTTATATGCTAAGCTCTCCAAATGTGAATTCTGGCTGAACTCAGTAGCATTCCTTGGCCATGTGATATATGACGAGGGTATCAATGTCGAAACTCAAAAGATCGATGCAGTAAAGAATTGGCTGAGACCTACAACACCCTCAGAAGTCTGTAGCTTCCTAGGGCTAGCAGGATATTATAGGCGATTTGTAGAAGGATTTTCCTCCATATCAACACCATTGACTAAGTTAACACAAAAAGCTACCAAGTTCCAGTAGTCTAACACTTGTGAGCGTAGTTTTCAGGAACTGAAGAATCGATTAACATCTGCACCAGTGGTTACTCTCCCTGAAGGAACAAAAGGATATGTGGTATATTGTGATGCCTCAGGCATAGGTTTGGGGTGCGTATTAATGCAACAGTAATATATGCTTTGAAGATATGGCGGCACTACTTACACGGAATCCATGTTGACATCCACATAGATCATAAGAGTTTACAATACATCTTCAAGCAGAAAGAGTTGAATTTGAGGAAGCGTAGGTGGCTTGAATTACTGAAAGACTATGACGTCGAGATATTGTACCATCCCGGTAAAGCCAATATTGTGGCAGACGCTCTCAGTCGTAAGTCAATGGGAAGCTTAGTACACATTGAGGCAGATAGATGGGGGTTGAGTAAAGAGCTCCATCAGCTAGCAAATATGAGAATCAGATTATTAGACTCTGATGATGGAGGTGTTATTGTACATAATACATCAGAATCATCTTTGGTAGCCGTGGTAAAAGCACGGAAATATGAAGATCCTATCTTAGTACGATTGAGAGAGAGCATTAAGCAGTGTAAAATTACGGATTTTGAGATCGGAAGAGATGGGACAGTGAGATACCAGGGCCGATTATGTGTGCCTAATGTGGCAGGATTGCGAGAAAGGATTATGAATAAGATTTATCAATCTCAAAATATTCTATCCATCCCGTCTCGACAAAGATGTATCATTGTGTCAAGGAGCAGTATTGGTGGGATAACATGAAGAAGTATATTGCAAAATTTATAGCCCAGTATCCTAATTGTCAACAAGTAAAGATATAACATCATAAACTCGGTAGATTGCTTCAGAATATAGAGATTCCGACGTGGAAATGGGAGGTGATTAATATGGACTTTGTTATTGGATTACCTTGCTCTTATCATAAGTTTGATTCAATCTTGGTGATAGTTGATCGACTTACAAAATGTGCCTATTTTCTACCACTTAAGACAACTTACGTGGCTGAATATTGTGCGAAGTTGTATATCAAGGAAATTGTAAGGCTTCATGGTGTGTCCATATCTATTATATCAAACTGAGGAGCTCAATTTACGGCTAATTTTTGGAGGTCTTTTCAGAGGGGTTTAGGCACACAAGTGAATCTCAGCACCGTATTTCGTCGGCAGACAGACGAATAGGCTGAACGTACCATTCAGATACTGGAAGATATCCTACAAGCATGTGTTCTAAATTTTAAGGGTAATTGGGATGTCTATCTTCCACTCATAAAATTAGCCTACAATAATAGCTACCATTCCAGTATTAAAATGGCCCCATATGAGGCACTATACGGGAGAAGATGTAGATCACCAGTTGGATAGTCCGAAGTTGGTGAAACAGAATTATATGGGCCAGATTTGATTCACCAAGCCATTGAGAAGGTGAAGATGATACGGGAACGATTAAGGACGCCACAAAGCAGCCAAAAGTCTTATTCTGATATCTGACGTCGTGATTTGGAGTTTGAGGCTGGTGAGTTGGTTTTCCTAAGGATCTTACCAATGAAGGGTGCTATGTATTTTGGGAAGAAAGGTAAGCTGAGTCCAAGATATATCGGTCCGTAAAAAATTCTTCAACGAATTGGATAAGCTGCTTATGAGTTAGAATTTCCAACCGAGTTTCAATTTGTCCAGCCGGTATTCCATGTATCTATGTTGATAAAATGTATTGTAGACCCTTCTCGAGTTGTCCCTATCAAAGATTACAAGTTATAGAGGATCTATCATATAAAGAAGTGACAGTGGGTATATTTGATCGACAAGTCCGCAAGATGAGAATAAAAGATGTAGCTTCCATCAAAGTATCGTGGAGGAGCAAGAATATGGATGAAATGACATAGGAAACGGAAGAAGAGATGAAGTCTAAATACCCTTACCTATTCCAGAATTATGATAACAAGGATGTTAGTGGAACGCACGATACATTGAAAAGGTGAAACGGCTTTATGAGGTAAGCAATAACTTGAAAACACTCTTCCTTAATACAAAATTGTGATATGCAAAAAATGTACATTTCCATAATGCTTTGTGTAGCCTTTTGAGGCCATACGTTGGGCTTAACTACTTGCAAATTTTTCTAATGACCATTTTCCGTTGGAATCTATGATAATTTGGACACCCCATAAACCCTTACATTCAAGGACGAATGTTCCTAAGGGGGAGAGGGCGTTACAACCCCTAACCACACGCGTTTGTTCATGACATATGTTAGTTAACATAAATCCAAGAAGTAACTATCCTTGAGATAATAAGAAGTTAATCCTATTGATCTTAAGCGATACAAGGGTGTATAAGGGTGATTAACAAGTATTAGAAGTTAAACGAACCAACGATGTTGTAACTCATATTTTCGGGTAAACATATAGGTGCTTAATACACTCAAGAGGACATGTCTTAAGGTATTTGAATCACATAATATCCGTTTCATAGTCTTAACGTCAAACAAGTTATGAAACAAAAGTCGACAAAAGGTTTCGAAACTTAGGTTCATGATTTTACTTAAACTTTAGGTCAAATGTCATTAAGCTTTTCTACCAATGTACTTGAAATTACAGGGTGATCTACACACCATATTAAATATCTATAAGTCTAGTTTTCAACTCATTAAACCATTTATCAATACGATATCATAGTAGAGAGATATAGTCATTTTTGTGAGACTGCGCAAGCTGCTAGGTGACAAGTAGATGTGTCACCTACTAGGTAAAATGATAGCCCAATAAGAAATATTTCGTGTCGGGTATTGAGACCATTTAAAAGGTTAAATATTGCAATATAACCCTCAATATATCTCACAAATATTCAGACCTAAACCCTTGCAAATCTCCTCCCAAAAATTCCACACAAACCCTCATCGATTTTCCTTCTCTTTCAAGTTCTAATTGAGGGTAAAATCAAGAGTTTGAAGAAAAAAAGAAAGGACTGAGTTATCGAGCGAGTAAGGTAAGTTTACTGCACTATTTCATACATTGTTTCTGCTGTGAACTCATGGTAATTCGTTCTATACATGTAAGAACTCACGAGATGGTGATCGGAAGCAGTGAGTTCGAGTTATTCACATGTAGCGGACTGTTTTGTGTTGCTGTAGGGCTGCATGTTTTAGTACTGTTTTGCAGAATTTTGGAGGTGGAAGGGTGTGGAGAAACACCATTTATATGCAGGGTTGTGGGCTGATAGTTATTCATAACATTTTTGGAATGTTTGACAAGACTACGGTGGTCGTCGTATATATGAAGTAATTAGATTGTGCGTGGACTGTTTTGGGAGGCTCAATATGTTTGTTATTGATGTTGTTTGGGATTTTGGTGATTTTTTGAATGGTGTGAAGTCATATATATAAGAGAGGTGATGTCCTTTTCATCGTATAATAGGTTGTGATCGATACATAATAGTTATGACGCTTAAATGATAATGATAGTATCATTTTGTCTTACTGTAGACTAAGGAGTTGTGACAATTGCATAGCTTATGATTTGGGGTAGTACATACAAGGTATGTGAGGCTATCATTTCCTTCTTATGCACGACTCCAGTCATACATAATGTAATGATCGAGCTTCTAAAGATAGTCTACTCTTAAAAGCTAGTAGTATTTACATTGTTTCCTCTCTTATGGAACGATTTGATGTTGCTTCTCTTATTCTTATGTTATCAATGTTGTTGGTACTTCCTGAGTCGAGCATTCATTATATATATGTATTTACTTTACTCTACCGAGCCGCATTATAGTCGGCCGAGTACGACACCTATTGTGCAACCACTGTTCAGTTGGGTTTTACCGAGCTCCATGTGGCCGGGTACAATTCTACCAAGCCATATGATGGTCGGGTACATTTTTTACCGAGCCTATTACGGCCGGGTACGATATGATGATGATACTGATGATGCCCACAGGGGCGAATGTTTTAACGGTTTATGTATTTATACATATATATCATGCATTTCATGTTAGTAGCCCTCAGAGGTACTTAGATGCTACAGTTTGTATATTCTCTATCCCTACTTACATTACTATTCGTATTTATGGTTCCATGCCTTACATACTTAGTACTTTATTTGTACTGACGTCATTTTGTTTGTGGACGTTGAATGTCGTGCTGCAGGTCCTGATAGATAGGCAGGTGTAGCTCCACCACCACAGTAGGTTGTCTAGTTCAACGGTGATTGGCGTGATCCCTTCTCCGGACTTGCCGTGGTCTTGGTATGCATTTTTGTTATAAACATTACTGGTATGTCGGGGCCCTATTTCGCGTATGTTGCAGAACTTATGTTCCTTTAGAGGCTCACAGACATGTGCTGATTCATGTATAGTTTGGTATGCTTTGTCGGCAGGTTTTTGTTGTATAGTCTTTTATGGTATCGTGGTAGCTCGTACCATATACGTAGTTTTTTGATTGTCTTACCACCCTATGTTATATATCTTTATGCCATCATATTTTATGGTTCGTTGTCCGTGATCCATGGATACTATTTATCTTGATCTCGTTGGCCCTAAAAGATAATAAAGAAGGTTAGGTAAAATGTACGTTGGTGTGCGGCAAGTATGGCTGGGTGCTTGTCATGGCCCTCTAGTTTGGGTCATGACATTTACCTTCAGTTTCTTCATTTAGTTTGTGTTTTGAGTTGAGGAAAACTATTTGTTTTTGAAGAAAATTTACAAATGAAAATTCATGATTTGAGGGACGAAATGGTATCGGAATATGATAATTTTTGCACAATTGAACTCATATTGGAATAGGTATTCAGATTTTTGTAAAATTTGTCAAATTCTTAGGGTCGGGCTTGAGGGTCGACTTATGTAGGAGATTTTCCCTTTAGATTTGAGTCTTCTATATTGATTGTAGCTTGTGTGCGTGATCTCACGTGTGCGTGCTCGGACTTATTTGTGGATAGTTGACCTTTTATTGTTCTTAGGTCCTTATATTTACTGTGTTTGAATTTTCTCTTGATATGACTAAGTTCCTATTTACTAGTTTCTCATCTGCATGCTTAAATTATAATTAATTGCTTCATGATTCACTCTTATTGCCTATTTGAATCTTATTTCACTTAATTGAACATTTTCATCTCTTCTATTTATGTGCTATCATTTCATAACTGCCTTTCTTTATTTGAAATTATTATTGTCTCATCCTATAATTGTTCTGTGATGACTCAAAGGGTCATCTCGTATTTTAGAAACCAATTCGTGGTTTTGAGGTATTCAAAACTTCATTTTCTTTCTCCTCAATTTGTGTGCACAATCTGGGCATCTTTCCAAAAGGAATTTGTGTGAAATTTGAGAAAAATATTAAGTTTTGCCATTAAAATAGATTTAAGTTGACTTCGGTTAACATTTTGATTAAATGAACACCGACACATAATTTGACAGTCCTAGAGGATCCGTAATAAAATATGGGACTTGGGAGTTTTCCCGGAATTGAATCCAAGGTCCCTAGGCCGAGAAATGAATTTTTGAAAAAATATGTTAAACTCAAAATATAATAGTTTTTAGAAATTGAATAACGTTTGCTTTTGTAGGTATCAATCCCGCTGGTTCCGGAGCTGGATACAAATTTACTATGATAATTACATCATGTATGTGAAATTTGGTCAAAATAGAATTTATTTGACGTGATTCGGACCCTCGGTCGTGAAAATATAAACTTTGGATGTTCTTAAGAATTTCATGATTTTGATGTTAAATTCGTAGTTTTAGGTGTTCTGTTGGAGATTTGATAGCACTATCAAGTCCATATTATGTTGTTAGACATGTGTTCATGTTTGATTTGGAGCCCAGAGAGCTCGGGTGAGTTTCAGATAGGTTTTGAGATGTTTTGGACGTAGCAGATCCTGCTGCATTACTGTTTCTAGTATTCTGCTACCTTGAGCTTCACGTTTGCAAAGCAACTCTCGCGAAGGCGAAGTGTAATCTAGGCTGGGAAGGGGATTGTTCTTCGTGAATGTGAAGCCATGGTCGTAAACGTGGAGCACTGGGGGGCTGCTCTATGCGAGCGCGATCGACATCTCGCGAAAGCGTAGAGTAAAAATGAGGTGGGCTGGGAAACTTTGAGTTGTTCTTCATGAACACGGTCCAAGGTCCGCACATGGGATGGTCAGTGGGGGAAAAACCATCGTGAACACAAACAACTCTTCACGCACGCGAAGTCCCTTCTAGCTTCAATGGTTCGTGAATGCAACAGGCCCTTTGCGAACAAGAAGAAGGCATGTCCAATGTTTTAAAAAACAGAATCAAAAACAAGAATTGGTCATTCTTTCATATTTTCAAAACCAAGGAAGCTTAAAGGCGATTTTCAAGCGATAATTTCTTCTCTAATGTGTTGGTATATGATTCTAAACCACTTTCATTCAATTTACCATTGTGTTTCATCAATTTTCATTAATAAATCTTGTTCTTTAAGGGTAGAAATTAGGTATTTTAGGATAATAAGGAATTTAACAAATTTGGAGATTTAGACCTCGATTTAGGGTCGGATTTCGAAACTAATTATATCTTTGGACTCGTGGGTGAATGGTTTTGTCTGAACCTCGAGTTTTGACCAAGCGGGCCCAGGCTCAGTTTTTAACCTTTTCGGGTAAAGATTGGGAAAACTAAATTTGTGCATTGTAGTTGATTCTCTTATAATAATTATTGAAAGAACTGTGGCTATATACGAGTGGACTAGAGGTGGAATCTGAAGGAAAAGCGGTATGTGAGGCTTAACTTTTATCGTGGAATCAAAGTAAGTGTTGTGGCTAAACTTAGCTTGAGGTATTATGTGTTGCTGCCTTATTTTCAACGTGTTTAGTTGTTGAGTATGACGTATAGGTGAGGTGATGAGTATCTATACATTGTTGTTGGATCATAACATGCGAGTGAGTCTTATACTTATGGCGGCGGTGTTCCTTTATACGTATTATTCATGCTTTAATTGGTTAATTATCCATGCTAATCGTGTTTTACTAAATTTTTCCCTATTTGGATATTGGTTGAGCAATGAATCAAGTTGAGATTTATATTGTGAAGTTAGTTGTTAAAACGAGATTGGTTATTGTTGATTCCCTTGCTGGGATATTATTGTTCCTATTATTTGTAAGGAAGAGTGTAAATCACGAAGGGTGATGCCATGCACGATATTGTGAGTGAGTATTAATGCATGAAGGGTGATGTCGTGCCATATTCTGTTAGTGTTAATGCACGAAAAGTGATATCGTTTCATTACTATGAAAGAGTTAACGCACAAAGGGTAATGCTGAGTCGTTTCTGTTATTTCTTATGGTGTGGACGAGAGTAAAAGCACAAAGGGTGATGTCGTGCACATGATACTATGTTATTATCAATGTTGGTTCAATTATGATATTTACTTTGCTTCTTTACTGTATTAGTGTCAGAATTGGATATTCCCCTCAGCATGTTTCCCCTCCCCATTATGTTTTGTTAAATTTCAATTGTTATTACTTTCTCGTATATGATTTAACTGCACAAGGTTATGTATTGTTTTCGTGTCATAACCTCGATACTACTTTTCCAAGGTTAGTCTCGGTATTTACTAATACATGGGATCAGTTCTACTGATACCGCACTCTGCACTTTCTGTGCAGATTTTGATGTCGGACTTCATTAGTAGAGTTTAGGTTGCTTCCTTCAGTCTACATGAGATGCAAGGTAGATCTACGGTGTTCGCAGACCCTGGAATCCACTCCCTCTATCTTAGATTTCCTATCTATTTTCATTTCGAGAATAGATGTATTTCTTTTAAACCAATATTTGTAGAAATTCTTAGACGTTCGTGGATTGTGACACCAAATCTCTGGAGTAGTCGTGTTTTAGTATTTTGAACTGTTATAAAAATTTCTGGACTTATATCTGTTTAGTTTTAACTATTATTTAATGTTGTTTTGGGTTAATGATTTATGTGGTAGAACCGTAACGGTTAGCTTAGCATACAAGAGTTAGGCGCCATCACGATCCCAATGGTGGGAAATACGGGTTGTGACAAGTTGGTATCAGAGCACTAGTTAGCCTAGGTCTCACAATTCACAAACAAGATAGGTAAAGTTTGAGGGATCAGTACAAAGATGTCTGTGCTTATCTCTAGAGGCTACAGAGATTAGGAATAACTTCACATCTATTCTTCTCTGTTGTGCTATTTGACTTCTCAATGCTAATTGAACTTCTACTTTATTCTTTCGCGAATGGTGAGAACATGCAACGCTTCATCAACTTATTAGCAGCCTACGCCCCTAATGGCAACTCCTACGAGGGACATAGGACGAGGTCGAGCCTTTGACAAAGAACGAGTTCGAGGCCATAATAGAGGCCAAAGCAGGGGCAACGCTCAGCCTTGAGCTCGAGCAGCAGCACCAGCAGCAAAGCCTCGGGTAGAGTTTGATAATGAGGTTCCGACAAAGACCATTCTGGCAGGGCCAGCTCAGGTTCCCAAGGGGTTCATCGCTACCCCGGTACTTCAGGATGCTTTGGTCCGTTTAGCGGGCCTTATGGAGAGCGTAGCTCAGACAGGCACATTCCCTATAGCACCAGCCATCTCCTAGGCTGAGGCAAGAGCTTAAACTTCCACTACCCACACCTCAGAGTAAATGGCTCCTCAGTTCCAGACTCCAACAACTCGGCCAATGGGACTAGCTCAGCCAGTTGTTGCGGCTCAGGCTGATGGCGGATTATCTATGTCTTATGAGGCTTTGTTGAGGTTGGACAAGTTCACCAAGCTTTTCCCAGTTACTTATAGTTGGGAAGCATCTGAGGACCCCTAGGATTATCTTGATCGGTCCATGAGGTGTTGCGAAACATGGGGATAGTAGAGACCAATAGGGCTAACTTTGTTGTATTCAAGATAATAGAGTTTGCCAAGAGATAGTGAAATGAATTTGTATTGACTAGGCCAGTTGGGTCGCCTGCCCTGACTTGGGACCAGTTATCTCAGCTATTTCTCGAGAATTTTCTTCCTGTCACTCAGAGAAAGGACTATCGCAGGTGATTCGAGCATCTTCAGCAGGGTTCTATGGCTATCAATCAGTACGAGACTAGGTTTGTTGATTTAGATCGTTATTCTCTTCTTATACCCCACCGCGAGAGAGAGGGGTGAGGAGGTTTATTGGGGGACGCGCTCAGCCTATTAGATTGCGGATGGCTAAGGAGACAGGTAGCGAGATTTCTTTTTAGGATGTGGCTAATGTGACCTAGTGTGTTGAGGCAGTTCTAGATCAGGGAATTTGTCAGGGGTCTGACAAGAGGCCTTGTCATTATGGTAGGTTTTGTGGTGCCCCGTCTTGAGGGAGGGATTCTTTTGGTAGGGGCCATCCTCCTATGCTATTTCATTCAGCACTTAGGCTTCTCACGGTGCTTCGGGTGGTTGTGGTTCTCATATGCAATATTCTTATTAGCTACCTTACAGTGCAGTACTAGCTCCTATCAGTGCACCTCCACTCCAGAGTTTTTAGGGTGGTTACTCAGGATGCTAGGGTCAGTTTTAGGGTCAGCAATCTTAGCAACTGAGGTCTTGTTATACTTGCGGTGATCTGAGGCACACTTCTAGGTATTACCCTAGAGCATCGAGCGGTTCTCAGCATGAGGGTTCTCGTGCCATGGTTCTGGCACTGGGTGCTCCAACACCCGCTCAGCCACCTAGAGGTAGGGACAGACGGCTAGAGGTGGAGGTCGAGGTATTAGAGGTACAGTTCAGGCCACTAAAGGTAGAGGCTAGCTAGTAGGAGGCCATCCCAGGGAGATAGTTCAGAGTGGTGGGGACCAGTCCTGGTGTTATGCTTTCCAAGCCAGGCCTGAGGCTAAGACACCAATGTTGTTATTATATATATGGTTTTAGTATGCAGTAGATATGCTTTAGATCTATTTGGTCTAGGGTCTCATACTCTTATGCGCCATCTATGTTGCTACGTATTTGGTTGTGCCTCGTGATTCTTTGAGTGATCATGTATATATGTCCACACTGGTGGGTGATTCTATTATTTAAGATCATGTCTATCGCTCGTGTGTGGTTATTATATGGGGTCTTGACCCGTTTAGATCTCCTGCTTCTTGATATGGTCGATTTTGATGTCATTTTAGTGATGGTTTGGATGTCACCTTATCATGCTATACTAGACTGTCAAACCAAGACCGTGACCTTAGCCTTGTTGGAGTTGCCTCTATTAGAGTGGAGAATAAATCCTAGTTATTCTACCAGTAGGGTTATCTCTTATAGTAAGGCTTGGCATATGGTCAAGAAGAGGTATTTGGCTTATTTGGCATATGTTCGTAATTCTTGTGTTGAGGTTCCTTCAATGGATTCCCTACCAGTTGTTCGTCAGTTTCTAGAGGTATGTCCTGCAGACCTTCCAGGGATGCCACCAACAAGGATATTGACTTTTGCATTGATTTGGCTTCGGGAATTCAGCCTATTTCTATTCCCTTGTACTAAATGGCCCCGCTAGAGTTGAAAAAATTGAAGGAGCAGTTGCATAATTTTCTTGACAAGGGATTTATTATACCTATTGTCTCTCCTTAGGGTGCACCGATGTTGTTTGTTAAGAAGAAGGATGGATTGATGAGGATGTGCATAGGCTATCGACTGTTGAACAGAGTCACCATCAAGAACAAGTATCCATTGTCGAGGATTGATGATTTATTTGATCAACTTCATGGTGCCAAGGTGTTTTCGAAGACTGATTTGAGGTCTGGCTAACATCAGTTGAGGATTAGGGCATTCGATGTCCCTAAGACTACTTTTCTCACTCGGTACATGTATTTTGAGTTTCTAGTAATGTTATTTGGGTTGAAAAATGCCCCAACAACATTTATGGATTTGATGAACCGGGTGTTCAAGACATATTTGGATTCCTTTGTGATTTTTTCCATTGATGATATCTTGATCTACTCCAGCATCCGAGATGACCACAAGTATCATCTTCGGATCATTCTTCAGACTCTGAGAGATAGCCAATAATATGCTACGTTTTTTAAATGTGAGTTTTAGTTGAGTTCAGTGGCGTTCTTGGGTCTTGTTGTATCAGTAGAGGGTAGTCATGTGGACCCTTAGAAGTAAGGCAGTCAAGGACTGGCCTAGACCCGCATTAGCTACAAAGATCCGGAGTTTCTTAGGCTTGGTGGGTAATTACCGTCAGTTTGTGGAGGGCTTTTCATCTATGGAAACCCTGATGACCAGGTTGACTCAGAAGGGTGCCCTGTTCAGGTGGTTGGATGAGTGTGAGATGAGCTTTCAGAAGCTCAAGATAGCTTTGACTACGGCCCCGGTGTTTGTGTTACCCATAGGTTCATGACCATATATAGTATATTATGATGCATATCGTATTGGACTTGGTACAGTATTGATGCAGAATGGCAAGGTTATTGCATATTTTTGCGGCAGTTGAAGATCCATGAGAAGAACTACCCAATTCATGATATGGAGCTAGCAGCCATTGTTCATGTACTGAAGATTTGGAGGCACTATTTAATGGCGTGTCATGTGAGGTGTTCACAGATCATATGAGTTTACAGTACTTGTTAAATTATAAGGAGATATTTGAGGTAGAGAAGGTTGTTAGAGCTATTGAAAGACTATGATATCACCATCTTATATCATATCGGGAAGGCCAATGTTGTAGTTGATGCTTTGAGTAGGAAATCGGCTAGTATGGTAGCCTTGTGTATTTTCCAATCGGTGAGAGACCGCTTGCTTTAGATGTTCAGGTTTTGGCCAATCAGCTCATTAGGATGGATGTTTCAGAGCCCGGCCATGTTCTATCTTGTACAGTCACTCAGTCTTCATTATTTGAGCATATTAGATATTGGTGATATGATGATCCTCATCTGCTTAACCTTAGGGACACAGTGTGGCACGGAAACACCAAACAGGTTATAGTTGGAGATGACAGAGTTTTGATAATGCAGGGTCGAGTTTGTGTGCCCGATATGGATGGACTTTGTGAGTTGATTCTAGAGGAAGCCAATAGTTCTCGGTATTCTATTCATCCGGCTACTGCCAATATGTATCAGTATTTGCGACAGTATTATTGGTGGAGGAAGATGAAGAAGGCCAGTGTTGCCTATGTAGCGCGGTGTTTGAACTGTCAGCAGGTAAATTACGAGCATCAGAGACCTGATGGTTTGATTTAACAAATTGAGATTCTTGAGGGAAGTGGGAGCATATCACTATGGATTTTGTTGTTGGACTACCACATACTTAGAGGAAGTTCGATGCAGTATAGGTTATTGTTGATAGGTTGACCAAGTTAGTGCATTTCATTCTTATAGCAGTTTTCTATTCCTCAGAGCGGTTGGCTGAAATCTATATCCGGGAGATCGTTTGTCTTCATGGTGTGCCCGTTTCTGTCATTTCTAATCGAGGTATGCATTTTATCTCGTATTTATAAGGGCTTTAGAGCGTGAGTTGGGTACGTAGGTCAAGTTAAGCACCGCATTTCATCCTCAAACGGACAAACAATCTGAGCGTACTATTCAAATTAAGATGTGCTCCGAACAAGTGTTAATAACTTTGGAGGTTCTTGGGATAAGTTTTTTCCATTAGAGGAGTTTGCCTACAACAATTGTTATCGGTCAAAAATCTAGATGGCTCCCTATGAGGCACTATATTATATATGGTGTCGATCACCGGGTAGATGTTTTGGGCCGGGAAAGGCTCGGGTATTAGGTATAGATTTAGTACGCGATACCTTGGATAAGGTTAAGATCATTCAAGATGGACTTCGTATACATCAGTCTAGGCATAATAGTTACACCGGCCGTAAGATTCGTGATGTGGCATTCATGGTCGGAGAGCGAGTGTTTCGTTTAGTGTCGCCCATGAAGGGCGTGATGAGATTTGGGAAGAAGGGCTAGCGAAGCCATGGGTTCATCAGGCCTTTTGAGATCCTTGATCGAGTGGGTGAGGTGGCTTACAGACTTGCGTTGCCAGCGAGTTTATCGATTGTGCATCTTGTGTTTCACATTTCCATGCTTTGCAATTATCACAGTGATCTATCCCACGTGTTAGACTTCAGCATTGTCCACTTAGACAGGATTGACCCATGAGGAGGAGTCGGTAGCCATTCCGGACCGGCAGGTTTGTCAGTTAAGGTCGAAGAGTTATCCTTCGGTTCATGTTTAATGGAGAGGTCAGCCTGTCGAGGCACCTACCTAGGAGTCCGAGTCTGATATGTGGAGCAGATATCCCTATATTTTCACTAGCTCAGGTAATTTTCTATGTTCATTTGAGGACGAATGATTGTTTTAGAGGTAGAAAACATATTGACCCAAAAGGTCATCTTGTATTTTAAAACCCAATTTCGGGTTCCGAGGTCTTCAAAACATCATTTTGTTTCTCCTCAATTACGTGTGTAGTTCGGGCACGTTTCTAGAAGGCCTTAATGTGAAATTTGAGAAAAATATTAAGTTTTGCCATTAAAATTGATCTAAGTTGAGGTCAGCATTTTGAGTAAAGGGACTCGGACCCATGACTTGCCGGTGTCGGAGGATCACATAGTAAAATAAGTTACTTGGACGTATGCACTGAATTGAATTCTGAGGTCCCTAGCCAGAGAAATGTATTTCTAAAGAAAATTGTTAAACTGAAAATATAATGGTTATTAGATATTGAATCATGTTTGATTTTGTTTGTGCCGCGCCCGTACGTTGGTTCCGAATCCCGGTACATGTTTAATATGATAATTACATCATGTATGTGAAATTTCATAAAAAGGAGTTTTATTTGACATGATTTGGCCCTTGATCGTGAAAATAGAAACTTTGGGTGTTCTTGTGAATTCCATTATTTTAATGCTAAATCCATAGTAGGAGTTGTTTTGGCAATTTGATCGCATGATCAAGTCCGTATAATGTTGTTAGACTTGTGTGCATGTTTGGATTGGAACCCCGAGTGCGTGGGTGAGTTTCCGATAGGTTTTGATATGATTTGGACTTAGGAATTCCTGATGTATTGCTACTTCTGGTATTCTGATACCTTGTGCTTCACATTTGCAAAGCAACTCTAGAGAACGCGAAGTGCAACCTAGGTTGTGGAGGGGATTGTTCTTTGCGAATGCGGAGCACTGGGGGCTGCTCTACACAAACATGACGCGCAGAGTAAAAAGGAGGTGGGTTGGGAATCTATAAGTTTTCTTTACGAATGCAGTCTACGGCCCACGAACATGATGGTTAGGGGGAAAAGACCATCGCGAACTCAAACAACTCTTCGCGAATGTGAAGGCCCATCTAGCTGCACTGCTTCACAAATGCGACAGGTCCGTCGCGAATGCGACAGGCCCTTCACGAATCCCGACAGGCCCTTCGCAAATGCGACAGGCCCTTCGCGAATGCGACAGGCCCTTCGCGAATCCCGACAGGCCCTTCGCGGATGCGACAGGCCCTTCGCAAATGCGATAGGCCCTTCGCGAACGCGAAGAAGGCCTATCCAGTGTTTTAAAAACAAATTCAAAAATGGGAATTGACCATTCTTTCATATTTTCAAAACCAAGGAAGCTTAGAGGCAATTTTCAAGAGTCGGGTTCTTCTCCAAAATGTTGTTACATGATTCTAAACTACTTCTTTAAAGTACCCATTGTATTTTATCAATTTTCATCCAAAAATCTTGTTCTTTTAAGTGCAGAAATTATATTTTAGAAGAATTGGGGAATTTACAAATTTGTGGATTTAGACCTCCATTGGGGATAGGATTACGAAACTAACTGCATATTTGGACTCATGGTTGAATGGGTTTTTTTTAACCTCGAGTTTTGACCAAGTAGGCCCGGAGTTGGTTTTTGACCTTTTGGGGGAAAGTTTGGGAAAACTAAACTTGTGCGTTGTAGTTGGTTCCCTTAACAATAGTTGTTGATATTGAATTAATTGTAGCGAAAAACAAGTGGATTGGAGGTAGAATGTAATGAAAAAATGGTATTTGAGGCTTGATTTTGGCTGTGGAATCGAGGTAAGTTTCGTGGCTAACCTTAACTTGAGGTATTAGGTGTTGCTGCTTTATTTTTTACGTGTTTAGCTGTTGATAACGATGTATAGGTGATGTGATGAGTATTTATATGTTATTGTTGGGCCATAATATGCGAGTGAGTCTTATACTTGTGACTGTAGTGTTCTTTTATACGTACTATTCATGCTTTAATTGGTTAATTCTCCATGCTAAGCAAGTTTTATTAAATTTTTCCCTGTTTTAGATATTGGTTGAGTAATGACTCAAGTTGAGATTGATATTGTGAAGTTTGCTGTTGAAACGAGATTGGCTATTGCTAATTCACTTGTGGGGACGTATTGTTCCTATTGTTTGGATGAGAAAGAGTCTAAAGCATTAAGGGTGATGTCGTGCACGATATTGTGAGTAAGTGTTAATGCATGAAGGGTGGTATCGTGCCGTGATTATGAGAGAGTTAATTCTTGAAGGGTGATGTCGTGCCATATTCTGTGAGTGTCAATGCACGAAGGGTGATGTCGTGCCATGATTATGAGAGAGTTAATGCATGAAGGGTGATGTCGTGCCGTTTTTGTTATTTCTCATGGTGAGGACAAGAGTAAGAGCACGAAGGGTGATGTCATGCACATGTTACTATATTATTATCTCTGTTAGCTCAAGCGTGACATTTACTTTGTTTCTTTACTGTAAAAATTTCATAATTGGATATTCCCCTCCCTTCCCCGTTATGTTTTGTTAAATTTCTATTGTTATTACTTTCTCATGTATGATTTAACTGCATATGTTTATATATTGTTGTCGGGTCCTAGCCTTGTCACTACTTCGCCGAGATTAGGCTCGGTATTTACCAGTACATGGGGTCGGTCATACTAATACTGCACTACGTTATGTGCAAATTTCGGTGCCAAGCCTCGTGAGTAGAGTTTAGGTTGCTGCCTTTAGTCCATAGGAGACCCAAGGTAGATCTGTCGACATTCATAGACCCTGGAGTCCCTCCCATCTATCTTTGATTTCATGTCTCTTTTCATTTCAAGAACAGATGTATTTCTTTATACCAATATTTGTAGATATTCTTAGGCGTTCACGGATTGTGACATCAGATCTCTGGGATAGTCATGTTTTAGAGTATATAACTGTTATAAAAATTTTGAGCCTATATTTGTTTAGGTTTAATTATTATTTAATGATGTATTTCTTTATACCAGTATTTAGTCTTAATTGAGGTAATTTTTTTATTTTTGTTGTCTATTTATAATTTAATTGTTGAATATTCTTTGTAATTGCCCAAACCTTAAAAGAAGTCTAGATATCTATGTTTTAGTTGACTTGCCCTTATTTGGAACCATTTGACTCGTATTTGTTTCCTTGTTGTTGATCTACATGTCGCGAGATTGTTGTTACCTAGTATCTTCTCTCTTGTTGAGCTGTTTTTATTACACCTAGAATTCTCTAATGTGGTTATTCCTTATGGGCTATGTTTAAGGCCCCTTTGTGTTTGGAAGTTCTGGAATTGATTTACTTGGCGTGGTCTTATCTTTTATTGTCATTGTTTCTGCTATGCTTGTGATGGTGGTGCATGAGGTTTCTTTCATGTGATCGATGATATTGTGATGCACGAGGTTCCTTCCGTGAGGTGTTGTTATGGGGTTGTACGATATTTCTACCTTGCTGTTTTACTATTGATATTTGCACATGCAGCGTGACAAGGCGGGATGTATATATATATATATATATATATATATATATATATATATATATATATATGTGTGTGTGTGTGTGTGTGTGTGTGTGTGTGTGTGTGTGTGTGTGTGTGTGTGTGTGTGTGTGTGTGTGTGCGTGTGTGTGTGTGTATTTGGGGGGGTTACGCATGTGTCGAGACAAGATGGGAACGTTATATGGAACGTGTGACAAAACAAGGCCGACACTTACTATATTATCATTGCACACATAGCGATACAAGGTGGGCTATGCTAGGTATTGATTATGATGATTTTTGTTGGCCTGGGAGCATTCTTATTGTTATATTGTGTTGTGGCACTCTTACCTGCATGGGCTTTACCTTTTGAAAGTTGTGAGAAAATATTTTTACGTGTTGTCCGTTATTTTTTCTTTATGCTTATTAGCTAGTATGAACTATGTCTGAATACTTGCACAAGCATACACGTAATTGAGCATTCTTACCGGATAAATGGTTCCTTGATACATGGAGTATAGATGTGCACCTTTGTTTACTTGCCTTCTATGTGAGAATGGCTCTGTTGGCATTGGGATGTCAGCATGATTTTGAGGTGTGATGAGGGCACAACATGCCAAGTGTTAGGGTTCATGTGTTGAGACCCGTGAGTTGTAATTTGTCCTGGGTTCAGTACTCGATGGAGTTTGTTGGCTAAGTCCCCATGTGAAAACTAACGTAGTTGCTAAGTTATTACTTGCCTTATTATATTTGTAATTTCAGATTTGGGTTAAGTTTCGTTCACTCTTCTATGTTATTACTATGGTGTTTCAATTGTTACTTGTTTTTTTCTTTCCTTATCGTAGTTGATGTATTTTTAGCCATATCACGTATTCTTTATATAGATATCAAGTTCTGTTATTCCTATGCTTATGCATGTTCAGTTTATTCTACTTGTAGGTGAATTGACTGTTCCTCATTATTACACCACTGAGGTTAGTCATGATACTTACTAAGCACCACTATGGTGTGCTCATACAGTACTTGTGTACATTTTTTGTACAAATCCAGGTATTGATCGTTAGTAGCCCTGCGGATTCCTGCCAAGGAGACTCAAGGTACCTTGATGTTGTGTTCGCATGCTTCGAAGTCACATTTCCATTATATATTCACACTATTGTATTTATTTCTAAATAGTCGTATTTAGAAGTTGTAGTGCACTCTATAGAGCTTATAACTTGTACTACCGGATTTTGGGAAATTGTAAATTTTATAAAGATTTCTATATCGAGACTGTTAGGTTTTTTATTATTATTATTATTAAGTAAATGTTAGGCTTACCCAATACCTAATACTAGGTATCATCATGATACCCAACATAAGGGAAATTGGATCATAACACCATCACTCTCATATCTACTAGAGGAAGTGATGATATCAATGGTGATGGTGATAGTGATGATATCATAGTTAGAAGAAAAGTAGCATAGAGAATAATATTCATATAATAAAATTTTTCTAACTGTCCAACGATCTCGTATGCTAATCATGGATAAATAAAGCACTTGAAAGAAGAAAAAATGACACGAAAATAATTAGCTGGAAAGTGACATGTTGGTAGTTTCTTTTTCTTTGTTTAGATAGATATTATTCTTGAAAATAGTATGCGCTAGACAATTTTCGGATTGTTAATCGAAAATAGCTGACATTTACAAAGTTATTGGAAAACAGCTAATGTTTAGCGAAAACACGAAAAATTCCAGTATAATATGCGGGATTATGGAGCTCATGTACATATATTTTAAGCATATTATGTTGGAACTCCAGGACAAGGCAAGTTTCAGTATAACGGGATTATGGAGCTCCTGTATATAATCTTTCTGCATATTATGTTGAAACTCTAACATATTATAAAATTCTAGCACATATGTAAAATAATCCAGGGAATGAACGGTGTTATTTATTGCAGTTAAAAAGAAGTACAAAAATTTGTAGTGTAGTCAATTTTCTTCAATTTATACGATGATTGAAATTCTAACCTTTTTAGTCGTGGTTGTTACAGGTGCATGCCTAGAAACTCCTCAGAAACTGGTGAATTGTTCGAGGCATTATCAAATCCTGAGAAGGTGTTCAAGGCATTAAACCGTGCAAACAAAAAAGGCAAACAACAACAAAACTCAACCAAAAGAATTGAACCAGACATGGAGGATGATAATCGAAAAAACAGGGACAACGTGAATGAACCAAACAACAGAAACAACGGAAATGACCCAATCGATTGGGGTGTGGCACCTCTTAAAAGCAGCACTATATTACTGGGCATAACACATAGATGACAACTTAGCAACTGCCATTGTATTCCATCAGATATAAGCAGACTCATTCTAGATCAAAAATAACATGCAACATTTGTTGCAGAACAAGGGACTCTTCTCTAGGTCATACGTTGAAGATCCTCAGCATCATCTGAAGAACTTCCTCTCAATCTGTGCCATGTAGAGACAATACAATGTCACACTAGAAGCAATACATTTGTTATTGTTTCCATTCTAAGTGACAGGAGCAGCCCATACATGGATTAATTAACTCCCTATCAACTCCATCACTACTAGGGAGGAATTAGTCAAGCAATATTTGAGTAAATTTCATCCACCCAACAAGACTGGTCAACAAATTGATAAGATATTTAGTTTCAAACCGAGACCCACTGAAACAATCCATGAAAAGTGGGAGAGATTTAAGGGTTTCCTAGTTACATGTCCATATCATGGTATTCCGGAGCATATGTTGGGGCATATATTTTACATGGGGTTAGTAGATACTTTGAAAGCTAATGTTGATGCTTCAGCCAGTGGAGCATTTTTTTAGCAAGACATTCAGAGAGAGCAAGATCATGCTTGACAAGATGGCACAAAACTCAGGATTTACAATAAGGAACGCTCCAATCACTCATGTGGTTTACTCAGTGCGTCTAGACCCAGCTAACTCCGTAGCTGAAAATATGCTACTTTGATGACACAAATAAGCATCCTCACCAAAAAGGTGGAAGAGCCAGGCCAGAATCAGCAGGTACACATACTTGATGCAACTAATGGGGGTCTATGCACATCATGCATTAATCAGCCATATGTCTGATCATAGAGTGTTGAAGGTGAGAATCAACAATATCAAGAGAACATGAATTATATGGCCAACTACGGAGGACCGAGACCAGGTGGTCGGAATTGGGGTCAGCAAAATCAATAGTACAGACCGGCTCAGCAGTAGTACAATAACAACAATAATCATGGGGCTATTCGACCACAGGGGAAAATGGTGCCTTACCAAAGGCAACAAGGGTACAACCAGCAAAATCAGTAGGAGGCTTATCAACAACTTCCACAACAACAGATTGTGAGACATGAAGACAGGTTTGCTAAACTCGAGGGTATGATGCAGTAAGTGATTGGGTCCACTGGAAAGCTAGTTGATGGAGTAGACTCATACAAGTCAGCGATTAACAATATTGAGATCCGGTTAGGACAGATTTCCATGGACCTAAATAATCGGCCTTATGGGATGCTACTTAGATACCCAAATCAATCCAAAAGAGAAAGACCCGAAGCAGCTAATGGCACTGGATCTCCAAAATGGTAGGGACTTAGGTCTGGAGCAAGAAATTGCTCGCAAAATCAGGCTGACTAAGACCCTGATGCAAGTACCCATTGAGATAAATGATTCAGCAGGCTTAACAGAGGTGACGGTACAGAATGTGCAAGAAAACAACAACAAGGGAGATGTGGTTGAGAAAGAGACTGAAGCTGCACCAGAATCAACACTAGAAGCAGTGCCCGAACAAGAGAAAAACCAAATTACAACAAAGAAAGCAACCTCCTGCACCATTCCCACAAAGATTGGCTAAGTATAAAAAAGATTAGCAGTACAAGAAATTCTTAGATATGTTGAAATAGATTCAGGTAAACATTCCAGTTATAGATGTTTTAAAGGAAATGTCGGGGTATGCAAAGATGATGAAGGGCTTGAGGTCCTGCAGGATCGACTTCCAATACTTGTCCACAGTTACACAGACTCTGACTTGTAGTGAGGTTGCGACGAGACCCATAGCTGAGAAGTTATCTTACCCAAGGAGTTTCATAATCCCTTGCACAATAGGCAACTTTACATTTGCTAAGGCACTGTGTGATCTGGGAGCAAGCATAAACCTCATGCCCCTAGCTATCAACAAAAGGCTAGGCATTATAAGAGCTATACCCACGTCTATGCTACTTCAACTGGCTAACTGAATTGTGAAATGGCCCTCCGAGATTCTATATGATGCATTGGAACAGATTGTGAAGTTTGTGTTTCAAACACATTTTGTCATCCCTGACTGTCGGGTTGAAAAGGAAACTCCAATAATTTTTGGAAGACCATTCTTGGCCACTGGGAGAGCTCTAATTGATTTTTAACCTGGAGAGCTCAAAATGATATTAAATGATAAAGAGATAACATTCAACGTTTAGAAATCTATGCACATAGCCAGTGAATTTGTCAATTGTTCTCTAATATATGCGTTGGATGTAGTGTTGGATGAAAATGATGCAACATTGAACCGTAAAGACACTCTAACAGCTTGTATGAACATAGACAAGCTAATGGTGAAGAATTGGCATAGTGGGTACTTGCTCTTGAAGGCCAACGTTTTTGAAAAGGGGAGCTTGAATTTGAGCCTTTGCACTTGAAGGAAAGAAAAACTCCTCCAACTAAGTCGTCAATAAAATAGCCACCAAAGCTGGAATTGAAGCCATTGCCATCTCATCATAGGTATGGATTCTTACGACCTGACTCAACTCTGCCTGTTATTATCCCATCTGGTTTGTTAGATATGCAGGCAAAACAACTTTTGCTAGTACTAATTGAGTTCAAGACTGCAATTGGGTGGACCATTGTAGACACTAAAGGGGTCAGCACGGCCTTCTGTATGCATAAGATTTTGTTGGAAGATGGGCACAAACCTTCCAGATAACATCAAAGAAAGTTGAACCCCAACATGAAAGAAGTGGTGAAAAAGGAAGTGATTAAATGGTTAGATGATGGAATCATATTCCCCATCTCTGACAGCAACTCCAATGTAGTGCGTATCAAAAAAAGGAGGTATGATGGTAGTGAAAATGAGAAGAATGAGTTGATCTCTACACGAACACTCATAGGATGGCGAATCTTTATGGACTACAGGAAGTTGAACTTGGCCACCAGGAAGGACCACTTCTTACTACCAATCATTTATCAGATGCTAGATGAATTGGCAGGGAGATCCCACTTTTTCTTCCTGGATGGGTACTCGGTGTATAATGAGATTTTTATTGCCCTAGAGGACATAGAGAAAATGTCGTTCACCTGCTCTTATGGAATCTATGCTTTCTGGTGAATGTTGTTTGGCCTATGTAATACACCCGCCAAATTCCAAAGGTGCATGATGCCCATCTTCACATATATGGTAGAGGAGCTAATGGAGGTTTTCATGGATGACTTCTTAGTGGTGAGGAATTCATTCAATGATTTACCTATGAACTTGAGGCGACTTTTGAAAAAGTGTATCGAGACTAATCTGTACTCAACTATGAAAAGCGTCATTTCCTGGCACATGAAGGTATAGTCTTGGGCATCTAGTATCAAGTAAAAGTATTAAGGTGGATCATGCAAATGTTGATGTGATAGAAAAGCTTCCACCATCAAGTAAAAGTATTAAGGTGGATCATCAGTGACGGAGGTAATCACTTTTGCAATCGAACCTTTACAAAGTAGTTAGAGAAGTACGATGTACACCACAGGGTGGCCACCTCATATAATTCAAAAATAAACCGTCAAGTGGAAGTCTCGAATAGAAAAATAGATAGTGTGCTGACCAAAACTTTAAATGCAACTAGAACAAACTGGGTAAGGAATTTAGACAATGCATTGTGGGCATATCGAACTGCTTACAAAACTCTAATTGGCATGTCGCCATACAAATTAGTATTTGGGAAGGCGTGTCATTTACCCGTAGAGTTGGAACATAGAGCTAGTGGGTATTGAGATAGTTGAATCTTGATAGTGAAGCAGTCGGAACAAGCAGAGTAACAGAATTACATGAGCTGGATGAGTTCATATATCACGCTTCTGAGGGCACAAGATTATACAAGGAGAGAATGAAGATGATACATGACAAGAATATTATTGAGCGAAATTTTCAACCTGGAGATATGGTATTGCTATACAACTTGCGTCTGAGGTTGTTTCTGGGCAAATTGAAATCACGATGGTTAGGCCCTTTTTGTGTGGTTGAAGTTCACCCACAGGAACAGTAGAGATTGGTGCGTGTAAAGTGATTAAATTTCGATTGCTTTTGAAATTGTGGCTATTTTTCAATTACCAAGCTATTTTTTTAATTTTCCCACATTATTCGAGCCTAACAAAAAGAAAAAATTGTTCATATTTGTAGTCCTACACGTGCATTTGATTTTTTCAAACAAAATAAAGACAGAACTTTATTTGTAGGCAAATTTTATTAAATGCTACTTATTACTGTTGTTGTGATTGTAATTCCTTAAGTGTACATTATTCATCCAATTTATGATTAGGTGAGGCAAGTAAACTCGGAGTAAACTTAAGTTCATACTTAATTGACATTGTTGTAAAATCCAGTGGAATTTATCTTGTCTTAATCATATTGTTTAGTCAAAGGTAAGTTTGACTTGCTCACTTAAAGTCATATGAAGCTAAAAATAAATGAATAAATAAAAATAAAAATAAATAAATAAAAAGTCAAATGAAGCTAAATTAGATACAAATATTCAGCTCCCAATCTTTCGAATTGTAATACATATGTACATGCCGAATCTATCGTGGTTCACATGAATTAAGTAACATTTGTTCAACTTATGTATATATATATAAGAAATTTACTGAACATTTATAATATCAATAATATTTGAATATAAATTTAATTGCTATTGTATATTAACTTACGGTTATATCGAAACTTTTAAACTTCTAATCCTCAATCTACAATTATATATCATACAAACTTTTTTTTATTCGCAATTTATGTAACATAACTATGTTCTCGTAATCTACAATATAGAGTGTATGTATGTATATGTGTGTATATATATATATATACACACACGTCACTCTTCAAATATGAAATTTGGAAACCTACTTAGACAAAGGGATTGTAAATGTTTGGATATTGATGAGCTTCGCAATGGAGCATCAGTTGTGTATATATATATATATATATAAGAAAATGGTTATTCAGGAAGAACTATAATTGATTATGAAAATCAATATAGTTTCATAATGTTTTAGATTATTTACTGTAGAGATTGAATATTAGGTACATATACAAGAATAATTAGAGAAAGAATGAGAATATATATATATATATATATATCCTCCTGAATAACCATTTTCTTATATATACATATACAGAGAATATTCTTTTGTTTATTTTGTATAAGTAATTTTGGAACTTGCCTAGAATATAGAGGTGTCAACCGGGCCGGGTTGACCCGGGACCGGCACGGACCGGCCCGGTCAAACCCGGCCCAGACCGGACCGGTTTATAGCGGGGGGGGGGGGGGGGGGGGGGGGGGGGGTTGGGGGGGGAAAGGGGTTAGGACGTTAGGCGATTCCGTCCAATTGACCCGGACCGGACCGGCCCGGGAAGGAAAATTCCGGGCGAACCGGTCAACCCGGACCGGTCCCAACGGTAAAAATTTTTTTTTTTTTTAAAAAAAAAATTTTCTGAAAACGTGGGGCCCACCAGACCGTTGGCAACGGTCCAGCACCGTTGCCCAACGGGACTTTTTGCATTTTTGGCCAATTTTGAGTTTTTTTTTGTTTTTTTTAAATTACATTATTAACCCTTCTTAAAATCTATAAATACCCTCCCCTCTTCTTCATTTCCTCACTCAAAATTATCTATCTCTCTCTCAATTCTCAAATTAGCAAATATCAATCACTCTCTTCTCTTCAATTTTCAAGAATTCATATTCTACTTTCATAATTTTATTGTCTTTATTTTCCCGAATTTAATTTATCGTAATTTCTTATTTGGAAATCGGCATTCGAAGCTTGATTCTTGAAGTTCAAGTGTTCAACATTGAAATACTTGCTTGACGTTTGTTCGTGGTAACACCGGATTTGCGTAATCAAGTGCTCAATTTATTGTCGAATTCGGTGCACTCTCTCCAACTCTTTCTCTTATTTAATATTTTAATTGCATATTTGATTTTAGCTTATATATTAATTTTTCCAATATGTTGAATGCTGCTAAAAGAGCGTGTAGAAAAGTTACTGGTAGGAGTGGAAGTGGAAGTGGAAGTAGTAAAAAAAGTCCTATAGCTTCTGGTAGTAATAGTAATAATGAACCAATAACACATGTTTCTGAATCATCGCCTAATTTGCAAGATGTAAATATTGATTATGAACAATTACACCAAGATTTCGGAATAGAAGATAACGAAATTGGAATAGAAGATGAGATACCACCTACACCTACTAGTGGAAATGTTGGTAGTATTGGAGGTGGAGTTGCTAGTGCAACCAGGGGTAGAAGACCACCAGTCGCTCAAACTTCTAAATCTAATCGTAGAAAAAGAAGTCCTGTTTGGCAATTTTTTGATGAGATAGAAGATAGTGATAGAGTTAAGTGTAGACTTTGTAATGAAACGTTTAAACATTTGACCGGAGGTAATTTAGGGGGGACTGGCACACTTATTAGACATATGCAAAATTATCATCCTATAGAATGGGGAAATAATGGGGATGGAAGTGCAACAACACTTAACCCTACTACTGCAGGTCTCCTAAAATATGATAAAATGAGGGATCGAGAGGAATTAGCGAAAATGATTGCTTTGGGTTGTCTACCTTTTTCATTTGCTTCTTCCTCTTATCTTGTTACGTATATTCAAAGGATATACAATCCTATGTTTAAAGGTATCCCTAGAAGTACCTGTAGATCAGATATCTTTAGACTTCACAGCCAATATCAAACATACATACGTTATTTGTTTAGTCACCTTCCTTCTAGAGTATGTCTAACTTCTGATATTGGCCATGCTGTAAATGGAAATGATTATTTAACAATTACATGTCATTGGATAGATGACAATACTTGTATGGAAAAACGTATTATTGCTTTTAAATATGATGAAGAGCAGAGTCATACTGCTGCATTTATTAGTAGTACAATTGTTGAAGTTGTCGAATTTTATAATCTAAACCAAAAAGTTTTGTGTATGTCTTTTGATAATGCTTCAAACAACAATGCTGCAGTTTCAATTTTAAAATTGAATTTACATCCACCTCTTGATGATATTTTTCATGTTAGATGTGCATGTCATATTTACAATTTAATTGTTAAAAGTGGGCTCGATTTATTTTTACATGAGATTACTCTAGTTAGAAGAGCAGTTGGAGTAATTCAGGGAAATAATAGACAATCTAGAATAAGAGAATTTAAGAACAAGTGTATGCAATATAACCTTACACCTAGATTCATGCCCGACGAAGTAGTTACTAGATGGAATTATACGTATATATTTTTAAAATGTTGCTACAAATATAGATTTCCAATAACAGAAGTTGCTAATGCACATTGTACTGATCCTAGGCGTATGTTAACAACTGATACCTGGGAGGTCATTAGTGATGTGATTAAATTTTTACATAAATTTTATACTGCTACTGTTGTATTTTCTGGGGCATATTACCCAACTATTACTTTGGCTTTAGTACATATAGCTGAAATTTCTTTGCTACTATATGAATTTAAGAAGAAAGATAGATATACGGATGCTGTTGCAAGTATGCAAGCAAAATTCAAAAAATATTTCTTTCCAATTCCTCCTGTTTACTTAATTGGTGCAGTTTTAAATCCTTCAATTAAAATGTCTGATTGTCAACAATTAATGAATGCTTTATACACTTATATGGAGATTGGGCCCACTGAAAGCCCAAATTTATATGAATCTGTGAACCAACTAAATGAACATTTACAATATCTATATACTTATTATGCAACTCAATGTGATAATGCTCGTGCTTCAACTGCTGCAAATCCCACTATGCAATGTAGCACTTCTAATGTAGTCGAAGATGATGATGAAGGCATTGATAGTTTTAATATTTTTTCAACTTTTTCTAACACTCAAAGTAGTAGCAGGAATATAGATGAACTTCAATTTTACTTGCAGAAGCAAAAGGAGTCTCGCACCAAGGAATTTTCACCGTTAGGCTGGTGGCATGAAAATTCAAAGCAATTTCCCGTTCTTTTCGCTATGGCGCGGGATGTCCTGAATGTCCCAATTTCCACTGTTGCATCCGAGAGTGCATTTAGCCAAGCAAGACAACAACTTGGAGACACACGGCACTCATTGGGAAGCAATGCTTTGAAGTCTTAGTGTGTCTAAGAGATTGGATAAGATCTGAACGAAGAAATCAAGGAAAGGAAGATCTTGATAGCCCGGAAGACGAAGAACTTGGAGATATATTAACGCACGGAAACCCATCCGAATTTAACTCTCCAGAAGGTCATTCGGTTCATATTAATTTTGAAGAACTTTCTATTGCAATGCAAACCATTTGATGTAATTTGTAAACTAATTATGATACATTTTAGTTTTGAAATTTTGAATTTAAGAAATAAGCACTTGCAATAAGTGCAATTTTTTCCCCATCTTTTGTTGTGTTCATTCAATTATTACAAAGTATTAATATAACTTAATATTTATACTATACGTAATTCCAAAAAAAAAAAAAAAAACCCGGCCCGGCCCGGCCCGACCCGGATCAACCCAGCCCGTTAACAACCCACCTCTAATTGAACCCGGACCGGACCGGCCCGGACCTGGACGGGTCAGAAAAATTGGATCCTAACCCGGCCCGGCCCACCCGTTGGTCACCCATGCTAGAATAGTTTAAGGTCTAGTGTCAAATTTTTGTAAATATATATTTTACATAGTGATGATTTACTGAAGATTAATGCAAAAAATGGACCACCAATAATTATCATTTTCAGTAAATTACACTTTTTTCTTAAATTTATTTTATAACTCGAACGTAATTAGTTAATATAATATTTATGTGATTTTTTAAAAATCTATACTTATTGAAAGAGGATACATGTACAACGTACATATCGCGTAACGAGTTATTTTATAATCCCTTCATCTAAGCAGGTTTCAAAACATTATATTAGAAGAGTGAGATGAAATGTTTTGTTAAATATTGACAATATTCTTTTGTTTATTTTGTACAATTAATATTGGAACTTGCGTACAATAGTTTAAGGTCCCGTCTCAAAATTTTGTAAATTTTATACACGTAAATTATTTAAGTCGGATTGAATGGTTTAACCCTGAAAATCAATGCAAAAAGGGACCCCAAATTAGCAAACTAAGAGCCCGTTTGGACATAAGACTTTTTAAAAAAAAATTCAAAAAAAATTGCTTTTTTAAAAAGATCAGTGTTTTGTTATAAAATTTTTAATTTTCACTTGAAGGTGAATTTTTAAATTTTTCAAAAATTTGAAAAACTCCAAAAAGCTGTTTTTTCAAAATTTTCAATCAAATCGCTCACAAAAATACAAAAATAGCCCAAAATTATATTTATATCCAAACACAACTCTAGTTTTCAAATAGTATTTTTACTTAGATTTTTTATTTTTTGAAATTTTACAATTTTTTATGTCCAAACGTCCACTAAGACAATCTACTCAACAAATCGGAAGCCGTCAAAAGAAGAAAAAAAAAGAGGGAAAAAAGGAAAAGTAAACATCTTCAAATTCTTTATATTTAGTCGCACATATATTCCACAGTAATATTTTGCTCTTTAATTGGATAAAAAGTCCAGGAATGTGTGCTGAAACTTTGAATATTATGGATTTTAAATTTTATAACGACTTCAAAGATTAATAACGGAATATTAATAATTTTGTTATATTTAATATATAAAGATCAAAGTATAAAGAAGTCTATGAATACTGCTCATGTGAAGTGACTTTAGTAAGAAACTTAGGTGAGATATCTTAATTATTGACGTACCTTAAAGTCAGCCACATAAAAAGGAATATCATGACATTTTCATAATTCACACAATAATAAAATAAACTTATGACTCCTTCCTGGTCTCATCTTCCTCATTTGACAGTGTTACTCCTCTTAACTTTCTCGAATGGGATTTTTGCTATCATTAGTATACTTGATTATTTAACAAACTTAGTTGCTTAAAGGCGGACTTATAATTTCAATTATTTAAGTAAAATGGCAATGTACCAATGCATCGGCCCGATCGGCCGTTTTGAGTATCTTACTGCGTTCTGTATTTTGAGAGCTTGAATATCTCCGCAAATGTATTATGACTTGCATAATTGCCGGTGTTAGTTTTCAAGTTAGAATCGATTTGGAAGAATGAACTTCAAGATTTAAGTTCTAAGATGGAAAAATTGATTAAGTTTGGCTTTTTAGCATTTGACCTCGGAATGGAGTTTCATCAGTTCCGTTAACTCTGTTGGGTGATTTTGGACTTAGAAGCGCGTTCGAATTGTAACTTGGAGGTCCTTAGTCGAATTACTCTTGAAGTAGCGAAAGTTGGATTTTGAGAAGTTTGACCGGGAGTGGACTTTTTGATATCAAGGTTGGATTCTGATTCTGGAAGTTAGAACAAATGTGACTTCTGTCCAAATTTTCAGGTCAATTGGAAGTGATATGATAGGTTTTGGCATCATATGTAGATGTTGAAATTTCAACATTCATTGATTTTGACTTGAGATGTGATTCGTCGTTTCGAGGTTGTTAAGCATGATTTGAAGCCTCGAATAAGTTCATTTTGTCATGTAGAACTTGTCTTCAAATTTTGGCGTCATTCGGAGTTGATTTGATATGGTTCAGATGCACATTGTGATTCTAGAAGTTCTTGAAGTTTAAGTTAATCTTCACGTGTTTTGACATCTGATTCGTGGTTTTAGAGGTTATTTTGATATTTCGATTACGCGAACGAGTTCTTATGGTGTTTATAGACATGTGTGCATATTTGGTTTAGAGCTCTGAAGGTTCGGGTGGGTTTCGAAATAATTTTTCATAACTCTTGGGTGCTGGTTCTGATTTTATCGCATTTGTGATGTTTTTGTCGCAAATGCGACCATCGCATTTGCAAAGGCAGTCTCGCAATTGCGAAGCTGGGTTGCAGGAGAATGATTCGCATTTGTGAAGAGCTTTCAACTTTTGCGTAGGACCAGTGCTCTCATTTCTGGCCAATTTGGTCTCACTTGCGAAGGCAGTAGAGATTCCAAATCTTCGCATTTGCGATAAGTTGTTCGCATATGTGAACCTCATGTCGCAAATACGACATCAGCAGCATGTTAAGTGCTTAGAATTCCGAGAGACGTCAGCAGCATGTTAGGTGCTTAGAATTTCGAGAGACATCTGCAGCATTTTAAGTGCTGAGAATTCCGAGACTTAGCTTCATTTTCATATATTTTGAACCCTAGCTTCGAGGAAAGGCAATTTTGTGAAAGGATTTTCATACCAAATCATGGCGTAATATCTTTGATCATTTCTCAACAATATTTCATGATTTTATATAAGATTTAACATCAAATTCATGAGAAATCTATGGAAATTTTGGGGATTTTGTAAAAGTTTATAAAAATAAAAATTTGGGATTTAAAAGTCGAATAGGACTCGGATTTCAAAATAAAACATATATTTGGACTCGTGAGGCTATGGTAGTCAAGACCTACCCTTAGACCCGAATTTTGACCGGGCAAGCCTGGGATTTGACTTTTTATAAATATAATAAAATCACAGTTTTATTAATTTAGATAATTTCATCTTGCATTGTGTGTTGTATTCAAGTCGTTGTTGGCTAGATTGGGCCAGACGGGGTCGAATTTATAAAAGAAAAAGGCTAAATTGAGTGTTGACTTAGCCAAATTGAGATAAGTATTTTGCCTAACTTTGCTGAGGAAGTTTTTCCTTCTATTTATCATTGTTTGCAACATGCAGTGGTGATATATATATGAGGTGACAAGCATATATGTATGTGCTAGGGTTAATCATGCTCGGGGGATAGATTATGTTACATTTATGTTTGTAGAATTTCGTGACTTCCTGCTTCGTGCCTTACTTGATTCTTAGATTCTATGAATATAATATTAAATGATATAAATCAAGACTTAGCTTATTATAACTTCATCAAACTTAGAAGAAATTCTGAGAATACGTTGATGTGTCTAATTCAGTCATCTATATGTGAATTATTACTACATTACTACGGCGATATTCTTGAGATACTATACTCTATAATTGTGTTATGGATCATTTGTGAGATTTGTGGAAGTATTTGAATAATACGGTTCTTGATGTTTGTTGTGTCATTGTTGAGTTGAAAGGTTGTAGTTGGGATTTGTTTGGAATATCCGTTAAAATACTCTCCTTAATGTAATTTATGCTTCCTGCCTTGTTTGTCCTTGATACATATATGCTTGGTAAGGAAGAGTGTAAAGCACGAACGGTGATGTCATGCCATGGTTTACATATTATCATGTGATGGAGAGTGTAAAGAACGAAGGGTGATATCGTGCCATATTATTACGAGTAAAAGCACGAAGGGTGATGCCGTGCCACATTATTGAGAGTAAAAGCCTGATGGATGATGTCGTTCCATATCATTTGAGAGTAAAAGTATGAATGGTGATGTTGTGTCGTTCCATTTATATTGTTATGCTTGTATGTTATCGTGAGGTCATGGCACGATGGGTGTTTTCATGCAGGCGAGGATGAGGGGCATGCATTATGTTTGATACCAGTCTTCTGTGTATACGCTCATGTCTTTACCTTGAACTGTTGTTGTCATACTTATAGATATGATGGGACTTTTTACTATTGTCTAAACATTGATCTCTATCTCAATTGTTGTTTTGTTGCTCATACCTCCACTTGTTTAACTTGGAAATACCATGCATATTTCTTGCGTTTATGATTATACTCATGTTGTATCTATTCTATTGCTCTTTGGTATAAGCCTTCGACCATGCTAATCATTCATGCCATTACTTGTCAATGTGTAAAGATCATGTGCTTCCTTTTTATTTGCTATATTTGTACTTACGCCTCCAGTATTCTAGTTAATTGAAGTTGATATTCCATACTTCCAATTGTTGTTATTAATCACATTCTTTCCGCTTAGTCTTTTACTATTGCCCATATGTATATTCTCGTATTCTTACTTTGTAATTCATGTTATCGGTATTTCCATCTGGATAGTTCTGTTACACATTCATTTGGAAGGATAAGTTCAATGCATGAAGGGTGTTGTCGTGCTAATTGATTTGTCACATAAAGTATTTATATATGGTGAGGAAGAGATAGAATTCACGAAGGGTGTTATCGTTCCATTTGAACTGATATTTTGGATATACTTCTCATACAAGGAAAGGTTGTAAATTTTCTACTATGATTCCTTCTAGTAATTATTGACTGTCTCATAGTGTTTTATATGGTACATTTATCTGTTATATTTTGAACTGCCTATATTGTTAGTCTAATGTACAAATTATAAGAATAAGCTTATTTTAACTAAAAGCCTCGTCACTACTTCGACCCAGGTAGATAAAATACTTACCAGTACACGGGGTCGGTTATACTGATACTATACTTCAGTACAATGATTAGAAATTTCTAGAGTAGAGTTGCTGGTGATGCCGGGTACCAATTCTGAAGATGTTCGTGCATTCTGGATATAGATCCCTCTTGTTTTGGTAACATAGGTTTAGATATTCTGTTCATGTATCTTTCAAACGGAACATGCATTTATTTGTACCAACATTATAAATTCAAAGTCTTAGAAGCTCATGGGTCGTACTACCAGGTCTTGCGTAAATTTGTAAATGTTCAGTTATCTATTTTCCATTTTCTTATAATCTTTATTGAGTTGTATCACCGTTTAATTGCCTTACGTAGCGGGTTGAGTTAGGTGCCATCACGACCAGTGATTTTTGGGTCGCGAAAAGGTGGTACCGGAGCACTGGGTATGTAGGTTCTACGAGTCATGAGAAAGTGTCTAGTAGCGTCCTGTTAATCGGTATGATGACTTTCATACCTATCTTCAGGAGGCTACAGGGCATTTAGGAAAAAAATTCCTTTCTTCTTTCCTTATAGTACGACCTTGTTCAACTTGAAATCTACTACTTTGACTCATCCCGATCGCTCATATGTGATGTTGTGCACTCAGTATTTGTTTTGTGCCAACGATTGGTGATTCTGCAAATAGATGACGACGGGCTATAGATGTGTGATTATCATCGCGAGTGTTGTCTAGCCTCAGAAGCAGAAGTAGTGTTATATCTTATAGTCTTTCATTTATAGTATGAGGCGGGTTCATATGTCTGGTTGGTAATTATGGTTTTGCGAAGATTGGCTAATGGCCGGGCTATTGTGATTAAGGTGGGTTCATGGCAAGGTGTTGATTTGAGTAAAATTGGTGGACCATCTCCTGCATGATGATTTTAGATCATGTGTCGAGGTTTCCATTCGGGGGAGTGCATATGTCATCATTTCAAAGCATTTGGGGAAGTTTTTTGACTATTGCAATTATGAGTAAGCGCTTGGCAGAGTCTTCGGGGTGTTCTATGATCAACATTGCATGAGTTGTGAAGTATTCAGCTAAATAATTGTTCAGTATCGGATATGTTGTGAGGATATCATACTTTGGGTTGCTAATGAGGTGTTATATGGCTTCTAGCTTAGTGGTTGAGTACTCTAATGACGATTATATTGTAGGATTATGGGATGTATCAGTTTTCATCGAGGGAATGCTTGGTTATTTCTTTGAATGGTCATATGCTAGTGAAGCACGGATTGCCTAACGCGTATTAGCTGTGTATTGAAGATCACGGTGAGATAAGTGGTTATCGAGAAGGTTCTAGCGAGTTACAGGTCTTATATAGCCTTTAAGGACTTCGGTTAGGCTTGAAATCATTAATGAATATCAATGTTTGAGTGAGGCAAGAAATGGATTCGGGTTCCCAGAAAGTTTCCTCGGGGCGGTGATATCGGATTGAGTTACTTTCGGGTTGGTTATCTGCATGACTCAGTTGAGTTAAAGGCTAATTTTTCTCATTACTCGTTTATGTATTATTGAGTTCCGAAGAACTTATCATGGTTATGAACACAATCGAATTTGATGTTTTTGTACATGTACGGAAGCTATATTGCATATGGTGGTGTTCTCCTGGATTGAGTTAAATGAAAGATTATTCGTTGATGAGGTATTCAATTTGCTTATGGTTTAGAGTGGACTATGTGATTTTCGTAGTGTTGCGAGTTAGCATGTTAGAGGCGATGCACCTTGTGGTGTTGAAAATTTGCACGTACAAGGTTGCAAATCATTTTGGAGGGAAGGATATGAGTTCCTGATGACACAAATGATTTTGGGTGTTTAAGGTTTTGCTGACACTACGTGTTTCCACCGGGGGGAGTTCACCTATTGGTAGGTAACAATGTGTTTTGACTTATGGGTGTTGTTATGTGAGATAATGGAGTATGAGTCACATGTCAGCCATTTGAGCAGCGATGTTGAGATTGGGTATGAAGATTCTGGTATTCGTGAGGCTTGGAGAATGAATGTTCTCATTGGAAGACTATTCCTTGATTACGAGCTGTGAAGAAATGTTTAGGGTTGGATGATTGACAGTATGTGTTACGGAAAGATTACTATGGACCTTTGGAGGGTTAATTATATGTTAGGGATGATGATCAAAAATTGGTTTGGGAGTTGCTTTTAAGCCTAATGAGAGTGTGTATTCTGTATCAGATCAGATTTGTTTTTTCTTGCACAGTTGTTATCTCATGTATATCATCGGACGGAATGGAATTATTTGCATCTTGGTTTATGCTAGGTGTTTCTTTCTTATACTATGTCCGGTTTTTGAGGGCTACAAGATTCTTCACATGCATATTGTGACTCAATTTAGGCCTCATGGCACTATGGGCGAGGTGGCCTTCGTCATGTTAATTTGCTTATTGCACCACAGTAGGATCGTTTTGTTATATAGAACTTGTCTACAAAATTTGTCCCCATTTGGATATGATTTGATATGGTTCGGACGCTTGTTGCGATTTTAGAAGTTCTTGATGTTTAAGTTAATATTCATGTGTTTTGGCGTCTAATTATTGGTTTAAAAGGTTATTTTGATGTTTTGATCGTACGAGGGAGTTTGTATGATGTTTCTAAACTTTCGTGCATATTTGGTTTAGAGCCACGAGGATTCGGGTGAGTTTCAGATTTGTTTCGGAATGGTTTTCTTAAATGATGAGTGTTGGTTCTTGTTTTGTGGGATTTGCGATGTTTTGGTCACAAATGCGATGGGAAGCCTCGCAATTGCAAAGTTGGGCTGGAAGAAAAGGATTCGCATTTGCGAAGAGTTTTCCATTTTTGCGAAGGACCAGGGCTCACATTTGCTACCAAATTGGTCGCATTTGAGAAGGCATCAGAGGTTCTAAATCTTCACGTTTGTGATAATTTTTTCGCATTTGCAAACCCCATGTCGCAAATGCGACATCTGCAGCCAGTTAAGTGCTGAGAATTCTGAGACTTAGCTTCATGTTCTTATATTTTGAACCCTAGCTTCGATGAAAGGCGATTTTGTGAATGGATTTTCATACCAAATCATGGGGTAAGAATCTTTGATAATTTATAAACTACATTTCATGATTTAGTATAAGATTTAGCATCAAATTTATGAGAAATCTATGAAAAAATTTGGAGATTTTGTCAAAGTTTTGAAAATGAAAATTTGGGATTTGAGAGTCGAATAGGACTCAAATTTGAAAACAAAACATATATTTGGACTCGTGAGGCTATAAGTAGTCAAGACCTACCCATGGACTCGGGTTTTGACAGAGTGGGCCCCGAGGTTTGACTTTTGTTGACTTTATGGAAATCTAATATATATTACAGGTTTATTAATTTAAATTATTTTCTCTTGCTTTGTGTTATGTAATCAAGTCGTCGTTGGTTAGATTGAGCTGGACGGAGGCGAATTTGTGAAGAAAATGGCTAAATTGAGTGTTGAATTAGTTGAAATGAGGTAAGTATTTTGCCTAACTTTGTTGAGAGAATTTTTCCTCCTATTTATCATTATTTGCCACATGTTGAGGGTGATACATATATGAGGTGACGAGTGTATATGTACGTGCCATGGTTAATCATGTTCGAGGGGTTGATTATGTTACATTAATGTTAGTAGAATTTCACGACTTCCTACTTCATGCCTTACTTGACTCTTATATACTAAGAACATAATATTAAAAGACAGAAATAAATATTTAGCTTATTATAACTTGATCCAACTCGATAAAAATTCTGGGAATACATTGATGTGTCTAATTCAGTCACCTCTATGTTAAATCGTTACTACGTCTAATATTCTTGAGATACTATATTCTATAATTGTGTTGTGGATTATTTGTGAGATTTATGGAAGTATTTGAACAATACGGTTCTTGACGGTCGTTGAATCATTATTTGCTTGGAAGGTTGTGATTGGGATTTATTTGGAATATCTGTTAAAACACTCTTCTTAATGTAATGTATGCTTCCTGCCTTGTTTGTCAATGACATACATATACTTGGTAAGGAAGAGTGTAAAGCACGAAGGATAATGTTGTGTCATGGTTTGTATATTATCATGTGATGGAGAGTGTAAAGTATGAACGGTGATGCCATGCCACATTATTGAGAGTAAAAGCATGAAAGAGGATGTCGTTCCATATCATTTAAGAATAAAAGCACAAAAAGCGATACCGTACCATTTCATTTATATTGTTATGCTTGTATATTATTGTGTGGTCACGAAATGATAGGTATTTCCGTACAGGCGAGGAAGAAGGACATGCACTATGTTTGATATCAGTCTTCCGTGTATATGTTAATGTCTGTAACTTGAACTATTATTGTCATAATTATAGATCTGATATGACTTGTTACTATTGTTCTGGCATGATCTCTATCTCAATTGTTGTTGTGTTGATCATATCTTCTACTTGATTAACTTGCAAATAACATGCTTATTTCCTACTTTTACAATTATACTCATGTTGTATCTATTCTGTTGCACTTTAGTATAAGCTTTCCACCATGCTAGTCATTCATGCCCTTACTTATTAACTCGTAAAGATCATGTGTTTCCTTCTTATTTGTTATATTTGTACTTAGGCCTCCAATACGCTAGTTAATTGGAGTTGATATTCCTTGTTTTCCAATTGTTGTTATTACTCGCATGCTTTCCTCTTAGTATTTTATTGTCCCTCACATGTATATCCTTGTCCGTTTTTGTTACTTGCGTATTTCCTTCTTTGTATTCCTATTATCGTTGTTTCTGCCATCTAGTTGGTTCTGTTATACGTACAATTGGAAGGATGAGTTGAAGGCGCGTAGGGTGTTGCCATGCTAATAATTTGTCGCATAAATTATTTATATATGGTAAGGAAGAGGTAGAAGCATGAAGGCTGTTACCTCGCCATTTTACTTGATATCTTGGATATACTTGTCATACCAAGAAAGATTGTAAATCTTCTACTGTGATTCCTTTAGATAATTGTTGACTGTCTCGCAGAGTTGTATACAGTGCTTTTGTCTGTTATGTTTTGAACTGCATATACTTTAAGTCTAATGTAGAGGTTATAACGATTATTATGTTTTAACTGAAAGCCTCGTCACTACTTCGACGAGGTTAGATAAAATACTTACAAGTACATGGGGTCGATTATACTAATATTATACTTTTGTACAATATGTACAAATTTCTGGAGTAGAGTTGCTAGTGATGTCGGGTGTTGATTCTGAAGATGTTCGCATTCCGACTATAGGTTCCTCTTATCCTTGCTAGCTTAGGTTTCGCTATTCTGTTCATGTATCTTTCCAACAGAACATGTATTTATTTGTACTAGCTTTGTAAATTCCAAGTCATAGAAGCTCATGAGTCGTACTGCCAGGTCTTGGGTAAATTTGTAAATGTTCAGTTATGTATTCTCTATTTTCTTATAATCTATATTAAGTTGTATTATTGGTTAGTTAGCTTACCTAGCGGATTGAGTTAGGTGTCATCACGATCTATGATTTTTTTATCGTGACAACCTATGCAGGGGAGCAATTATGCCCCACGAAGTGTGATCAGTTACGTTGAAAACCTTTTGTCGAAAAAAAAAAATATATATATATATATATATATGTATATATATATCATTTTAAAATAAAACTTTGTAGTTGTACACTTTGTCCAAACTTTATGCCCGCCTTGAACTTGTCCTTATTTAATCATGTAAGAGTTAACTTCCAAAAGAGAGTAAAGTACAAGGCTTATTGCACATGGTACTATACCCAAACAGATATATTTTTTCAACCAAAATTGTCATATACTCTCATATCTACTAGGGGAAGTGATAGATATCATATATAGTTAAAGAAAAGAAATATAGAGAAGAATATTCGTATAATAAAAATTTTCCAACTGTCCAAGGAATCAACGATCTCGTGCGCTAATCGTGGATAAATTAAGGACTCGAAAGAAGAAAAAATGACACGAAAATAAAATAACTGCAAGTGAACTCTTTTTCTGTTATAAAATAATAAAAGAAGAAGAGCAATATTGCAGAGAAAGAGATAAAGATTTCTTATTGAATATTGGGGTGGTTTACAGTGGGGTAAGACCCCTCTATTTATAGGAAGAGAAATGACTTAGCCTCAAAGTAAAACTCTCTACAAGATAGACATTCACTCTAATTAGAATTCTATTCTTAACACTCCCCCTTGAATGTCTACTCAATAAATAATGTGCCTCGTTAAAACCTTAACTAAAATAAAACCCAATGGGAAAAAAATTCTAGAAAAGGAAAAAGAGTACACATGTTTAGAAATGCGCCTATTGATTGCCTCGTTAAAAACCTTACAAGGAAAACCCAGTGGGACAAAACCTTGAAAGGGAAAAAGAGTGCAACGCGCATTAACTCTCCCTAATGAGAGCATCAATTCACATATTTGAGCCTTTGCATTTCAATCTTATGCACCATCTTCAAAACGATCTTTGGTAGAGATTTGATAAATAAATCAGCCATATTAACTTCAACGAATATTTTGCACCTTGAAATCATCACTCGTGATAGATATATAACGTCTTCACAAATGTCGTGGAATGGCTCTTCAATATTCCCATAGAGGTATCCTCGCTATCACATTATCATGCTTATAGTTATAGCAAGATATAGTTGTACATATATTGCATTAAAGAAATGGTACCTCAAGATCAAGAATTGTATACGCTTCAAGCAACTTAAATCCTTCATGGATTGTCATATAAGTTAAGTCATATAAGCCACATTATAGACTTTAGATACATATCAAGTTTTCATGTCATGCTAGACAAATAGATATCGAAAACTGATTGCACATACCATTGACTTTATACTTTTAAGTATTTGAACTACATGTCCAAAACTACATGTCTTTCATATGGAATCAATTCTACTTGACATAAAAAAAAATCACTTGCCATTGGGGTTGCCATCCAAGATATATGCCCATTGTTTTCTTTATTGATTTATTTGCTCAGAGAAAGAAGTCACTGCCGTGGCTGCAATTCCAGTAACATCTAGATTGCCCGGCCAAGATACAGTTTCATTAGATCCCAAACCTGACTTAAGATATTTTTTGTCAGAACCGCTATGTTGACAGGTGGTCATGGAGTTAGCATCTACAAAGCAGCAGAAGATGGCAACAATGATATACAACCCAATTTGATCTCCATTTTACATCTTACCATTGAGAGGTCCTGCTAATTTCTCAAGCATACCTTTCTCGGTCTTTCGTGCTTAAGGAAAATGTAAAGAAACCACAAGTTTCTAATCAAAAAGACCAGTTAGAGAAACCTTTATTTCCTTCTAGCAACAGAAAGATTAAGCAAGAAGTCAATGTGATTTTATCTCTTCCATTTGGCCAATACTTTTGTGTCTATGTTCGATAGACTTAAGATCCTCATCAAAACTTAGCGCTATGATAGATATCGTCAACGAACATATTATATCGGTTCCAATAAATTTTCATAAAGACATAAAATAGAGATCTTCATTTATATATTCAGATACCTAAATCTCTCATGGGATTTTATGAAGTGTTGTGTCATGTGATCTTCTAGATCACTTGCCATCTTTATTATGATCACTTTGATCATTTCTTTATCAAGAAGTTTATTTGAAATCATTTGTCTATACGCTTTTAAGCGTACCATCGATTTTGTCCTTCTAAGACTTAATATGAGCATTTGCAATGAGAATATAGTTACTTTATTTAGGTCAGCAAAATGCATCTAGCATACTTTGCAATATATTCCAGATGGATTGTCTTTTTATGAACTTCAAGTTCATAGTATCTTATTCGAGGATCTAGATATACAAATAATAATTCGCTCTACGTAACTTTTTCTCAACTGTTTATCATGTCTCCCCCTCATGTTAGAAAACTATCTTATTTTCTCAACTTTGAGAACCCATCTTTGTGTTTTGTGGTGTTAATCAAAATATACACCGCACATCAATAATATTGAGATGGAATTATTTGGTTCCTGACCCTGAACCACTTGTGAGGGGAGAATATAATATACTCTCGTATACAACGTATATCAAACTGATATATATAACTTTGTTCTCATAAGAAACAGTTTAGCTATAGTGGAGGCACTCAATAGTTATCTTGCTAAACCCGTTGTATCCGTTGTGATGTAAACTAACTTATCAAGATAAACTATCTTGAATAGAAAATCTGGAAATTGTGCTCTAAATTGAATTATTGAGCAAGTTACCTCGCAAAACACCATGTTGCGGGTTAATAATAATCGCACATGTAACCATCTCATAGATGCATCATATGTGGTATACATGGCAGGTGAATGGGCCCATATTCACCTTTGATATTTCCAGCATTCATGGGATTCAATCCCAATTTTAGTTGGTCTATTAATTAATAAGAACAGGTAATACAAGAGAATTCGTAAAGAACTTTCTAGTTCTTTAATATTTACTCATGTGAATTCTCTACTATTTTTGCACATCATACTTAAATTGATAAGGCTAAACTGATTATGCCAACTGAATAAATTATCAATATTGATAAACTTCAAATTTACACCATGACATGTGCAATTATCAGTAAACTCCAAGTTTATTATGATATGGGTTTTATGTCAATAAAGTTCTACTTTATTATGGCATTCTTTTATTTATGTAGTACAAACTGGAGAATAAATCGGGTAGCTTTTCACATACATATTATTCCGCTACAAGTTGTAGTAATAGAAGATATCAAATCTTTCCTTTATTTATAGTCTCAATACAATCAACCGCTTTCGCATATATTTTGGAAACTGAACAAATTTCTTTGAGACTTACTACAACACAATACCTTATTGGTAATCAATTGTGTTTCTCCAAAATAATATAATTGGCTCTTGCAGAGTTCTCAATTAATTTGGTACTACCACATATCCATGAACACCCATATGGTGAATATCTCTTTTAAAGAGAAAGTTATACCATTATGGTTATGGTCAAAATTATATGCAAGATATGTTTCTTGTATTATCGTTGTCCTTTAATAATCATATTTCCAAAATATTTTGGCGTACAATAGGTACGTGACCAATGACCATTCATGCCATAATAATGACATTATTTTCATATATCATCTCAAACCTCCTTCTAGAGGTGATGTGGTATATTCACTACCACTAGCACGTTCATATTCTTCCAAGAATGAATATGTATTCATAAATTAGATGTTATCACACTCACATCTTGAATGGACCATAATCATCTATATGTGCTTTATAAAATCTCATATTGTCAAATTTATGACAAATATTACTTTCATAGAGTGAAGGATTATTTTGAGAATCCTTATTATCTTCATTATCACAATGATGACGATTATGATTTCGTCTATTGCCACGTCCACATCCATTGATACCTTCACGGTAATAATTTTGTCTTCTTTCAGACTTATCACATACTGGTATCACATTCTCTAAAGGGAATGAGAATGGAGCAAATTCAATTGGACGGGTTTTCAATTCTTTGCCCACAATCATTCTTGAATTTAATCATGGCAAGGCATAGAAATTTTACCACTTCACGTGGTTATAATTTCTTATAAACTCCATTAGAGTTATAATCGAACTTTGTTGTCTTTGTTTGTATATGAAATCAAATCGTAGAATTTCAAGAATTTGGAAGAGAAAAGTAAATTACTTACCTTAAATCAATAATTTAATCATGAAGGAAATTCATGGAACAATTGACAATCTTTATGCTCAATCCCAAAGCTTCTACTCCATTGGTTAGAGTCTCGTACTGTTTGTATCAATCCGTAATTCATGCGATTTGAAGCACTAACGAAACTTACGGATACCTGAGAAATAAGATGTGCACATTCAGCTAGTTTCCCAAGATTTTGATTGTCCAATATGGCCAAAATCAGTGTCTTGTTCTCACCCAGGTACTGCATCACATAACAAAACCCATTTTACCACATGAATCCTGACACTTATCTATTAAAGCGTGACTGCGATCGTGAGAAGCCTCCAAGCAAAAACGAAACTATCCACGAGATCATCCTCCAGTTCTATAGTCTTCTACTGTGTGGCCCGAATAATTCCTTCCTGCTGTGAACCTGAACTAATCCCTGAAGAAGCAATGCAGCTCCCAATTGGATTCGAGGTCTCTATGTGGCTGTAAATTATGAAACCCGTTGCTGCTTGGTTCTTCTTGCTCTTTTCTCATCTTATGAGAAATCCAACAGCAAAAATATTCATTAGGAAACCCTAAATTCTGATATTTGGAGCACCTAAAAAAACTACTTTTCAACAAGGAGGTGAATTCAGATCTAGTAATTACGGGCGACCAAATTAAAGCATTTGAAAGAGAGTAATAGAGGAATCGACGGAGAACCACCGGAAATTGAGAATTTGTGCTGATAACGTGTTATAAAATAATAAAAGAAGAAGAGCAATATTGCAGAGAAAGAGATAAAGATTTCTTATTGAATATTGGGGTGGTTTACAATGGGGTAAGACCCCTCTATTTATAGGAAGAGAAATGACTTAGCCTCAAAGTAAAACTCTCTACAAGATAGACATTCACTCTAATTAGAATTCTATTCTTAACATTTTCTTTGTTTTCGACAGACATTATTCACGAAAATAGTATGGACTAATTAATTTTTGGGTTGATAATTAAAAAATAGTTTGCGCTTATAAAATTATTGAAAAATAAGTATTATTTTGCTGAAATATAAAAAAGTATTCCAGCATAATATGAAGGATTATGCAGCCCATGAGTATAAAATTTTAGTATATTATGTTGCAACTCCAGTACACGGAAAGCTTCAGCATAATATGCGGGATTATGGAGCTCATATATATGAACTTTCCGCATATTAATTATGTTGGAACTCCCGCATATTATGGTGGAAGTTCATACGTAAAAAAATTCAAACTCTAACATATTATACTGAATTGTTCTAAATTTTAAGGGTTTTTATTGTTCTGATTTTATCTTTATATAAAAAAGCTTCTAGATTTTAATTACTTTTAAAATTATAATTATTTTTAAATTAACAATTATAAATCTAACTATCTTTTATTTTTCCCATATTATTCGACAGTCACTTAAGTTCTTGGGCCTAACAAAAAAAAATCGTTCATATCTGTAGGCCTACACGTGCATTTGATTTTTTTTTCAACAGAATAAAGACAGAATTTCACGAAAATAAGTAGCTGGCCAATTTTATTAAATACTACTTCTTACTGTTTCTGTGATTGTAATTCCTTATAATGATGTGTACATTATTTATCCAAGTCATGATTAGGTGATATAAGTAAATTCGGAGATAAGTTAAGTCCATACTTAATTGACATTGTTGTAAAATCCAATCGAATTTATCTTGTCTTAATCATATTGTTTAGACAAAGGTAAGTTTGACTTGTTCACTTAAAGTCATATGACGCAAAAAAAATAATAATAATACTAATAATAATAAAAAATAAAAATCATTTGAAGCTAAATTAAATTTTACAAATAGTAAGCTCCTAATCTTTGGAATTATAATACATATGTACATGCCGGATCTATCGTATTATAAAGGTTCACATGAATTCAATAATGTAGAAAATCACTCTATCTATGATATGTGCGTTTTGGTTGTATGAGCATGATTTTCAGGTATAGGTTTTGATGAATGACAAACAATGAAGTCAAGTGTCAAACAACGATATTATATGACAAACAATCAAGCTTGAATGCCGAGAAGCATATTGATGAACGGATTGCAATGGAAAAGCCAAAGACGAGCTCAAATGTTCAAGACCGAAGACCCAAGGCGTAGGTCGTTAGGTAGAACAAATGTAAGAGCAACGCTTAAGTTATCTCGTCTTTTGGCTCAACATAGGTCATCATAAATATGCATAAAATTATTTTATTAAATCATATTTATCATAAACATATTTTATTAAATCTTATTTATCATAATCATATTTTAAATACTTCAAACAAAATGATGTAAAAGTTTTCATCTTAACCAAAGTGGTTTTTGAAGTAAGTTTTCAAATCTGCCTCAGAATAATCGACTATACAAAGTGCATAATCGATTATGTTATAACAGTGGCCAAAGTGTTTGAACACTGCCACAGAATAATCGATTATACAAAGTGCATAATCGATTATGTTATAACCGTTGCCAGGCGTTTGAACACTGCCTCAGAATAATCGATTATGCAGTATCAGATAATCGATTATTCAGCAGAAAATCAGCTTCTGATTTTCTGAACGTTGGAGAATAATCGATTATCAGATTGTGAATAATCGATTATCTTGGCACAAAATCAGCATAATTGATTGTCAATTAAGCAACGGACATACACCATTTTTCACCTATAAAAAGAGGGCTTTTGAGCTGATTTGAAACACACAACACCTCCCAATATTGATATACATATTGACATTATTTGAGCATCATTTTAGAGCTTTTGTTGAGCCATTTGAGAGACAACTTTGAGTTGTTCATAGAGCCAAATTTGTATCTCTTTATCTACTCTTTTGAGAGAGTTCTTGTTGTAAAAGAGAAAGGTGTTTGAGAAGAACATATCTTCTCGTTGATTGTCGGGTTCGCTAAGTACCCTAAGTCTTAGTGGTTGAAGTCTTGTGGTGCGGTATGCACGAGCAAGGTGAAGTCTTGAGGTGCGGTATCCTCGAGCAAGTTGAAGTCTTGTAGAGTGTACATCTACGAGCAAGTGTAACGGTTTGTTAATCACACATAAGCTTAACGGAGTTAGTGGAATCTCGAGAGAGTCTCTCGGGGACTGGACTAGCCACAAGTTGTGGTGAACCAGGATAAATTCGGTGCGTTCTTTCCTTGTTATTTTAATTACCGAATTTAGTTTAGTCCTGCAATTTTAATTCCGCAATATTTATCAATATTCTCGTGCCGCACTATTCACCCCCCCTCTAGTGACGGGCATAAAACCTAACAATTGGTATCAGAGCCTAACTCTCTGAAAGCCTTAGCCGGTTGAGAGCGATATATATTTTTGTTGAGAATGTTGAATGCAGGTATAATGAGCGAAGGCCACTCTACTATTTTGCCTCCATTATTTGATGGAAGCAATTACACATATTGGGAAGAGCGGATGAGAATCTTCATCCAATCAAATAACTTTCGTTTGTGGCAAATCATTAAGAACGGTTTGCCGACAAAGAAAGTTGGAGAAGCTATGGTTCCAAAGGAGGAGAATGAATATAATGCCAAGGCCATAAATATGCTATATTGTGCGGTGAATTCAAATGACTATCGGAGGATTTCCTATTGCACAACCACCAAAGAAATGTGGGATAAACTTGAAGCCGTTTATGAAGGTACGCCTCAAGTCCAAAAGCATGTGACATGGGACTCTGACAGCTCGTGTGATGAAACGACTGTCCTATGCTTCATGGCCGACGAAGAAGAAGAGGTAAGCACTTCTAATTCTTGCTCTTTTGAAGAAATGCAAAATGCCTATGATGAATTATTCGGTGAATTTATTAAAGCTTCCAAAACCATAAAAGAATTGAAGAAAACACTTTCTTTGCAAGAAAAAGATTTTGAGAAAACACTTTCTTTGCAAGAAAAAGATTTTGAGAAAACACCTTCTTTGCAAGAAAAAAATTTTGAAGAACAACCTTCTTTAAAAGAAAAAGATTTTGAAAAATTGACTTGTGAAGAAAATGATCTTTTAGAAATGACATTACTTTTCTTAAAAATAAAATCAAAGTTTTAGAAGAAGAAAATAGATTTTTGGAAAATGACAATGTCGATCTCAAAAATAAAATCAAGGAGATGAATGAAGCCTCTTTAATTGTTCAAAGTTCAAATTGTTCTTCTTGTAGTTCTTTAAAAATGGAGAACGTAGAACTTAGAAATACACTAGAAAAACGTAGTGTAAATGATTCTAGAACAAGTGAGGTAATTAAAAAGGACGATAGAAATAAGGTTAAACCGCCTAGAAACGACTCTAGGATTTTTGTTAATAAGTCTAAAACTAATCATTTTAGACCACCTAGACACAATTCTTGAAATTTTATTAATGAGTCTATAATGAATAATTTTAGACCACCTAGAAATGACTCTAGGAATTTCAACGCTTCTAGGAATAACAACTTTAGATCACCTAGAACGCATTTGGCTTAACCTAGACATATGCACAATCCTAATGTCATATGTCATTATTGTAACTGGGTAGGACACATTGCACTCGTATGTTTTGCTAAACATAGAGATTCATATTTTGATTATGATTATTATTTGCCTAACCCCCAAGGACCCAAAAGAAGTTAGGTACCGAAACCTATTTTTAGGTACTTTTTGCAGGTGTGTTTGAAGACTACAATATTGTAGTAGATGCACCAAGCACGAAACCTTAATGCATCGAGGGGGAACGTCGGTTAGTTATCGTATTTTTGATAAAAACATAATAGTTGATATGTGCTAACAATTGATATTAATTATTGATTCATGTTTTGATAAGTGTTATTTTGAATAACAAATTGGTATCAATTATTTTTATGTTAAATGATTGATTCATGTTTTGATGAATATTTTTAGTTTAAATAACAGTTGGTATATTTGCGAAAAATGACCGTTATTATGATTGGCATGTTTTTACTAACATTTGGTATTATTTGATTTTGATATGATTTTTTTTAACAATTGGTATCGTCAATAGTTTCAATAACAATTGGTATACTCTTTTTGCTACTGTCAAAAGGGGGAAGAATTTAGGCGATATACATCAATAAGGGGGAATGTCTTCACATTCTAGTATGCTTTCATTGAGGGGGAATATTCAATTAAGGGGGGATTATATATTGAATTGTTTGCATGAATTGTATGTTGAGATATAGCATGAAGTTAGAGGGAATTTGATATGCATATCTCCTATTATTTGTCATTATCAAAAAGGGGGAAATTGTAAAAAATCACTTTATCTATGTGCGCTTTGGTTGTATGAGCATGATTTTCAGGTATAGGTTTTGATGAATGACAAACAATGAAGTCAAGTGTCAAACAACGATATTATATGACAAACAATCAAGCTTGAATGCCGAGAAGCATATTGATGAACGGATTGCAATGGAAAAGCCAAAGACGAGCTCAAATGTTCAAGACCGAAGACCCAAGGCGTAGGTCGTTAGGTAGAACAAATGTAAGAGCAACGCTTAAGTTATCTCGTCTTTTGGCTCAACATAGGTCATCATAAATATGCATAAAATTATTTTATTAAATCATATTTATCATAAACATATTTTATTAAATCTTATTTATCATAATCATATTTTAAATACTTCAAACAAAATGATGTAAAAGTTTTCATCTTAACCAAAGTGGTTTTTGAAGTAAGTTTTCAAATCTGCCTCAGAATAATCGACTATACAAAGTGCATAATCGATTATGTTATAACAGTGGCCAAAGTGTTTGAACACTGCCACAGAATAATCGATTATACAAAGTGCATAATCGATTATGTTATAACCGTTGCCAGGCGTTTGAACACTGCCTCAGAATAATCGATTATGCAGTATCAGATAATCGATTATTCAGCAGAAAATCAGCTTCTGATTTTCTGAACGTTGGAGAATAATCGATTATCAGATTGTGAATAATCGATTATCTTGGCACAAAATCAGCATAACTGATTGCCAATTAATCAACGGACATACACCATTTTTCACCTATAAAAAGAGGTCTTTTGAGCTGATTTCAAACACACAACACCTCCCAATATTGATATACATATTGACATTATTTGAGCATCATTTTAGAGCTTTTGTTTAGCCATTTGAGAGACAACTTTGAGTTGTTCATAGAGCCAAATTTGTATCTCTTTATCTACTCTTTTGAGAGAGTTCTTGTTGTAAAAGAGAAAGGTGTTTGAGAAGAACATATCTTATCGTTGATTGTCGGGTTCGCTAAGTACCCTAAGTCTTAGTGGTTGAAGTCTTGTGGTGTGGTATCCACGAGCAAGGTGAAGTCTTGAGGTGCGGTATCCTCGAGCAAGTTGAAGTCTTGTAGAGTGTACATCTACGAGCAAGTGTAACGGTTTGTTAAGCACCCGTAAGCTTAACGGAGTTAGTGAAATCTCGAGAGAGTCTCTCGGGGACTGGACTAGCCACAAGTTGTGGTGAACCAGGATAAATTCGGTGCGTTCTTTCCTTGTTATTTAAATTACCGAATTTATTTTATTCCTGCAATTTTAATTCCGCAATATTTATCAATATTCTCGTGCCGCACTATTCATCCCCCCCCCCCCCTCTAGTGACGGGCATAAAACCTAACAAATAATCTTTATCTAGATTATATATATGTATAAAAAATTTATGAAATATGTATAATAGCTGGTTATAAATTCAAATTATTATTATATATTATATTAACTTAAGGCTGTTGTCGAACCTTATAAAAACTTCTAATCTTGAATTTACCTCTTTATATATATATATATATATATATATATATATATATATATATATATATATATATATATATATAAAACTTTTTTTTATCTCAATTTATGTAACATAACTATGTTTGCGTAAGCTACAATGTAGAGTATATTTTTCTCAATATGTTGTCTATCCTTTCTCTAATTATTCTTGTATGGATGTCCAATATACAATCTATATAGTAAATATCTAAAACATTATGAAACTCTATATATATTGATATATTTTCTACCGACAATATAACATAGACAACACGTGGATAATTTTCTTTTTTCTCTTGAAAACACATATCTTAATCAAAAATTAACTCTACTGTCTATTTCTATAGAAATCGTGTCCCCACATAACAAGTTGGAGCCAATTAAAATCCTACGAGTTGATCAATTATATGTTTGGACTGGTCGTTCATTGCCCAATCTTATAGATATTACTATTAAATGCATAAATTAAAAATTCTCTAACTAACTTGAAAAGAAAGCTACAAATAATTTTCTTCACTCGTTTTCTTACAATTTAATAGTGAGTGGCGGCTAATATTTGGCCTTGTCTCACTTTTTTCTCCATAATAATTACTTTGATAATGATATTACTCTCAATAGCCTCTAATCAACGGAATCTCTACTCCACTTCTTATATTCTATAAATAGCAACCTAAAATGACTATCCAAAAATATATAGTAGCAATTTTCTTGAGTAATCTTGAAAAAAAACCTAAAAAGTAGACAATCATGTCTTTTTTAAGATTTGTTGGTACAATTCTTTTCTTGGTCGCAACTTTTGGAGCATCAAATGCTCAGTTAAGTGCAACATTTTATGATACCACTTGCCCTAATGTTACAAGTATTGTACGTGGTGTTATGGATCAAAGGCAACGTACTGATGCTCGAGCTGGTGCCAAAATTATTCGTCTTCATTTCCATGATTGCTTTGTTAATGTAATAACCCGACCTTGAACTTATTTTAACCAATATTTTCATGCATGTTATATTATGTTATGTTATAGATATAAATTATATATACTGACGGAATAAAAATCTGTCAGCATACTATTGCATGTAGCTAACATGTGCATGACTGTAGGTGAGTTATCATTTTTACCGTTTTAGTTGCGAGTATGACATTGACTTTACTATGAGGTGAGCAGAAGCAGACCTAGAATTTTTATGTAACTGCTTTAAATTAATCATTTTCAAGGTATATACATAAAGGATTTCATCCGAAGTTTATGAGGTCCGGTGTCTGCCTATGATAGTCAGTCAAGTTGTGACAAAAATAATTCTGTAATGTCACTGATAAAATGAGTAATTAATATTAAGTTATTTTAACGTGTCAAAAATAATTCTTTGACATTACTACTATAGCGGACAAAGTTTAGTTATCTTACGATGATTAATTTTGTGACTTTATTGTTATTGTACAGAGAAATAGTTGGGTGACCAAACGTGAAATTAACCATGTATATTTGCACAGGGTTGTGATGGATCAATTTTGTTAGACACAGATGGGACTCAAACTGAGAAAGATGCAATTCCTAATGTTGGTGCAGGAGGATTTGATATTGTTGATGATATTAAAACTGCATTAGAGAATGTATGCCCTGGTGTTGTATCTTGTGCAGATATTTTAGCCCTTGCATCTGAAATAGGAGTTGCCTTGGTAAGAGATTACAGATATGGCATTTTTCAAGTTCCAAAAAATATGAAAAACTCTTGCTTAATTATTCATTGTCTCCCCTTTTTCCAATTCTTGATGTCTTTCCTAACTATTATAAAATCATCTTGGCTCTAAAAGCTAACAATATCAACTATAATAGTCCTTCCGTCTCAAATTAACAGTCATGGTTATTCAAAATAGTTGTTTCAAATTATTTTATCATTTTAGAATTGCAAGAAAAAATTGATTATTTTTTTTTCTTTTTTTACCCTTAAAAATAATTGTTCTTGAAGATGGAGATAGTATATAAATAAAATAAATATTTAATGAAGAGAGAATATATTTTATGACATAAATAAGATAGAATAATTCAATCACTTTCCTAATTAATATTTCTCAAAAAAAGAGAAACACGACACATAAATATGAGACGGAGGGAGTATCGGCACATTTGAGAGTTTTACCAGATCATAAATATGACACTTTAAAAGAGATCATAAACATGACATGTCCCAAGTTTCAAAAGTCTTGCTTAATTATTTATTCCCTCCCCTTTTTTCAATTCTTGAAGTCTTACCTAACTATTTATTTAAAATATTTGAAAATCATCTTGGCTCTAAAAGCTAAGAACATGACCTTGTTATAATATCAGGCACATTTGAGAGAATTACCACTTTAAAGTTTTTTAAAGAAAACTAGGATTCTACTAATTTAAGTATTATATACATTGACATATAAAATATTTTACGTTATCAGGCTGGAGGTCCGTCGTGGCAAGTACTATTTGGCAGAAGAGATAGCTTAACAGCAAACCGATCTGGAGCTGAGAGTGATATCCCCAGCCCCTTTGAAACCCTTGCTGTAATGACACCACAATTCACCAATAAGGGAATGGATTTAACTGATCTTGTTGCTCTATCAGGTAAATATCTTAGTCTGTTGTAATAAGTTATTACTCTCACTTTTTATGAACAATTACCAGTAACTATCTTTCACTGGCCTGATTGCGTAAAAAAAAATTACATTCTCATTGTTAAGAGCGTATTTTCGCGATTTCACTTTAACAACAATTTTTTTTAGCGTGTAAGAATCTTTACACTATCTTGACATGTTCTAGCAAATTACGTACTCCCTCCGTTTTAATTTGTGTGAACCTATTTTCTTTTTCGTCAATTCCAAAAAGAATGTGAGTATTCATTTTTTCTTAAACTTTGAACCCAGTAAAAAAATGTTCTAAGAAATACCATTTATTCTAGGTCATCAATGCTTATTATATAACATTACATGCAGTTACCTCTTAATTAATCCGATTATACAATTAAACCTCTCTATAACAACATCGTTTGTTTCGATAGTTTTTGTGCTATAGTGAATTGTTGTTATAAAAATATATACTATAACATAATATAAAAATCGGTTCAAAGATAAACATAACTACTATAGTGAGGTTTGACTATATAACTATTGCTTTTTCATTCTATTAATGCATAAAACTTAAACTCGTTCTGAATATATATATAGGTGCACACACATTTGGAAGAGCAAGATGTGGTACTTTTGAACAACGTCTCTTTAATTTCAGTGGCAGTAGTAACCCTGATCCTACCGTAGACGCTACATTTTTACAAACATTACAGGGAATTTGTCCTCAAGGTGGAAATAATGGCAATACTTTTACAAATCTTGATATATCAACACCTAATGATTTTGATAATGACTATTTCACTAATCTTCAAAATAATCAAGGACTTCTTCAAACTGATCAAGAGTTGTTTTCTACAACTGGATCTGCTACAATTGCTATAGTGAATCGTTATGCTAGTAGTCAAACTCAGTTTTTTGAAGATTTTATTAGCTCAATGATTAAATTGGGTAATATAAGTCCATTAACTGGTACTAATGGAGAGATTAGGACGGATTGTAAGAGGGTTAATAGCTAATTAATCAAGCAGATTAATTATCAAGTGTGCTTTAATTTCTGCATGTTCTTGTGTTGTTTAATCATGTCCTAAAGAAAGATTGTCAGAAGTTTGATGTCTTGAGTTGTAAATTTGCTTCACCTTTTTGTCCCTTATTTTGTTTCGTGTAAATGTAATATGTGCTGAAATGGCAATTCCAATAAGGATGTAATTCTGAAATAGCAATTCCAATAATTATGGATTTTATCCATCTCTTTCTTTTGGAGTATATTTCAGTTATTCTTGTTTATTTTTGTTACACTACACTAAGAGCCGGTTAGGCGCGGGGTTCGAGAAAGAGTCGGACCACAAGGGTTTATCGTATGCAGTCTTACTATACATTTCTACAAGAGGCTATTTACGGGATCGGGGGAAGTGCTGGACCACAACAGTTTATCTTACGCAGATGTACTCAGTATTTCTGCAAGAGAATATTTCTACGGCTCGAACTCGTGGCCTCTTTGTGAACATATGAATTTAGTGCAGAAAAATGAACGAGAATGAAGAGAGATGATGAACACAGAGAAGGAAGCTTCTGGAGAAAGCCAGAAGAGAAATGAATGCACTAAGCAAAAATATCTGTCCCTACACGATATATACATAACCATATAATACCCTTGGGTCGGGTCACAGAATTGGGCTCAGACATAATTTCAACCCAACATATCATCACAGCCCAATACAGCCTACATATACAATGTATACCAGAAAAATACAATAAATATACAATGTATACAATTATTTATGCTGAGGTTTGGAAGCCATGTAATCTTTCATCTCAACACCCCCCTCAAGTTGGAGGGGGATACCACCTGCAACTTGGATAGCAGCGGATGAAGCACAGTTCCAGGTAGTGACTGAGTGAGCATGTCAGCCAGTTGAAGAGAAGTAGGAACATGAAACAACTGGATGAGACCATTCTGTAGCTGATCCTGAACAAATGACTGTCTACCTCGATGTGTTTGGTACGCTCATGGAAAACTAGATTGTTAGCTATATGGACAGCAGCCTGGCTGTCACAAAACGCAGAAAATGGAAGAGAAACAGATACGCCAAGATCAATTAATAAATGAGACAGCCAAGATAATTCGGCAACAACTTTGCTGAGGGCTCTAAATTCTGCCTCAACGAAGACAAGGAAACCACAGGTTGCTTCTTTGATTTCCAACTAATCAGGCAACCACCCAATATCATACAAAACTCAGTAACAGATCTCTTTGTATAATGGCATGCAGCCCAGTCACTATCAGAATAACCAACAACAGAGAAATCATCACTAGCAGAATAAAAGAGACCCATAGAAGGAGTGCCTTTAAGGTATCGCAAAACATGTAGGGCGGCAGTCATATGGGGAAGTCTGGGGCATTTTAGAAATTGACTCAGATGTTGAACAACAAAGCATATGTCAGCCTAGTATGAGTCAGAAATAACAGCTTACCAACAAGACTCCTATACTGATCAGGAGAGGTTAAAAGGTCACCAGAATCAGCATGAAGTTTGACATTAATATCCAAAGGACAAACAACAGAGGATACATTGGAACAGTCAAACTGATGCAGTAAATCAGAAACATATTTATGCTTATTAAGGATCATTCCACCAGGAACAACTGACATTTCTATGCCCAAAAAATAATGTAAAGACCCTAGTCTTTGATTTTAAACTGATCATCCAGAAACAGTTTCAGGGCAGTAATTTCATCACTATCATCCCAAGTAATAATAATATCATCCACATAGACTGCCACAACCACAAGGGACCCAGGTTTACCTTTGATGAACAGAGAATAGTCATTCAAAGAATGTGTGTACCCTCTGGAGTAAAGAGCAGAAGACAATTTGGCATACCATTGTCTGGATGCCTGTCTCAGCCCATATAGGGATTTCTTGAGCTTGCAAACCAGAGGAGAATGAGTAGAAGAGGTAGAAGAAATAGAACCAAAAAAAGGAGCAGAGACTGTCAAACCTGGGGGAAGCTTCATGTATACCTCCTCATCCAAATCACCATGCAGAAAAGCATTATTAACATCAAGTTGAAACAGATTCCAATTATTCTTGACAACCACAGCAATGAGACATTTGACAGTGGTCATTTTAATCACAGGAGAAAAAATGTCAGTAGAATGAATCCCTTCAACTTGAGTATCACCTCTAATAACAAGTCTAGCTTTATACCTTTCAACACTACCATCTGGCCTGCATTTGATTTTATAAACCCATTTGCAGCCAAAGGGTTTCTTACCATGAGGAAGAGGAACAACATCCCAGGTATGGTTTGCTTCCAAAGCATAAAACTCCTGTCTCATGGCATCCTGCCATGCTGGAACTGATGCAGCTTGAGAGTAATATAAAGGTTCAGATTCCAAAGAAGAAGAAGAGGATCCAGAAACGGCAGGGAGTTGGCAAACATAATCCTTAAGATAGGATGGAGGATTGTGCTGTCTAGTGGATTTTCTGGGAGCAGGAAGAGATTGAGAAGAAGGCAAAATAGTAGGAGAGATATCAGGATTGAAGGAAGGAAGAGGAGCTGGATCAGTAAGATCTGGAACAGTAGAATTATGGGCTGGATCAGATGTAGGGGAAGAAGGAGAAGAAGCAGGTATAGGAAGGGTTGTGTCAGTGGAATGCTCAGCAGGAGGAATAAAAGGAAAAATTGAAGGAGAAGGATGAGCAGAAGAAGAGAAATTCTTAAAAGGAAAACAGGTTTCATGGAATATAACATCCCTGGAGACAAAACATGTCTTGGAAGCAAGATCATACAGTTTATAACCCTTTTTGGCAAATGGATAACTTAGAAAGACACAGAAGAGGGCTCTAGGCTTTAACTTGTCCCTTTGAGGAATGGGGACAGTAGCATAAGCAAGGCAACCAAATGCCCTCAAATGAGAATAGGTTGGAGCTTTCCCATACAAAATTTCATTAGGAGCCTTATTGTGAAGTAATCTGGATGGTATTCTGTTAAGGAGATAAGTAGCAGTCAACAGACAGTCCCCCCAGAAAGACACAGGTAGTCCAGATTGAAAAAGTAAAGCTCTACATGTTTCAAGAAGGGTTCTATGTTTTCTTTCAACAACACTATTCCGTTGAGGTGAATGAGGGCAGGTGGTTTGGTGAATAATCCCCTGGCTACTAAAGAAAGATATACCCTCAATGTTGGACCCCAATTCTAAAGCATTGTCACTTCTAACAGTTTGAACCACAGAATTAAATTGAGTTTTTACCAAACAGATGAATGATTTAAGCAAGGAGAAAGCATTGCTTTTAGCCCATTAAGTGTGTCCAGGTTGCCCTAGAGAAATCATCAACTATTGTAAGGAAATATCTACAACCAGAAGAACTAGAAGTGTGGTAAGGTCCCCAAGTATCCACATGGATCAATTGAAAAGGCCTAGAAGTGCTTATGCTGCTATCAGGAAAGGGGAGTCTAGTTTGCTTGGCCATAGGACAGACAGAACAAGGAAAAGGTTGTTTAGAAGCAAGTGGAAAAGACAAACCAGAAATATGTCTCATATTTGCAAATGAAGTATGGGCTAGTCTTAAATGCCAAATGTAATTCATATCAGTGGTAACAGCATTATTACAAATGGAACTATGTACAGTTGAAGGCAAGGCAACATCCTTGTTGTCAGACACATTGTCATCATTACAAGAATCAGACAAAGCACATACAGAAGTAGATGAACAACCAGTAGAGGAAGAAGGGGAAGATGGCACCCAAGACAGTTTGTATAGGCCAGCTTCCTCTTTACCAAGATCCAGAAACCTCTTTAGAGAAGGGTCCTGTATCATGTGGAGTAAACAGGAAGTTGGAGTAAACAAAACTATACAGTGCAACTGTTATACCAACTTGTGGACAGAAATCAAGTTCTGTTTAAAGGAAGAAACCAGCAGTATATTGTGAAGAGTAATGAATGAAGTTAATGCAAAAGAACTTGTACAAGTTACTTTCACTTTGTAACCATTAGGCAAAGTTACAAGATAAGGAACAGTCAAAGGTATGATGTTAAAGAGTAAGTTTTTATCATGTGTCAAATGATTAGATGCCCCTGAATCTATGATCCAGGTGACAGAATTAATGTGTGTAAGCATGCATAACTTGGAATCAGAAACAGGACTCTCAGTCAACCTAGTACCAGCAAAATTAGCAGCATACATGGGAGGAGAAGTCTGAGCACTGGAATCCCCTTATTGGGTCTGTTGCAGCAAGCTCATCAATTGATCATATTGTTGTCTGCTCAACCCTGGTATCGCAGAACTCTGGCCATCTATGTCTGTAACATGTTGATGGCTGGCAGGAGGATCCCAAGAGGAACAGACACATTAGGATTCCCATGAGTAACAGACACACTTTCCTCACCAGTGGAAACATGAGCAGCAACAGATTTCCTTCCCTTGTTGTATTTAATATTTTGAGGAAACCCATGTATCTAATAGCACTTATCAATTAAGTGCCCAGATTTCTTGCAGTATCTGCAAAATAAGGGCTCTCTATTTGACTCAAAATTAACTCTGGGTCTAAAGACAGGGGAACTAGGCACTGTGGCCTGATTAAACCCAGCTGAGTGCTTATTTGCATTAGCATTAAAAGACATGGAGTCTGGAATGAATTGAGAAATAGATGGTACTTGTCTTTGTTTCTCATCATTAAGCACTATATTGTAAACACTGTCAAGGGAAGGAAAGGGCTGCATTATTAACAAGTTACTCCTAACCCCCATGTATGCTTCATTTAACCCCATGAGAAATTGGAATACCCTGTTCTCATCATCTTCCTGAATTATTCCATTCTTAGCAGCACACACATATCTCTGCCCATGATTTGTGCACATTGTGCCCAACTTATCCCACAGACTCTTGAGTTTATTAAAATATGAGGCTACATCTAAAGAGCCTTGAAATGTGTGAGAGAGTTCTCTTTTTAACTCAAAAATTTTGGTCCTGTTGGCAGTGCCATATCTGTTCTCAATTTGTGGCCATATGCTTTGTGCAGTATCAGAATATTGTACACTATCAGCAATTTGAGGGGACAGGGAAGCAGTTAACCAAGAAATCACCATGTTATTGCATCTGTCTCATAGCTTTTGTTCAGCCACATTATTAACAGGTCGGGGACATGAGCCGTCAACAAAGCCAATCTTATTTTTGGCAGAGAGTGCAACAATCATTTTCCTCCTCCAGCCCCCATAACCACTGCCCGAGAAGGGAGTGGACACAAGTGAAACTCCAGGGACGTCATAGGAGTAAATGAAAAGGGGACTGGTAGAGTCTACTGAGGAGGTACTAGCATTCATATTAGAAGCCATAAACAGCAAATCAATTTTGAGAAGGAAACAGTCTTGGTAAACAAAGTATAACAGAATCAGAATTCACATGCAAGACAGACAATACTCAGAGTAAGAACAGAGTTACCCTCCTTCTTCGCGACCGGAGAAGATCGGCCTTCAATCGACAGATAAAAAACCCCAGGTCCGTTCACCGAAAATCGTAGGTTCTGAGAAACTCACCAGAATAAAGCCACAGACGTCGGAAAGTCACCCAAAGCGTCTATTAACCGAAGATAAAGTCATCGGATAACATCAAACTCCAGGTCAGAAAATCGAAAACCCTAGAAGTCGAACAACTCGTCGGAATAAGGCCACAGACGTCGGAAAATTACCCAAAACATCTGCTAACACTAAATCGGAACCTCAAATGACAGAAAAAGTCCGATTGTCCACCAAATGTTCATCGGAACAGTTGTGAACAGCATCTCACTTGGGTAACCATGAGAAAACTTTCCGCAAACGCTTCACAGAGGATCGATAACACATAAAATAGGAGGATCGGAACATTATCAGGCTCTGATACCATGTGAACATATGAATTTAGTGCTGAAAAATGAACGAGAATGAAGAGAGATGATGAACACAGAGAAGGAAGCTTCTGGAGAAAGCCAGAAGAGAAATGAATGCTCTAAGCAAAAATATCTGTCCCTACACGATATATACATAACCATATAATACCCTTGGGTCGGGTCACAGAATTGGGCTCAGACATAAATTTCAACCCAACATATCATCACAGCCCAATACAACCTACATATACAATGTATACCAGAAAAATACAATAAATATACTATGTATACAATCATTTATGCTTAGGTTTGGAAGCCATGTAATCTTTTATCTCAACACTCTTGTTCAAATGACAATAACTTTATCAGTTATACTAAGACTCTTCAAAATTTTATATAACAATATTAATGATTTACAGAAGATGCATGGTAAATGAGTAGTATTGTTACAACGAATTAAAATATATTAATAATATAAAAATATTTTATAATAAGTTAAACTAAAATCATCCTAAAATATCCACAGCTATGTCACTAATCATGTGATGAAAACATGTTCGACGTGCGTTATTTCTAGAAATTATACACCGACAGCCAAACAAAAAAAGTAAAAAAATATTTGAAAATCAATTACAAGGTACGTTCTATTTACGAAGCATGCATTTGTAACTTACAAAAGATGGTAAATAATCTGATTCCCCGGATAAAAATACACTAACATTGTCAAATAAGGGTAAAAGCTCGTTGAGATGGTAAAAACCAAAAATCTAATCTTCTATATTGTCAATATATATAATAAGTTAAATCCGAATTACTACTAAAATTACCAAAGTTAGAATAACATAGGTTTAAAAGTATTGATATTAGGATCAAGGTACTAAATGGAGTCCTCTTTGGTATAAGCCCTAAAAGCAATGATAGTTGATTTATTTTTTACGACACAAATTCAAATTAGTCCAATTCTCGAACACCAAACAATTATATATAAAATAAAATCTTCCTAATAGGTGGATCATCATCAATCAAATGACAAGAGTACACGTACAAGAGTTCTTGGCGAGACCCCTCATTACACAAGGATTTGAATAGAGTTTAAATTATACGAGTAATAAATCTTTTACATTTATTATTGTTACTTCGATACCTAGAGAGATAAGCATCATTAAAATGTAAGATATATAATCTTGAAAATAAAACTAAATATCTGTTGCAACAGCTCTAAGTAGAAAAAAGTTATTAATCATACTACTGATGAATATAACTTAAAGTTTTTTATTATTAATTAATGCGCGCAATATAAACTATCACTCATACACTTCTTTAATTTGATGGCGGCTCTTTTTTATTTTTTGAAAGGGAGCCTTGGCGTAACTGGTACAATTACTGTCAAGTGACTTCAGGTTCAAGCCGTTGAAACATTTTCTTACAAAAATACGTAATAAGACTGCATAAAATATACCTTTATAATCCGATCTTTTCTAGAATTCTGCGCATAATGAGAACTTAGTGCACCGGGCTGCACTTATTTTTTTGTTTTTTTGTATGAACTTTCTCTCATGAATAAGCTGATTTCCACAAACTAATTTTTTCCTAAGTTAGGAGTCTTACTAGTCATTTTCTTCTAAATCACATCTCTAGGTTTTTTTATATTTCAAGCAATTTGTCCTCCCTTTTCTGACTTAGTTAATTGTCTCTTTGCCTAAAACGTATTGGAGATTCTTCAAATGAAATACTACTACTTTTCTTCAAAGTCAGGTTTTCCACAAGCTAACAAGCACTATTATATATAATCCTAATTAGATAATGGAATATCTGACTTTATGAAGCCACTTTTCAATATATATTCCTTGATTATATCTCAATTTCGTGGACATGCATGCACGACTCAACAATAAAAAAGAAAAAGAAAAAGAATAAGCTGATTTTCAAAAATATACTACTATTTTCAAATTAAATATCTTTGGATCAGTTTAACTCGACATTATTGTACTGATGACACTATATTTTCAACATTTTTTTGTAGTTACATCTTCATTTGTGATTTTTGAAATATCCTTGTATTATGTGAGGCCTCCCTAAAAACTCTTGTACGTGTACTTTTTCTTTTCATTTGATGGATAATCCCCGGGCTATTACGAAGATTAACTCACTGTCTAGGAATATAGTGAAATTCTAGGTATTTAATACTTGTATTGGGTTCGATTAGATTTGAATTTGTGTTGAAAAATCTTATATGTGAAGGTAAAGAGCTCCCTAACAAAGAGAACTTTATACCCAAAACTTGAACTCGAGACCTTGGGTTCATGATAAAGAGTACTAATTGATAAGCCTTGTCACACCTCCTTTTTACACTACACCCCGCGAAGGGTAGTGTATAAGGGAGTTTTTTCACTTTAAGTGATATTATTCGAAATAAGATTATTTATTTATCAGAGTCGCCACTTGGAATAGTTTATTTGGTATGTCAAGTTACTGGTTTATTTTGAATCCCAAATCGAAGAAAATTTTGACTTTCCTTGTGAAGCCTGCAAATCAGAAATTCCGATTAAGGAATTCTGTTAACCGGGGGAAAGGTGTTAGGCACCCCCGAATTCCGTGTTCCTAGCATGGACGCTTAAACCATTACAATTTGCCTATTATCTGATTTTAATACATGTTCAAACCTATAATGCAATTTTAGATTATTTACCGCTTTTTAATTAATTTTAAAGAAGATTAAACATGTCTTTGGATTGTGTCATATAAAATGCACCTGCAATCTGAAACACATTTTATTCAACGTTTTAGAATTTGCATTTGGGTCGCATGAAATGCACACCCGAGTTTAAAGAGGTAAATTATTAAAATAGCGCGCCTAAAAATAACTAATGTGTTGTATCTTTGCGGGAGGCCATGAAAATTCGCTAAATGGCTTGTCCCGAGTTCTAAGGATTTTAAAGATATAATTAAAGAGGGCCACACAATTTACCTCAATTCTATTTTTAGAAGGACATTCGAACTAAAATTTGGAAAACTATTATTATATATTACAGTTCAACTCCTATTCTGATTGAAAGACTTAAATAGTTAACTCCAATTATAGCTAAAATTCTAATTAATTTTCATGAAAAAAAGTTAATTATTTTAACAAGAGGAGCTAGGCCCAACACCAATAAATTGGCAGCCCAATAGGAAAGAAACAACATTTTATATGAACAACATGTTTGGGCCCCCAAGATCAAGCCTAGATCCGAACAAGGACAATTTCAATTTTGAAGAAAACTTTAGCTCGAATTTGCTGCGTAACTTAGAAAGCTCAATATTCATATTTTAATTTTAGACCATTAAACTAAAAGAAACATTAATCCATGTCTTTTAAAGCCATAGACCCAAGGATGAGCCCAGTTCAAATTCCAAACGTCTAGAACAGAACCGTGCCATAGAAATGCTACATGAATGAGGGCATAAATTTTATAAGGCCTGGCATTGGATCCAAATGCATGCTCCATTATGCCCAACACAAATAAGCAAGGAATTAAGGGGTCGAATCCGGGCAAACACAGGAGGAACATATTTAAACTAAAGAGAAACGCATCAACAACTGGATTTTAATTTTAAAAAATTTCTTTGCAAATTTCCAAGTTTGATATCCCAAGACCAATCTTACAATCCAACCACTGAAACAAAGATCTTTATACTAGAACCCTTTTAAACACTCATTCACCACAAAATTAATAGTGGTACAAAACAAACATACTAATCTTATAGTCATTTCCTGCTCACACAATATTCTAAATTTAAACTTAAACTAACATTTAAAGCATGGTAGCAAAACTTGAAAACAGTTAACATGTATTGCTAATATTAACCTATACTAGAGCTAACAATACTCAATGAGTTCAACAATCCATATACACAGTCTCGAGTATTCAACCAAACGAACAAGCTACGAGTTTCCAACAAAATGAAAGAGCAACATGAATTCCAACGATACTACTACTACTACTATGAACGAGCTAAGCTACATACCCTTACACTACACTACTAACTTCAGGAATTTTTAAGCAGATGATTGACATTGATAATTATAAGGGAAACAACCATTCATTCATGTATTTTCAGACAATTACAGCTTTCTTATTTCTCATCTCATTCCTTAGAGAATCAAGGAATACCTGGAAATTGGACAAAGAAAATGAACAGAAGTGAGACAACAAGCAGGAATCAGCAGTAATCAACAACAGGAAATATCCCAGCAAACCAGTTTTAAAACCAAAACAGTGTTCAATCAGTCTATCAAAAACAATTTCACTTGCATGCAAACCCAAAACTTCGAAATCAGGCCTTAGAGCCAAATTTAGTCCATTTTCTAAGCCTTGAATGAACCAGAAAATGTTTCAGAATTAGAGAAGCTTCAAGAAATTAGAGCAAAAGAAATGGAACAGTATTTTCTAGAAATTTTATCCGCGTAGAATTTTTCAGAATTTTCAGCACTTAGAATCCTCAATTGAGCCTCAAGTACAATGCCTTAGGGGTTTTGTTTTTTTCCTTTTAGACATTTCTTATGTTTCCTTTTTGCTAGTCAGTCCTTTATTTTATGCTTTGCCACCCAAGTTATACTACCCAAAATCAGAAATTAAAATTCAAACCCCACACTATAAGCTTCTAGGGGCTTCTTATTTCTGTTACTGCAAGATTCTCTAACTTAAACAACCCAATTACCCATTAAAACTTCTGAAAATTACTTTGACGGACCTACCTGGGTCAAATTGACCCAAGGCAAATCATACCTAGGCTTTTAACCTATTAGACTGACCTTTCTTTTCCTAAATGGGTCATAAAAATTTTCAAGACTCAAACAACCCATTAGCCTAATTAAGATTATGGACAAACTAACCAAAATGTAATTATTTTTAGCAATTTAAATCCTAGATACTCAACCTATTAACCAAAACTGTATTAGTGAATAAAATCAATGGACTAGTGTTACTGATTAAAGAAACCATATAAAACTAGTCATGCATGAACATATGATTTCAGAAAAACTAAAACAAAAATGAACAATTAACAAAAGCAACTTGAAATCAAAACGAAATTATGAACTAAATCAAAATTAAACAGACTAAAATTAAAGAGGATGTTAAATGACGATTAGCCTGGATATGCAGAAGTAAAAAAAGAAGAAGATAGAAGGAAATAACAAAAGGAAGTGAAGAAAGAGATCCTGGACACGCTTGTCTAAGATAGGTAAGTAAGAACCTAGAATCGACCCTTTGAGTAGCCTTGTTATGGGTCGAATTAGACCTTAATCGCATGTACTCGATGAAAACACACGACTAAAGTCCAAATCAAACCCAAACTTCATCCAAGTGATCATTTGGAATTTTTAGGGTTTAGAGCTTCGACTTAAGATTCGGGAGGTTCTGAAGGATTTTGAAGCAAATGGAGTGGGTATTTGGAATGATTGGGGCTTGGGGACTATTTGGTGTTAGTTTGGTGGAGGTTGGTGGTGGCGCCGCCACCGAAGAACTAAACAGCGCTAGGGTTTGGATTTATGATCTGAAATTCGAGCATGTCAGGCCGGATTTGATGAAAAGTGAACGGGGATTCTGAAAAAGGGGGGTGAGGAGATGCTCTGGTGTAAATTTGGGCACGATTGGCCACCGGCCACCGTAAGAAATTTCCGGCAGGCGGCGATTGAAGGCGGAGCTCGGCGGAGTCTCTAAAGAGTTGAGAGAGATGACTGGGGGTAGAGCAACGTTTGGACATTTAAATGTTAAATGACCCATGCTTTAGGACTGTTTGATCAAGAAACCTCGATGGTCCTGATCCAACGTCAATGAAACGGGGTCGTTTGGGGATAGGGGATCCTGGACCGGGTTTTTGACGCGGGTTTAGGCTGGGTCGAGTGTTTTTGGACGGGTTCAAGGGGATTTTAGTTATTGGGCTTGGGGCTTATTATGTCCAGGACTAGCCCAAATTTAAACTTCTTTCTTTTATTTTCTTCTTATTTCTTCTTTTTTTTATTTTCAAACAAAACCAAAATTAATCCTAGAAAACTAAATTAACCTACCACATTATATTAAGCTCTAATTAATAATCAACACTATTAATTAAATACCAATTTAAAGAAAAACTAAAAAAAAATAAACAAACCAAATAAATCAATTTTTTGTGATTTTGTATTTTGGTAAAACCCTAATTACTAATTAATCTAAGATATATAAAATTAAATCCTAAATGCAAATGCGTACTTTTATATTTTTTTATGAATTTATGTTAAATTAAAAATTCACATGGTAATGCAAATAAACATGAAAATTATGCAATTAAGTCCTAAAAACCAAATAATTAAAAGAAAAAACCTAAATCTATGAATTATGTAGGAGTAATTCATGCGAGGCAAAAATCACGTGTTCACAGTTGCCCCTCTTTGCTCGAAGACGCGAAGGGTTTTCGAGAAAAAATAAATGAGCAATTATGAGGGATTTTTGCCAGCTTGGCACTCCATGAGAAGCATTTTTGAAAAATGTCTGACCGAACCTTGTTTCAAAGGTTTGCTACATATCCTTGGCCGCAAAGGAATCAGGTTAGTGTAGTTCTGAAAGTTTTAGTAGCTGGGACTACCGTGAGCGGTGATTTCACAGCTGATGTTGCTGCTACTGCTTGCTGACCTCCTTATTACACCAAAAGGAAAATCAAAGCTAAGCTAGCTATGCCTATCAACTACGAGTTATAAGATTCCTATCTATAATCTCTTGAAGCTTGATCTTGAGTCTTAACTGATTTTGCTGTGGAACCCGATCTGAATCTTGATGCTCACAAATTGTAGGTGCTGGTTCATTTTTCAGCATTTGGATCAAAATACGACATGTGAAGCTTGTGACTTCAATCAAATTTGAGCAGTCCGTGTCCTTCTCCATTTCAAACCCTTTAAGTTCACTTCTTTTTTGTTCTTTTCTTCTTTTCCTTTATTATGGATTGAGACTCATTCTTTCGGTCATCTCGAATCATGTGACTTGAGGTAAAACCTGTTCGGACACCAAAACAAACAAAGAACGAAATTTTTTTACCCTAGTTTTTCACTAAGAAAATTTCCTGAGTTATTCGCAACACAAATCTAAACTACTTTTCCATTGAAAGCAACAAAAATCAGGTTGTGTATCCTTGTGAATGATGCCTTTAATTGGGAGGAATACCAGGTTATGCTGGAAAATTACTGGATTATGCCGGAAAAGAAAAATGACCTCGAGTTATGCCTGGATAAAATAAAAAGGTCCTTGGGTTATGCCAGGGAGGTCCACGGGTTATGCCGGATTAAAAGAAAAAGTCTCCTTGGGTTATGCCAGGGAGGTCCACGGGTTATGTTGGGATTAAAAGAAAAAATGCTCTTTGGGTTGTGCTAGGGCGATCTGTGGGTTATGCCTGGATAAGAAAGAAAAAAGGCTCATTGGGTTATGCCAGGGAGATCCGCGGGTTATGCCGGGATAAAAAAGGGCTCCTTGGGTTATGCTAGGGAGATCCACGGGTTATGTCGGGATAAGAAAGAAAAAAGGCTCATTGGGTTATGCAAGGAGGTCTACGGGTTATGCTGGGATTAAAATAAAAAGGCTCCTTGGGTTATGCCAGGGAGGTCCACGGGTTATGCCGGGATTAAAAGAAAAACGCTCCTTGGGTTATGCTAGAGAGGTCCACGGGATATGCTGGGATAAGAAAGAAAAAGGGCTCCTTGGGTTATGCCAGGGAGATCCGCGGGTTATGCTAGGGAGATCCGCGGGTTATGCCGGGACAAGAAAGAAAAAGGGCTCCTTTGTTATGCCAGGGAGATCCGCGATTTATGCCAGCATAAGAAAGAAAAAAGGCTCCTTGAGTTATGCTAGGGAAATCCGCGGAAAAGGGCTCCTTGGGTTATGTCAGAGAGATCCGCGGGTTATGCCGTGATAAAAGAAAAAGCTGCTTGGTTTATGCTAGGGAGATCTACGGGTTATGCCAAGATAAGAAAGAAAAAAGGCTCCTTGGGTTATGCCAGGGAGATCCGCGTGTTAATGCCGGGATAAAAAAGAAAAAAAAGGCTCCTTGGGTTATGCCAGGGAGGTTCACTGGTTATGCCGGGATATCTTGGGAATGGGGCCTTATTCTACCATGATTTTGGATTTTTTTTAGTAGAAAATGCAAGAAAGAATTTGGGGGAAATTTCCCTTTTTGGCCAGTTCCCTGCTGCAATGCTATTTCAGCGCTTGCGCATTTCTTTTCCTTTTTGGTTGCACCTGCTTTTTGCACAGTTGCTTGGATTCCACCTGTTTTAAATTTTCAACAAAGAACAATTATTAGTTTGAAACTATTGTTGGTTTTGTGGCCTTGATCGTCTAAATTGCTTGATCCCGACCCAACTTCTGTTGAGAACCTCTGCTGCTTTCTGGTTTTGAAGATTAATTTCTCTCTCAAACCGAAGGGCTCAATTTTTATGTTTTTCATGACGTCTCGCCTGCGTGGGGCTTCGACCCTTTCACTTTATTCTGCCTTTAAGACCTTTGTCCTTGACTTTCTTTTCCTCTTTCAATAACTTTGATTTCAGAGCATCTTTCATCATGGTCAGTCAGGATTGGCTTGATACACCCACTGAGGCTGGGTACTTTTCTTTAACTTTTTTCAGGGAGAGCCCTATAAAGCAGTCCTGCCACCTTTCTTTGTATTAGCTTCAGAAACGGAGTAAAATTTAAAGACTCAAGGAAAAAGAAAGCAAAAAGGGTAAGAAAATGAATTTAATGAGAAGCGTCCCGTTCGGGGAGAAAAGAAGGACTTATCTGGGGGTGCATGCAGGTTTCAAATAAACATGACATGCTTCTTGGACTGGACGCTTGACCCACACAAACTTTCCCAACTTCTCATAAACTTATTGACTAATATTTCAAAACCTGGAAATCTTGCCAGGACATTTTCGCCAATTGACCTCTCTCATTTCTCCTCTCACCATCGCTCAATAGTGCTCTTTACAAGTTTTCACATAACCGACTCCCTCATTTTCAATTTCTCTACTCAGTGTCACCTTATGATGCCCGTAGGTTTTCACCAATAAGATTCTTTTATTTTATTTCTCTCGGTTTGATTGGATCGAGTTCCAACAATGGTGTTTTCCGATTTCAACGCCTTTGCCAATTGATCATCTTGGACAAAGTTTGGGTAAAAAGACTCTAGATAGAATTACAACTTTAGAACAATTCTGGTGGGCTCCTTGCCAAGCCATTATATCATCTGCCCCAGTTTCACTTTATTTTGGGGGAGGTGGGGGGGAATTGGAAATTTTGGTTTAGTGTGCCTGAACCCCAGAGAGAGGCTGCCTATATATCCTTTCGGAATCAAGTCAGGTGTAGTTCAGGGAAAACATTTGTTTTTGGTTTTCTTTTTGTTTTTTCTTTTGTTTTTCTGTTTTCTTTTGCTTTCTCTTTTCTTTTTTTCCCTCTCTTTTTTTTTTCTTTTTTTTATTTTTCTTTTTCATTTCAATTTCTTTCTCTTCTTCTTTTGTTTTTTCATTTCATTTTCAATAACACTTCCAGGTTCCAAAGAGGGTAATCGGAGAAAAGTAACCGGCTCAAATGGGTTTGCAAAAGGGTTGATAGTGTTTGGATAGCGAGAATGTAAGCCTTCGTCATCCCAATTAAACAGTCATTGTTGCAGAAAGCCTAGACATAGTACCTTTTTACTACATCCACATTCACAGCTGTTTCAGGATCATCTCCTTCAATATCGCCCAGATACAATGCTCCTATCGGCAATATCTTTATGATGACGTATGGGACCTTCCAATTAGGAGCAAAATTTTCTTTTTCTTCCTGGTGATGAGGAAGAATGTGCCTTAACACAAGTTGTCCCACTTCAAAACTCCTGGGGCGTACTTTCTTGTTATACACACGAGCCATTCTTCATTGGTACAACTGCCCGTGGCAGACCGCCGCAATTCATTTTTCGTCAATTAAGGTTAGTTGTTTTAGAAAAGTCTTGACATATTCAGTGTCATCAATCTCGGCTTCAACGATGATCCAGAAAGAAGGGATTTCCACCTCCGCGGGTATCACATCCTCAGTTTCATAGACTAAGAGGTATGGGGTTGCTCCTACTGATGTGCGTACCCTGGTGCGATATCACCAGTAATGCAAAAGACAACTTTTCATTCCATTGCCGGGAGCTCTGAATCATCTTTCTCAAAATCTTCTTGATGTTATTGTTTGCTACTTCAATAGCACTATTGGCTTTGTCCCGGTAGGGAGTAGAGTTCCTCTGCGTTATTTTGAATTGTTCGCATATATCTCCCATCAAACGACTATTCAAGTATGTAGCATTATCTGTGATAATAGTTTCAGGAATGCCAAAATAGAAAATAAGATTGGAGTGCACAAAATCTACCAAAGTTTTCTTAGTAACCGATTTGAGAGTGATGGCTTCAACCCACTTCGTGAAGTAGTCGATGGCAAGCAGTATGAATATGTGCCCATTTGAGGCTTTCGGCTTGATCGACCTAATGAAGTCCATGCCCCAAGCTACAAATGGTCAAGGTGCTGACAGAGGATGTAGTTCCATGGGAGGTGCACGAATCAAATCACCGTGCAGCTGACACTGATAGCATTTTTGGAAAAAAGCTGAAACAGTCTTTTTCCATGGTTATCTAGTAATAGCCCACTCGAAGGATTTTCTTTGCTAAAACATACCTGTTCATGTGGTCCGCACACTCCTGCGTGTACTTCATGCATGATCCTTCCGGCCTCTTCGGTGTCAACACATCTTAACAAGTGGAGATCCGGGGTCCTTTTGTACAAGACCTCACCACTTAAGAAGAAACCACTTGCATGCTATCCAATGGTTCTCTTTTGGTCTCCAGTGGCTTGCTCGGGGTATTCTTGCGTTTCTAAAAACCTTTTGATATCATGGTACCACGGCTGGGTGTTTGGTTCTGCCTCCACCGTATTACAATACCCAAGCCTTTCCATGATTTGGATTTTCAAGGGATCAATGTGGGAATTCCCTGGGTAGGGAAACATCGAGGCCAGAGTGGCAAGTGTGTCAGCTAGTTCATTATGACAACGAGAGATGTACCTGAACTCTATTGACTTGAACAACTTTCTAAGATCTTCCACATATTGCCGATAGGGAATAAGTTTAACATCTCGGGTTTCCCATCCTCCTTGGGATTTCCAGATAATTAAATCTGAGTCTCCCATAATCAAAAACTCTTCGCATCTTGGTCGATTGTCATGTTTATACCCATGATGCAGGCTTCATACTCTACTATGTTGTTTGTGCAGAAAAACCGAAGCTGAGTTGTGGCTGGATAGTGCTGACCGATGGGTGAGACCAAAATTGCCCCAATTCCTACACCTTTTGCGTTTACCACTCCATTAAAGAACATCTTCCAGGCAGTAGTATCCTCAGATATTTCCTCAACCGATTTCACCTCTTCATCTGGGAAACAAGTGTTCAGAGGTTGGTATTCACCATCAACCGGGTTTTCAGCCAAATAATCCGCTAACGCCTGGGCTTTCATTGCCGTGCTAGTGACATAGACTATGTCAAAATTAACTGAGCATGATCTTCCATTTTGCTAATCTTCCCATAAGCATTGGTTTCTGGAATAGGTTCAGTGGATCTAACCTGACTGTGAGGTAAGTGGTGTAGGCTTGCAGATAATTCCTCAACTTTCGAGTGATCTAAGTTAAAGCACAGCAGGTTCTTTCCAACAAAGTATACTTGGATTCGTAGCTGGTAAACTTCTTTCTCAAGTAATATATTGCCTGATCTTCTTTCCAGTAATATCATATTGCCCGAGGACACAACCAAAGGAATTTTCCAAGACTGTCAGGTACAGAAACAGTGGCCTCCCTGGTTTAGGTGGAACCAAGACCCGTGGGTTGGACAGATACTCTTTAATCTTATCAAAAGATTTTTGACATCCACCCGTCCATTTGATTGTTGCATCTTTCTTCAGTGATTTGAATATGAGTTCACACATGGAGGTCAGCTGAGCAATGAATCGGCTAATATATTTCAATCTTCCCAACAAGATCATTACATCCTTCTTGGTTTTCAGAGAAGGTAAATCCTGAATGGATTTTATCTTTGTCGGATCTAACTCGATACCTCTCCAACTGACTATCAATCCCAAAAGTTTGCCCGATGGGACTCTGAACGCACATTTGGCTGGGTTCAGTTTCAAATCATATATGCGCAACCATTCGAAGAACTTACTCAGATGATGCACATAGTCATCCTGAGTTTTGGATTTGATGATCACGTCGTCCACATATACCTCTATCTCTTGGTGCATTATTTCATGGAAAATGGTAGTCATGGCTCTCATGTAGGTTTCCACGGCATTCTTTAGACCAAAAGGCATGACCATGTAGCAATAGGTTCCCCAAGGTATGGTAAAGACTGTTTTCTCTACGTCTTCTTCATCCATCAACACCTAGTGATATCCTACATAATAATCTACGAAGGACTGTATCTCATGTTTAGTGCACTTATCAACAAGGATGTGGATGTTTGGAAAGAGGAAGTTATCTTTGGGACTTGTGTTATTCATATCTCTATAATCCATACACACACGGGTCTTCCAATCTTTCTTCTGCACTGGAACTACATTGGCTAGCCATGTGGTCTACCAGACCACTCGGATCACTCCTGCTTCCAACTGCTTCATGATCTCTTCTTTGATTTTATCACCGACATCAGTTCTAAATTTTCTCTTCTTTTGCTGGATTGGGGGCAATCGCGATAAGTTGGAAACTTATGAACCACAAAGTCAACACTCAGTCCCGGCATGTCATCATATGACCAAGCAAACACATTTTTGAACTCAAACAGGAGTTGGATTAATGCGTCCCGAGTTTTGTCATTTGCGTGGATGCTTTTACTTTGGTTTCCCTGATTTCTTCGTGACTACCCAAGATAACCGGCTCATTGTCATTTTGATTTGGCTTAGGTTTATTTTTGAAATGTTCCAATTCTCGATTTATTTCTCCAAAATCCTCTTCTTCATTGTATTCTGATTCTTGGTTCATTATTTCACAATTAGACGGCATGTTTGGATCTGGGCAAGAAGTTCGCAAGCATGTCATGTTATTTAAAGCCGCATTATTAGAACTAACAGAAGAAATAAAAGAGAAAAAAATCAAAAATCAGAAAGAATAAAGGAAAATGAACGATGAAATATTGATTTTATTTCTTGGAATTTGAAGATAACAGGGTTTACATTTGTTATTAAAAGACAAGAAACTAAAGAAAACATCCGAGTTACACCCTGGAATAACTCACTATGCAGAAAAAGTGCCAAGACAATTCTACCAGGACTCCTGCCTGATTGGGAATGGAGTAGCCTTCCAATTCTGCAGCTTGGCATTTGGTCCCATATACAGCACATCAGCGATGCTTGAGCCCTCTCCTGGCTGAACCATGTGGGTTTCATATAGTATATTTCTGATTGCCCCACATATTTCTTCAATCTCTTCAGATATAAAGGCCTCATCCTCTTCTTCTTCATTGTATTTTAGCTTGATAAATGTCTTGTACAGATGTGGAAGTGGTTGAGGCAGGACCCATCCATCATTCTTTGTGTCGTCCGCCCATTTTATGTCATCTGGAGTAGGTTGGAAGCCTACCTCGAAGAACTTCTCAGTGGTAGGCAAGGTAACTGGTTTCAGCTATTCCTTGCAAGAACTTTCCAAGTCCCTTCTTTGGTTTGAAACCATGTCGTATCATTTATTTAGCCACCATAATTAATGAATTGGAAAGGAAGGGTTGGGGCAAGGGTTTCCCTCTTCGTACTGGTCCACTGGGCCAATGGTAAGAGCTAGATCGATTTCTCCAATCGTGTCCCTTTTGATTCCATTGAAGGCTCGTACACAGACATTGTTGGGATGAATCCTTTCAGCCTCAATTTCCATGCGTTGTAGTGTTGAGATTGGGCAGATGTCCACCCCAGAACCTCCATCCACCATATCCATTTTTCACTTAGTATCCTTCACATTTGACAGTTAAGTGCAGGGCTTTGTTATGTGTAGCGCCTTCCGGAGGCAAGTCATTTTTGCTGAATGAAATCTGGTTGATAGCAAAAAATCTTTCCGCCATTCTTGCTAATTGCTCCACAAAAGTCTCAGCTTGCACGTATACCTCATTGAGGGTCTTGATTAGTACCTTCTGGTGTTCATGCGATTTCATCAATAAAGAAGGTGACTTGTTCAGAAAACTTTCGAAGCTGGTCAACCACTTCATAATCTGCCATCTTCATGTTTTGAAAGAAAGCTTCCGCCTCTTCGGCACTCACTGGTTTTTTAGCTAGGAAGCGCTTCCTGGTGGCGTTGTTCACTTCTTCCAAATTGAAGTACTTTTCCACAGGATAGTTTTCTTGAACCTCTCCTGAGATTTCTTTGCCCTTATACGTCACCATTTTTTTATGGTGGTTCTAAGGCACCACGATAGGATCTGTTATCGGCCTCTGTGGTGCGCGAGCAATAACCACAGGCTCACTCAACCTTGGTGGATTAGTTGGCCCCCGCACTATATAAGCTCCCTTGGGCACATACATCTAGGTGGTCTTGTGCAGTTCGAATCTCTTGGGAGGACTCAAAGTCAACTGCTTTTCCTTGCGGCCCCGTGGGACATAGAGAACAACGTCTTTGGTGGGCATTGCCCCAATTTCTGCCTCAATTTTCTTTTTTTGATTTGGGTGTGGCTCTATGTTCTTTTTCTCCTCTTCATCTTGCTTCGAGGAAGTTTTTGTCTTTCTCTCCACATCATCAATGGTAATTATGGCCTTCAATGCCGGGTCGAATTCCTTATCTTCACAGATTATTTTGATTACCAACCTGTTGTTATGGGCCGGCAGTGGGTTGTTGGTCACATTGGGGATACCCTCGTCCCTTAACACTATCCTCCTCTGTTCTATCAAATCTTCCATAGCTCTTTTCAAAGTACAACATTATTATGTATCATGCCCCTCAGCTCCTGAGTGATAAGTGCATTGGGTACCTTGTTGGTAGGAGGGTGAAATTTATCCTCTTGGGTAGTTCACGAGGACAGAAGTTATTTTGTGAAGGACGGGGATTGTAGTGGTTTCGGTAAGGAGGTTGGTTTCTTGGAAATGGAGCTTGGTTCCTGTCGACTTGTTGCTGAGGCCGGACATAAGATTGAGCATTCATGACCGTGTACGGCTGAGGAGCATAGGCCATGTACTAGTGAAGGTAATAATGCTGAGAAGTTCTTTCTAGGAACATGGATCTGGCAGCACGGTGTCTTCTTGCACCTGGTGCTGCCATGGATGTTTCTTCTTTATTCTTGCCCTTTGCTACTCCTCCATATCTGCCCGGAATGGCTTGGGAGGTCGCTCTGATAGTGGATTGGCTTAGAATTCTGCTGTTCTTTTTCCATTATTTCCCCAATTTTGATAGCTTTCGCGAACGGTTTACCCATAGCTGGCATCATGTTCTGGAAGTAGTCGGCTTCCTGAGCTTGGAAGAACTCTGTGACCATTTCGACCTCGTCCATCAGAGGCTTTACTCTAGATGCTTGTTCACGCCATTTTATTGCAGATTCCCAAAAGCTTTTTGGGGACTTCTTTTTCAATTTTGTCAATGAGTTTCTGCCTAGATCAATGTCTATATTATACTGGAATTGTTTGACAAAGTCTCTAGCAAATTCATCCTAAATGTGCCAATGAGATATGTCTTGATCCATGTACCACTCGGAGGCAATACCAACTAACTTTCTCCAAATTAGGCCATGAGTAATTCTTCCCTTCCTCCGGCTCCCCGCAATTGATTGCAATATTTCTTGAGATGAGCAATAGGATCACCATTCCCATCATACTTCTCAAACTTAGGAGTTTTGAATCCCAATGGTAAGTGCACGTGAGGGAGCATGCATAAATCAGCATAAGACACACTATTCTGTCCGCTCAGACCTTGTATATTCTTAAGGCTCTGTTCTATACTCCTCATATTTCTTGAGATCTCTTTTTGCTCGAGAGTTTTTGGAGTCTTTTCTTGTCCCGCAGTGAACTCAAATTAAGGTGGTTGAGGGTAAGCATAAGAGTTGAACTGGGGAGGTTCCAATTGGAGGGTAGGTGTTTGGAATGTAAAGGCTGAAGGATCAAAAGTGGGCCTAGGCGGTGCAGGCTGTGTTGTGGCCGAGCTTGGGGGAGTGGTGAAAATGTTTGGGGCCGCACTGGATATGAATACCTGAGGGCGAACCTCGGAAGGTGTTCCCACGAAATGAGCTGATATAGTTGGCTATCTTGGTGGGATGTTTGGGTGGCTGATTGGAACACTAGAGGTACCACCCATTCTAGGGAAAGGTTTGGGGAATCCCGAAATTATGTTTGGTGGCTCCCTTCCGTTTACCAAAGCGTCCCACATTTCCATAACCCTAAGACGCAAGATATTATTCTCTTCGGCAGCTGCCGATTCAGAGATCGGGATGCCCGAGATGGGGCTATCATCTACAATTAGAACCGTTGGTAGAGTTATTTATGAAGACATTCTGATGCTCCATTTTGATGTAGTGCAGTATGGATGTGAAGCCAGGTTACCACGAAAACCAACCACCATTCTATAAAAATCCTGGACTGGAGATGTGACACTAGCAAATGGCTAGTTTGAGACAAATAATAGATAGGTAATCGCACGTTGGGGTGTGATGCACCTATACAATTAAATGGGTTTCTACATATTTTGCAACAGTTGCATGTGTCATCCCAGATTTTCCTTATTTTTTCCATTTTTCCTCCTTCGTTTTTCCACTCTCTTTTCTTGCTTTTCCTTTATTTTGCTCTTTTTCTATCATCATTTTCCTTTTTCAATTATTTCCTTTCTCTCTTTTTCTTTTTGGAACAATTGACAAAATATAACCAAATTTGATGAGGATTGCCTATGTATCACGACACCGCGTGAAAGTTCAAGAAAAATAAATGCGAACGTAAGGAAACAATTTTTAAGAATCTTCAATTTTCATTAAGAAAAGGTCTATTACAAAATATGTTAACTACTCATTTTCTTGGAAAGGAAAACTACAAACTGACTTAAAATAGGGAAAAAATACAAACTCAATGATTGAAAAATCAGGAATACATTAAAGCTTCAACTACTGGAGTCCGCGAGGCATCCTTCGGCCTTGCCGCGGGCCTATGTGCGAGACCCCCTTGTAGTTGCTCCAAATCACTCATAACTTGATGGACAAAAGTCATCACTGCAGCAAAGAAGGTGGTACGAGTCATGTGCTTGCACGCTTGGCACTTCATGGTAATGTAGTCAGCTATGGTTCTGATCCTTTCTCTAATTCTACCTTTTCTCCTGGAGTAACTGCCATATCTGCTGGCTCCGAGCTTCTAACACTTGGGAGTAATGGAAGTGTTGATCTTGCATTTACTGTACTTTTTCCTCCATTTTAGCCATCAAATTATAATAGTTCTTCCTATCAGCCTTAAAATCTTTAGCCTGTTTGGCTGCCTCATCCTCAAGAGTAGTTACCTTTCTTCTTAGGCTGGTAATGGTCCCTTCATAGTTTCTCTTCATTTGCTGCACAAATCATGCCCGTTCTTCTGCTTTCTTTGTCCATTGTGCCCGTAAATTTGCTAGACTATCTTCATACTTTTCCAGGTATTCTTGGTACTCGAGGACTTTATTTTTTAGACCACTTATAAGTGTTTCATCACCCCTACTTCTTTCCTGGTTGTTGGTAGTTATTTTCATCTTCGTGATCTGAGCTTTAAGGGCCTCATTTTCCTGGGTCAATTTCTTCTTTTCTCCCTTTTCTACGGTGGCTTGAACACTATTTTCAAATTGAAGCTCCATTACTTGCCTTTCCAATTTGCTTTTTTGGCCTTGTATTCATTCTCTTTGGTCAACCACTCCCATTGCGGTTGTGCCCCAACGATGAATTGTTGGACATGTGGTCTTTTTGCAGGCCTTTCAGGAATTTGGAATTTCTTGACGAACTAGTAAATGTACTTAGGGCCCACTTCACCTCTAGCTCAGTCTCACATTATGGTCTTAGGTTCAAGAAACCTACACTCATTCCAAAATTGGCGAATTTTCCCTTCTAGAAATGCAAATTTTGGGCCCAGTTCAATGGCATGTTTGCTCAAATCTTCATCGTTGTGGATGGTTTAAAATCTTCCTAATTGGCGCAACACTCTGTAAGGACCTAATGCCCATCAAGAGGATACAAGACACTTCTGCTGTCGTGTATACCGCTTCAGTGGCAGGGACCCATCCAAATGCCCACTCAATTTTATCAACAGCCAAGGATCTCAAATGTGCAAGCCAAGCTTCTGTACCTGTAGAAAATTAAACACATGCTACCCATCTTTCAAACTCTTCAATGCAGCTCAGACCAGTCAAACCAAAATTCATGTACCTAACCTGGTGACAGAGGTGTTCTTGCATCCATAATTGAAGTAACAAATTGCTACCCTGGAAACTTTCCTCTTCCCGACAGATAGTCAAGGCTCGGTAGATTTCAGACACGATCTAAGGAACCACAGTGTTGTTGGCTTTCTTGATTGCAACATGGATCATTCCCACAAGACCTATCTCTATATTGACATCTTTCCGAGGACAAATCACAACACTCATAAAGGCCACCATAAAAGCTATGCCCCGCCTTGCCTCCCATTTATCTTTATTTCCAGCGTGGGTTAGACTAGTTTTTGGCTCTTCAAAACCTCGGGGGTTACCATATCGATGATACAAAATCTAGATTGTGCAATACCCTTCGGATAGATTTCTATCCTGAACATCCCGACTAATAGTTAGCAAATCTAGAAATATGCGGGGAGATACCAGTCTTGGTGATGGTGGATATCGACTTCTAAGATTTCCATTAAGGCCTATATAACCTACAAATTCCTCCAGTGTAGGTGTGAGCTCAAAGTCAAAGAAATGGAACACATTGCGAGTCGGATCCCAAAAGGGTATTAAAGCTTCAATTATGTCCAATATTGGCTTGACGTTCAATAGTCCGACAAGGCCTCCCAGAACGTTTACTATTGTTTCTCTATTACCCTTTTGTAGATCATTCCATCATATATGGAGCTTCAAGAGGATCTCCTTAAGGACTGTGAAGGGTTCAACTTCATTGGTGCTCATCCTGCACATTTATTAAGGTGATTTAAAGACTTATTTTTAACCTAATAGAAAAAGTAACATCATTTTTCTTCCGGTTAAGGGTCAGATTTGCCCTTGTACTATTCAAAATAAGCTACATTTACCCTCCGTTTGCATTCTTTAACAAATATACCCCCACCGTTACACTTTCGGGCCACATTTACCCTTCCTCCGTTAAACCTGGTTTCCTCAAGTTTTTTAAACACGTGGCAGTCAACGATTGGATCAGATTAACCCACCCATTCTATTTTTTAAACCCGCCCGACCCACTTTTCTAACCCGCCCCGACCGCATTTCTTTATACACCATACAATTTTCAGGTTCTTTCACATGGAATGAACAAGAATATAACCATCCCCTCTCCCTCTAGCCCCAAAACAAAAGATTCAAGAAGCAAAACATCAATTCTTGATTCTTCATTTGTTGTTGTTGATGGAAGAACATCAATCTCGTGGAATAAATTTTCACTTCCGTGGCAGCCGATTGTGTCACTTATAGGAGGTGAATGCACAATTAATAAAAACTCATCTTGGACTTACTGTACAAGTGCGCTTTCACTGAGAACAACTTGATGGGGGTGTCGCACAATGTGAAATAGGAAGAGCTTTCGATGCAATAGCTTCTCGGATGTTTTTCTTTCCCCAACACAAAAAACATAGTCACCGCACATCAATCCCCCAACAACGGGTAATTTTAAGCATTTGGTATCTATAGCGAGTTCAAGGTTCTGCTTTCATCTGGCCTGCTGGCAAAGAACCTACAAACAAAGATGTTTGAGATTATTAGAGAAGCTGACGCTAATTCAGAAAACAAAAATCATGAAGGACCTGCTCGAGACTGGAGGATCTGCAACAATGGACCCTAGGTTTTCTCAGAGGAAGATGAAAGGGAAGAGTTACAATTGGAAATTAACGCTGGACCTTGCTTCAAAATCGGAAAGTTTTTTACCCTGTTTTCAGCTCGTCCAGATCTGTTCTCACTATGGTTCACTCGATTTTTTCGGACTGAAATTCCCCATCTCTGTTTGTATGTGTATGTGTATTCAAAAACGGAGAGAAAGAAAAATCAGATGAGGGCATTGTCTGAAGGTCCCTGGTTCTCGTTCGCTGCTGAAGAAGACGAAGAACATGGAGGTGTTTTTGGTTGGTGTTGCGGCTGGAAATGAAGAAGTAGCAGTAGCTCGTCGGTTAGGGGTGTGGTGGCGACGAACTGGTGGGAAGAGCGGCGGGCTTCTTGTTTCTCGCCACTGGGTTACGGCGAGTTAGTGAAGGGGAGGTTGGTGTGAGGAAGGTGAGGTCAGGGGGGTCGGTTTTTTTTGTTCGGGGCGGGTTATTTGCTCACGGATCGGGCGGGTTTATAATTTTTGGGTGGGCTAATTTTGGACCAATGTAAGTAGGCCACGTGTTTAAAAAACTTGAGGAAACCAGGTTTAACGGAGGAAGGGTAAATGTGGCCCGAAAGTGTAACGGTGGGGGTATATTTGTTAAAGAATGCAAACGGAGGGAAAATGTAACTTATTTTGAATAGTACAAGGGCAAATCTGACCCTTAACCGTTTTTCTTCAAAATTTTTATTTCAAAAACAAAACCTCGGCTTTGCGGATACGGCCTTTTAGCACTTCGAGAAAGAATATTTTAAGTTTGTGCCCGCTAACCATTAAAAATGACCCAAGGTGGCCGTTCTTGCAAAAACAACCTTCTGGCGCCCTTTTGGGGGACATTCGGCTTATTTAGACAAGAATGACATCACTCGACTTACTTGTAACAAAAACTAAAATTTTGTTATTTTTGGGCTATTGTTGCAAATAGGGAAGTTAGAGCCGATGAGGCTTGCCTACGTATCCCATATCCGGTGGGAATCAAACTAGCATAGTTTGGGCAGATTTGACAAAACCAATATTTTTGAAAACAAAACCTTTCTTTTTCTTTTATTTTCTCAAAAATCCAGCACAGTTTCAGCACTATTTGGATATTGGTTTTTTCAAGACAGGGTATTACCCTAACTTAACCCTAACATTGCTATTCTCTTTCTTTGACTCTCTCCCATTATTTATATGCTGGTAAACATGCAATCCGGGCAAATAAATGTCAAAGTAGAAAGTAAGATGCATCAGGATGGTCTTTTTATTTCAGGTCACCCGTCCTAGACGGACCCAACCCCTGTATTGAGTCCCATAAGTCAAATGCACGTGATGAAAACAAACCTTCCTACTAGGGATCTGCATGAGGCTTTGTTATACTAGGTCTAAAACCTAGGTTTATTGTGCTAGACTCGGCTTACCCGAGCGGACAACTCGAGCCGGGAGGGTTGGGGTGGGGGCAGCATACCGGGAATATACAAATTCATCGGCTTAGCTACTTGTCCAAACCTCGTTCTAAATGGGATATGACTCTAAATAGAAGAGAATTCACACGAAGTGCACCCTTCTCCATGATGTAGAAGACTCAGAGAGAGGAATGGTTTCGTAGCAGTTTATATATATACAATTCAACAAATATCAAAACGGTAATGCATTTACCTCATTGGGCATGAAACATGCAGGAAAATCAGATAATAAATAAAGCCAATTATAATAGCTATATTCTAAGCTCGAATTCTTGAACCCTGAACCAGAGATTCTGCTTCGATCCCTACCAGAGTCGCCAGAGCTGCCACACCTCCTTTTTACACTACACCCCGCGAAGGGTAGTGTATATGGGAGTTTTTCCACTTTAAGTGACATTATTCGAAATGGGATTATTTATTTATCAGAGTCGATACTTGGGATAGTTTATTTGGTGTCCCAAGTCACCGGTTTATTGTGAATCCCAAATCGAGGAAAATTTCGACTTTTTTTGTGAAGTCTGCGAACCAGAAATTCTAACTAAGGAATTTTGTTAACCCGGGGGAAGGTGTTAGGCACCCCTGGATTCCGTGGTTCTAGCACGGTCGCTTAAACCATTACAATTGGCCTATTATCTGATTTTAATACATGTTCAAACCTATAGTGCAATTTTAGATTATTTACTATTTTTTAATTAATTTTAAAGAAGATTGAATTTCGTTTAAAATATGTCTTTGGATTGCGTCACATGAAATGCACCCGCAATTTGAAACAAATTTTATTCAACATTTTAGGAAATGGATTTTGGGTCACATGAAATGTGCACCCGAGCTTAAGGAGGTAAAATTATTAAAATAACGCGCCTAAAAGCAACTAACGCATTGATAACTTTGCGGGAGGCCATGAAAATTTGCTAAATGGTACGTCCCAAGTTCTAAGGATTTTAAAGATATAACTAAAGAGGGCCACATAATTTGTGATTTTATTTGGCACGGCACCTTAATTCTATTTTTAGAAGGACATTCGAACAAAAATTCGGAGAACTATTATTATCTATTATGGTTCAATTCCTATTCTAATTGAAAGACTTAAATAGTTAACATCAACTATAGCTAAAATTCTAATTAATTTTCATAGGAAAAGCTAATTACTTTTAAAAAAAGGGGCTAGGCCCAACACCAATAAACTGGCAGCCCAATAGGAAAGAAACAACATTTAATAGGAACAACAGATTTCGACCCCCATGATCAAGCCTAGATCCGAACAAGGACCATTTCAATTTTGAAGAAATCCTTAGCTCGAATTTGTTGCTTAACATAGAAAACCCAATACTCATATTCTAATTTTAGACCATTAAACTAAAAGAAATATTAATTCAGGTCTTTTAAAGCCATGGGCCCAAGGATGAGCCTAGTTCAAATTCTAAACTCCTGGAACAGACCCGTGCCATACGAAATGCCACATGAATGAGGACATAAATTTATTGGGCCTAGCCTTGAATCCAAATGCAAGCTCAATTATGATCAACTCAAATAAGCAAGGAATTAAGGGGTCGAATCAATCGGGGCAAACACAGGAAGAACATATTTAAACTAAAGAAAAACGCATCAACAACTGGATTTTAATTAAATTTTTTTTCTTTTGCAAATTTCCAAGTTTGATATCCCAAGACCAATGTTACAAACCAACCACTGAAACAAAGATATTTAAACTAAGAACCATTTCAAATACCCATTAACCATAAAATTAATGCTGGTACAAAACAAACCTACTAATCCTATAGTCATTTCCCACTTACACAATATTTCAAATTTAAACTCAAACTAACATTTAAAGCATGGTAGCAGAACTTGAAAACACTTAAATTGTATTGCTAAAATTAACATATACTAGAGCTAACACTACCGAATGAGTTCAACAGTCCATATACACAGTCTCTCGAGTATTCAACCAAACTAACAAGCAACGAGTTTCCAACAAAATGAAAGAGCAACATTAATTCCAAAATATACTGCTACTATGAAAAAACTAAGCTACATACCCTTACACTACAGTACTAACTTCAAGGATTTTTAAGCAGATGATTGACATTGACAATTAAAAAGGAAACAATCGTTCGTTCATGTATCTTCAAACAATTACAGCTTTCCTATTTTTTATCTTATCTTTTAGAGAATCAAGGAATACCTGGAAATTGGACAAAGAAAATGAGCAAAAGTCAGACAACAAGCAGGAATCAACAGCAATCAACAGCAGGAAATATCCCAGCAAATCAGTTTTAAAACCAAAACAATGTTCAATCAGTCTCCCAAAAACAATTTCACTTGAATATAAACCCAAAACTTCGAAATCACACCTTAGAGCCAAATCAATCCATTTTCTAAGCCTTAAATGAACCAGAAAATGCTTCATAATTAGAGAAGCTTCAAGAAATCAGAGCAAAAGTAATGGAACAGTATTTTCTAGAAATTTTAGCCGCCTAGAACTTTTCAGAATTTTCAGCAATTGGAATCCTCAATTGAGCCTCAAGTAACAATGCCTTTATAGGCAACCTTAGGGGTTTTGGTTTTTTTCCTTTTAGCCCTTTCTTAAGTTTCCTTTTTGCTAGGTAGTCCTTATTTCGAGCCTTGCTACCCAAGCTATACTACCCAAAACCAGAAATTGATATTCAAACCCCCACACTAGAAGCTTCTAGGGGCTTCCTATTTCTGTTACTGCAAGATTCCCCAATTTAAACTACCCAAATTACCCATTAAAACTATTGAAAATTACTTTGACAGAATAACCTAGGTAAAATTGACCCAAGGCAAATCAGACATGGACTTTTAGCCTAGTGGACTGACATTTCTTTTCCTAAATGTCATAAAAAGTTCCAAGACTCAAACAACCCATTAGCGCAATTAAGATTCTGAACAAACTAACCAAAGTGTAACCATTTTTAGCAATTTAAAACCCAGACTACTCAACCTATTCACCGTAACTGAATTAGTGAGTTAAATCAATGGACTAGTGTTACTGATTAAAGAAACCATATAAAACTAGTCATGCATGAACAAATGATTGCATAAAAACTAAAACAAAAATGAACAATGAACAAAAGCAACTTGAAATGAAAATGAACTTATGAAAATCAAACAGACTAAAACTAAAGAGGATGTTAAATGACGATTAGCCTGGATATACAGAAGTTAAAAAAAAGATAGAAGGAAATCATAAAAGGAAGTGCAGAAAGAGATCCTGAACATACCTGTCTAAGATAAGGGTCGAATTAGACCTTGGACTCGACCCTTTGAGTAGCCTTGTTATGGGTCTAATTAGACCTTAATCGTGTGTTCTCGATGAAAACACGCGACAAAAGTCCAAATCAAACCCAAACTTTATCCAGTTGATTGTTTGAAATTTTAGTGGTTCAGACCTTCGATTTAAGATTCAGGCTGAAGGATTTTTAAGCAGATAGAGTGGGTATTTGGAATGAGTAGGGCTTGGGGATTATTTGATGTTAGCTTGCTGGTGGATGGTGGTGGCGCCGCCACCGGAGAAAACAAGGGCGACGCTAAGGTTTGGATTGATTATCTGAAATTCGAGCAGGTCAGGATGGATTTTATGGAAAGTGAATGGGGATTTTGAAAGAGGGGGGTGAGGAGATGCTCTGGTGTAAATTTAGGCACGATTGGCCGCAGGCCACCGCCGTAAGCGATTTCCGGCTGGCGGTAGGCGGCGGTTGAAGGCGTAGTTCGGCAGAGTCTCTGAAGAGTTGAGAGAGATTACTGGGGGGTAGGGGAACATTTGGACATTTAAATGCTAAATGACCCAAGCTTCAAGGCCATCCGATCAAAAAACCTCAACGGTCCTGATCAAACGTCAATGAAACAGGGTCGTTGGGGGACAAGGGGATCCTGGACCGGGTTTTTGACGCGGGTTTTGGCTGGGTCGAGTGTTTTTCGACGGGTTCAGGGGGATTTTAGGTATTGGGCATAGGGCTTGTTGGGTCCAGGACTGGCCCAATTTTAAACTTCTTTCTTTTATTTTCTTTTTATTTCTTCTTTTCTTTTTCTTTTCAAACAAAACTAAAATTAAACCTAGAAAACTAAATTAACTTACCAAATTATATTAAGCTCTAATTAATAATCAATATCATTAATTAAATACCAATTTAAAGGAATACTAAACAAAAATTAAATAAAGCAAATAAATTAATTTTTTGTGATTTGGACCCGAGGGCAATTTTGTCAACCTTTCAATCGGGGTTTGAAATTATTATAAGTTAGATTATTATGAGTAATTGAACATATATTAATGGGTTTACATAATTATTGGCTAGTTTTGGAGCGTCGTGCATCAATTTGAGTCTTCAGAAGGGCGTGAAATGCTGGTTATGGAACTTCGCAGCGAGGGAGTCTCCTTTCTAACCTTGTAAGAGGGAATTGTCCCCATAGGTGAATTAACTGGATATGTGCTTCTATTTGTGGGGGCTACGTATGCACGAGGTGACTAAAGTTCGTGCATAGCTACTATTATGCTTAAGTCCGGGTAGTCTATGAACCAAAAGCATACTTTACTTGCAATTTTTGCAATCTTGTTGTTAATTTAAGATGATTAAAACAAATCAAACGTGTAAATGAATTTCTAAAAGACTAGAAATCGTTTATTGACTTTTTAAAAGGAAATTGTCTTTGCTTGAATGATTGCTCTTTAAAGGATGAATTCTTGATTGATTGTTTAAATGTGTATATCTATTGTGGAACGGGCCAAATGCCTCGGTAGATTTACATAGATGCATTTATGGTTTGCGCCATTCAACTTTCTTCCGCTGCACAATTTAAATATTTATTGGATCGGACCATACGACCTCAGCATGATTTGTGCATGCTTGTATTGCTTGACTTGCAAATTTATAAATGAGGATATTGCCTCCCTGGATTGAGAATAAATGTATAAATGATGAAAACGGATTTGAAAATTCCCTATTAATAAAAGACTTATTTACTTGCGTCATTCTATTGAGTTACAACCATATTTATAAAAATCCTCGATTTACTATATTATCAGTATATTATTATTGGACCACCAGTAAGTATCGAAGTCAACCTCTCGTCTCTACTTCTTCGAGATTAGACAGGATACTTACTGTGTATGCGTTATTTTTGTACTCATACTACACTTGTTGTGTATTTTTGTTGCACATGCTCATGTATGTCTCGTGGCCTAGTTTGGCGCAACGACATGGTTGATACGGGGACTTAGGTAAGTTTCACTTTTCGAGACAACCCTCAACCAGCAGAGTCTCCTTCAGAGTATTGTATTGTATTTTTTCTACTGTCCAACTTGTATTCCAAACGGTTATTGTAATATATTGTTTCCTAGAAATTGCTCATACACTTGTGATACGGGGTTCTTAGGTGATTATGAGATCATTCAACATTTGTTAAGACATAATTGTTTATTCGATGAATTTCATTACTTATTGTTTATGTATAAAAGAAATAATTGCAATAAATACTTAAATGAGAATTTAATTAACTTCTTGATGTTGGTTTGTTTGACTATAACGTTTGATGCCATCATGACTCTTAATGAATTTTGGGTCGTGACATATATATCGGTGTATTTGATAGCTTTTGACAAAGATAAGAAAGACGGGTGGATGTAGCAGTAACCTATAATTTCAAAATTAGTACCAACAATTTCGCATAGTGAACTTTAATAAGCATCATCTCTATAAGTTACTTTTCATTTCAGCAAGCACGAATAATCATGAGTTTAAAATAAAAAACATTAATAGAGAATTATCCTTCAAATATAGAAGGACATTACCGTAAGAAGCTAGACTCTAGACGTCCTCATTAGGACTCCATATCAGTACACATAAAGACTAAGTACATGTCATGAACAATTTTCTAACTAACTATATCATATAAGCAAAAACTGTTGGAAATCATGTATATCTATGATATGTGCGCCTTGATTGTATGAGCATGATTTTCAGGTATAGGTTTTGATGAATGACAAACAATGAAGTCAAGCGTCAAACAACGATATAATATGACAATCAATCAAATGGCGAGAAGCATACTGATGACGGAATTGCATGAACGAGCCAAAGAGTTCAAGACCGAAGACCCAAGACGTAGGTCGTTTGGTAGAACAAATGTAAGGACAACATTTAAGTTATCTTATCCTTTGGCTCAACATTAGGTCATCATAAACATGCATAAAATATTTTATTAAATTATATTTATCATAAACATGCATCTTTGTGTTAAACCAAAATGATTTGTATTTTAGTCAAAATGATTTTTAAACATGTCTTTTAAATCTGGACCTAAACAATCGATTATATACTCCTTACAATCGATTGTGTTTTTCAAAATAGCAAACAATCGATTATACGGTTTTAACAATCGATTGTATTAAGACAGTGTGATCTGAAGTTTTTCAAAATAGCAAACAATCGATTGTCTACTATTAACAATCAATTATTTTGAGACAGTGTGCAACCGAAGTTTTTAAACATCAAAACAATCGATTGTTGTTATAATACAATCGATTATACTCATAAACAATCGATTGTCATTTTCATACAATCGATTATTTTTTGAACGTTCCCACAGAATCCTAAATTGATTTTTGAACGTTGAAGAACAATCGATTATTCAGGGTTAATAATCGATTGTCTAGCCTAAAATCAGGAATCTGTTTTTGAACGCTGGTCGAACAATCGATTGTCTACTCCAAACAATCGATTGTCTGAGCACAGAATCAGGGATTTTATTTATCAATTAAGCAACGGTCAGCACCACTTTTTCACCTATAAAAAGAGGTCTTTTGAGCTAATTTTAAACACACAACTCCTGCATATATTGATATACATATTGATCATTTTCAAGCATCATTTTAGAGCTTTTGTTGAGCCATTTGATAGACAACTTTGTGTTGTTCATAGAGCTTATTTTGTTTCTCTTTATCCACTCTATTGAGAGAGTATTTGTTGTAAAAGAGAGTTGTTTGAGAAGAACATATCTTCTCATTTGTCGGGTTTGCTAAGTACCCAAAGTCTTAGTGGTTGAAGTCTTGGGGTGAGGTATCCTCAAGCAAGTGAAGTCTTAAGGTGTGGTATCCTTGAGCAACTGTAACGGTTTGTTGAGCACCCGTAAGCTTAACAATGTTAGTGGAAATCTCGAGAGAGTCTCTCGGGGACTGGACTACCACGGGTTGTGGTGAACCAGGATACATCGGTGCGTTCGTTCTTATTTATTTACTTATCGCACTTATTTCTTTCCTGCAATTTTTAAATTCCGCAAGTTTACGCTAATTTTTATTATAACGCTATTCACCCCCCCCCCCCTAGCGTTAAGCGTATTTTCTAACAATTGGTATCAGAGCCTAACTCTCTGAAAGCCTTAACCGGTTGAGAGAAATATATATTTTTCTGTTGAGTATATTGAACGCATGAACGATGGATGAAGGACAGTCCACCACTTGTGCTCCACTATTTGACGGAACAAACTATACATATTGGAAAGAACGGATGAGTATCTTCCTCAAAGCAAACAGTTTTCGTTTGTGGCAAATCATCAAAAATGGTGAACCAATGCCAACAAAGAAAGTTGGAGAAACCACGGTTCCAAAGAAGGAAGATGAATATGATGCCGAGGACATCAAGAAAGTTGAAAATAATTCAAGGGCCATCCATGTATTATATCGTGTGGTGAATCCAGATGTTTATCGAAAAATCTCTTGCTGCACAACCGCCAAGGAGATGTGGGATAAGCTCGAGATCATTTATGAAGGTACGCCTCAAGTCCTAGAAGCCAAAATTGATTTTCTAAAACATAAATATGAAATCTTTAAAATGGAGAAGGAACCCATTTTTGTTATGTTTGAACGATTTTTAAGAATCATCAACGATCTCCATGCTCTCGGGAAAGTTTACACGAACAAAGATCTTGTTCGAAAAGTCCTACGGAGTCTTACTCCCGAATGGCGCTCCAAAGCCAATGCCATCCAAGAGTCGATGGAATTCACGGATATCACAATTGATGGACTAAGAGGTAACCTCGAAACTTATGATAGCACAATTCTTAATCCCTATCTTAGAAGCAATTCGAATTTCGCCTTCAAAGCCTCATCATCTAAACGAGAAGAGGTAAGTGATTTGGAAAGGGATGATGATAATATTTCAAGTGATATAATTGAAAAGTCTTGTAACTCTATGAAGAAGGACAAGAAAAAGAAGAAACACCATAGGCGCGTATCACGGGATTCGGACAGCTCGGGCGATGAAACTGCCACATTATGCTTCATGGCCGACAAAGAAGAAGAGGTAAGTACTTCTAACTCTCACTCGTTTGAAGAATTACAAAATGCCTATGATGAATTGTATGGTGAATTTGTTAATGCTTCCAAAATGATAAAAGATTTGAAGAAAACACTTTCTTTGCGGAAAATACTTTCTTTGCAAGAAACAGATTTTCAGAAAACACTTTCTTTACAAGAAAAAGAATTTGAAAAATCCTCTTCTTTGAAAGAAATAGATTTTGAAGAATTGACTAATGAAAATGATGTTCTTAAAAATAAAATTGAAGTTTTAGAAAAAGAAAATAATTTTTTGAAAAATGACATTGTTGATTTTAAAAATAAAATCAAGGAATTGAATGAAGCCTCTTCTATCGATAAATGTTCCAATTGTTCTTCTTGTAGTTCTTTAATACTAGAGAACACAGAACTTAGGAAAGCACTAGAAACACGTAGTGTTGATAGTCCTAAAATTGAAGGTATTAGAAAGGATGAACGTAATGAGGTCGGACCATCTAGAAAGAATTCTAGGAACCTCACAAATGAGTCTAAGAATAATTGTTTTAGACCACCTAGACACAATTCTAGGAATTTTATAAATGAGTCTAGAATGAATAATTTTAGACCACCTAGACATGACTCTAGGAAATTCAACGCTTCTAGGGGGAACAACTTTAGATCACCTAGAACGCATTTGGCTCAACCTAGACACATGCACAATCCTAATGTTATATGTCACTATTGTAATCGGGTAGGACACATTGCACCCGTTTGTTTTGCAAAACATAGAGATTTATGTGTTGATTATGACTATTGTTATCCTAACCCCCAAGGACCCAAAAGAAGTTGGGTACCAAAAACCTATTTTTAGGTTCTTTTTGCAGGTGTGCTTGAAGACTACAATATTGTAGTGGATGCACCAAGCACGAAACCTTAATGCATTAAGGGGGAACGTCGGTTAGTTATCGTATTTTGAATAAAAACGCAATGAGTTGATATGTGCAAATAATCTATATCAGTTTTGGTTGATACATACTTTAACAAGTTTTATTTTTGAATAACAATTAGTATCAATTGGTTTTATAATAAATGATTGATTCATGTTTTGATGAATATTTTTTTGTTTAAATAACAATTGGCATAGTTGAGAAAAATGATCGTTATTATTAGTATGCCATTTACTAACTTTTTATATGATCTTGTGTATAACGATTGGTATCGTCAATGGTTTAAATAGCTTTTGGTATACTCTTTTTGCTAATGCCAAAAGGGGGAAGAATATGGGCGATATGCATGCTTTAATTGAGGGGGAATTATATTGAATTGAATTGCTTGCATAAATTGTATGTTGAGATATAGCATCTAATTGGTTGCATAAATTGTATGTTGAGATATAGCATGAATTTAGGGGGAATTCAATATGCATATCTTCCGTTGTTTGTCATTATCAAAAAAGGGGAAATTGTTGGAAATCATGTATATCTATGATATGTGCGCCTTGGTTGTATGAGCATGATTTTCAGGTATAGGTTTTGATGAATGACAAACAATGAAGTCAAGCGTCAAACAACGATATAATATGACAATCAATCAAATGGCAAGAAGCATACTGATGACGGAATTGCATGAACGAGCCAAAGAGTTCAAGACCGAAGACCCAAGACGTAGGTCGTTTGGTAGAACAAATGTAAGGACAACATTTAAGTTATCTTATCCTTTGGCTCAACATTAGGTCATCATAAACATGCATAAAATATTTTATTAAATTATATTTATCATAAACATGCATCTTTGTGTTAAACCAAAATGATTTGTATTTTAGTCAAAATGGTTTTTAAACATGTCTTTTAAATCTGGACCTAAACAATCGATTATATACTCCTTACAATCGATTGTGTTTTTCAAAATAGCAAACAATCGATTATACGGTTTTAACAATCGATTGTATTAAGACAGTGTGATCTGAAGTTTTCCAAAATAGCAAACAATCGATTGTCTACTATTAACAATCGATTATTTTGAGACAGTGTGCAACCGAAGTTTTTAAACATCAAAACAATCGATTGTTGTTATAATACAATCGATTATACTCATAAACAATCGATTGTCATTTTCATACAATCGATTATTTTTTGACCGTTCCCACAGAATCCTAAATTGATTTTTGAACGTTGAAGAACAATCGATTATCCAGGGTTAACAATCGATTGTCTAGCCTAAAATCAGGAATCTGTTTTTGAACGCTGGTCAAACAATCGATTGTCTACTCCAAACAATCGATTGTCTGAGCACAGAATCAGGGATTTTATTTATCAATTAAGCAACGGTCAGCACCACTTTTTCACCTATAAAAAGAGGTCTTTTGGGCTGATTTTAAACACACAACTCCTGCATATATTGATATACATATTGATCATTTTCAAGCATCATTTTAGAGCTTTTGTTGAGCCATTTGATAGACAACTTTGTGTTATTCATAGAGCTTATTTTGTTACTCTTTATCCACTCTATTGAGAGAGTATTTGTTGTAAAAGAGAGTTGTTTGAGAAGAACATATCTTCTCATTTGTCGGGTTTGCTAAGTACCCAAAGTCTTAGTGGTTGAAGTCTTGGGGTGAGGTATCCTCAAGCAAGTGAAGTCTTAAGGTGTGGTATCCTTGAGCAACTGTAACGGTTTGTTGAGCACCCGTAAGCTTAATAGTGTTAGTGGAAATCTCGAGAGAGTCTCTCGGGGACTGGACTAGCCACGGGTTGTGGTGAACCAGGATACATCGGTGCGTTCGTTCTTATTTATTTACTTATCGCACTTATTTCTTTCCTGCAATTTTTAAATTCCGCAAGTTTACGCTAATTTTTATTATAACGCTATTCACCCCCCCTCTAGCGTTAAGCGTATTTTCTAACAAAAACTACAAACAACAGAGGCACTTTCTGTCTAACTATATCATATAAACAAACTAGTCACCCTATAAAGCAACAGTACGAGTTGCTACTATGTTACCAGAAGGTCAAGATTTCAAACTGTGAAAATAGCCTCTTACATAAATATAAGGCTACATAATAAATTCAATGTGGTCCAGACACTTGTGCATAAAGGAAGCTTTGTGCACTGAGCTGTTACACTAGTGATGCTATGTTTGCCTAAGAACCTATGCGATGTTGTTGCCCGTAATATGTCTACTAATGTTTCATCAGTAAAGGCACCAATAGCTGCAAACTTGGCACATTGACAAAGCTATTTTAACCTAAGAACCAGTCTGCAGCTGTTGTTGCTGTTTCTGATAATGTTTCATCAGAAGTTGCGCGTATAAGAGCTCATTCCAAGTATCTGGTACACCAGGAAGGCACCAGTGGCTGCAATCTTGGTACCTTAATGTCAACTTCCTCTCCTTGTCTGTCATGTTTGGCTTCCTGTACACCGATGGATGTCCATCCTTGCGAAAATCTGACATTCTAGTAATATTCAAGTAGTAGACCGGCGCCTTCATCCACCTGATCACATTCTCTAACATTCCCATTATTGGAGGATACAGAGAAGGCGACAATTCTTTCTCATCCTTCAGTGGTTCAATGTTACTTTCACATTTTCCACCAGAATACCACTTCCCTCCACTGCAAATGCATCAGAAAATAGCCAAGATTACTTGTCATTTTCAAGTTTTAGCTCTCATTATGTAAAGTTTACAGGAGAATACAGTCTACGTTGCGTGGATTCTCCAATATGTTGTCGTACCTATGTCAAAACCTCAAAAAATGCATTACTTTTGGAGGATGTGACATGCACCCATCAGTATTTTTTAAGAGTTCGAGCAACGTAGAATACAGTTACCTAAAATGAGAGACTGAATAACCTCTGAAGAAAACTTGAGTTTTCATTGGATCTACATTGGCCTCAATCCATCTTGACCATGTTGTCATTGCCTTGCGAAACGCCTCGACTACATTTAGTTCACCATAAACATGGCTACCTTCTTGATAGTAACCTTTCCTACAAAGTTTATCAACACATGGCTGAATCAAAGAGCGACGATAGAAATTTCCAGTGACATACATATAATTTGTGAGCCTTATGTGGACGACTAGGTAGTCTTTACAAAAGCAAGAACCGACCGCATCAAAAATTTATATATATATATATATATATATATATATATATTGATCAGCAACAGATTAGCAGATTGTTTCAAGAACTTAATGAAACTAAAGTGGTTGGTATTAAGGTAATACAGAAGTCTAATCAATATTGTTGTCCAGCAACTACTATATGTTAATACCAAACAAGTTGGGAACGGCTATGTGAATTCTCACTGATCATGTCACTGCTTTTAATGAATCAACATAAACATCTGACTCACAAGACATCAACTATTACTACTACGCCTGAATTCTAAGCAAACGGGGTAGGTTATATGGATCCTCGCTAGTGATGTTGCTTCATTTAATGAATCATCATAAACATTTAGCATATAAGACACCTAATTTGTTCATTAAATCTATGCTTTATTTGTCATTCATAACATAAAACTAAGTTTCCAGCAAATTAGATTCATTATTTACAAGTCTTGGACAACATTCTTACTGAAATTTAGGCTTCCTCTCACCCCTTTCAATATATCTTTTTACTAAGCTTTGCTACCTTTTTGACAAATATGAGAAAAAAGTGCACCAAATGCACTGAGCTTCCGCTATGCAAGAGATCCGAAGAAGGGTCGGACTGTAGAAGACTATTGTACACAATCTTACCTTATATTTCTTTAATAGATTATTTTTATGGCTTGAAACCGTGATCTCCTGGTCACATAACAATAACTTTACCAAGTACGTCAAGGCTTTCGCTCTCGACAAATATGAGAATTATGTTATTTAAGTAAACAGTCAAAGGAGAAAACCTTACCAAGAATATAAAAGAGTAACCACCTTCTTTCTTGAAATCATGTCTACCAGAGGCCTCAAAATCTCTGTTCTTGTGTTCAACAGAGTTTCTAAGCAAACATACCATTGATTCCCACATATTCCTGTGCAAAGAATCACCAACATAAACTAATATCTTTCCTCTCAACAGCTCCAACATTTCTTTAGCATTGAACCTTCAAAAAGAATCAAAATACCATATCGAAAAAGGAACATCCACTAAATTGAACTCAATCACAAAAATCTAAGAAAATGGCAGTCTGGTGTACTAAGATTTCGCTATGCACGAGTCGTGGAAGAGTCGGACCAAAATGGTCTATACAAAGTCTTACCCCGCATTTCTACAAGAGACTGTTTTTACAGTTTGAACTAGTTACCTGCTTGTTACATGGCAATAACTCTACCACTTACGCCAACAGCAATAACAAATCTAGTATAATCCCACGAGTAAGGGTCTGGGGAGGGAAGTGTGTATGCAAACCTTACCCATGCCTTAAAGGGTAGAGAGGTTGTTTCCGATAGACCTTCGGGACTAGGCTCAAGGAAAGAAAAAGAAAGCAGTAACAACAAGCAATACCAACAGCAAGATACTCTACATAAAAATCAAGAAACCAAAACATATTTTTTTCATCAAAGTTTTGTTAATTACCCTGGAATATTACAGTGATTAGGCTGCCACCTGAACTTCTCATAACCATTATCTGACCTTCCATTTTTGTAGCAATCAAATGGCTCATCTATATGAGGACATGAACCAGGTTCATATAAAGGTCCAAATTCATCTTTCACCCACTTCACATCAAATATATCACATGACTCACTTTTTCCCACCAAGGCTCATTCTTTTCATTTTCACTTGATGAAAAATCCAGTCTTTGCTTCTTTTTATCATTTGGCACATTTAGCAAATTCTCATTGCTTAAATCCTTTTGACCATTTTGGGAGATATTGGTTTTATCAAGTGATATTGAAACCCCATTTTGAGAAACATAAGAAAAATTATATTGAGATAAAAAAGGGGGAAAATGTGACCTTTTTTCCAATATTTTCTTGGATCAAAAAGAAGAATGGTTAAGTGAAGGATTATTGAACACCAAAAAAACAGCACAAGTTACAAACATGAATGCGATACTAAAAGTTAATGCCATAGTACGTTGAGTCCTAAAAGAAGGAGTCTTGAAAGTTGGTGAAAACAAGCTTTTCTTTAGCTCCAACATTATATATGGTGTTGTTGTATATGAACTAACCCCCACTTCCAACCGAGAGGTTGTGAGTTCGAGTCTCCCCAAGAGCAAGGTGGGAAGTTCTTGGAGGGAAGGATGCTGGGGGTCTATTTGGAAACAGTCTCTCTACCCCAGGGTACGGGTAAAGTCTGCGTACACATTAACCTCCTCAGACCCCGCTACGTGGAATTATACTGGGTTGTTGTTGTTGTATATGAACAAACAGTTTTCTAAGGAATAAGAGAAGAATTATGAGATTTCATGTGGGAAGGCTTATGAGCTAAATATATAGCATATGGTATTTGACGGGTAAGTTTGTGAAATAGTTTAAGGTATACGGTCAAAATCGGATTTGTCCTTTTGTGTGACTTATCGAGATAAGAACATAATGGGACAAGGTTCAGCCTCGTGTTACATAGAACCATAATGTAAAGTCAGGTTACCGAGCTCATGACCTAGAGACCGATCAAGATCGAGATCGACCAAGATCTGAGACCGAGCGAGATAAAAAAAGTTTACCGAGCCAAAGAACGGAAAGCGGAAATATCCGTAATAGGGCAAGGAACACGGCGGAAATGCCAACACATATCAAAAAGAGGCCAATTAATTAGCTAATTATAGGATTTCTTACCTCATATAGAATTGTATCAAGAGTACGATTTCCCTACTATATAAAGGGAGTTTGATCATTTGTAAACATCATCATATTCACCCAATACAAAGTAATATACTTTCATTTTCTAGCTCTTATTATATTGTTATTCTGTTCATAAGCTAGTTGAAACATCTTTTGATTCAAGAGTGACTAAACTCGAGGGTCGGGGCAATTCAATTTATGTGGTTTGCATTTACTCTTTTATTATCAATTTCAATACTAATTCATTCTTCTTAATTGTACCAAATTATATGACGTGTTCTTAAAAGCTATCCATTCAATTGATATCAGATTTTAGGATAAATAGTGTGATATTTCTTTGTCATAGATTTTTATCATTACTGTGCTATTTCTTTTGCTTTGGTTTTCTATCTTAGTGTTGATACTACTTCTCTTTCCGTGGCTTCTTCACTACTGTAGGGATTTTGCTTTCCTTCGAGAGTTTATTTGCATATATACTATCTTCCTCAAATTTAATTTGTGGTATTACATTAAAATGTTATTATTGTTTTTGTTTTTTTATTAATGTTTTGAGAAGAAATTGCATAATTTGGTTTTATTGTAGGTTTGGTTCTTTGCAGTTGTTGAGTCATTCGGATGATGCGTGCTGTGAAAAATAGTTATTTAGTACTTAATGCAAGAATCAAATTAACAAGTGTATAGCATAAGGATTTGATTAAAGATTTATTGTTTAATAATACTTTCTTCGGTCCATATTAAGTGACCAATTTATTTTTTTATTTTAGTTCAAAACAAGTATTCATTTATATAGCTAAGAAAAAAATTAATTTATTTTTACAAAATTACCCTTATATACATATCTCTAAAAAGTTTGCTTACTCCTCACTTAAATATTTAATTAAGGGTAAATTAGTCATACCAAGCATTTTTATATAGAATTTAATATTTTCTTAATTGGCATGCTAAAAACAAATTTGTCACTTATTGTGTACCTAAGGGAGTAGTTAATAATTGATATATTTCTTTACTTAACTATTACGGCATCATTTATTTTTTTTTAAAGATTGAAACGTCTAAATTTGAATATTGATACTAGGCTATATAGATGATGTTTACACCTTAATATGATCATACGTTATTGTTGTTTTATAGGTAAATTACCAACAAAATACTCTAAATGGTGTTTTTTTATTTTCGAAGTGAGGAAGCATCACGAGGTTTTTTGGAGGCAATAAGGTGAAGAAAACTCCCACTCGAGAAGTACCAGAGCACAAAGAAGCGAGAGAATGACCTGGAAAAATTCCACCGCGACCGCGGTGGAACCACGGTGCAACCGCGACCGCGGTGGAACCACGGTGCAACCGCGACAGATTAAAACTCGAGACAGAAAGATTAGCTCCCACCGCGATCGAGCCGCGACTGTGGTGCACAGTTCACGTATCAGGAAGTTTGGGGACAAAAGTGTAATTCAGAAAAACTTGTTCCAAATCCTTTTAAGCTTTAGAAGCTCGCCCAAGATTGTTTCAAGCTTGTTATTAGACTACTTTGGAGGAAGTAACAAGCATGAGAAGATCAACCAAACATTAGAGTTTTTCTATCTCTTTTATTTTCTTGCAATTACCCTTCATAAATAATTTAGTATTTTCATCTTGTTTTGAAATGAGTAGCTAATTCCTTAGTCTAGGATTTTGGTGGAACCTATTGAAGGATGAACTTCTTGATTATGTTAATATAGTTTTCCAGTTTAATCTATGTTTTTTCAACTAAGTGCTTGTTGTAGTTAATTGACAGGATCCTTAATTAGCTATGCCTATTTAGTGTGCATAAATCAGGAGAGAGTGCATATTTAGGTAATTGTTAAACAACATCACTCCCAAAGTATAGAAGGGATCTATAACTGCGGGTTTAAAGGCGGGATTGGGGATAATGAAGCCTTGGGTGCAACCTAAAGTGAGCTGTAATGAACAAAGCCAGCTAGCGTATCTCGGGAGAGTGCATCTAGTAAATTATCGTAATTACTCGGGAGAGATTTATGGTAAGAGGAGCGCTCATAATTGATAGAGATGATTTGGTGAATCTGTATGAAACATAACCAGAAAGGATTTCATCAATAGGGGAAATTATAGCCCGACCTTCTCTTAATTGTTTACACTTTAATCATAGTTAGTTTTTAGTTGTTTATTTACTGTCATTATTAGTTAGGAGGAATACCATCAAGTGTTAGTGACAATGTTTAGAAATTGATCCATAAAATTTAGTAAGTCCAGTAAAAGTAATTGATAGGTTAATTCCTTGTGGGTTCAACTTTGGGCTAAATACTCAGATTATATTTGCATCCGCATGTCCTTCTAATAAGGCATACTTGGGCGTGATTAAATTTTGGTGTTGTCGCCGTAGAATTAACGGTGTTATTAATTACTATTGAAAGAAGTAAACAATTCTTAATGTAGTCATTTTTCTCTATACCCAATCTTTACATTAAAATTTTAATGTTTGTTGACTGGGTTGTACAGGTGCATGCCTAGAAACTCATCAAGAACTAGTGAAGTACTTGAAGCATTATCAGATCCCGAGAGAGTTTTCAAGTCCTTGAATCGGGCCAACCCGAAAAAACAAACAACAACAAACAACTAAACAATTCAAAATAGACATGGGAGATCATGAAGAAGACCCAGTTGTACTAAAAGTGCCAGAGGCTGCTCTCTATGACTGGGCATAACCCACAGCTAAAAATCTAGCCACGGTAATTGTAGTCCCACAGATACAGGATGAATCATTCCAAATCACGAATAACATGTTGCACTTGCTTAAAAATAAGGGACTATTTTCGGGGTCACAAGTCGAAGATCCTCAACAACACTTGAAGAATTTTGTGTCTATCTGTAAAACCCAAAGGCATCACAACGTAAATCCAGAACCAATCAAGTTGTTATTGTTTCCATTTTCAATGACAGGAGTTTACAAGACCTGGCTAAACTCACTCCCCATAACTTACATAACAACTTGGAAGGAGTTAGCCAGGCAATTCCATAATAAGTTCCATCCACCCAACAAGACTGCTCAATAAATTGATGAAATTTTGAGTTTTAAACAGAAACCAATGAATACACTGCATGAGACATGGGAGCATTTTAAAAGGATACTGGCTATATGCCCGCACCATAGTATTCCAGATTTGATGTTGTGGTAGCGGTTTTACATGGGATTGTCAAATAGTGTGAAGAACATTGTTGATGCTTCAGCTGGTGGGGCATTTCTAAGCAAAACATGGAGAGAAGGACATAATCTGCTTGACAAGATGGCACAGAATTTGGGATGGACATCCAGGAATTAACCTATCACTCCACTGGTTCACTCAATGCTCTTCAATCCATCCAACTCTATAGTTGAAAATGTGGTCACCCTATTAACACAAATGAGTATACTCACCAAAAAGGTGGAGGAGTCGAGGTAGATGCAGCAGGTACATATCGTAGATACTACCAATGGGGGTTTGTACACGTCTTGCATCACTCAGCCAATTCGTAACCAGTGGAATGCAGAACCTGATCATCATCACTACCCTGAACACATGAGCTATGTGTTTAATTATGGAGGCCAGAGACAGGATGGTCACAATTGGGCTTGCAGAATCAGCATGCGGGCTAGCCCAGCCACAGCTTAACAACGGGAACATGGGCGGTATGAGACCCCCTAACAATATGTCACTTTACCCAAGGCCACAGGGATATAATAATCAGAATCATCAACAGGGGTATCAGCCTCCTCAGCAGCAGCATGGCGGAAGGCAGAAAGATGGGTTTTCTAGACTTGAAGCAATAATGCAACAAGTTATTGGGTCTAATGAAAAAATTAGTGAGAGAGTAGATGCACACGATTCAGCTACAAGAATATTGAACTGCAGATGGGCCAAATTTTGATGTCTTTGAACAATCGTCCTCGTGGGACATTACCTGCAGACATCGAGATAAATCCAAAAGATCAAGGCCCGAAGCAGTTGATGGTTGTGAGTCTATGTAATGGTAGAGATTTGGAGGTATAGCAAGAGAGAGCTGGAGAAATCAAACATGCTGAGATATTCATACAGTGCCCATTTAGCTAGATGAGTCAACAAAACTAACAGAGCTGATAGTCAAGCCTGCCTAGGAATAAAATAACATTCAGATTGAGACTAAGAAAGAAGCTTAGACAGCCCAGAAACCAGTATTTGAGGTGGAAGCTAATAAAGATCAAGCCCAAATCATTAGGAAGAAGAGACCTCATGCACCATTCCCTCAGAGGCTATCTAAGTAAAAAAAAGAGGAGCAACATAAGAAGTTCTTGGAGATGCTAAAACAAATCGAGGTGAATATTCCATTGATTGATGCTTTGAAAGAGATGCATGGGTATGCAAAAATGATGAATGGGCTTAATGTCCTGAAAATTTGATTTTCAAGACATGGCCATAGTTGCTCTTAATTAGACTTGTAGTGCAGTGGTGACTAGACCAATTGCTGAGAAGCTGTCTGACCCGGGGAGCTTTACAATTCTATGCACGATTAGTAATTTTGCTTTTGCTAAAGCATTGTGTGATCGAGGGGCCACCATAAATCTTATGCCCCTAGCGATTTATGTGAGGGTGGGGAATGGAAGAGCTAGACCCACCTCTATGTTGTTGCAGCTGGATGACAGGACTGTAAAAAGACCATATAGTATCCCTGATGATGTATTGATTCAGGTAGGGAAATTTGTGTTCCCTGCAAATTTTGTGATCTTAGACTGCTAAGTGGATGAGAAGATTCCCATAATTGTGGGAAGGCCGTTTTTGGCCACTGGGAGAGCTCTCATTAATTGTGAGACTAGAGAGCTCAAGATGAGATTGAATGACGAATAGATAACATTCAATGTGCAAAAATCTATAAGGTGACTAAGTGAATTCGCCAATTGCTCTTTGATTGGTGTCGTGGATGTAATCGTAGAGACTGATGATGAGATGCTGACTATTAAGGACCCTCTTGCTGCATGTTTGATGAATTTAGATGAGGTGAATGGAGAAAAACTGGCAGAATGGGTGTTGGCATTAGAGGGTAGAGGGTTCTGGGATAGAACTCTTGAATTTGAGCCCTTGCACTTGGAAAATAGAGAAACTCCTCCAGCCAAACCATCCATCGAAGAACCACCAAAGCTAGAGTTGAAGACACTACCCGCCCATCTCAGGTATGAGTTTCTTGGACCTAACTCCACATTACCTGTTATTATCTCATCTAGATTGTTAGATGTGCAGGCAAAAAAACTCTTGCAGTTACTCAAGGAGTGTAAGACCGCCATTGGGTGGACCATGGCAGACATAAAAGGGATCAGCCCCACCTACTGTATGCATAAAATTCTGCTGGAAGAGGGACAAAATCCTTCCAGGGAACACCAAATAAGGATGAACCCCAACATGAAGGAAGTGGTGAAGAAAGAAGTGATAAAGTGGTTAGATGCAGGAACCATTTCCCAATCTCTGACAGCAACTGGGTTAGCCCGGTTCAATGTGTACCTAAAAAGGGTGGCATGATGGTAGTTTAGAATGATAACAACGAACTGATCTCTCCAATAACCGTCATGGGCTGGAGAATTTGCATGGATTACAGGAAGTTAAATCTAGCCACCCAGAAAGACCACTTCCCACTTCCCTTCATTGATCAGATGTTAGACAGGTTGGCAAGGAGGTCACACTTCTATTTTCTGGATCGGTACTGGGGGTACAATCAGGTCTCCATTTCACCAGAGGACAGAGATAAGACTTCCTTCACTTGCCTGTATGGCATTTATGCCTTTGGAGGATGCTCTTTGGCATATGCATTGCACCCGCCACATTTCAAAAGTGCATGATGGCCATATTCACTAACATGGTAGAGGACATTTAGAGGTGTTCATGGATGATTTCTTAGTGGTGGATAACTCATTTGATGAGTGCCTTATAAATTTGACTCGTGTGCTGAAACATTGTATTGAGACTATCTTGGTTCTTAATTGGATTTCATGGTACAAGAGGGCATAGTCTTGGGGAACCGAGTGTTAAGTAAAGGAATTGAGATGGATTGTGCTAAAGTGGATGTGATAGCAAAGTTTCCCCTCCAACTTCACTTAGGCAATGAGGAGCTTCCTCGAGCATTTCAGTTTCTATCGAAGATTCAGAAGAGACCTCTCAAAAATTTCCAACCCTATCTATAAGTTTTTAGAAAAAGATCACCCTTTCTTGTTTTTTGATGATTGCAGGGTAGCATTCGAGGAGCTAAAAAAAGAGGCTAGTCACAGCACCTATAATTGTTGCCCATGACTGGGAGTAACCATTCGAACTCATGTGTGATGCCAGTGACTATGCAGTGGGGGCAGTGTTGGGACAGTAGAAAGACAAGCTGATGCATCCAATCTACTATGCTAGTAGAGCTGAGTGGAGCCCAGCTTCACTACATTGTGACTAAGAATGAGATGTTGGTTGTGGTATTTGCTTTCAACAAGTTCAGATCATACCTAATTGGATCTAAGGTAATTGTATACACTGATCATGCAGCTCTCATGTACTTGATTGAGAAGGAGTCTAAGTCGCTCCTAATTTGTTGGGTGTTGCTACTGCAAGAATCCAACCTCAAAATTAATGACCGTCAAGGCACATAAAACCAAGTCGCTGATCATCTATCATGACTTAAGGGAGCTGAAAATTCGGTTGAGGTTGAGGATATTCTGGAAACCTTTCTAGACGAGCAGTTGCTCGCTACTAGTCTTGAGGAAGCACCATGGTATGTAGACTTTACAAATTACCTGGCCAGCGGTGTAGTTCCCTATGACCTTCTATCAGTACAAAAGAAAAAGTTTTATCATGATTGCCACATGTATTATTAGGATGATCCTTATCTGTTTAGAATATGTGTTGACAATATGATCCGGAGGTGTGTCCCCGAGATAGAACAATCTTCTATTTTGCAGGCTTGTCATGCATCGGCATATGGAGGATATTTCGGAGGGGTCAGGATAGCTGCGAAAGTACTAGAGGCTGGATTCTTTTGTCCAATAGTGTTTAAGGATGTGCACCAATAGGTGAAGGACTGAATTGAATGTCAGACCAGGAACATTTTCTGTTGCCGTGAGATGCCCATGAACCCGATTCAAGAGGTGGAAGTATTTGATGTCTGGGGGATTGACTTTACGGATCCCTTCATCAGCTTCTTTGGTAATAAGTACATACTCGTTGTTGTGTATTAAATGTCCAAATGGATAGAATCTACAATGTTTCCCACTAATGATGCAAGAGTTGTGGTGGGATTTTTTAAGAAGAACATATTCACCCACTTTGGGACACCAAGAGCGATTATCAGTGACGGAGGCACCCACTTCTGTAATAGAGTTTTTGAGAAGCTGCTAGTAAAGTATGATGTATGCTACAAGGTTGCTACCCCATATCATCCCCAAACTAGTAAGCAGGTTGAAATGTGCAACAGAGAGCTAAAGAGTGTGCTAACCAAGACTGTGAACGCCACAAGAATTGATTGGGCGAAAAAGCTAGATGATGAACTCTAGGCTTATAGAACTACCTTTAAAACACCAATTGGTATGTCACCATATAAGTTGGTGTTCGGAAAAGGCCTGCCACTTGCTAGTGGAACTTGAACATAAAGCATGGTGGGGAATGAAACAGCTAAACCTAGACATTAAGGTTGCCGGCACAACAAGAATCACTGAATTGCACGAGCTCGACGAGTTTAGACATCTTGCTTTTAAGAGCACAAGGTTGTACAAGGAGAGAATAAAGAGGTTGCATGACCAGAACATTATTGAGCAATATTTTAAACCCGAGGACATGTTACTGCTCTACAACTCAAGATTATGGTTGTTCCCTGGTAAGCTTAAGTCACGATGGTCTGGTCGATTTCGGGTACTAGACGTATTCCCTTCGAGGGATATGGAAATTGCCTCGGAGAAAGACCCTCACACATTGAGATTCAATGTGAAGAGACCTAAGCTATACATAGGCATGAAAGAACCAAAGGAAGTGTTAGAGATTCAACTAAGGAAACCTCGGAGGTCGAGCGAGCCTTATATAAGAACCAAAGGAAGTATCAGATATTCAACTAACGGAACCTCAGAGGTCGAGCGAGCCTTATATATATATATATAAAGTGTCAACACTGCGACCGCGATAAGACCGTGGTGAGAGGCGAGTATTCTGCCACGGAACTGGGCAGGTTGACCGTGGTGGGCCTGTGGTGGGTACTATGTATTTTAATTTTTTTTAATCTTTTCCATTTTTCTTACTTTTCTTTTTCTTTTACTTTTTTTACTCCTAATTAAACAATATGCCCCCCCCCCCCAAACATTCCCCCAACTCAAATTCTCAATTTCTCTCTCTCTTTAAACCTAACCCCCTAAATCTCCTTCTTCTTCTTCTTCTTCTTCTTTTCTCATCCCATTTCCCCTATCGCCATTCCCCTCGCCATTCTTCTATTGAGGTATGCTACTCACGTCTCCCCTTTCTCTTCTTTTTGTATTTGGTTGTAGTTTATGCTAATTTAATGTTGTTATGATATTGTACTTGTAGTAGATTTTTGTTAGTTTATTCTTTTTTTTCTTTTGAATTTCGTTTTTAAGAATGATTGGTGAAGGGGTTGTGTATTTATTTTGGTGGAGAGGTGTATGTTGGTGGGTGTTTCTTGATGTAGTGTTGGGTGTGATGGTGCAGTATTATCTTTGATGTGGGCGAAGTTTTGATGTACACATGTGGGCTATATGTGCTAGGATAGTGCCTTGCCCACAAGGTATTTGGGAAATTGCCTCAATGGAATCATAAGAGCTAATGTGACATAGTTGTGGTAAAGTCTGAGTAACTACCCAGAGTCATACATTTCACACACTCGCTAAAGGCGTTTCTCTACTTGACAGGTACAATGAGTTTATCTAGGAAGAGATGCACCACCGGGCCCTCCATTAGTGGACCGGGAAGCTCCTCGAGAGCTAGGGCAAGCCAATGCACCACAGTTTGACAATACTAGATTTTTCTCCCAAGCGGCGGAGCCCAGGTACAATGCAAAGGCAAAAAAATTGCTACATGAGGTGCATATTGACCGCTAAGCCTTAGAGGTGTTATGTCCAAATATCTTCACTGAGTTGAGGATGTGTCAGCTGGACATCTTCTTTGACGTACCAGAGGAGGACAATGTTAGGATAGTATAGGATTTCCATGCGAACTGCCCGAAATATGAGGAGGGAATTGTTAATGTTAGGAATACACCGCTAAACTCGTCCATTGAGGCTATCCGCAGGGTGTACTAGCTGCCAATATTTAGGAGAGATACTAATGATTATTGGACTTATAGCTCAACACGAGCCTTATGGTGGCCTATTATTGAGATTATTTGTGTGCCCAACAGGAAATATATTTGGATAAAGCCCAGGATCACACTTAACTCCCAACCTCTCAATTGGGAGGCTAAGTGTTGGCTCACCATTATCAATAGTGGGTTGTTTCCCTCAGTAACATGACTGATGTCAATCTACCACGGGTGGCTGCTATTTATTAGTTCATGGAACACAGGAATTTTTATGTGGCCAGGCTTCTCCATGACGAGATGTTCATTAGATCACCTGAGTTGCTCAAAGGCTTCTACTTCCCTTTTCTAGTCACCAGGCTATGCCGTCTTGCTAGAGTCCCTGAAGACCTTCGAATTGATGGGAAGTTAGCAATGAAAGCCCCGTTCCTAGCTAGAAATATCAGAACTCGGATGGAGCCAGTGGTGAATGTTGATGTGTCCGAAGATAATGATGATAAAGCAGCTGCGGTCCCCCCACCTTCAAGAGTTAACGAGGCAGGCCCATCACAGCCCCACAAGAGCACCCGCATGACAGCTTTGGAGTAGAAGATGGCTGGGTTGTGTACCTCAGTCACTTATTTGGGTGCTCGTGTAGACGTGGTGGCTGATCGGCAGGTGATATCGGCAAAAAAATTCTTGGGCTGGCTGAGAGCTCTAGGTCGTGCTTGCAATGTCAACCCAGACACTCAGGGGTGATCCTTCAGGGAAGTTCATTGACCTCACTGTTCTTTAAATTTTTAATCCATGAGGACATGTCTTCATTTTAAGTGTGAGGTGGGGGATACTTCATTGTATGTATGTAATTGTAACAATTGATTGTTTGATTTTGTTGTGTTTGGTTTGCTTTGACTATTTTGGTGTTTTGAGTAAAAGTTTATTAGGCAAGTTCAAATAGGTAAGTGACTTGTCCCGACGATGGATATCTTTTGGCGGGGTTCTTGAGGGACTAAATCAAAAGAAAAAAACTTATATATATATATATATATATATATATGGAGAGAGAGAGAGGGGGAGAGAGAGAGAGACTCTTTCTGATGAATGATCTTTTAGACAATTTTCTTGAGGGAAGTGAGTCTAGAGAAAATACCAAAAAGTTTTCTTTTATTTTTAGGTAGTGTAGTAACTCCCCGTTGGTTTTTCTTTGGGCCACAGTTCTTTTCCAAGGGCTTAGTTTGAAATGGGTGTAGGTAGTTTTTGTTCATTTTATTTCTTTTTAGTTATTAGATTAGGATTAATAGGCTACGAGTTAAAATCAAAGGAGAAAACTTAGCGTTGATACACCTAACCACAATAGACACTAGAGTGTAACGCTTAGTCTCAATGGTTGAACCTTTCTGAAAGTGCCTTAAAATTGTATGTTTGCATCTAACTTGAACACTCGAAAGAGAATGTCTTGATAAATATCCGAAGTGAGTCATATGCCATGTGTGTGTGAGTTATACTATATTCCATGATTTGCATTTGATGCCTAGAACTTGCCCTGTGTGTTTGCAAAGAGAAATAGTAGTTTCATTCAGCTTTAGAAGTAATATAGGCATTTCTTTGTAAGCCAGACATATAACATAAACCCACTTGAATGTAATACATCTTAGCTAACCCCGTTGAGCCTATGAGCCTATTTCTTTGGCAACCACATTGCGAACCATACCCAATTATTTGAATAGCCTATTGTTTGAACCCTTTTACCTCCCATATGCAAAAACAAAAGTGTGGGGTGGTGGTTTGGTTTTTGAGTGGAACCATTGAACTATAGAAAAGATGCAAAATTTTGAAGAATAAAAGAAAAGCACCACGAAAAAAAAATATTATGAATAAGTATAGTGTTGATAAGTTGTAACTTGATGCAAGCATCGAATGGATGGGGACATAAGTATGATTTTGAAGGTTAATGTAATTGTATTAAAAGTGCTTAAAGAGGTTAGTTACTATATCCAAATATATCCTACCCATCCTTTAGCCTACATTACAACCAAGTGAAATCCTATTGATCTTAGACTGAGTGGGCTCGATTAGTAGAGTATTACACTACAGACAAGCTTATGGTGCATCATTATGGCATGTGAATGTTCTTTGTTAGAGTAAGCGATTTTATCTGTCTAAGTTCCTAATTGTTCTAAATATCATCATATGAGGAATTACTCTCTTGTGTACTGTGAGGGAATGTGGTTCACAAAGGAAAGGTAAGTCTTGACTCTTGCATAGAGTGGTTTGAGTAAGTGCAAATGTTGCATGGTATGAAAGATTTGACTTTTGAGGTAAAGGTTGTTAACTACTAGTGCAGCGTTGGTAAAATGTTCAAGGTCTGAGTCGTTAAGGAAAAAGCTTAGGGAAGGAACTTTGATGGAGTGTGATGGATTGTTCGAGGATTGACAATGATTTAAGTGTGGCGTGTTGATATTAGGCTATATAAATGATGTTTACACCTTGATATGACCATGCTTTATTGTTGTTTTATAGGTAAATTGCCAACAAAATGCTCTAAATGGTGTTATTTTATTTCGCATGTAATATTCTAAGTGAGGAAGCATCACGAGGTGTTTTGGAGGAAATAAGGTGAAGAAAACGCCCATTCGAGAAGTACCCGAGCACAAAGAAATGAGAGAATGGCCTGGAAAACTTTCACCATGACCGCGGTGGAGCCGCGACAGATTAAGACTCGAGGCAGGAAGATCAGCTCCTACGGCGGTCGAGCCGCGGTTTTGCCGCATCTGCGGTGCACTTTTCACGCGTCAGGAAGTTTGGGGACCAAAGTGTAAATTCAGGAAAACTTGTTCCAAACCCTTATAAGCTTTAGAAGTTCGCCCAAGATTATTTTCAAGCTTGTTTTTAGACTACTTTGGAGGAAGAACAAGTGTGAGAAGATCAATCAAACATTAGAGTCTTTCTATATCTTTTATTTTCTTGCAATTACCCATTATGAATAATTTAGTAGTTTTATCTTGTTTTGTCATGAGTAGCTAATTCCTTAGTCTCGGGTTTTGATGGAACCTATTGAAAGATGAACCATTTAATTATGTTAATATAGTTTTCCAGTTTAATCTCTATTTGTTCAACTACGTGCTTGTTGTAGTTAATTAACAGGATCCTCAATTAGCTAACCTATTTAGTGTGTATAACTCGGAAGAGAGTGCATATTCAGGTAATTTTTTAACAACATCACTCCCAAAGTATAAGAGGGATCTATAACTGCGGATTTAAAGGCGAGATTAGGGATAACGAAGCCTTGGGTGCAATCTAAAGTAAGTTGTAATAAACAAAGCCAACTAGCATATCCGGGAGAGTGCGTCTAATAAATTATCGTAATTACTCGGGAGAGATTTACGGTAAGAGAAGTGTTCATGATTGATAGATATGATTTGGTGAATCTGTATGAAACATAACCGGAAGGGATTCCATCAATAGGGGAAATCATAGCTTCAGAACCTTCCCTTAATTGTTTACACATTAATCATAGTTAGTTTTTAGTAGTTTGTTTATTGTCATCCGTAGCTAGTAGAAATATCATCAAGTGTTATTAACAAAATTTAGAAAATTGATTTCGTAGAATTTACTAAGTCCAATAAAAGTAATTGATAGGTTAATTCCTTGTGGGTTCGACTCTAGGCTAAATACTCAGATTATATTTGCAACGTCCGCGTGTCTTTTTCATAATGCATAGTTGGGCATGATCAAATATGCATCTGACTATTAAGATATAAATACTAAATGATTAACACTATTTGATTTATAAAAATTATCTCTATTGGAAAATTAATAAACATAAAATTCAAATGAAATATTAGTTAATCTAATATTCTATCAATAATATATATTTTTTAAAATATAGTAGTTGTCGGTGGTGATGGCTAATGGTGGTGCTTGTGAATGCCGACTAGAGGCGGTGGTTGGTGGTATCTTTTTTTGGTTGATGGTTATGGTTTAGGATAGTAGCTAGTGGTGATTAGTAGTGGTAGTGATTATGATTGAGGATGGTGGTGGTGACTGGTAATAGTTAATTATGGTGGATAGTGGTGGTAGTTATGAATGAGGAAGGTGGTGGTGGGTGGTGGTAGAGTGTCGGTATAATAAGGGCAGTTAGTTGTGGTAGTTGAGGTGGATGAGTGTTGTTTGTGGTTGAGAATGATGGTGGTGGGAGTGGTGCGGGTGGTGAGTGGTGGTAGTCGACTATGGTGGCAGCTATGATTGAGGATGATGGTGGTGGCGTTGGTGGTTGAGTATGGTGGTCGGGACGGTGGTGGCATGGTGGTAGATTGTAAGCGATGGCAAGTATTTTGGAAGGGTTATTCTGGAAAAGTCAACTAGGCATTGACTTATGTGCTAGGAGGCTCGGATATGAATTTCGATGATTCGGTTAGCTTCGGGGGATAATTTTTGACTTAGGATTGTGATCGGAAGTGATGTTGGAGGTCCGCTGTAGAATTAGGCTTGAATTGGCGAAGTTAGTATTTTGGCGAATTCCAGTTGGTAGGTGAGATTTTTATCAGAGGGTCAGAATTGAAATCCGAGAGTTGTTGTAGCTTCGTTAAGTGATTTGAATTGTGTGTGCAAAATTTCAGCTCATTCGGAAGTGTTTCGGTTGGTTTTTTTATCAAATGCGTGTTTCGAAAGTTTTAGAAGAACTAGGCTAGAATCCGATGTAATTCGATGGTTTTGGTGTTTTTTGTGGCGTTTTGATGATTGGAGCAAGTTTGAATAATGTATTATGATGGTTTGCTTCTTTTGGTTGAGGTCCCGGGGTCCTCGGGTGAGTTTCGGATGGCTAAACAGGAAGTTTTAAACTTGGAAATGCAGCAGCAGTAGCAAGCCGCGCAAATGCGAGAGAAGGGTTCGCATTTGCAATCTCACATTTGCGAGGTGAGGCTTCACATTTGCGAAAAGTATGGCCTAAGGCAGGGTTCGCATTTGCGATGTTTGATTGCAATTGCGACCTTGGCAGAGTTCGCATTTGCAAGAAATGTTTGATTGCAATTGCGACCTTGGCAGGAGAGGCTCACCTTCGCAATTGTGAAGGTTTTATCGCATTTGCAATGTTCACATTTGCGAACCAGGTGTCGCAAATGCCACATCTGACGGTTCGAGCTTAGCCCGTTTCTCTCACTTCCCACTTGGCTATGGGCGATTTTTGAGAGCTTTTGGACAGAGATTGAAGAGGGTTTCTACTGGGATTGATTGGAGATTCGACACGCGAGGAGGTCAACTTGAAAGGCAAAGGCATGGCGAGCTAGGATTTTGGCCGGCTTGAGGTGAGTAATAGATGTAAATGTGATCCTGAGGGTTTGAAACTCCGGAATTTGGACATCGTAGTGTTATATGGAGGTGACTTGAATGCCGGGTAGCGAGCGTGTGGTAGTGCACCGTTGGAGATTGTGACTTGGTCCGTCCCGGTAGATGAATATTTTGCATATTTAACTAAAATTTAATTAGTATTATAATTCGACTTGATCGTTATGATTGGGCTTTGTGCCAATTGATTGAATCCTTCAGGGATTGCTATTACTGGTTTCTTACTATTTTACGTATTATTGAACTCAGTCCTGGCATTTAATACTAATTTTTTTAAACTCAACCATCTTTTCTTAAACTTGAAACATAAATAATATTTCTAATGAAGTTTGGGCTGAATATTTATATATTATGCCCGAGGGGCTTATGTAATTTTGGACTGAGCATGTGATCGCGTTGCGTGCCGCAGCAGTATTATATTGATATTGATATGAGGCCGAGGGCTTAGTTGATGCCACGGGATGGCTTATATTGCGCTTGGTCTGTAAGGGGCCCCTCCCAGAGTCTGCACACCCCCAGTGAGCGTCGTCAATGACAAGTAAAGGGAGCGGGATGCACTCTGCAGCTGGTACTAGAGAGTACCGGACTATGTATTGCATTTCATATTTGCATGTTATTTACTTACTTATCTATTGTAGCGTTTCCATAATTGTTGTTATTGGTCTGGTGATTGAATACTATCTGGTTCAAGTTGCTGTATTTGTAGAATTACTTTGTGCCAATTCAGGATTTCTTATTCTCAGCCTTTATTTATGTTTATTACTCACTGGGTCGGAGTACTCACATTACTCCCTACACCTTGCGTGCAGATCCAGGTACATCTGAGGCTGAGTGAGGATTCCTCTACCGAGTAGTTTATTCGGGAGCATCAAGGTAGCTACATGACGCCCGCAGTCCTGATCTTCCTTCTACCTTATTTTCTTTATATCTGTATTTCTTTAGAACGATAAGTAGTAGATTGATACTCAGGTATTAGAGGCTCAGACTTGTGACACCGGATTCTTCGGGTTGTGTAGTTGTTTTTATTACTTGGATTCCGCATGTTTTAGTTTTATTTTAGACTTTCAGTATTATGATTTAGTAAATTATCTGTGTTAATTAATTCATGAGCTGTATAAAATGGTTAAGGTTATCGAACTGGTCAGGCTTGCCTAGCAGTATGTTGGGCGTCATCACGATCGGGGTTGGGGTCGTGATAAGTTAGTATCATAGCCCGGTGAGACTAGATTGTTGGGGACATATTTTGTTTAGGATACATTGGAGAAGGTGAAGATTATTCAGGAGAGACTTCCTACAGCGTAGTCGAGGCAGAAGAGTTATACGGACATGAATGATGTTATTTAACTTGCTTCAGAAAGGGTAGCTCCTAACTATGGGTATCTACATAAAATATCCATAAAACCTACACTAATTACCTATCCTCTAACTAATTACAAGGATTACCCATGCGGATAAAAATAATTACCCGTCCCTTCACTTTTCTTTTGTTAAAGTGTTGCATTCAAAATCACGATATCATTGTAGTATAACCATCTTCCCTCATTATTCACTTAGGTGCATAACTTATTATTTAGTACAATATTTATAGAGAATACGGAGAAATCACTATTTTGGTAACATATATGATGAAAATATTTTCTTTTTATGGATTCTAAGAGGGAATGGTCTGAGCTTAAGCATTTATACTTGTAGCTCGCAACTGTTGAGCTTTAAGTTTTTGAATTTAAATTCCAACACTAAAATTTGTTACTTGATTCAAAATAAATATTTTAAAAAGTTTTTAATAATATCCTTAAAAAATTCATATCGAAAACTTTTGGAGATTTATTATTAAAAAAATTGAAGGCACAATTGAAGGACCTTGAAATGTTGAGTTTGCAGTTGTTTGATCTAATCCTGCTTGATTTTTCTTTGAAATGTTAATTAGAATTTATAGCAAAAGTTTGAGCTAATTTGGTGGAGATTTTGTAATAGAGTTGTGAAATTTGGATTTGAATAAGTTGAACTAGCGAAGAAGATGAATTTGTATTGTATAACAAAATGGTATACATGTATACTAGTTTAGTATATAATTTTTAATTGTACAATTTATTCTAATAATATACTCTTATAATATATAGTACAGCATAATAGTATGCCTTTATAATTTGGTCCTTTTTAAATTAATTGAATTTTTTTATTGGAATATTTTAAAATGTTTAATGGAGTTTTCACGCCTTTTTAAAATTTCTATTAAACAAAAATATTTACTTTCAAATGTGAATGGAAGTTGTGGCTAAAGTTGAGCAAATTTGATGGAGTTTTCAAACTAATAACTTAGTTTTTTTTTTGAGTTTTTAATTGTTTTGATCTGATCCTGTATGGGTTAGTTTCGAAAGTTGATTGGAGGTTGTAGCTAAAGTTTTAGTTAAGTTGGTAGAGATTTTGTAATAAATTTTAGAAATTTGGGTTGAAATATAGTTGAACCAGAGAAGAAGACGAATTTGTATTGTATACTCAAATAGTATACAAATATACCATTTTAGCATACAATTTATTCCAACTATATACCCTATTAGTATAGCTATATACTATAAGGTATCATATACTAGTTGGATTATTTTTTGTTGTATTTACTGTATTTAATTGATACAATATTTGATTTTCTTTTAATAATAATAATAAAATAGTATAATATCTTGAAATACCTTATTATATTAATATGTGGTACACTATTTTTTTTTCTCTTTATGCATGTGTATTATGTACTAGTAGTATAGTCATACGGTTACTGGAAACTAACTAGTAGAATTGTATACCATGTTGGTATAGTTATATGCCATATTGGTATCATATGGTAGTTTGAACATTGTTTTGGTTGTTTTAGCTGCATTTTAAGTGAACTTTATTATGAAATAATTTATATCAACATGAGTTGTAATAATGCTAGAATTTTTATATACTGATGGACATAAATTATGTGTATTAATAGTTTTTATAGTTATAGGCAATTGTTGGAATGACCCCATACAACTATATACCCTCTTAGTATACGAAATGAGAAAGTTATTTTGTGAATATTTAACTTGCAATACGAGCATGTAATTTTCTCATACTTTTATTGTGTCCTTTAGTTTGGGTAGAGAACTATAGTCGCAGATAGTTGTGGCAATATTTTAGAGAAATCATATGCTTTATCAGTATACATATATACCATATTGGTATCACATGGTACTAGAAGTCTTTTTCGCTACTTATACTTTTGTTCTATTTTTTAATATTTTGTTATCATTTTTATTCTAACTAGTATATATGGAGATTTGGTTGCCGTAGATTATATTTTCTTGCTCTATAACTGGTTGTACTACTGCTAATAGTAGAGTGTGTATTGATATTTATAAGGAAGGAGATCAAGGATTGCATGGCAATCACGTGTTGATTCTTCGAATCTGATTATGTAATTTATGGTGCTCAACCGCAATCAATATGATATTCAGTATATTAGATCAGGTGACAACTGATGTTATTTCTGTTTAATAATTGAACTTAAAAAATGAGAAAGAAAAATACAATAAAAGGTATATTGTACTTGTTATATTAAAAAAAGGTGAACAAATATTTACTATATTAATTATTTTTCTTATTGTATAAAAATGATAAAAAATAATGAAAACAGTAAATGAAATTAGATTATAAAGAGAAAAGGAATATAAAAAAAGAAGTTAAATAAATTAGAAAAGGAAAAAAGAAAAAAAATAAGAAGAAAACAAGAAAAAGAAAAGCATAAAAGAAAAAGAAACATAGAAATAAAAAAGAATTGGAGAACAAAGAAAATATTTCCTACAAAAACTACAATGGGTAGAAAATATAATTAGTTTATGGGTAGAAATATATATGAGTAGACAAAAGTAAATAATTTTATTTTTGTGAATAACTATATCAATACCCCATAAATATTTGCTAGTTGAAAACAAAAAGGTCTAAAAATAAATGAATGATTTTTTGGGGGAATTACCAGCTATGTCCATTTATAAGTAGCTCATTAGAAAAAATGATCAATTGATAAAATATTATTAATATTAGCCAATTAGCTATTTGTAGCAAAAAAATCAAAATTTTGTTTTATTTTTAGTGGGTATTATTAGAATAGATTGGGCACAATTTAAGGAGCTTGAATATCAATTTTGGGATGAGTTGGTAAAGTTTTGAGGTGGTTTGAATTGAAAATTCGAAGTAAAAGCTGAACATGAAAAAAAATTATATGTGTATCAGACTGTGTAACATTAGTGTATCACACTTGTATCAGTTGTGTATCACATGTATATCTATGTATACTTGTGTGTGAGATACATGTTTGATACATGTGTCGCGGAGGACTTTTTCGAACTCGATTTAATTACAAATTTTGATACAAAATCAGTTCAAATCACCTCCAATCTTACTCAAATTTTATATATTGACTTATCTATATATTTTCAATGAATTTCATCTATACCCATTGAAAAAAAATTCCTTTTTGTATAGATTTTTGGAATATTATATAGATTTTTGTATTTCATCACCTTATTTGCTACCCCGTCTATGAAATTTCCTTTCCATCTTGTATCTAATATTGCTAATCACGCATAAAAATATGGAAGGTAATTTTTGCATGTGATTCTTTGATAGAAAGAACCCTGTTATTTAGGTTTTCAATTTTTGTTGGCTAATTTTGATAATTTTATGACTAATAGCTAATGGTTGATAAGTTAAGATTTATTTAAAATATTTTTGTAAGTTTCCTATTTTTTTTATAGTTTCAATGCCAACTCAAATTCAAGTGAGGTGAAATCAAGGAATAGTCTATGCTATGGTCAGACCAAATGTTAAAAATTGAGGTTGCTATTCTCATGTGCCTACCTTCGGTTCGCAATAAGTTATCAATTTATCTTTTTATTTTGACTCAAAATAAGTATTCACTTATATAATTAAGAAAAATTTAATGTAGTTTTTCAAAATTACCCTTATATACGTATTCCCAAAAAGTCTTTTACTTCTCATATTAACTATGTTGTAATATTTAATTAAAGATAATTTAATCGCACTAATTATTTTTGTTTAGAATTTTGTATTTTTTAATAAGCATATCTAAAATAAATTGATCAATTATTATGGAGGAAATATTAAATGAAATCAAGGACTAGTCATGTTATCAAGTCAAATAATAGTACCAAATAGTATTGAAGATGAAATCAACCAAACCCTAAACAATATGTCTTAGGCTTGTAGGTAGAATTGGGTAGCAAAGTGGCGAATCGTTAGCCAAAGACTAAAAGTTCTGAATTGACAAGAATAGGCAGAATATCTATGTCATACAATTGAGATTGATGGATTAAATTATATAATCTAGACAATTAATATAAATAAGATTTTACGGGTTATTTCTTGAAGCGTGAACAAAATTCCGTTATCACGCAGGTCTTTAATTGCACAACATTTTAATGAATTCTTCACCACCTACACGATCTCGATCTCCGAACGTTCCACGATCTTCTACTGTGTTACCCAAATGATATCCGAAAGTAGCAATTTTGTGTGGGAGAAATTTCTAGAAAAATATGGCTGAAAATTTCAGCCACGATATGCTACTCCCTCTAGGTGAAAAACTTTATGTATTTATAGTTTAAGGGTTAAAATCATTTTCAAAAACCTGTTGGGTTTTCCTTTTTTACCAGAAAAGGGATTTCTTTATTTTATATTATTTAGGCACAATAGGGACCACAAAATTTAATTAACAAGGCTCCAATTATGGAATTAATTTCTAATTTTCGAAATTAATATCCACCATAATCAATTATGAATTATTCCACTAAAAATTCGTAATTGCACTCCTTATTCAATTTCGAAATTCTTCCACTAAATCTTATTTAACTTCTCATGTTAAGATTCAGATACTAATCAATTAAATTATTGACGATTTAATTTATTGATTATTTTCTTTAGACTTTCGCTTAACTTATTTCATATGTTGGATACAAAATTCACCGGTCGAGTTTACACATAAAAACTTATAAGCTTTCATAAAGGTGTATCATCAATCTCTAAACCGAGACACGGATTCCATCAACTAACCATTACTTTGCCAATGTACATTATTATTATCATCCAATTTACCAGGCATATTGACCCACGAAAGAAATCTCGCCTTTTAATAAATCAAAAAAATAATAATATACATAGCTAATAATAATTATATCAAAATTAAGAGTACAAGTACTTTTAATGGCTAAAAAGTTTATTTTATTAAGTCAATATAAAATACTTATCTCTACTTGGTCCGTTCTATATATACAAAATGTACTAGCACAAGAAGTTAGATTTAAACCATTCACATACAAGATAGATTATATTTAATCTTGTGCTATAATCATTCGCGATGGTTTGTCCAATTCCATCATTAGATTGTGAACTCAAGCTTTATACTTATAAGAACCGATGATTTAATCTTCCGTGTATAAGTTAAATTCTATACATTAAATCACATAGTATATAAGCAAAGGACACCGACTAATATATGATATATTAAAACTTTATTAAAATTGAATGAATAATGTTATCATAATAAATACTATTTTTAAACCAAATCCATGATTAATAGTATATATCCCGACAATCTCCCACTTAGACTTTTAACCATGACAATTGTCAGAATATACTATATCTAAATGCATGGTTAATAATATATGCCCCAACAATCTCCCACTTTAACTCATAACCATGCATCTACAACTTTTTCAGCCATTCTTTTACATGACTATTAAAAGTATTCACCAAATAAGGTTTTGTTAAAGAATCTTGCCAGGTTATTTCTGATGCAATATTTGTCCAGTAGTGTTTTGTCGTAACCATCTAATTTGGTTTTAAACTCTTCAGGGATCCTGTTACTGAAACTATCCCAAGAGTGTACACCGAACTATGATTTTCTTTAGTATTCTCCCACTACGACGAAGTACTACTAATATTACCTTCATTACCTTACGACATTGAAATATTAGTGACTTCTTACTATAATTTTCACTATTCAAACATCACTCCCACTAAATAAAGATATATTATGTCTATTAACATTCTCCCACTACTCAAATGCAATGGAACGTCAATTCCGGCTTGTGGATTTTGATGTTCTTGAAAGTTAATTTACCTTATTTTCTTTAGGAAAATAAAATAAAACTCCATTCGTTTTCTTGGATATTCAATAAACATGCACCTATCCATTCTTAGTTCCAACTTACATATTCGTTTTCCCTTTTAGTACATATGCAAGATAATCCTATATATGAACATTCCACGGACTGAGCTTACATTCAATCCATTATTCTATAGATGTCTCAGGTACTAACTTAGAAGGAACTAAATTCAAAATGTAATTTGCATTTTCTAGGAAATATTTCAAAAATAAATAAGACAATCTAAATAACACGTCATTAATCTATCCATGTCCAAAAGAGACTTATTTTTTCTACCACGCCACTCTATTATGGAGTTTACGGTGTAGTCCATTGAGATGTATTCCCTTATTCTCATAAGTAACAAAAGAACTCTTTAGAGAGGTGCTTGCTACTACATTCATATTGCAGTACTTAATATATTTTGTTGGTGCTTCTCTGTTTCAAGTCTTAAAATCTTGATTTACTTAATTCACTAAGACTTATGGTGCATCAAATAAATATATTAATATTTTGAGTAATCATCTATGAACGTCACAAAAAATATTCAAAACTATCTCTCACCAGTATGTTCATTTAACCATATAAATCAGAAGGAATTCATTCTAGCTTATCACAAGCTTTATTTCCTTTTGAAAGGAAACAACATTTAGTTAAACTTCCTTCCAAACAAGATCTACAAGTTGGTAATGTCTCTACTTTCAATGAATCTTAAGGTCCATTCTTGACCAACTTGAAATCCTATCTAGATTAATATGATGTAGACAAAAGTGCACAGATAAGTTTTACTCAATTTTGAAGAATATATTCTCATATGAGGTAGACTATTATTATTCTCTTCTGGAGAGACATTAATATACAATAACCAGGTCATGCATTCATGTAACACAAGAAATAAAATATTTATCAAGCTCCATAACTCAAGAGTTATTCGAAAAATAAAACAAATATTCATCTCTTATTTTCCCCAAAAATCGAAATTAAATTCCTTCTAACAAAAAGTACATATATTGCATCCTTTAAATTAATGTTATCATTAAAAGAAAATTTTAACAAGTAATACGATAAACTACATAAAGTCGTTGTAGAGTTGAGATAAAAATATTAATAGATCATAATAAGTCAAAACACAGAATATTATAATTCACACTGCATTCAATATTTATATATATACATGCACATCGAATAATAAATTTCTATAGGAAAAGAATCATTCGTGTAAAGTATATTATATAATGCAATAATTATACAATCCAAAAATAAATAAAACCAACTCAGATGATGTCACGACCCCAGTTTACTCTCCGTGAACATGTCGTGATGGCACCTAGTTCCTAAAACTAGGTAAGCCTAACAATGCGAAAATTTATATAACTTACGAAAATATTTAATTAAATTAAGCAAAACTAGAAGAAAATGGTGTATAAGTTCCACTTGGCATATACAACTCAAAAATGCGTAAGTCTACAATAATACCCCAAAATCCGGAAACTCACGGGAACACAAGCTAATGAAAAGTAATACATGGCTCTAACTCTAGAATATCTAAAGCAAAGGTACGGAAGAAGTCTAAATACAACAGATAGAATAAAGAAGGAGACTCATGGGTATGTGGATGCTGCAAAAGTACCTCAAGGTCTCCGTAGTTCTCCTGGACTCAAGGACAATGCGCCCGAGATGAAGTACTTGGGTCTGCACATGAAAAATATGTGCAGAAGAGGCATGAGTACACCACAGCGGTACTCAGTAAGTGTCAAGCCTAACCTCGGTCGGGTAGTGACGAGGAAGGTCAGGGCTCTACTGAGATTAAGCAAAATAATAAAACTGCTAGCAACAGTATGAAATAAGTAGAAATAATGGAATACAACTGTGAATTAAGTCAGATTACACAAACAACTATCAACACAGCGATGGGAAGATAACACAGAGTAAGACAGCTCAATATCATCACCAATTACGAGGATCTCCCAGGATACTATCATGTAGTCCATTTCCATGTCAATACCAACAACGAGGATTTCTCAGGATACCGTCATGTAGTCCATTTCCATACCAATACTAATAACGAAGATCTCCCAGGATACTGTCGTGTAGTCCATTTCCATGTCAATACCAATAACGAGGATCTCCCAGGATACCGTCCCGTTGTCCATAATATAAATGTGCAGGGGGATCTCCTAAAAATCTAACCCGTTGTCCAAAGTAAATATGCAGGGGGATCTGCTGGGAATCTAACTCGTAGTCCCAAAGTAAATATGCAGGGGGATCTCCTGGGAATCTAACCCATAGTCCCAAAGTAAATATGCTGGGGGATCTCCCGGGAATCTAACTCGTAGTCCCAAATATAAATGCGCAGGGGGATCTCCCGGGGATCTAACCCATAGTCCCAAATATAAATGTGCAGGGGGGTCTCCCGGGAATCTAACCTATAGTCCCCAATTAAATGCGAAACCACAAACGGAGAATATTCAAAAATGAAGTACAACAATACAAACAACAGATAGTTCTAGCCTAATATGTCTTACGTAGTGCAATTAAGGCAACTTAAGCAAGTAGGCAAGTTAAATCAACTAAACATGTCCTTCTAATCTAACACACGTTATAATTACAAGTATGATAAAGCAAGTACGAAAGAAACTCAGTCTCAATATCTTAAGTAAAAATCGTATTTCCAACGATTAGCTCAAGTACGTGTTCGTCACCTCACGTACAACGCACTCAATTACCAAATGACATATCCTAGGGGAAAGGTCCCCCACACAAGGTTATACAAGCCACTTACCTCAAACCGGCTCCAAATTTAACTTGAAATCACACTTTTGCCACGTATATCCTACTCCAAATGGCCAAAATCTATTCAATTCAATACATATCGAAAATAACATCTCAAGCAATAGATTATACTATTCAATTTAAAGCTAAGACGCAAATTTAGGTAAAATAATTAAAACTTCCCTCAGGCCCACGTGGTCAAAACCCGAGGTTCGAACCAAAATCTGTTTACCCATTCCCCTACAAACCCAAATATATGATTGTTTTGAAATCAGAACTCAAATTGAGGTCCAAATTCCAAATTTTTGAAAAACCTAGGTTCTACCCCAAACCTCTAATATCACCATGAAAATCATTGGTTTTAAGTTGAAAACATGTTAAATGAAGTTAAATATTGAATGAAATAAGTAAAAACCAACTTACAAACGATTTGGAAAAGGTCTTGTTCTTGAAAATTCGCACAAAGGAGTTGTGTTTTGAAAATGGGATGAACATGTCCAGAATTCGACTAAGTATAAAAATTGCAGGTTGCAGATATCGCAATTGCGAATAGGGGTTCGCAATTGCGAACCATAAGGTCGCATTTGCGAAGACCTCACCATCGCATTTGCGAACTCTGCCAGGAATTAAGGGCCTCGCATCTGCGAGATGACCCTTCGCAATTGCAATCTCGCATTCGCAAGCCAATTGCGAAGCCTGCAGGTCAGTTATAGCAGCAAATTTTCCAAGTTCAAAATGCACTCTGACACCTATCCAAAACTCACCCGAGCTCTCGGGGCTCCAAACCAAATATGCGCACAACCTCAAAAACATCCTACGGACTTATCCGTGCGATAAATCACCAAAATAACATCTTATACATCGAACTAAGCCTCAAACACATAATTTCTTCTAAGTTTTCATAAAACATCAAATTCCATTTTAAAGTCCGAAACACGTCAAACGACGTCCGTTTTCAACCAAACTTTACATAAAGCACTTAAACCATATATAAGACTTGTAAAGAGCATCGGAACTAAAATACGGGCCCGATACCATAATCTTTTATTCAAATTTCACTTTCAATTTCCTTAATTATTTCTAGAAAATAATTTCACACAAAGATTCATTTCTCGGGCTTGGGATCTCTGAATTTGATTCCGGGCATACGCCCAATTCTCATATTTCCTACGGATCCTCGGGGACCGTTAAATCACGGGTCCGGGTCCGTTTACCCAAAATGTCGAGCGAAGTCAAATTTATTCAATTTAATATCAAATTTTAGCATTTTTCTCACATAATCCATATCTAAGATTTCTGGCTACGCGCTCGGACTACGCACGCAAATTGAGGCAACCCAAAAAAAGGTTTTTAAGGCTTCGGAAGTATAGAATAGGTAAGAAAACAAGTGATGACCACAGATGAAGAGTATACTATTATTTTTCGTCAATTTGTATATACCATTTTAGTACAAAAATTTTAAACACGCTGCACATATATGTGATACATCTTGAATAGCAATTTCGATGGAAAAAGAACTACTCATGCAACATACATATGTAATGCCAGATTATCCATTCCAGTAATTAAAATAGACCCAACTCGGATGGAGAGTATACTGTTAATTTAAGTCAAGTGAACATCATTTTTAATAGCTCTAGTTCCATTGATCCAACATGTATACTCAGATGTAGAGTAAGTACACGATATCAATTACTAGTATTTCACCTAGTGAGCTTATAATAATTTATCCGACATGGAGAAAGACCTAAAGTCAACGCGTAAATTTATTACTCCCTTGAAATTAATAGTGGAAGACCATAGAAATATACATATTGATATATATATATATATATATATATATATATATGTAAAATTATAATCATGATTGTATTTTATTTACAAAAGTGATTCAACCCTTAAACTCAGATAGAGAGCTAATAAAGGTTATCAATAACTAGTGACTATATCCAGTGAGTTCATAATAAATTTATCCGATATGGAAGAAGACCTAACGTCAACGCATAATTAATTATCTCACTATAAATAAAAAATGAAGATCATAGGGGTTAATTCCTATCACCATTTTATCACAACCATGAACTTTTCTCTGAGGATTAAGTTTCACAATTTAAAAAAATGCTCAAAACCCCATTTGAGCAGTCTTAAAACTCTAAAATTAACGTTTTTCACTGCATAGCAGTGAGTATTATTCACTGGGCTATTTCGGGTAAGCCTATCAAACTTCACGTCAATCGAAGATCGTTAAAATCACAATCTCCAAAAAATTGCAATCAAATTTGGAAAATTACCATCTTATGCATTTTTTAAGAATTTAAAATATGACCTACATTCTTATCATATACCAATTCATGCCAAATTAACATATGTTATCATATTCCAGATTAGACACAAATAAAATGATAGAAAGAATGACTTTTTGCATTTCACATTTTGTATTTTACTTTCTTACAAAATGATTATATCATGACACAATATTAACTATACCTTGTAAGACCTAGTGAATAAAATCCTACACCTCTACTATTAAATTTAATATAATAACACGTCTATGTACTAATAGCCAACGTATGAACTTACTGTATCACCAGTATTTAATTATGCAGACCATGGGGAGTCACCCCCACCAACATTGAATTAAAAATAAATTAAATATATTAAAAGATGATTTTCAAAAAATAGAAAAACATCCAACACACAGTCCAAAAGGCCTCAAAACGCCGAAAACACCATGATTCACTCCAAAAGCAGTGAGTTTTTTTCACCACGTCGTTTTCGATGGACACACCAAATTTCAGCTCAATCGGAGTCAGTCAAGTTCGCTGACCTCCGAAAATACCGGCAATTCGGTCAAAATAAAATTTTGCATTTTTCTAAGGTTTACCAAAAAAAATATGCAGATCATCCCAATCAAATAACCATAAGAAATAGACATCTCATAATTATAAGAATAATCCAAATTTTTTAGTCACACTCAAAAATCCATTGATGATCGTGGTGGTGCCGGACACCACTGTCAGGCAAGCCAATTGAAATACTTAATTAAATCCTTGTTTTAATAATTTTGAAAATACTTCTTTACTCGGTATATTCTTCCGAATGAATAATGAAGTATTTAAATAGCTTTTAAAATTTCTAAATAAACCCAAATACATCCCAAAACACGGTGTCATAAGTACATGATCAATCTCTAAGAATAAAATAAAAGAAAACAAATAAAGTACAATAGCTGTCCGAAATATAATTGGACAGCAAAATAAGTAGGATCCTGAGAGAGACTATACTAGCTGTGGGTCGCCTCGAGGAAATACAACTCACCTAGTCTCCAGTCAACCATGACGCTATTCCAATAGGTCGCTATCCATGTATAAACCTGTGCAACAAAAATGCACAGAAGTGTAGTATGAGTATGAAAACAACGTGTACTCAATGAGTATCCCGTCTAATCTCGAAGAAGTAGAGACGCGAGATCGACTTCGACACTTACTAGTGGTCCAATAATGATGTCAATAATACATTAAATCGTGAATTCCTATGAGCATGATTTTTATCCAATAGAAGGAAACGAGTAAACAATTAATTCATTTATAGTAAATTTCCAAAAAAAATTCTTTCCTTTATTTATCCAAATACTTTCAAGCCATGAATAGGCAATAACAACTTCAATAAGTGCAAGGCAACAATAACAGCATGCGCAAATAACCACTGTGGGGCGTATGGCCCGATCGAACATAAAAGTAAATTGTGCACTACGGAGGGTCGAACTGCTCGAACCATAGATGCATCTATTACCCTGATTGCGAATCATCCATGCGATGCGGTCAAATATAAAAAAAACAACACCCTGCTCGCGAATCATCCATGCGACGCATGTACACATAGAAGCATGCATTCAAAAAGTCAATCAAGACTTCATCAGGGAAAAATAATTACCCAAAGAAATAGCAATTCTCTTTAACGGTCAAGAAAATGATTTTTAATCCTTTTGAAATTCATTTACTGTTTTCATGTGATTTAAGCAATTCAAGCAGTCAATAAGTTTACAATTATTCCAAGTATAACATGGTTTTGGGTCCTAGATTACCTGGAGTTAAACATAATAGTAGCTACGCACAAACACTCGTCACCTCGTGCATACGTAGCCCCCACAAATAGGAGTACATAACCAACTAATTCACCTATGGGGATATTTCCCTCTTACAAGGTTAGAAAGGAGACTCACCTCGCTCTGAAGTTCCATAACCGACATTCCACGCCTTTTCGAAGACTCAAATCGATGCAAAAATGCTCCAAAACTAGCGAATAATTATATAAACTCATTAATATATGTTTAATTACTCATTATAGTCTAATTTATAACAATTCCTAACCCCGAACGAAGAGTTGACAAATTTTCCCTCGAGCCCACGTGCCCGGATTCAAAAAAATTTCAAAGAAAGTTGTTCTCTACTACCTAAGGATAATATATATGATTTCTAGTTCATTTCATAACAAATTTCATGGTTAAATCTTAGTTTTATTAAAACCCTAGGTCTAGCTCTAACCCTTTGATTTTACCTAGTTTTTGGTGTTTAATCTATCTAATATACATGTATTTAAACTAAGGATGAACGGAAATAACTTACCTCACAATGCTATATTGAAATCCCCTCTTTGGAAGCATTCAAATTGCCCAAGTGTAGAGTAGAAATGAAATAAATGCCCTAAGTCTCGTTTTTAAAATCTTTGACCAGTCCTATGATGTCGCATTTGCAACACCAGGCTCGCAAATGCAAGGTCGAAATTGCGACAAAAGGTTCGCAAATGCGAACTGACCCTAGCGTGCCTCGATCGCAAATGCGATACATGGGTCGCAAATGTGGACCACAGGTGATGGCCATCTCGCAATTGTGACACCTGCAGCAGTAGCGGCAAAAAATACTAACAAAATTGTTGTGTTTTCTTACCTCCAACCATGCCCAAATTTCACCCGAGCCCTCGGAGCTCCACTCCGAACACTCACGCAAGTCCTACAATGATGTGCAAACTTGATCAAGCAACCAAATCCCCTAATTAACACCTAAAACCACTGATTTAACACCAAAATGCATGAAATCCTCAAGAACATCCAAATTCCTATCTTTTCAACCGAACGTCCGAATCACGTCAAATCAGTCCCGTTTCTCTCCAAATTTTACGGACAAGACTAAAATATTATACCAAACCTGTACCAGGCTCCAAAATTAATATACGAGCCCGATATCAATATGATCAAGCGTTTTTCCTCTTTATTAAACTCTTAGGATTTCAATTTAATAATTTTCAATAAAAATTCATTACTCTGGCTAGGGACCTCGCAATTCGATTCCAGGTATACGCCAAGGTCCCATATTTTTTCATGGACCTTCTAGGATTATTAAATAACGAGTCCGGGTCAATTTTCCTAAAAAGTTGACTGAAGTCAAACTTAGTCTTTTAAGAGAATCTGTAAGAAAAAATTAGACATATTTCACTCAAAACTCTTCCAAATCTCGAACTAACTGTCCCCGCAAGTAGCAAATTAGCTAAAGAAAGTACGGGAGGGGTTATTTAGAGGAACGGGGTTCTAAAAGTCAAAACGATCGGTCGGGTCGTTACATTCTCTCTCACTTATTTAGCTAAAGCAAGTACACTAAGTGCATAATATCTGAATCTCAAGAGCCTTTTTGATCATATAACGTCATTTTCTACGTGGACCCTCAACACATAAGCAATTTCTCAAGTTGTCTCACAACTCACAAGATGCAATGTATCACTGCATAAAATATCTGACATCGAAATAAATACTGTGACTACTCCTTTATAAGGAGCACATTACTGAAATGAGCACTTTTAAACCGATATAAAGCCTATATTCACATTTGAATCCATCCACTGACCTCAAGCCAATTCTGATTAGAACTAAACTACGTTGATTACCTTCCAAAGATCCATAATTGTGACGACCCAAAGGGTCATCACCTATGCTCTTACTCATTCTGTGTCTCTGAGACCTTCAAAACCTCATTGGGGGTTTCCTCGATTTGCCTGCACAATTCTGGCGCATAACCAAAAAACTTAAATATGAATTCTGTGTGAAAAATGCTCAATTTAGATACTAAATTGGATAAATTTGACTTCGGTCAAATATTTTGGTAAATGGACTCGGACCCGTGATTCAATGGTCCCGGAGGATCCGTGGAAAAATATGGGACTTGAGCATATGCCTGAAATCGAATTCTGAGGTCCCAAGTCTGAGAAATGAATTTTTATGTGAAATTATTTTCTAAAAATAATTAAGGAAAATGGAAACGAAATTTGATTAGAAGACTAGGGTATCGAGCCCGTATTTTGGTTCTGGTGCCCCGTACAAGTCTTATATATGATTAAAGCACTTTCTGTAAAGTTTGGTTGAGAATGAACGTCGTTTGATGTGTTTCGGAGCGGAAGTGGAAATTTTATGTCTATTAAAAATTTTGAGAAGGAATCATGATATTTGAGGCTTGATTCGATGTATATGATATTATTTGTTGATATGATCGCGCGGATGAGTCCGTAGGGTCAACTCGAGGTTATGCTTACGTTTGGTTTGGAGCCCGGAGGGCTTGGGTGAGTTTCAAGCATGTTCCGGGAGGTCTTAGACTTAAAAACACCAGATAATGCAGGACCAGAAAAGTTGCAGGATCCAGCACGCCCGCGGTCGACTTAGCACAGTCCGCGGTGTGTGCTGCCCGGCTGCGGTCGTCCTTGCATGCTCCCTGTGGCAAACTTAAGAGAGCCAGCAGTCTTCAGTTCCACCAGTGCGGCCGTGATTCTTTTTGCAAGGTCCGCGCTGGGCGCATTAGAGAGTATATATACATGGGATTTTCGGTTATTTATCAGTTTTCAAAACCCCAAAACACAAGAGGCGATTTTTCAAATAAATCTTCTTTACAAAACGATTAGTAAGTGATTTCTAAACTATTTTCTTCATTTCTTAACATCTTTTAACATAACTTCAACTTCAAATCAAAGATTTTAATGGGGAAATTTGGGAATTTCTGGCAGAACCTAGGTTTTCTAAATTGGGGGTTTTGGACCTCAATTCGAGGCCTGATTCCAAAATAAATCATATATTTGAGTTCATGGGGGAATGGGTAATTGGGTTTTGATACGAACCTCGGTTTTTGACCATGTAGGCCCGGGGGCATTTTTTACCTTTTGGATAAAACCATGTAAAACTTATTTTCATGCTTTGGGTTGATTTCAATAGTATTTACTAATGTAATAAAGTGATTTGTGACTAGATTTGAGTGGTTTTGTGGAATCAAGGGGTAAAGCCATACTTGAGGTTTGAATTGAGTTTGAAGCATCAAGGTAAGTGTCTGGTCTAATCCTAGCTTGAGGGAATAGGAGTTGACTCCTATTTGTTATGTGGTAATTGATCGAGTACGATGTATAGGCATGGTGACGAGTATCTATACATTGGTGTTTAGCATGACCGTGAGTCCTTATTATGTGAATAGTTTGGATTTTTTTTATACCTTTCATACTTGATTGATGACTTCTATATGATGTAAAGAGCAAAAAGGATTGTGATCTTTAAATTTCGTTGAGCATTGGCTCGAGTTGAAATACAAATTGTGAAGGTATATGAGATAAGTAAATCTTTGGAGCATTGGCTCGAGTAATAATGTAAACTATGAGATGAAAGTAAAAGAAAGAGAAAGAGTTAATAATATTTCCCCTTGCCGTTTGATTATTGAATATTTTCCCTTGCCGGGACATTGAGATCATTGATGGTGTACCCTTGCCGGGTTTTAATTGTTGGATTGTGTTCCTTGCCGGGATTTCCATTATTTTTTTATTATACCCTTGCCCTTGTTTGTGATTGTTGATTGGGTGAGGAATAGTGTAAAGCACGAAAGGTGATGTCGTGCATTGTTTGATTTTTGTGGATCGGGTTTTGCGCCTCAACAATGTTAAATGATATGGATCGGGTTGCACGCTGAAACAATGTTAAATGACATGGATCGGGTTGCACGCCGCAACAATGTTAAATGATATGGATCAGGTTGCACGCCGCAACAATGTTAAATGGCATGGATCGGGTTGCGCACCGCAACAATGTTAAATGATATGGATTGGGTTGCACGCCGAAACAATGTTAAATGACATGGATCGGGTTGCACGCCGCAACAATGTTAAATGATATGGATCGGGTTGTATGCCGCAACAGTGTTGTTATGTGAGGAAAGAGAGTAAAAGCACGAAGGGTGATGTCGTGCACATTTTATTATATCATTACTTGATGAGGATGAGAGTAAAAGCACGAAGGTTGATGTCGTGCATCTATTTCCGTTTGTTATGATTTCTTATTGTTTTCAGTTCAAGTGTATTTAATTGTCCTATTCCATTATGATTGTGATTCATTATGGTGACATCTCACTTTTTGTGTTACCTGTTATTATTGAGTTAAGGTATCCTTGTGCAACATCATGTCTTGAATTTATGCCATAATTGCTACATGATTCTCGGACATAATTGCTATTTGACATGCGACACATTAAATACTAAATTTCCTAGTTGCTCCTTAAAGCTCATAATTAATTGCTACTTGTCATTATTTATTTTTCTCAGTGAATCATAATTATTTTGTAGGTGTTGTCTTATGGAATCGTATTAATTGTTGCGTTATTAGAGTAAATTTCGATTGGAAGAACTGTTGATAAAATGTATTGGGAGCTGGTGGTGCGCCTACCACGAGGTTTGATGAAATGGGAGCGGTTGGTAAGCCTATCACGGAAACATTAAGATAAGGGATCGGCTTGCACGCCTGCAATGAGATGTGTACAGACACTGAAGTCTGATATTATTTTCCTTATCCGTGTTAGGGATAATTTATTGATGTTCCTTATTATTCTCTTGAATTTCTGTATTATCTGTTATCCCTGAAGTATGTTCCCTTCCCATTTAAAATGGTTATTCTTGTTATTTTTCTGATATATATATATATATATATATATATATATATATATTTTTATATATATATATCTTTATATATATATATTTATATATATATATATGTATATATATATATATGTATATATATATATATATATATATATATATATATATATATATATATATAAATATATATAAAAATATATATATATATGTATATATATATATATGTATATATATATATATATATATATATATGTATATATATATATGTATATATTTCTTCACAGGTTTATATGGCAGTCTGATCTAGCCTCATCACTACTTCGTCAGGGTTAGGCTAGGCACTCATCAGCATATGGGTTCGGTTGTGCTGATACTATACTCTACACTCTTTTGTGCAGACCCCAGTGTTGTAGAATTTGGACCGCAGTGAGGCTGCTGGATCTTATTCATCAGGCAACCCGAGGTAGCCTGCAGGCGTTCGCAGGCTCTGGCATCTCCTTTCATCTACATTCCTGATTCTTTCATGTATTTTTGGAGACAGTGTTGAGTTTATTTCTTTCATACCTTTATGTTTAGTATTCTTAGACCGTCTGTGAAACTGTCACACCAGTTTTGGGTTGTCGAAATTCAAATGGTTGTATTAGAAATAAATATTATATATATATATATATATATATATATATATATATATATATATATATATATATATATATATATATATATATATATATATATATATATATATATATATATATATATATATATATATATATATATATATATGTTATCTTCCGCTTAACTATTCAAAATTGTGTTGTCTTCATGTTATTGACTTGTATTTGTTATAAGAGAAGCAATGCGTTAATGAAGTAAGTAGCTAAGTTTTGGTTTGCTTAGCTTTCACTTGTAGGCTCCATCACGACTCCCGATGGTGGAAAATCCGGATCGTGACAAGTTGGTATCAGAACCCTAGGTTACATGGGTCTCACAGTTCACAAACAAGCTTAGTAGAGTCTGAGGGATCGGTGCTGAGACGTCGGTATTTATCCCCCAAAGGCTACAGAGTAAGGAAAAGTTTCACATTTGTTCTTTCTTGTCGTGCGGTTTGGTTTCTCAATGCTAAATTGAAACCTCTACTCCTGTCCTTTCATGAATGGTGATGTCATGTACCACTTATTCAGCTGAGCAGCAACACAGGCCGGTGATAGGTCAACTTTGTCTTCGGAGGCTTTGAGGAGGTAAAGGTATTAGAGGTAGAGGTAGAGATGCTAGAGGTAGAGGTAAAGGGATTAGAGGTGAAGATAGAGATGTTAGAGGTGGAGGTGCAGGTATTGTTCTGGTATGTGGTAGAGAAGCTTAGATTTTATTTTGCATCGTATCTGGTCATGCCTAGTGATTCTTTGAGTGCCCTGTTTATGTGTCGATGTCGGTAGATGATCCTATTGTGGCGGATTGAGTTCATTGTTCATATATAGTGGTTATTGGCATATTTGATACTGTGTAGATTTGATTCTTCTAGACACGATTGGTTTGTGTTTTATCCATTGATAGACTGATGATCACCTTACCACACTGCCTTGGACTGTCATGCCAAGACTGTGACCTTAGCTTTACCGGTTATGCCTCGTTCAAAGTTTAGAGGGACTCTAGGTCATTCAAATCGTAGTGTCATATCGTATGTGAAGGCTGGGTATGTGGTCGAGAAGGGGTGTTAGGCTTATTTAGCTTACGCCTGTGATTCCAGCATTGAGGCCCCCTCTATTGATTCTGTTCCCATTGTTAGAGAGTTCCCTGATGTCTTTCCTTCAGACCTGCGGGGTATGCCGCCCGACAAGGATATTGACTTTTGCATTGATGTGGCACCGGGCACTCAGCCCATTTTTATCCTGCCATATCATATGTCCCCGCCTGAGTTGAAAGAGTTAAAGGCCCAGTGTATCGCCTTGGGGTGCGCCTGTGTTGTTCGTCAAGTAGAAGGATGGGTCAATGAGAATGTGTGTTGATTACAGGCAATTGAACAAAGTAGCGATCAAGAATAAGTATCTGAGGATTGATGATTTGTTCGATCAGCTTCAGGGTGCCAGGGTATTTTCCAAGATTGACTTGCGAACTAGCTACCACCAGTTGAGGATTAGGGCATCCGATGTCCCTAAGACAGCTTTCCACACTCGGTATGGGCATTATGAGTTCTTAGTTATGTCATCCGGTTTGACGAATGCTCCAGCAGCTTTCATGCACTTGTTGGACCGGGTGTTCAGGCCTTATTTAGATTCATCTATGATTGTGTTCATTGATGATATATGGATATACTCCCATAGCAGGGAGAAGCACGAGCAACACTATAGAGTGGTTCTTTAGACTCTAAGGGAGAGTCAGTTATATGTTAAATTCTCGAAGTCTGAATTTGGATCGGGTTCAGTTGTATTTCTGGATCATGTTGTATCAGCATAGGGTATCCAGGTTGACCCAGAAGGGTTCCTTGTTCAGGTGGCCAGACAAGTGTGAGGCGAGCTTTCAGAAGCTCAAGACAGCTCTAACTACGGCATCGATGTTGGTTTTGCCCATATGATCAGGGCCTTATACAGTCTATTGTGATGCTTCTCGTATTGGGCTTGGTGCAATGTTGATACAGGATGGAAAGGTTATTGCCTATGCTTCGAGGCGGTTGAAGATTCATGAGAAGAACTATCCAGTACATGATTTGGAGTTGGCAGCCATTGTTCATGCATTGAAGATCTGGAGATATTATCTATACGGCATGTACTGTCTTCAGTATATGTTCAAGTAGAAGGAGTTGAATTTGAGGCAGAGAAGGTGGTCGGAGTTGTTTAAGGATTATGATGTCACTATCTTATATCACCCAGGGAAAGCCAATGTGGTGTCCGATGCTTTGAGTAGGAAGTCAGCCAGCATGGGCAGTCTTGCTTACATTCCAGTCAGATAGAGACCGCTTGCTTTGGATGTTCAGGATTTGGCCAATCGATTTGTGAGGTTGGATATTTCTAAGCCTAGTTGGGTGTTAGCTTTCACAGTCGCTCGTTCTTCATTATTGGAGTGTATCCGTGATCGGCAGTTTGATGATCCTCACTTGTATGTCCATAGAGACACGATGCAGCGAGCATGTGCCAAATAGGTTACATTAGATGCTGATGGAGTCTTGAGATTGCCGGGGCAAGTTTGTGTGCCCAATTTGGATGGACTACAGAGTTGATCTTAGCGGAGACCCACAGTTCTCGGTTCATTGGTCCGTTTGAGATTCTCGATCGTGTGGGAGAGGTGTCTTATAGATTTGCTATGTCGCCTAACTTGACAGTCGTGCATCTAGTATTTCATGCTTCTATGCTTCGGAAGTATCACGGAGATCCCTCCTACGTGTTAGATTTCAACACTGTCCAGTTGGACAAGGACCTGTCTTATTAGGAGGAGCTGGTGGCAATTTTAGACCGGTAGGTTCAACAGTTGAGGTCGAAGAGTTTTCCTTCTGTGCATGTTTAGTGGAGAGGTCAGCCTCCTGAGGCATCGACTTGGGAGTCAGATATGCGGAGCTGTTATCTTCATCTATTTTTGACACAGGTACTTCTTTCTTTTGTCCATTCGAGGACGAACGGTTATTTTAGAGGTGGAGAATGTGACGACCCACAGGGTCATAAACTGTGCTCTTACTCATTTTATGTCTCCAAGGCCTTAAAAACCTCATTGAGGGTTGCCTTGATTTGCGTGCACAGCCCGAGCGCGTAACCAAAAAACTTAAATATGAATTCTGTGTGAAAAAATGCTAAATTTTGATACTTAATTGAATAAATTTGACTTCGGTCAATGTTTTTGGTAAACGGACCAGACCTATGATTTGATGGCCACGGAGGGTCCGTGGGAAAATATGGGACTTGAACGTATGCCTGGAATCAAATTTCGAGGTCCCAAATCCGAGAAATGAATTATTATGTGAAATTGTTTTCTGGAATTAATTAAGGAAAATGGAAACAAAATTTGATTTGAATACTAGGGTAATGGGCCCGTGTTTTGGTTCCGGTGCCCGGTACAAGTCTTACATATGATTGAAGAACTTTTTGTAAAGTTTGGTTGAGAACGGACGTTGTTTGACGTGTTTCGGACCCGAAATGGGAATTTTATATCTATTGAAAAATTTGAGAAGGAATCATGAACTTTGAGGTTTGATTCGATATATATGATATTATTTGGTAATTTAATCGCGCGGATGAGTTCGTAGGGTGTATTCGAGGTTGTGCGTACGTTTGGTTTGGAGCCCCGAGGGCTCAAGTGTATTTCGAGTATGTTCCAGGAGGTCTAAGACTTAAAAACACCAGATAATGCAGGAGAGAAAACGTTGCAGCATCAAACGCGCCCACGGTCGCCTTTGCGCGGTCCACGGTGTATGATGCGCGCCCGCGTCGCCTTAGCGTGGTCTTTGGTGCGTGCTGCGCGGCCGCGGTAGCAGTCCGCATGGCAAACTTTAGAGAGCAAGTATTCTTCAGTTCCACCAGCGTGGACGGGTCCTTTTTGCACGGTCCGTGCTGGGCGCGTCAGAGAGTATAAATACACGAGATTTTCAGTTATTTCTCACTTCTCAAAACATCAAAAAACAAGAGGCGATTTTTCAAACAACTTTTTTTATCCAAAACGATTGGTAAGTGATTTCTAAATTATTTTCTCCACTCCTTAACATCTTTTTACATGATTTAAACTTCAAATCAAAGATTTAATGGGGATGAATTTTGGGTAGAACCTAGGTTTTCTAATATTGGGGGTTTTGGACCTCAATTCGAGGTCCGATTCCAAAATAAATCATATATTTGAGCTCATGGGGGAATGGATAATCGGGGTTTGGTTCGAACCTCGGGTTTTGACCATATGGGCTTGGGGCATTTTTGACCTTTTGGATAAAACCTTGTAAAACTTATTTTAATGCTTTGGGGTTGATTTCAATAGTATTTATTAATGTAATAAAGTGATTTGTGACTAGATTGGAGCGATTTTGTGGTGGAATCAAGGGGTAAAGCCATACTTGAGGTTTGAATTGAGTTTGAAGTATCGAGGTAAGTTTTCGGTCTAACCCTAGCTTGAGGGAATAGGAGTTAAGTCTAATTTGTTATGTGGTAATTAATCAAGTACGATTCACAGGCATGGTGACGAGTATATATACATTGGTGTTTAGCATGACCGTGAGTCTTTATTATGTGAATAGTTTGGATTTTTGTTATACCTTCCATGCTTGATTGATGACTTCTATATGTTGTAAAGAGCTTGTGAAAGGGATTGTGATCCTTAAACTTCGTGGAGCATTGGCTCGTGTTGAAATACAAATTGTGAAGGTATATGAAATAAGTAAATCTTTGGACACTTGGCTCGAGTAATAATGTAAACTATGATATGAAAGTAAAAGAAAGATAAAGAGTTAATGATATTTCCCCTTGCCGAGGCGTGGTTGATTATTGAATATTTTCCCTTGCGGGGATGTTGAGATCATTGATGTTATACCCTTGCCGGGTTTTATTTGTTGGTTTGTGTTCCCTTGCCGGGATTTCCATTATTGTGTTGTTATACCCTTGCTCTTGTTTGTGATTGTTGATTAGGTGAGGAAGAATGTAAAGCATGAAGGGTGATTTCGTGCATTGTTTGATATTTGTGGATCGGGTTACGTGCGTAAACAATGTTAAATGATATGGATCGGTTTGCATGTATCGACAATGTTAATTGACATGGATCGGGTTGCACGCCGCAAAAATATTAAATGATATGGATGGGGTTGCACGCAGCAAAAATGTTAAATGATATGGATCGGGTTGCACGTCGCAACAGTTTTGTTAGGTGAGGAAGGAGAGTAAAATCACGAAGAGTGATGTCGTGCATATTTTATTATATCATTACTTGGTGAGGATGAGAGTAAAAGCATGAAGGATGATGTCTTACACCTATTGTCGTTTGATATGATTTCTTATTGTTATCAGTTCTAGTTCATTTAATTGTCTTATTCCACTATGACTGTGATTCTTTGTGTTGACATCTCCCTTTATTGTGTTACTTTTTATTATTGGTCAAGGTATCCTTGTGCAACATCATGTCTTGAATTTATGCCATAATTGCTACATGATTATGTGACTTAATTGTTATTTGACATTCGACACATTAAATACTAAATTTCCTAATTTCCCCTTAAAGCCCATAATTAATTGCTACTTATCATTATTTGTTTTCTCAATGAGCCATAATTATTTTGTACTTGTTGTCTTATGGATTCGTCTTAATTGTTGCATTATTAGAGTAAATTCATTTGGAAGAACTGTTGATATAATGTAATGGGAGCGGGTGGTGCGCCTACCACGAGGTTGGATGAAATGGGAGCGGGTGGTACGCCTATCACGAAAACATTGAGAAATGGGATTGGGTTGCATGTCTGCAACCAGATGTGTACAGACAGTGAAGTCTGCTTTTATTTTCCTTATCTGTGTTAGGGATAAATTATTGATGTTCCTTATTAATCTCTTGAATTTCTATATTATTTGTTATCCCCGAAGCATGTTCCCTTCCCGTTTAAATTTGTTATTCTTGTTATTTTCCCGTTTTAGATATATATACATATATATATATATATATATATATATATATATACATACATATATATATATATATATATATATATATATATACATACATATATATATATATATACATATATATATATATATATATGTGTGTGTATATATGTATATTTATATATGTCTATATATACATATTACTGCACAGGTTTATATGGTAGTCCGGTCTAGCCTCGTCACTACTTTTCCAGGGTTAGTCTAGGCACTTACAAGCACATGGGATCGGTTGTGCTGATATTATACTCTACAATCTTTTGTGCAGACCCCAATGTTTTAGATTTTGGGCCGCAGTGAGGTTGCTGGATCTTATTCATCAGGCGACCCGAGGTATCGCTGCAGGTGTTCGCATGCCCTGGCGTCTCCTTTCATCTACATTCCTGTTCTTTCATGTATTTCTGGAGACAGTGTTGAGTTTATTTCTTTCAGAACTTTATGTGTACTATTCTTATACTGTCTATGAAATTGTGACATCAGTTCTGGATAGTCGAAATTCAAATGGTTGTATTAGAAATTCATGTTCAAATATATATACATACATACATATATATATATATATATATATATATAAATATAAATATCTATATATATATATATATATATATATATATATATATATATATATATATATATATATATATATATATATATATATATATATATATATATATTGTTATTGTTATCTTCCGCTTATTTATTCGAGTTCCGTTATCTTCATGTTATTGACTTGTATTTGTTAAAAGAGAAGCAATGCATTAATGAAGTAGGTAGCTAAGGATTGGCTTGCCTAGCTCTCATTAGTAGTTGCCATCATGACTCCCGATGGTGGGAAATCCGGGTCGTGACAATAATAACTCATCTTCCTCTCATAACACATAAGAACATTAATCATTGTTGGAGAAATCATCCACAGTACACCACCCAATAGACTGAGTGCCCTCCAGATAACTATTCTTAAATCAACGATATAAACACAACCTTTATACTTGGTTTAAGTTTTTAATCAATCAAGTAACTACCTGCGATACTTATACAATCTTCCTGTAGGACGCACTCCCACCACCTACCATATCAATTAACTGGGTCGTACTCCTAAACTACCGGCCGCACTATTGCTAAGAAACGACCAAGAATCATTAGCCGAGATGCAAAGCTTTTTTCACAAAACACCGATCTAAGGCGACGCTGAGGACAATACCAGCTTACTTCAAACATCGAAACTCCTTTCCTGCTCTCGGGGCATCCTTGATAACACCGAGTCGCAACCTTGATTCTCACTTTCAAATAACATACCACTCACTGCACCTAACACGCCAACATACGATAGAACACCCTTTTCATCATAGCTTCAAAACCACTATTAGGCTAACATTTCATCATATAAAAGCTTTTCACTTAACTCGCTTCAGGAGAACCGTAGCAACACACCGGTGAATTCTCACAGCCGGGGAAATATATAAATCTCTAAGTAGTGGTCTACCCCACCATAACCCTTCTAGAATCTGCCTCCCCATAATATGCCACAATAGTAGAATACTTCCTGAATAACATTAAGTACGGTAGGCGACAAGCCTCGCATGTCGCAATTTACTTGCATAACTTGATCATGCTGAAAGAACTAATTATTGCCTGCAACATGCCAATTCGACTATGGCTAACTAATCCCTCTTCTTCCAATTTGTCCTTGATTGCCATAGAAATCCCTTGAAGCCCGCATCTATACAAGGCATAAATCCTAAATCCTTCCCCAAGTCTGAACATGAGCCAATAAGGCCAACCATAGCACCCTTTAACAATTCCTTTGCTCAAATCACCACTTATGTTATTTTCCGGTTGCTAAAACAACTTACCAATACGTTGATAACCTGAAACCTCACAAGAAGATAACCATACAACCCAATCATAGGCGGTGGGACTCTCCCATTTTTCTTGAAGCTATTTATTACACAACTCTGGAATTCGCCAGGATTCCTAATCTCTTATTGACACAACCTTGCGCAATCAACCGTCTAATTCTCGAAATCTTTCTGTAAAACCCCTTTTTATATTCCAAATCATCAAACACATTTGCACAACCGATCTCTTTGTTGTATAACCAATAGAACCTTTTCATAGAAGTTTCGCCAACCACGCGACCACTCACCTGCTCACATGAATAACCTACCTGTAAAAATCATTCTCCGACATCTTCTAACACTGCTACACGGGTACAATCACTACGACATCAATAAATCATCCTGAGCTCGAGATCACTCTCCAGCTGCTCAAGTGCATTAACCCCTCGTGTACATCAATTATTGGTGCGGCAACATTCTTCCAATTCAATGCTATATTGCATCTTTCTTCATTCAAGCAGCTCCTTCCTATTATATTGAATCTCCTTCCGCATAATAGCCCAACTTCAAATTAATTTGTAGGCCCCAATCACCAATCACTAAAATTCTTAAATCGATCCAAACTCTTTTTAAGGCACGTAGTCATCCTATCACCAAGCCTATATGCAGCTCCGCCACTCTCCCACTTTGGGCAAACTCACTTCTTTAATCAACTACTCGACTTGCGCTTCTTATACCTGGCCTTCTAGAGGTTTTAAACACCGCCTGACACTTCCAACATGTCCTTCCTCATACCTTGCTGCTTAATTGCTGCCTTAAATAAATCCATCTTGGTAGTAATTGAACCCATGAATCGCTACGAACCTTAAACCTTTACGAAGATCATGTTTCTCGAACCGTCAACACTAGGAACACCGATTAAATCCTGCATCGCCGCACCCTACGATATCTAACAGTTGCTTCTGCAATATTGACCCGCAATATCCTGCTCCAGAGGCGAATTGTAGAAGATCATAACACCGGCGAACTTAGTACCTTCAATAAGTACAACAATACCTCATCATAGAAGAAAACTCCACCACATTTGAAAATACCAAGTGTCATTCCCCTATCAACCCAAACCTAGACATAGCTTGATTGTCTTTCCTCTATTGGGAATAAAATACCAAATCTCTAGATCATGCACTAAGTAAACCTCCCTTCAAGTCATTTACTGCCCTGATACTTAGTCAAATATCCTACCATCATAATAATACTATGAAACAGTTGTTCATAAGCATCATGGCAACTTGTGCCTAACCTCAAATCTCTCAGAAGTACCGCTATTGAGCCGAAACAACAGAATATCCTTCCACAAGGTGACGATAATAGCTCAATAACCCTGCATGGAGAAACACCCGCACCATATTCGTAGTGCCATTACAATTCTTCAATTCTCGATTTATAACAAGCGCCTCGTGTCGCATATGATTGAATAGGAAAGAAACGAAGGCATAAACCTCGAGGAATCAAATCGCATGATAAGGAATCAAGAAGGGAAGTACTCCTAACAGCCTAGCAACCTCCCGAGGATAAGTATAGACATCTCCGAACTGATCCGCGAGACTCTACTAGACTTGATCATGACTCGTGAGACCTACGGGAAACTAGTGCTCTGATACCATGTTGTCACGACCCAAAATCCATTGAGGGTCATGGTGGCGTCGGACACCGCTGTCAGGCAAGACAACTGAAATACTTAATTAAATCCTTGTTTTAACAATTTGGAAAACACTTCTTTTACATGATTAAAACAATACCCAGTATAATCCTCCGTATGAATAATGAAGTATTTAAACATCTTTTAAAAGTTCTGAATAAACCCAAATACATCCCAAAACCTGGTGTAATAAGTACATGAGTAATTTCTAAGAATAAAATAAAAAGAAAACAAATAAAGTACAACAGCTGTCCGGAATACAATTGGACATATAAGTATGTAGGATCCTGAGAGAGACTATACTAGCTGTAGGTCCCTCGAGGAAATACAACTCATCTAGTCTCCGTCAACCATGACGATATGCCAATAGGTCGCTAGCCATGTATAAACATGTGCAACAAAAATGTACAGAAGTGTAGTATGAGTACGAAAACAACATGTACTCAATGAGTATCCTATCTAATCTCGAAGAAGTAGAGACAAGATGGTCGACTTCGACACTTACTAGTGGTCCAATACTGATGTCAATAATACATTAAATTATAGATTCCTATGAGCAAGATTTTTATCCAATAGAAGGAAACGAGTAAACAATTAATTCCTTTATAGGAAATTTCCAAAAAAAAAAATTCTTTCCATTATTTTTTCAAATACTTTCAAGCCATGAATAGGCAATAACAACTTTAACAAGTTCAAGGCAACAATACCAGCATGCGCAAATAACCGTTGTGGGACGTACTGCCCGATCCAACATAAAAATAAATTGTGCATTATCGAGGGTCAAACGGCTTGAATCATAGATACATCTATTACCCCGCTCGCAAATCATCCATGTGATGCGATCAAACATAGATAAATAATACCCCGCTTGCGAATCATCCATGCGATGCAGGTACTCATAAAAGCATGCATTCAAACAACCAATCAAGACTTCATCGGGAAAAAATAATTACCCAAAGAATAGCAATTCTCTTTAACGGTCAAGAAAAAGATGTTTAATCCTTTTGAAATTCATTTACTATTTTGATGTGATTTAAGCAATTCAAGCAGTCAATAAGTTTACAATTATTCCAAGTATAACTTGCTTTTGGGTCCTAGACTACCTGGAGTTAAACATTATGGTAGCTACGCGCGGACTCTCGTCACCTCGTGCGTACATAGCCCCCACAAATAGGAGTACATAACCAATTAATTCACCTATGGGGTTATTGCCCTCTTACAAGGTTAGAAAGGAGACTCACCTCGCTCCGAAGTTCCATAACTGGCATTCCACGCCCTTTCGAAGACTTCAAATCGATGCAAAAATGCTTCAAAACTAGCCAATAATTATATAAACCCATTAATATATGTTCAATTACTCATTATAGTCTAATTTATAACAATTCCTAACCTTGAATGAAAAGTTGACAAAATTGCCCTCGGGCCCACGTGCCTGGATTCCAAAATTTTTTGAAGAAAGTTGTTCTCTACTGCTTAAGGATCAATAATATATGAATTCTAGTTCATTTCATAACAAATTTCGTGGTTAATCTTAGTTTTATTAAAACCCTAGGTCTAGCTCTAACCCTTTGATTTTACCTAGTTTTTGGTGTTTAATCTACCTAATATACATGTATTTAAACTAAGGATGAATGGAAATAACTTACCTCACAATGCTATGTTGAAATCCCCTCTTTGGAAGCTCGCAAATCGCCCAACTGCATAGTAGAAATGAAATAAATGCCCTAAGTCCCATTTTTAAAAGCTCTGACCAGCCCTCTGATGTCGCATTTGCGACATTAGGCTTGCAAATATAAGGTCGCAATCGCAACAAATGATTCGCAAATGCGAACTGAGCTCTAGCTTGCCTCGATCGCAAATGCAATGTGTGGGTCGCACATGCGGACCCTGCTGGGTTCGCAAATGCAATTCATAGGTCGCAAATGCAGACCCTGCTGGGTTCGCAAATGCAAAGAAATGGTTCGCAAATGCGAACACTGTCCAGCCCGTCCAATATCGCTAATGCAAATATTTTCTCGCAATTGCGAAACCTGCAGCAGCAGCAGCAGCAAAAAAAAACAAGCAAAACTGTTGTGTTTTCTTACCTCCAACCATGCTCGAATCTCACCCGAGCCCTCGGGGCTCCACTCCGAACACTCATGCAAGTCCTACAAAAATGTGCAAACTTTCTCAAGCAATCAAATCGCCTAATTAACACCTAAAACCATGGATTTAACACCAAAATGCATGAAATCCTCGAGAACATCCAAATTGCTATCTTTTCAACTGAACGTCTGAATCACGTCAAATCAGTCCCGTTTCTCACCAAATTTTACGGACAAGACCAAAACATTATACCGAACCTCAACCATGCTCCAAAACAACATAAGGTCTCGATATCAATATGATCAAGCATTTTTCCTCTTTATTAAACTCTTAGGATTTCAATTTAACAATTTGCAATAAAAATTCATTACTCGGGCAAGGGAACTCGGAATTCGATTCCGCGCATATGCCCAGGTCCTATATTATTTCACATACCTTCCGGGACCTTCAAATCACGAGTCCGTGTCTACTTTCCCAAAAAGTTGACCGAAGTCAGACTTGATCTTTTAAGAGAATCTTTAAGAAACAATTGGACATATTTCACTCTAAACTCTTCCAACTCCCGAACTAACAGTCCCCGCAAGTCGTAAATTAGCTAATGCAAGTATGGGAGGTTTTATTTAGGGTAAAGGGGTTCTAAAAGGCAAAACGACCAGTCGGGCCATTACATTTTTGCATAATTACTTCACAAAACATCAGTGCAGTTTTTCAGAAAATCACATGTACATGTAATTCAAAAACGCACATAAACACAATATTCTTATTTTATAAAAGACTTAGTTATCTAATTAGATGTGAGTGGGATCTAATACCAATTCATGGATTATAATTAGCAACGGAAGCAATTTAAGTATTAAAATCACATGTAATCTAAACAGTTAGCATAAACAAAATTTCACGGGTTACCTCTTGAAGCGTAAACAAAACTCCGTTATCACGTAAGCCTCCAATTGCACAGCAACTCAATGAATTCTCCATCACCCGCACGATTACGATCTTTGAACATTCCACGATTTTCTACTGTGTTACCCAAGTAATATTTGAAAATAGCAATTTCGTGCGGACAAAACTTCTAGGAAAATATGGCTGAAAATTTCAACCACCATATATTACTCCCTCTAGGTGAAAAACCTTATGTATTTATAGCACAAGTTTTAAGGGATAAAACTCTTTTCCAAAACCTATTAGATTTTCCTTTTTTTACAAGAAAAAAGATTCCTTTATTTCCTATTATTTAGGCATAGAAGAGACCATTGAATTTAATTAACAAGGCTCCAATTATGGAATTAATTTTTAACTGTTGAAATTAATATCTACCAAAATTAATTAGGAATTATTCAACTAAAAATTCGCAATTGCCCTCCTTATTTAATTTTGAAATTCTTCCACTAAATCTTATTTAATTCCCCAAGTTAAGATTCAGATACTAATCAATTAAATTAAATTAATGATAATTTAATTTATTGATTATTTTCTTTAGAATTTCGCTTAACTTATTTCATGTGTGGGATACAAAATCTACCGGTCGGGTTTACACATGAAAATTTATAAGCTTTCATAATGGTGTATCATCAATCTCTAAATTGAGACATGTATTCCATCAACTAACTATTACTTCAATGTACATTATTATTATCCAATTTACCAGGCATATTGACCCATGAAATAATTTCGCCTTTTAATAAATCAAAATAATAATAATAATAATATATACAACTAATAACAATTATATCATAATTAAGAGTATAAGTACACTTAATGGCTAGAGAGTTTATTTTATTAGGTCAGTATAAAATACTTATTTCTATTTGGTTCGTTCAGTATATACAAAATGTACTAGCACAAGAAGTTGGATTTAAACCATTCTCATAATCAAGATAAATTATATTTAATCTTGTGTTACAATTATTTCTGATGGTTTGTACAATTCAATCATTAGATTGTGAACTCAAACTTTATACTTATAAGAAATTGATGATTTAATCTTTCGTGTATAAGCTAAACTCTATACACTAAATCATCTACTATATAAGCAAAGGACGCCGATTAATATATAATATATCAAAACTTTATTAAAATTGAATGAACAATATTATCATAATAAATATTATATCTAAATTAAATCCATGGTTAATAATATATGTCTCAATAGAAATAAACATATTTTCATTATTACAAGCTCAAGTGTAGATTTTACGTAATTACAGCAGTAAACTTTGATATCATTATTTGAGTCTTTAAAGAAATAAAGCTAATAATATTAGAGAGAGAATATGTTGTGCCTCTCGTTAATGTGGCAAAAACTTATATGGTGTTTATATCAAATTAGTTTAAAACTTATTCTAGTTACGTGATAAATTGATATGAGAGTGTGTATTAACCAACTATTGTGTGAAAACATAATATATGTATTAGCTCAGTGCAAGAACGGTAAAATTTTCAAAGAAATAAAGCTAAGACTAATAATTAGGTGAGAGATAGGAGAGAGAATATATTATACTTTATGGGGTCATGTCAGAATCGAATTTTTTACCCTTTGAAGTTGTAATGACGCCTACTAATGAAAGTTAGACAAATCAATTGTTGAACAAATTACTTTTTTTCCATTTTAATCTTTTAACAATTATGAAATAATAGCTTATAAATAATGGAATTTAAACAAGCGGAAGAAACAATAAAATTATTTAAATATATCCAATACAACTTCTTAAACAAAGACTATCCATAACTAATGTTACAACTTCACAGATGATCTAGGAATACTACAAACAAGGTCTGAAAAAAATAAATACAACACTATTTCTGAATTACATAAATAAAACATGAAAAAAGGATAGAGGGAGACGCCAGAGCATGCGGACGCCTGCAAGACTGCCTTGGATCTCTGTATGGGCTGAAGGCAGCTACCCAAGCTCAAGCCCAAAAGCTACTGTACCGGGATCTGCACACAGTGCAGAGTGTACTATCAGCACAACCGACCTCATGTGTTGTTAAGTGCCTAGCCTAACCTCGGCGAAGTAGTGACGAGGCTAGGACCATACTACCAAATAAATATGTGCAGTTAAATCGTATACATCGAAAAATAGAAGCAGAAATATACAGTTAAGGATCGGAAAGGGAAATATACTGCGGGGACATCAAATAATAACATATGAACACCAAATAAATATGAGGATCACCACAGTTCAATTGAAAATAGGAAAAGGGGGATCATGCTGCGGGGTACAACAAGTATCAACTAGAACCAACAATTAAATGTAGAGAAAATATAACTCAGTTATCAATAAAAATCATAAAATCAAAGACAAGTGCACGGCATCACCCTTCGTGTTTTAATACTCTCTCACTAAAATAATATACGGCATCACTCTTCGTGCTTTAATACTCTCTCATCAAAATAATACACGACATCACCCTTCGTACTTTACACTCTTCCTCACCAAAGCAACAATCACAAAGCAATTAGGGCAAGGGAATCAATAATATCACAATAAAGTCAAGTAACAACAGAAAATCATTAAGTAAATGTAAAGGACACCATAACTCAATTATTAGCAAGAATCAAAAAATCAGGGACAAGTGCACGGCATCACTCCTTCGTGTTTTTACTCTTGTCCTCATCATAAATTTAATATAAATAGCACAACATCATCCTTCGTGCTTTGCCTTACATAATTATGATATGGAATTATCCTTCACTCATATAATGGCACGGAAGGGTACATTGTGCGACACGACCCTTCGTGCTTTAACACTCTCTTAACAAAATAATGCACGGCATCACACTTCGTGATTTACACTCTTCCTCACCCAAGCAACAATCACAAAGCAATTAGTGCAAGGAAATAAATAAATTTTCAACAAGATTCCGGCGAGGGAATAATAGTTCAACAATCAAATTCAGGCAAGGGAATAACATCAAAAGCATCAACATCCCATCTAGGGAGATAGTATTAAAAGCAACAACATCCCGGCAAGGGAAACAATGTAATAATTTTCGTCTCTTTTTCACTTTTACTTCACAACTTACACCAATGCTCTATAAGGTTGAATTGCCAATTATACTTCCACAACTCACTATACAACTTGAGCCAACACTCCTTAATGTTCAGATATCACTATTATTTCCACAAACTTTACTCAATAATAGAAATCATCACAAAAGGTATGAACAATACAAATGGAGTCATAATAATCTTCATATGAAACCCACGGGCATGATTGACAACAACGTATAGATACTCGTCACCATCTATATGTCGTACTTAGCAAATAATCCGTAGCAAATAGGACACAACTCTTAATCCCTTAAGCTAAGGTTAGAGTAAACACTTACATCGATGACTTGAACACAGTTCAAGCCTAAACTATTGCTTTACCTCTTGATTCCACCGTCAATTTGCAAGTATCTAGCCATAAGTTACTTAATTATATCAATAATTGCTAAATGAATCAATTCTAATGCATAAAAATAAGTTTTCTAAAGTTTTTTCCAAAAAGTCAAAAATTGACCTTGGGCTCACATGGTCAAAACCCGAGGTTCGAACCAAAAGCCGACTACCCATTCACTCACGAACTCAAATATATAATTTGATTTGAAATCGGACCTCAAATCGATGTCCAAATCTCCAAAATTCAAAAAATCTATGTTCTACCCCAAACACCCAATTTTCTGATGAAAATCTTTGATTTTGAGTTAAAATCATGTGAAAAGATGTTAAATATTGAAAAAAAATAAGCTAAAAATAACTTACAATCGATTTGGAAAAGAAATTGCCTTTGAATAATCGCCCTAGAGTGTCTTGGTTTTGCAAATATATGAAATGGTTGAAAATGCATCTAAGTATGAGTTTACAGGTCTCTAATGTCGCAATTACGACCAGGTTTCGCAATTGTGAACCCCTAAAAAACTTGGACCTTCGCATTTGTGAAGCAAATGTCGTATTTGCGACCCAATTAGCTTTCCGGTCCTCTTCGCATTTGCGAGAGACAATTCGAAAATGCGAAATCACATTTGCGAAAGAACAGTCGCATCTGCGACTAAGGCTGCCCAGGTCCTCTCTTCGCATTTGCGAGGATTTTTCGTATTTGCGAGTCACGCTTAGCATTTGTTAAGCCTGCAGACCTGATCATGCCAGCTATAAACCTGCAATTTTCCCAAGTCCAAATTCCATCTCGTGACCTATCCAAAACTCGCCCAAGCCTTCGGGGCCCTAAATCAAACATGTACACCAACCTAAAAAATTCATACGAACTTGCTCATGCACTCAAATCACCAAAATAACATCAACAATTATGAATTTAGCATCAAAATCATGAGATTACTTTAGAATATAAAATTTTTCCCAATTGTTTCTCAAATAAGGTCCGATTTATGTCATTTCAAGTTCGTTTCTTACCAAATTTCACAGACTCGTCTTAAATCACATATAAGACCTGTACCAGGCTCCGGAATTAAGATACGGGCCCGATACCATCAAATTTCAAACACATTTCATTTTTCAAAAACTCATATATTTTCAAAAAATAATTTTCTTTAAGAATTAATTTCTTGGGCTTGGGACCTTGGAGGCATACGCCCAAGTATATTTTCCTACAGACCTCCTCGGTCTGTGGACGTAGCAGATATACCTCGAATTTTCTACCGATACGCCTTCTTCCAAGGCTAACGGAACTGAGTGGGAGTACCTGCATCTGCACAACAAAAATGTGCAGAAGAGTAGCATGAGCACACAACTGCGGTGCCAGTAAGTATCAAGAAGAACCTCGATGGAATAGTGACGAGGAACAGTCAAGACACCTACTGGTCCGATAAACAATATGATCATATGAATAATGGAAACGATGTATATACATGTAAAGACTGCAGGAATGACCAAAAATGCTACAATCCACAGCAAGGGAAAAGGAACAGTAAGTAACAACATGAATTTAACAATGATGATATAGAATGACGGCAGAATCATAATCCAAATCCTAAGGTCACAACACAGCAAGGGGAAAACAAGTCAATACTTATACCCTACAATGATGATCACATGAGTCTTATGCAACTCTTTCCACAATTTTTTTCAAAAATCTCGTACAACCACAACTCACAAAGACCCAACATCTGAAATCTAACACTTGGCATCCGGTGTCCCATCAATCTCATGGTCATACTAACAACTAACTGGCTAACTAGGGCCACTCTCACATATATAATGGATTAACAACGGTGCATTTAGCAAAATCAGAAAGAATCACCTCTAATAGGGTGTCCAACTACGTGTATGCTTGTGCAAGTGATTTTTAACAAGATTTCTATCATCTAGTAAACAAAGAAAAGAGAACGGACTGCACGTACAAAGTTTTTATCGCAACTTCCAAGCGGTAAAGCTCATACATGTAAACAGCCTACAATCATAATATTAAACAAATAGGAATGCCTTCACAGGCTGTCATAACCCTTTACAATCAAACCCTGATATAGACCCTTTTAGCATTTGCGAGAAATTGGATCGCATTTCTGATCATATGCCCAGGCCCAAGGCTTCGCAATTGCGAGGCTCATCTTTGCAAATGCGAAGATCACAGGAGAAAACATACCAGATCTTTACATGTTCAAAAATACAATCCGACACCTATCCAAAACTCACCCGATTCCCCGAGGCTCCAAATTAAATATGCACACAACCTTAAAAACATCCTACGGACTTATCCATGCGATTAAATTGCCAAAATAACATCATATATATCGAATCGAGCCTCAAAACTCATGATTTCCTCCAAATTTTCATAAAACATCAAATTCCCATTTTAAGTATAAAATACCTCAATTGACGTCCGTTTCCAACCAAACTTTACAGAAAGCGCTTAAACCATATATACGACTTGTACCGGGCAGCGAAACTAAAATACGGGCCCGATAACAAAATCTTTTAATCAAATTTCAATTCCAATTTTCTTAATATTTTCAGAAAACAATTTCACACCAAAATTCATTTCTCGGGCTCGAGACCTCGGAATTTACTTTCGGGCATACGCCCAAGTCCTATATTTTCCTGCGGACCCTCCGAGACCGTTAAATCATGGTCCGAGTCCGTTTACCCAAAAAGTTGACCAGAGTCAAATTTATTCAACTTAATATCAAAATTTAGTATTTTTCTCACAGAATTCATATCTAAGATTTTCGGCTACGCACCAGGATCATGCACGCAAATCGAAGAAACACCGGATGAGGTTTTTTTAATTGCTCGAAAGTATATAATAGATAGGAAAACAAGTGATGACCCCTTTGGGTCGTGACAATATACTGGAGATCGGTGCACCTATGTATAAATTTCCAACATATTATATTCGAACTCCAACACTCGAAAAGTTCCAATATAATATACTGGAGATTGGAACATCGATGCTCCAGTCTCCAGCATATTATGCTAGACCGGTATATTATACGGGAGTTATTTTTCTAAATTTTGAATAGTATTTTTGTTTATATTTATAAATACATGAAAAATGGCTAAATTTTGATTACTTTAGAAACGGTGGCTATTATTGAATTTCTCCCTAAAAAATTAATTTATCATTAGCCCAATTCTTAGCTTCACAAATGGAAAATTTAGCGTGTGTTTGGTATGAAGAAAATATTTTTCATGAAAAATATTTTCATATTTTCATGGAAATTATTTATCACTTATTTTCCCTTGTTTGGTTGGTGAACGGAAAATATTTTTTAAAAAATATTTTCTATTATTTGATTAGAGAGTAGAAAATATTTTTTAGGTAAATATTTTTTATACTCTCCTCATCCCTCCCCCTCCCCCTCCCCCTCCCCCTCGCCTTACCCAAGTCTCTAAAAAAAGACACAACCCAAAGGAATTAATATGCTGCTTTACTTTTTTACAGAAAAATCAAACTTTCAAACCCATAAACTTTTAAATTTTCAACTCGTACACTTCCAAATACATAATAAACCTCTGAACTCATAACTTTGGAACTTGTAAACCGAAAGATGGAAAATACTAAAATTAAAAATATATAAAGAAATATATTTATCGGGGGGGTGATTTGAAGAAAAACAATAAAATAAAATTTTAAAATTACAACAAAAAAAAAATTGGGAGAGAGGGGAGGGAGGGGGATGGGATTGGTGCAGAAAAAAGAAAAAAAACTCAGAAATTTAAAATTATAAAAAAAAAGTCAAAAAAAATTGTGGAGGATAGGGGGAGGGTCGGGGTGTGGGGTGGAATATTGGGGTGCATAAAAACAAATAGAAATTTAAAATTACAAAAAGAAGTTAAAAAGTTTTTTGGGGGGGCTGGAGGGGGTTGTAGAGTGGGTGGTGACAAAAAAATTGAAATTTGAAAAAAAAAAACTTTTTGGAAAGATGGGGTGAGGGGGGAGGGGGCTTGGGTGGATAGCTGTGGGGGTGGGGGAATAAAATAAGTAAGATTGAGAAGAAGTTTTGAAAAATATTTTTTTTTGTCTTTATAAGAAAAATAAGTTAATAAGAAAAATATTTTTTAAAATATTTAACTCAACCAAATATGAAAAAATTTAAAAACATTCAAAAAATATTTTTTCATATCAAACGCACCCTTAATGATGATAATTAAGCACAGTTAGCAGTTGCGATATTAACAAAAATTTGAGCTATTATAAAAGTATCACGTGAGACTGACACTTTTGAACCACTACCCATCCCCTATTCGATGGCATAATCATAGAATATCTACAACTTAGGATTAATTAAATACAATATCTAAGTTTGGACCGCTTTTATTAATCAAATTTATAATTTTCCGGTGTAAATTAAAGAACCAGATCCTAGAGCTATGGCTTCAATAATTATGGCAAATTATAAGTTTCAGTTAATCCAAAAAAATAAAAAGGTTATCATTTTCTAATTTTTTAAGCCTATCAAAGAATGTGGTGCTTTTGATTGGACTGTTCTTTCCTTAATCAGAAGTTTCGAGTTTGAACCCTGAATATAAAAAATCCTTAATAACAAACGCTTTTCTTATACAGCACGAATTCAAATATAATCGGGCTTCCATGCAGGTACTAAATACCATATGAAAACCAAAAAAAAAATTCTCACTCTTGAAGTTTGTAGTGGTTCAGTTTTCACGTGTCTTGTTGGTTCAAAGGTTCTTTTACTACCTCTATGACTTTAAAATAATTGTTGAAAAATGAACTTGAAAATTCAAATAGTAAAATATGAATCTTAAAAGTTGTGAACAATATATAGAATAATATTATTAGCTTAATGGTGTGAAATACTTTAAAACGCTTCAAATGGAAAGAGTATCATTTTTGGGCCCCTTTGTTTTCACATTTTTGGTATATATATTTAAATTATTTTTGCTTTTATTATATTAATGATGATACGAGTTGAACATAAATGAAACACATAATTCATATAACGAATTCCAACTTATTTGGGGCACAATAGTTATTATTGTATTTTTGGGGTAGGTTCAGTGAAAGTACTACCTTCTATGGAAGCATAAGTTTGAATATTTGATGTACTTCTTATCAAATTTCTTCATACTTGTTCACTCTTTCTGTTTTGCCACTAAATACTGGATTACGTAATATTTTTGTTTCAATTATTATCATTATTTTAAATTTTTTGAATTTTCACCTTCTTTGATCAAGCTATCATTCCAACTTGTAATTTTTCACTTCATTCTATATGCTTAAATTTGGAGAATTTTTCATAAAGCATTATCTTTTAATCCTAATTAGTCATTTATAAATACTCTTTTCTATATTATGTTTTATAGATACTTTTCATGTTTTTATATAATGTATTTCATGTATTTAAGTTGTTGTATTCATTAATACAAGAAAAAAAGAGGCGTAAAAACGAGAAAATCAGCTAAGTGTTATCTGTATTTAACTGTATTCAGAGAAATTTTAGTTGAATACAATAACGTTTTTGCGCAATTTCTGAAAACATAAACTTGTTAAAAACGTAAACTTGAATTTTCTTAGAGGTGAACCGGTTGATTCATACAAAAAATTACCCGGATACTTATATACAATGGATACGACATATCCAGGTTCCCATATCAGAATGGTAAAATCGCCAAAGGATGAATTCATGTACGTGTATATATCATTGTATGCCTTTATAAGGGGGTTTGATCATTATAGACCAATTGTTGTCGTGGATGGAAGTCACCTAAAATCTTACTACACAAGGACATTTGTTTCGGCAAGCACGTGGGATGGTGCAGGTGAGTATCTGAATAATAATACAATCTGTTAATATTTTAAATATTAAAATACATGTTTTTAGAAATAATTATATCAATTGTATTTACAGGTCATATACTGCAAGTAGCATATGGTGTTATTGATTCAGAGAACGATGCTGCTTGGACGTGGTTCTTTGAGCAATTCAAGATAGCATATGGTGTAAGGAAAAACATGTGCATCGTTTCAGATAGAAATGAGAGCATCATTAAATCTGTATCGAGAGTGTATCCGGATGTACCACATTTGTCTTGTATATGGCATCTATAGAATAACGTATATAAGAAATTCAAAAAGAGCTATACCAAGTTGAGCGAGATATATTCTGGATGGCAAAAGCATACACACAAGCTAAATTTGACAGTCTAATGGAGAAGGCGGAGAAGGTATATATTAGGGTGAAAGAATACTTAGAGTTAGCTGGTTACAAAAAGTGGGCTAGGTTGTATGCCCATGTTAATAGGGGATGGACAATGACATCAAATATTGCTAAGTCAATCAATGTCGCACTAGTTTCACCAAGGTAATTGCCAATATACGACTTCCTAGAAGAAGTTCGGAAGATGTTTGGACGTTGGAACTGTAGTAACCGCAAAGAAGCTACACAGACATACAAGACGCTTGGCAAACAATACCGGGAGATGCTGGAGTTCAATGAGACAATGTATACACGTATGACTGTAAGTTAAATGTTACTATCATTTGTGTATAATTTTTTAGTTATTTTCAGAATTACTTACATGAGTACAACTGAATACAATCATTTTAAGTAGAACTACCATTAATATATATGAATACAACTACATTCAAGCACATATGAGGCATATTTTTCCATAGATCTGATATAAATACAACTGAATATAACTAAGTTACATTCTTAAAAAATCTATTGGAATACATCAGAATATAACTAGTTGTATGATATTTTAATTTTAATATGTATTGTGAACACGTTTGATTCTAATGCTTTTGGTAGCATACTGTTGCCTAAAGTACAACAGACATTTGATAAATTCTGCACTTCTCCCAGTTGATATTTTGCTGGTATAATATATGTTGTATTGATATATATATGCAATAGGGGTCTGTTGTATGTAAGTTATTAATTCTGCAATATACATTTGGCCATTCAGGTAAATGTGTTCAAAACTTATATTTCTATTTTTAAATGTAGGTGATACTATCAACTGAATACTTACATAGATTAACGATGGTGGGAGGAATTACATTGTCTGCCTGTTAGACAGAAAATGTGTTTGTGGAAGGTTCCAAATTGATGAATTGCCATGCCCACATTTTTGGGTTGTATTGAAGAGCACGTTTCTAATGCCGGAAGAATATTGCTCTAACTATTACAAACCAAGTACAATTGTAATGACATACGATGTGCCAGTGTACCCGCTACGGACAAAAATGACTGGAATTTACCAGAACATGTTGCAGAGGAGGTTGTACCACCACCCAAATGGAAAAGACCTCCTGGAAGGCCAAAGAAGAAGCGCGATAAAACATTAAGTGAATTGCTGCAGCCGAAAAATCAACATTCATGTAACATATGTGGGCAGGGAGGACATAACAAGCGAACGTGTAGAAATGCTCCACGTAATAAATAGTTGTACTCTGATATGTATTTGCGATTCAATGATTTGTCAATACATATGATGACATTATCAGCTATAATAAATTCTCTTTGTCAAGTAATATATTTTGAAATGACTTTTGTTAATATTTTCTGAGTACTTGTAGTTGAAGTATTTTTATACATATAAATATATATGGGATATATAGTTGAGTGTAGTTGATTATATTTAAATACTAAAAAATAAAATTGTATTTTTAAAAAATAATACAGGTCAGCAGCACTTTTTGTAAATTTATACACAAAAATAAAACTGAATACATCTGAATAATACAATTAAATACAACTAGCTAATACTGAATAATACACTTAAAAACAACTGAGTACATCTGATACATCTGAAGTTGTGTTCTTTAATATGTATTATCTGAACTTGAAAGATATATCTGAATGGATGCAGCTGAATACAACTGGAATGAAAACAAAATACAGTTGTATTATTTTAGATAACCTACCATCAGCTGAATACAATTGAATACTAAAAAATAAAACTGTATTTTTAAAAAATAATACAGGTCAGCAACACTTTTTTTAAATGTAATACACAAAAATACAACTGAATACATCTAAATAATATATTTAAATACAACTAGCTAATACTGAATAATACACTTAAATACAACTGAGTACATCTGAATATATATGACTAAGTGCAACCTGCTTAATACATCTGAAGTTGTCTTGTTTAATATGTATTATCTGAACTTGAAAGATATATTTGAATGGATGCAGCTGAATACTATTGAATACGACTGAAAGGAAAAAAATACAGCTGGATAAGCAGGAATACTTATGAAGAAACCAATGAAACTGTCATTGAAAATGCAATTTTCATACACGAACATTGTTGCTATAAGTGACAATTTTTTTCAAATTAAGTAGCATCTAAACCCAAAAATACTCAAAACAGTATCATTCTTGAAACTACAGTCCAAAAGTAAAATAACCTAAAGCTATTCTAAAACTCTCTGCATCTTTGCCTCCGACTCAGTGATTTGCCTAGCAATCTTTGAAGGTGCTTCATTCTCGCTTATAGCATCAGTATCTATCTAGTGCATATCATAGTCCTAGAGGAGAGCACCATATTTTAGACGGAGTAAAGTGGAATCAAATGTTGTGTTTGGAATCTCTCCAATAGTGCTCAAAATTCTGCATTTGCTGCAACATGCACTCCACAATCCCTAAAAAATAATTGACTGAAACAATTAAAAATAATTCATACAATTAGATTTGTATACAACATACAAGAATGGTGATTGCATACTTACATGGTGCCCGCTTTCTATTGAGGCAGATCTGAAATGAAACAAACTTCAAAGGGATCGTTATATGACTTGTCAGTGTATGCTGGATAAGCAGACCAATCTATTCCTTGACTATCTCTATAAAATCCACTGATTGATAGATAAAGAGGTAGAAACTTATCTAGCTTATCAATCTCAGAAACTACATAGGCATCATGACCTGCAGATCTGTACGAGTCATACACTTTGATACATCTTTCCTTGAATGTGACAACAGCCAATACCCAGTGTAGTTTGTCCTTCAAGCTGAATGATAACAAGACATTATTCACATTATGCCAAGGTACATTAACATGCAATATGTAGCCCCTCATATTCTCACACACCACGTCCTCTTGTTTGGATACATTAGCATCACTATTTGTATCTTCATACATGTCGTATATTTCAGCGATTCTTGTCTTGAATATACAATCAACAGTTGTATACTTGAAGTCCATATGTTGATTGTACTTTCCCTTCTTTCTCAAATAGTAGAATACTACATCCATATGCTATACACAAAAGAAGTTAGTAGATGGTGTGAGTTTAATTGCTGAACTAAGAAATAATATAACTGAATACAGAGAAATACACATCTACTAAAGATGAATACAGATTTTTAGAAATACTTCTGAATTTAGAAGTTGAATAAAGCTTATGATAATGCAATAGAATTCAGCTAACTAAAGTTGTTGAATTCAACTGAAAATGTATGTACTATAGATAAATACATATGCTTAATAAAGCTGATTACAAATGCATACAGAAATTAGCTGAATACACATGAATACAGGTGTTTAATAAGTCTGTATGCGAATGCCCTTGATTACAAAAGAATTCAGGGGATTAAAATAGTTGAATTTAATTAAAAATACCTGAATACAGATGAATACATATGTTAATAATACTGAATATAGCAATTGAATACAACTGACGCTAAGTGGTTAATACAGTTCAATGCAACTGACCATAGATGAATACAGTTGAATACACCACAACATAACTAAATACAACTGAGTAAAACAACAGAATATATTTGAATGAAATAGCATGTTGTTATTTAAAGAAAATTTAGTCAGTTTGGGGAAAAACTTACGTGTCATCCCATAGCTTCCCGTCAATTGATAGATTGTAAAACCAATTTTTGGAATTAACTTGATCAACTTCAAATCCAATGGTATGTGAAGTACTGACTTGTTTTTCTTGTAATGGTCTTCCAAATTACTTCTGCAAGTATGGTATAAAAATCATTATATACATTTGTAAAAATACGAAAACGTAATAAAATGAGAAAACTCACTTCTGATCATGTATAGCTAGAAGACCATCATGAACCCATTTGTCATATTCTTGAATGATTAACATAGGATGTGGCCCCGTTATTGTATCATCCTCGAAGGGGTGTCTTTTCTCAAAAATGGGGGTCAACTTTATAGAGGTACCTGTTGTACATTGAATTCGTGATTAGGGACTTTTAAATGAAAAGACCACGATGAACGCTGAATCTTAAGTTTGTAAAATCACTTACATCCTGAGTCGAAGTTAGACTCATAAGGCGAAGAGTTCCATCTACTTGGTCGTTGATTCCTATGAGATTGAATTGGTGTGGCTTCAGCTTTTTTTTGCACTGGAGTGAATCACAATTCTAGTTTCTTGAATTTGACCGGGAAGAAACTTTTGTCCAGTTCAAATCGAGATACATAGAATTCTATAGATACTCCCTCTTGAACTGTAGATGGTATGTTGGTCGGTACCTCTGATGTAGTTTTCTAGTAGTTTAATGTATCATTGTTAGTGTAGCAACTTAATATTAGAATACCTTTAAATACATATAATTAGCTAGAATACATTACAAAAATTCAAGATTTAACAAATCGGAATACATTTAAATACACCTGAAATACATTTAAATACAGAAGTTAATCACTTTTACATATTAAAGTTAACACAAATATGAATACAGGTAAATACATATGCTCAATATGCTAAGATTTACAAATCAGAATACATCTACATACAACTGAAAAACAATTAAATACATTAATTGCATTTACATATATAGATTAACACAGATATGAATACATCTAAATACATATGCTTAATAGGTTAAGAATTACAAATCAGAATACCTCTACATACAGCTGAAAAAATTTAAATACAGCAGTTAATTGCATTTACATGTACAGATTAACACAGATATAAATACAGCTAAATACCGCTACTTAATATGTTAAGAATGTTAAACCAAAAATTAGAATACATATAAATAAAGCTGAAATACATTTAATTACACAAGTTAATTGCATTTACATATTAAGGTTAACCAAGATATGAATACAAGTAAATACATATGCTCAATATAGGTAAATACAGATGTTCACTATATTAAGAATGAATTTACATATGAAGGTTAACAGAGTGTATATGAATAGAGATAAATACAGATGCTCAATATGTTAAGAATGTTAAACCTCAACTTTATCTCTGACATCTTTGTCAATGCCATCATCACATCTCCCTATGGGTTCAGTTTGCTTATTTTGTTGAAGATGGTCTATAAGCTTCTTGAAGTTATCTTTGATCAATGTTCGTAGAGACTTGAACTCTCCAACAACCTTAATAATACAAAAACAGCTAGAAGATTGCGCCAAAAATATATGAATGCTAAGCATTACATTGTAATGTTTAATCTGTGGTTAAATACTCACATATTCTTTGAATGAATTTAGGTCTTTCCTCAAAGAAGATACTTCATCATTTTGGCCTTCTGGCATCTGATTGGCATCCAAAACTTTATGTCTAATTTCGGAAACACAAACAGGAGGAATGTTGGGCTGATATTCTATTTCATTATGGTGCCTTTCGTGTTCATTGCGCTTTTTATGGGGCGGTGATGAAGATTGACTAACAATTGCAACATGTTTCTTCTTACGTGGAAGATCGGGTGTCGGAGAAAAGTCATCCGAATCCTCTCCCGATTTTTTTGAATGAGCTGGAGTAGGTCTGTTCTTAACATCGGCGGCTACATGAGGAATCTGAATAACAGCAAGCTCTATATCGCTTGGATTGATGTCCTTGAAAACAATCTGAAAAAAGAAATATAATAAAAGTCAAACTAAAAACTTCCATATGCAGATCTTGAATACAAAATGATATTTATATTGAAGATAAGGCAGAGTTGATGATTTGGATTTAATATGCATATGTATGAAGAATTAATAATGAAGGCTACAACAGTTGTATATTGTTGTATGCATATGAATAGTATTGTATGCAGTAGATGTATTTAATTGTATGCAGAATCTGTATGGATTTGTATACAAGTTTATGTAGCTGATTATTAGTCCATATGCATTTGTATACATGTATATTGAATCAAACTTGCAAGTATACATCTGTATGCATCAATATCTGGATGCAGCTGATTATACAAGTATTTCCATCTGTATATATATGTATATAAATGTATTTTGCAAGTGAATGCAAAAACTACAGCATGTATTGCAGTATTAACAACATATATCAATGCAACTGCATACTTCTATATGCAAACATTTGCCTAGTAATTATTAATAAAATTCAAAATAGGAATGATACAATTTATATATTACCATGTTTTCGGTGTCATTGAACACGCCGTTCATCATATAAGAAAAGGTTGGATGATTTCCTGTGGTTCTCCAATTGAGTATTCTGGGGACTATGTCATCAACTCGGAGTGCAATTTTAGAATCAACAGAAGAACAGCACTCATAAAATCACACTTGCATAGCTAGGGGCATCCCAACTGTACTGTAATACTTCTTCACAGCATCCATCTTCTTGCTAATCAATTTTGTCAACATCTCAAATGCTTTTAAACCCAAATGATATTCAAAATAGTGCCCACTCTCTACTAAGTCAAAATGTAGCCTTGATATACTTGTACTATTCTTCTCGGATGAAAAAATAAAGGTGTGTATGAAATACAACAAAGATATCTTCAAGGCATCACCATCATTGTCGGGACCCCATATCTTGTCATCGAAGCATTTCATCAAATCTTTCTTCTTGACAAGATTAGCACCCCCGAAAAGCCTCAATAAGCCCGGTTAGGAAGCGTTTCACTAAACCCAAAATCTTCATCATTACCAACACATTTGAGGCCAGTCACAAGCGCAAACTCCCTTAACGTGAAATGTAATTCAGTACCATTGACGTGTACTGCAAATACATTGTTAGGAGTGCCTTCTAACTGGAGTGCCATGGAGCATCTGAAGAGTTGATGTTGAACTTCATAGCGCTTCATTTGAATAAATGAGCCAAAGCATGTATTGCGAAATTATTGGCACTGAACAGGAGTAAGGTTCTCTTTTAGGTGGGAGACTATATCAGTGTAAGTATAAACACTAATATGGGATGCAAATTTTGGCTGGTGTTTCACAAACAAATTAATTCCCTGCAATTGACAATAATAAATACATGTTAATAGAGTTGAATACATTGCATATTTCATATTAAATCAGTTATTGAATACATATCAATACAACTATAAACACTTATAAAAGAATAAATACAGTGACTAGGCTAAATACATATTAAAAAATTAGATACCACACACATGACATATAAAATAAGTAAGATGAATACATATGAATGCATATGAATACATTTGAAAACTTATTGGAAAATTGAACATTTGCAAACAGAAATAACTAAAGCTGAATACATATGAATACAAGTAAAACTGATATTAAATTAAAAAGTTGGAAACTACCAAAAACTAGATACCACACACATGACATAAAAAATAAGTAAGATGAATGCATATGAATATATTTGAAAACTTATTGGAAAATTGAACAGTTGCAAACAAAAATAACTAAAGTTGAATACATATGAATACAAGTAAAACTGATATTAAATTTGAAAAGTTGAAAACTAAAGTTGAATACACATAAATACATATGAATACAAGTAAAACTGATATTAAATTTGAAGAGTTGGAAACTAAAGTTGAATACATAACATATGAATACAAGTAAATTGATATTAAATTTGAAAAATTGGAAACTACCAAAATACATAAGAGTACATATACATACTTAAACAAAAACAGAATACAGTATAGCAAATAGCATAAAAATACAACCAGATACATATGAATACAACATCATACATGCAAAAATGATTGACTACATATGAACACATATAAGTTTCTTTGAATGCATATTGATGTAAATAGCAATTACCTTTTGGTGTTGTGTATCATTTATAAGTTTTTTCCTCTTTGAAGCAACTGGATTTTTTGTTTCTTTTGAAGATTTCTCAACTTTGACTTCTTTCAACTTGTCATTACGTAATTTAGTTCTTCTCTCAGCAACTGGATATAATGATAAACCTGCAAAATATGACTCCGCTTGAGTTATTTGCAACGAGAAAGAGGGCCCATCAAAATTGAGAATTTTGGTGGGTATACCTCTAATCACTTTGTTGTGTGCCGTTAAATCCGCCATTGGAGAGAAAAATCAAAGCTTCCTGGTGAGGAAATAATACCAATGGTTATTGTTTCAGAAATTTATGAAAAAATCGGTATAAAAATTGTAGAACCAGAAAAATGGTATCAAAATCGAAGAACAAAACTTACCTGTCGTATAATTTTTTGGCGCAATTCGCATATAATTTTTGGGCGCAAGTCCAGTGATTCCGTATAGATTCTGAAGTAGGAGTGATAATGGAGGAGAAAAAGTGAATTTGGGTGGGAAAATAGATAAGAACGTGGTTATGTGAAAGAAAAGAGTAAATTGTATGCAAAAGAGAGAGAGAGAGAGAGAGAGAGAGAGAGAGAGAGAGAGAGAGAGAGAGAGAGAGAGAGAGAGAGAGAGAGAGAGAGAGAGAGAGAGAGAGAGAGAGAGAGAAGAGAGAGAGAGAGAGAGAGAGAGAGAAGAGAACGTGTATACAGGAGGTATATGTGATTATGTGAGAGAAAATACTAAAAAGGATAAAGAAAAATATTATTTAGCATATATGGTGCCTTAAATGTAGGATATAACTATAATCAGAATTTTCGCTATAAAGGATAAAAGGTATTTATAGGATGTAATATTTCAAAATTGTATTTATTTAATATAAATAGGGTACTAAGATTTTCTATAGGGTGTAAAATTTCCTTAAATCTTTTCTTTTTTTCAAAAAAAAAAAGGAAAACTTACACAAATGTCATAAATAAATCTCAACTGTCAATCTTTAGCTATTAGTCATAGAATTACCAAAACTAGCCAACAAAAATTTAAAAACCAAATAATAGGGTTCTTTCTATCAAAGAATCACATGCAAAAATCACCATCCATATTTTTAAGTGTGATTAACAACATTAGATATAAGACGGAAAGGAAATTACATCAAAGTAGCAAATAAGGTGATAAAATACAAAAATCTATATAATATTCAAAAAGTCTAAACAAAAAAGGAATTTTTTCAATGGGTAGAGTTGAAATTCATTGAAAATATATAGATAAGTCTATATAGAAATTGTATGGAAGATTGGAGGTGATTTGGACTGATTTTGTATCAAAATTCGTAATTAAATCGAGTTCAAAAAAGTCTTCTGCAACACATGTATCATGCATATATCTCATACACAGGTATACATGGATATACATGCGATGCACAATTGATACAAATATGATACATATGTGATACACAAATGATATACACTGTGATACACATATCATTTTTTTCATGTTCAGCTTTTACTTTGAATTTTCAATTCAAACTATCTCAAAACTTCTCCAAATCATCCCAAAACTGAGATTCAAACTCCTTAAGTTGTGCCCAATCTATTCTAATAACATTCACTCAAAACCTCCATTTTAAAAGGAAGAATTGGGACTCGTCCGGAGCTCGTCCCGGGGCGGAGCACTCGTAAAATGTCCCTGGGCTTATGTGTGGGGCTTAATTCCGTGAGACTTACGCCTCGACCATTGGCGCTTACGCACCCAACAGGCCCAACGCCAGCGTACTGGGCTCGCCTAATAGAACTTTATGCAATTGTATGTAACTAACCTTGTAAATCCTCAAATTTTCTCAATAAATGGTTGACTATTCAAATTTTATTTTTTCTTTCGAATCATTAAGTTGAGAGTATTTTATGTCATAACTAAAGTGAAAATTATTGAACATTATCCACTAAGACTGTTATGATAGTTAATTTTAAATAAATCTTTCATTTAAAAAGTATTTATTGATTAACTTTTGTTATGTATTTACTATATACTAGTCCATAACTTTTTTTATAATTATTTTTCTATATTTTTTTTCATGTTTATGAGATAAAATACTTATTAATTTAATAGCTCAATTAGTAACTATTTACAAATAATTAGTTATTATGGTATTGTATGGTGAATTATGTGTCACTTTATGAACTTGTTAAAACTTAAAAATAACGATGCTTGAGAATCACATTTAATTGTGAATTATATTTTTATATAAATTCTCTTTGAAATACAAAGCATATTAAATAAAAGGAGTATTTTAAGAAAAATATCAAATTATAATATCACAATTCTTCAAGATTCATTACTCCTTAAGAGATACATATAAGATTTCATATCGAATACATTACTTTTGATGTTTGAGTTGTAACGACGTTGCAACTAATTTGCATATTATATATGTCATACTTTTTGTATTATTCATAGTTGAATTTTTTAATTACATTTTTAAATAGATTACTTATATAATTTTGTGATTTTAACGTAATTTTATAATTATTTTTTATTTTATACTATCTTAAAATCCTGAAATTAGTAAAATTTAAAGATTCGTGGGACTTACGCCCCATGTCTCAGGACTTACACCTCGAACACGTCAGAGGTAAAACGTCTCGCCTCACGCCCCTGCCTTCTAAAACATTGCTCAAAACAAAGCAAAATTTTGATATTTTTTTGCTACTGGCTAATTGGCTAATTTGGCTAATATTAGTAATATATTATTAATTGGTCACTTTTTAAAATAAGCTACTTATAAATGGACATAGTTAATAATTTTTTAAAAAAGTATTCAGGAGAGTGATCCACTATTCGAACTCATAATACTAAAGTTTGAATTGTGACCTCTTGACCATTGTGGTGTACCCGTGCTAATTCTGATGCCTAAACCACTACGGAAGGGGTTACAATATAAATTGGCTTATAATAACGTTTACAAGATGGTGGACTAGAGCTAGAACAGTAATTTATAATAAATCCATGGTCATAATCATGGAGATTTGCCCTTAAACATTCTTTACCGGCCTAAGCACATGGACCGGGTCGAGCTGTAAAAGGCTGCATCAAATGGGCTAAGCTTACATATATAAGTAGAAGCCCAAACAGAATGCTGCCAACGGCCCAGCTAATTCACCTGATAAAGCCCAACTTGTCCCCTATGGGCTGCTAGTTAGATCTCACACAAGCCCAACAATAAGGTTTACTGGGTCAAGATGAATCAAATAGCCCAAAGTTCACAAGATGTGTACATTAGCAAAAATGACAAAAACACTGCAAAACAATAATGTTCTTGAAGTAATGCCACCAGATAGCCACTCTAAATGGTTGTTATTTAGGAATTAACCAATGCGTCCTGAATTTAAGCTTTTCGGACAAGAACATACTTAATTGTCCTGAAGTTTAGGTTTTTAATATAAAATTTCAGGACAAAAAATAAGTACTGGCTAATCTCTAAATAGCATTCCTGAGAACGGCTATTTGTGCACTTGTCCCGATGTTCTTTGCACACAAATTTGTAATCTTTGTGCAAGATTCACAACAAATTTTACACTAGTTCTAAATCACTTTCTAAGAAAATGTAGTAGAGAAAACGAGAAATTAGTCTGACTTACAAATGACCATAAGAGGCCCCTTTAAAAAACCTCCTCATATCGCGAAATCTGGATATACTAAACTCAAATCCACGTTTATTCAATCAACATCGGGCAGCAGAAAAACTATTATTCTGTTACACTAGTGTACACAATATGAAACACACAAGTGGCTCGAAGCAGTATCGTTATCTGCTGAGCAATATGTAGGAGGAGGAAGTCTGAACTCGACAAACTCATCACCTCTGCCAAAACACAGTGCAACCTGCCAAGATTCTCAAGAAAGACCAATTACCTTTCCAGTAGAAGTATCAATGTCAATCTCGTAGAAACAAGGACGCGTAGGTAGACCAGGCATTGTGCTCATTGTGCCAACAAGAGGATAAATGAATCCCGCGCCAATGCTTGCTCTAACATCCCTGATGGGCAGGATGAATCCACTTGGAGCGCCTTTCTTCGCAGATTCATGCGAAAATGAATATTGTGTTTTAGCCATGCAAATTGGCAGATTAGAGAATCCTTGTTTGCCGTACATCTCAATCTGTTTCTCAGCCTAATAGCACAGACATCAAACTCCTTGTGTTAATGAAAAAGATCAAGAGAATTTCACTGTATGTAACTATGCTTTCAACAAAATCAAAGTCTTGTACCAGATTAAATTATTGAACAATCTCAGGTGGATCACTGATAGTTTTCAACGTTTTGATTAACATAAAAGGTGCGTAAGACATCAATTAGGCTATTCGTACCAACACCTTCAGCAACAAATTACAAGGAAAACTTGAATTCCTAGATTATTAGAAAATTTTATTATTAAATGCGGCATATAGGGAATTGTCGCGGTTAACAACAACAGCAACAAGCCCAGTGTAATCCCACAAGTGGTGTCCGGGAATTGTCACGGTTAAATGGTTGCATAATGATATTTACGGGAAAACTACAGAAGATTTAAAGGTCACAACAATATAAGAAGAATAACAGAGAACTTCGCCAAAGGTACACATAAACGTAATTAAGAGAAATTATTAATCCATACAAGAGCTTGTGCCTATGCAAATGTCCTGTTAAGAAGATATGACAAAAAGAGCAGCATAACCGGGTTTCGAGCAAAGACAGATAATAGCAGCATAACTATGCTAATCATAAAGGGTTATAAAAAGAAAAACCAGAAGCAATCAAAGACGAGAATGAAATACGAGTGTTAACTGAGGCATCCAAAATGTGGTGCATTTGTGTGATAAGAGCAAATCGTATAACATTAGGGGTCGTTTTGTAGGATTCATTAGATAAAATAATGTATGTATTAGCTGTGTGTATTAATAATACCTTGTTTGGTAGACATTTTGAACCTATGCATTACTTAAGCAAGCATTAGTTATACATCTTATTTGGTATTATCCTATGCATAACTAATGCATAGAAAACCATGGTATTAGCAATGCAATAGGTTTTAATGCATGCATTAGCTTAGTTAAAGACAAAATTGTCCTTTAAAATTTATGCTTGATTAAAATATGCTAGTTATTATATTGATGCAAGTTTAAAACAATCCCAATAGTGAGAAAAAAAATTATATCTCTACTAACTAAATAAATACTTAGCATATATTTTTTTATAAATAAATATTTAGTTCTATATTATAAAATATAGGTAGACAAATCAAATAAGTTTTTTAAAACTTTTCCATATAAAAACATTTCTCAACATATGTTTCTTTTAAAATGTTAGAGTGATGGACTGGTTTTGAGGGTATTTTTGTAAACAGGCAATTCTTTTAGAAATTGTCCAATGCTTTAATACATCAAACCAAACAACAACAACAACAATAACAACCCAGTATAATCCCACTTAGTGGAGTCTGAGGAGGGTAATGTGTACGCAGACCTTACCCTTACCCTGGGGTAGAGAGGCTGTTTCCAAATAGATCCCCGGCATCCTTCCCTCCAAGAACTTCCCACCTTGCTCTTGGGGAGACTCGAACTCACAACCTCTCGGTTGGAAGTGGGGGTTGCTTACCATCAGAGCAACCCCTCTTGTCAACATCAAACCATGCAATGGATAAGAAATATATCAGCAAAATTAATACCAGCATTATTAATACACCCTATTCAGCATTATTCTTATGCACCCTCCAAGTTGACCCCTAACTATCATGGCTTTATGGAATTGAATTGAGACATGAAATTTCAAGGCGTGCTCAGAATATAGGGATCCCGGATCCTAAGGTGCTGGACTATCCATTACATCAAGAAGTACATTTTCCACATATCACGGTTTTCCAACCATTGTTATCTCTATTGCATTAGACACGTATTGGGATGGAGTGGATAAAATGGAGGTCAATGTCTGGAGTTCTGTGTGACAAAAATGTACCATCGAAACTCAAAGGTAAGTTCTATAAAGTGGTAGTTAGACCGGCCATGTTGTATGGGGCTCAGTGTTGGCCAGTCAAGAATCCACATATCCAGAAGATAAAGTAACAGAAATAAGGATGATGAGATAGATGTGTGGGAACACTAGGCTGGATAAAATTAGGAATGAAGATATTCGAGAGAGGGTGGGCATGGCTCTAGTGGATGATAAGATGCGGGAAGTGCGTCTTAGGTGGTTCAGACACGTGCAAAGCAGAAGCCTAGATGCCCCAGTTAGGAGGTATGGGCGATTGGCTTTGACAGGTACGAGAAGAGGTAGAGGGCGGCTCAAGAAGTATTGGGGCGAGGTGATCAGACAAGACATGGCTCAGCTCCAGATTTCCGAGAACATGGCTCTTGATAGGAAGGCGTGGAGGTCGAACATTAGGATTGTAGGTTAAAGGGTAGTCGAGCGGTTTTTCTCTTTGTATCGACGACTACGATAGTGTTTTGTCTAGCACTGCTAGTTATGTTGTGTTCCACACGTTTGCATAATACTTGTGTTACTGTTTTTTCATTTATTTGTTGTCTCTCACGTTGCTGATTATTTTTTGGGTTTTGTTGTTAGAGATCTATTATATCTGAGCTGAAGGACTCCATGAAATAGCCTCTCTATCCCCCTCTAGGCTAGGGGTAAGGTCTATGTACACTCTAAGCTCCCCAGACCCCACTGGTGGGATCTTACTGGGTTGTTGTTGTTGTTATCTCTATTGCAGCTGCTAGATTTGAATTGAAAATGGATAAACTACTACTAATATTGTCTCATAGAAGTAAATTTCTCCTTACTAGAATAATCCATGCTAGTTGAAGCATATTGTTTTGATTGAAGGATCCTATGTCAAGCTGCAGCGTTGATGGAAAGCAAATGCTGTGGTAAATATAGCAGGTGCTAGAGTAATGTTTTCAGCCTTATAATAGCGTAGAGTGTTTTGTTTCCGCTTTTGGGCTATCTTACTCTGCCTTTCAGATTTGGTCTTGATCTTTTCATTAAGTCGTATTTGAGGCAAACAAGCCACGAGAAAAGGCTTGATCTGTAGGCTGCCGTCTAACAAGTCAATGCTATAGTGATCTCATACTAAGTTGCGCGGACTGTTTGATTTTGATGCCGTCCCCGTCCCGATACGAGACCGGGACGGGAGCGGGATACATCCCGGATACGATCAACTGACTTCGGACACTTTGATCGGAGTCCATCGACAAAGTTGGGAGAAAAATTGAGATTTTGATTTCTCAAAATAAATAATAAAACAGATTTAGGATAATGAAAGAATAATGTCCATCTTGAAGAATGAAAGATTGAACTCTAGAATATTCATGTAAGTTTTTCACATAATATCTCTAAAAATTTACAATATTTTTATAGTTCTAGCTTTTGCCGAATCCGATACTCGGATCCGTTCCCGTACCGGATACCCGCACCCGAGTCCGACCAACTTAGATCTCATGCTCTCTTTATATGTATTATATATCCTTATAATGTCACCAATATTTACTGATATCTGCAACTAATCTACTACTATAGAAAACTTTTCTGCAACCACTTTCTCTGCACTAAAATCAATAATCAATTTGCCATTAATCTATGTTCAAAATAAAGTAAAAGAAAGAAAAGTTGCCCACTCTTATCCTTAAATTTTTACCAAGATGCATAAGCTCAACCCAGTCCTACCTATTCTAACAAGTCAAAGATAACAGGTCTGACAAAGCAAAGCATATATGGAATGTACACTCTCACATCAAATAGAACTACTATATATGTTAAATAACAAATTGCTTTTCTGAATTTGTTTACGTCCGGAGAGCAAGACTAACTTAAAAAAAAAAAGTTCAAAAAGAAAATGCAGTTACAGGTATAAGCAATAGAAACCTACCTGTTCAGAGTACTCTACTCCATCAGCACCATATGATTTTGCTATTGCCGCTATTTTATCTTTTATACCTATATCCAGCGGGTACAGGAATCTTAGTGGTTGTGTTGCATTCTCACAGGCCTTCTGAACTGCAATTCCAAGATCCACCTGAATAAACAATTCCAGCTTATCAGTGTTTCGTATTAGCAACTAGTGAACCCCATAGCAAAACGGTCAACACCACAAATTTACCGGTTTCTTTCATGTTTTTGTCCAAAAAAAGGATGGAGGAAAAAACAACTTAGAGGTTATCATATGGTTATACGTTCATTACATCACATAAATTCATGTCAGAGTGCGAGAGTCTTAAGATTAGTTAACTAGAACCAAACTAATAAAACGTTCAATTGGTTAATACTTCTAAACTGCTAAGCAGAAGACAACCAAAAAGCAAAACTAAATAACAAAATAATTATGGCGACCCGACCACTATGACTAAAACAAATTGGCTTCATGCTCTTGCAAGAACCAATTAACTGACAGTCAATCATGCATGCGCTGTTGGCTCTATAATGGAATTGTTAGGGCGTTTAGTTAATCCCGAACCAAATATTCTGCAGAAACTTATATTGTCAATTTGGATATATGCCTCTCTTAACTGAAAAAATTTTGAGTTTTTTAGCATGTGTATTTTGGTTGGCACTCAACCTTTTTACTCAAAACATCTTTTTGTTTTTCCATAGAAGTGCAATGATTGCATAAAAGACTTACCGCTCCTTTGCCACCATGAGCATGATGAGTACAAATTACTGCATCAAATGCTCCTGCAGCAAATGCGGCATTTTTAACTGCATTTAGTTCTGCTTCAGTATCAGTTGTGAATGCATTGACGGCAACCACAACATTTGCACCATAAGCTTTTGTATTTGAAATGTGCCTGGCCAGATTCACACAACCGGCTTCCACTAGTGCAACATTCTCAGTTACATAGGCACGGTCAAGAGGCCTTCCAGCTGTGACGTCAGGTCCTCCACCATGCATTTTAAGGGCTCTTACAGTGGCCACAATAACAGCGCACTGAGGTTTCAAGCCACTATATCGACATTTGATGTTCATAAACTTCTCTGTCCCAATATCAGAACCAAAGCCAGCCTCTGTAACCACAAAACCACCAGGTCCAACGAGCTTTAATGCAATCTTGTCAGCAACAACAGATGAATTTCCATGCGCAATATTTGCGAATGGACCCGCATGAACAAGAACAGGAGTACCCTCAAGAGTCTGCATAAGAGTAGGGTTAATGGCATCTTTCATCAAGACGGTCAAAGAGCCTCCAACCCCAAGATCATCAGCCGTAACTGGATCACCAGCTTTGCTATTCCCGACTACCATTTTCCCTAGCCTCTCTCGCATATCAGCTAGTGATGTCGTGAGGGCTAGAACTGCCATTATTTCACTGGCAACTGAAATATCAAATCCTGTTTCCCGCACCATCCCCTTCTCTTCGGGGCCCTGACCTACGGTAATTTTTCTCAAAAACCTATCGTTGACATCCATAACTCTTCTCCATGTGATGGAAGCAGGATCTATATCTAGCCTAGCAAATTTATTGATATCTTCAGGAGTAAGATCTTCAGGGGCCGTCTTGCCAATACCAAGTTTCTTCAAACGCCTAAACATTATGTCGCAGAACTTTCGTTTACCTTCTTTATTTGGCGGGCATAACCTGTTAAAGAGAGCCTTATCAGACTGCGAAGATTCATGGAAGATTCGTGTATCAATGGCAGCAGCCAAGAGGTTATTTGCTGCTGTAATTGCATGAATATCTCCTGTTAAGTGAAGATTGAACTCATCCATTGGTATCACTTGACTGTAACCACCTCCTGCAGCACCACCCTTGATTCCAAATGTTGGTCCTTGCGATGGTTGGCGGACACATGTGACAACCTGAAAGCACCAGGTCGAGAGGAAACTGGTCAGAGATTAAAAAAAAAATAAACAGCATTTCTAGGACGCAAAAGCTGACATGGATAATGCCTTTTTATCAAAATAGCATGAAATCAGAGCTTTATCTTAAAAATATAAAAATGTATGGACATCATTTGCTCAGCTATAAGTTACAGATTTAAGTAGGAGAAAATTAATCATCCCTGTATACCTGATAGACATGAAATTTTAGATGGTTTCTTACATCTATACAAAAATTAGGACAAAAAGAGGAAGAAATGAGGAAAATTTAGGAGGGAGAGGTTCAGCAAAAAGGAATAGCCAAATCTTTCCTCTGCCCAAGATTTCTCTTTGTCTCACATTATAATCCCTAAGGAGAGGGTCAGGTAGCACCAATATACAAGCCAAAAGGGACATCTTTAATTGGATTAGTAGAAAGATTCTATGAAAAATACAAGAAAATGAAGACTCTGACTCGAATAACACTTTAAATCTTGATTCAGAAACCTCAAAGTGAAACACTTGCTTTTATTTATCCAACTTCTCAAAATTTTCCAGCAAGCAGAAGAAAAAAATCATAACATGAATATTTGTCAATTTTTCTCTGATGTCCAGAAAAACCAGATAATATATCCACATTTCTTCACTTATATACTATCCTTCTTTACAAGTTCAAGAGATATTAGCTTACAAGCATATATTAGCTAATTGTTAGGATACAGAGAATTATTCTAAGTTTGTGAGACAGGCACCCTATAGAGAATTCAAAGTTACCATTTTATCAAGGAAAGCTCCCAGAGCCTGGCAAAGGCCGACAGTGGTGGTGGACTTCCCTTCTCCAAGAGGGGTTGGAGTTATCCCTCCAACCACCACATAATACCCGTCCTCACTTCCTCCAACCTCATCAAGCACTGACAACAGCACCTGGAATCACAACAAGTTCAGGATATCAACTCACCAACCATAAAAGAAAAGCCAACATATTAATAGCGATATACAAAAGCACACGTCACATTCATATCCTATTGCGCATATTTATTTTCAAGTACAAGACCTCATTTTAGTCTAAGAAACTCAACCCTGAGAAACTGCATAATAGAAGTAGTCGATGTGTAATAATCACTCAGCAATAAAAGATAGTATTTTTTTGTGAGTTGGTAATCAAAAAAAGTATGTCCACAGCATATGAATACCCCTAAATCTTTCACATTTACATTGGCTAGAAGTCACGTAATAGACTACATAGCAATGCTGCAGAAATCAACTCAATTTGTTATCAAAAACATAAAGGAACCACATCTATGCATCTCAATCACACTGCTTTTCTATGTAGACCAAGCAAAATCTAATAGCACAAACAGAATGAAGTGACAATTTACAATTGTACAATTAATGAGGCTCACATTAAACCAAAGTATCAGCAATTGAAATCTTATTTTAACTCTTAGTTTTAGCAGAAAATGAATGCCAACCAAATAAACATCTATTCTTCAAATCACCAATCGACATGGATTAATAAAGTAACAAAAATATACAAACATAATAGACTACTAAAGAAAACCCAAAACAATTAAAAGCAAACAAAAGTACATAAAAGAGAAGCAATAAGGCCCATATATCAACACACACACACAAAAAATATATATATATATATAAAGGTTTTACCTTTGCTTTATACTTGCCACAGAGATATAATACTCAGGGTTAAGATTGAGTTCTTGAGTTATTATTTTAACTTCTAGTTTTCTTTCGTTAGGCAATACTTTAATCGAAGTGGAGACTTGGCGTAACTGGTAAAGTTGCAGCCATATGACCAGAAGGTCACGGGTTTGAGAAGTGAAAACAGTCTCTCGCAAAAATGTATGGTAAGGCAGCATCAAATCCCCTGAAACTCACGCATAGTAGGAGCTTAGTACACCAGACTGCTTTTTTTAGGCAATACTTTTATCGCAAAAATGAATGACAACCAATAAACATATATTCTTCTAATCACCAATCAACATGAATTACAAAAGTAAGCCAAATTCTACAAAAACAATAGAGTGCTAACAAAAACCATACAGAAGTGAAACAATTAAACATATCATAACACATGAATATATATAAAATAATAACCTGTGTAAAAAGGTATTACCTTTGCTTTATACTTGCCATATAAATCATAATGCTGGGGATTAAGATTGAGTTCTTGAGCAATCTCAGAAATATGAAAAGGTTCAACAGAATTAGCAATATCTATATCTGCTGGTACAGGAGAAAGCACTTCCAATTTCCTTGTTGTTTTTCCCATGATTTCTTATACCTTAAAAAAACTCAAGATCTTGAGTTTTCCTTTAAAGGGTATATTCAAGATTGTATTTTTAGATCAGATAAATGTTCAGATATAAAGAAACACGAGTCTAAGTCAATTATTGGCAATAGCGTGTTAGTACAAAAACAGAGTTCTTGTCTTTGTAGAAGATATATCCACCGTTGTATTAGATTATTATTATCATTATTATTATTTTGAGGATTTTGATGGGGTAATGGAGTAGGTAGGTGGGTGGGGATTATTTCTTGGTAATTTCTTATGTAATGTGTGATGCATTGAACTTTGTGCCAACCTTTACTTAGATTTTTGTGGCAGACTTGAGTTCGCTCAATTTAAGCCCAACAATTGGAGGAAAAGAAATTATCACGTGGATTCGTACTCCAAATGCAGACACCTTTTCCATGTAAAAATATTTTTCTATATACCGTTAATTTCCTTTTTATCTGACCGTATAATTAAGTTAAACAAAACAAAATTTACACCATCTTTAAAAAGAAAAAAAAAATGGATATAAATAAGTCATGTTAAATTATTCAAAAAGTGGAAATGCGGGGTATCGTTCCCCGTACCCCTCGCTTAGGCTCTACCATCTGAGCTACATATAGATTTTGTTGTCTATTCATACTTCTCTAATTTCAATTTGTATTTCATTTTTCATTTATCTATCACTGATCCGTCCGTTCTCCCCCTTTCATCATAAGGCGTGATCCGACTTAGTAATTGTAACGAAGATATGCCCAGGGAAGCTCCGAGCCAACCTATGTCTTAATAGTTGTCCGAGAAAAGACACGTCGGAGTAAAGTAGCAATATTGTAAAACTTGTTAGAGAACTATTTCAAGTGAAAAATAAATTTTACTCACAAATCTTCATCCTTTTTAATAAAGTTCATGTCTACTTCAACTTCTAAATAGCTTCCTTAACGAACCAATTTTAAACATATTTTCACTGGCTTTGCATCTTGTCTGAATAGCCAGCAATCCTATTACTCTGCAGCCTTGTTTATAAATAAGTACATATTAAATAAATTTCTTTGAAACAATGGAAAATAAAAGTTAATCCCTCACTAATTTTCACCTCTTTAGCTTTGGTTCTTCATTCATTCATTTCCTATGATGCCAACAGAGTTGTTAGCTCTGAGACGCTGCTATTTTTCCAATAGAACTTTAACAATGAAAAAATGAGAGCATTGTCATTATCACAGCGATACTACAAGCAAGTATTAAATGGCATCATGTCAAAGTTAACAAAAAGGGGATCTCATGTTAGTAGGTATTCTTTCGCGTAAGCATGTGTCCCATAATTTAATGAAATAACCAGGTTGCTGGACAATGGCTGGAGAAAACACTTGAGCATTGGCTCATTGTAAGGCATTGTAGGCTTTTGCGGGTAAATATGCTATCCAAGAGGGGATGCAGTCGATGTTCTTTGTAGTCTCAATAGGTGTTTGCAATTCAAGGGAGGGAGGAGCTAGCATTTGAAGTTGAGGTAGGCTCAAGGTCTATTTCTTTACATCAGTGTTCCAAAACTATGATCTTATCTAGATAACTCTGCATTTGCTGCTGAACCTCTGGGGTGAGTCGAGCTCCAGCCAATGACTGGTATTGCTGAAATTTCAACTCATCACATTTCAACGCTGCAGCTCTACATGCCCTGATGCTACCTGGGAGGAGAAAATGTAAAAGTACTAAGTTATATTTGCTGCGACGAAGACCTATCAATGAATATAAGAATACAAGGATATGTGCCATTCAGAGACCACTTAAGAACCCTTTTAACACTACAACTCACCACTTAGGTCTAGTAGGTTGAACACCACGGGGCAACTCCCTACACTCCGGACCATGGTTATTGCAGCTCAAACTCTTTGATACTCCTCCCTTGATGCTCGTATGATACAAAGTTTAGTAATGGGATTCACATACTTCACTGCACAAAATACGAACTTCTGAAACTGCACCAAATTTCCAAGAAGAGGAAAGGAGGCAAACTCCATGCTCAAAAAAAAAAAAGAACTAAAACTAACTTACCTTGAAATGAATTCGTGGATGAGGCGAGAGCGCATTCACCAAAGTTTGTCAGAATAACATCCTTGATGGCTTTGGTCAAGTTAAATTGAGTGATTATGATGGGCTCATCAACTCCAGTATCTTTATTTGGATCCAGAAAAACTTCCATCACCATATATCTATTCTTAAATCCCACCATGATCCTTTTTACCAAATGAGCAAAATTTTAATAACGGAATTTATGATTAAGTAGTGAAATGATAGAAACTACCAAGACAAATCAGCTAATAAAATAGCTTGGCTAAAGAATATGTAACTTTCTAAAATTACCTGAGGAAAACAGACAATGTATACCATCTCCTTTTTGGATGAAACATAGGGAAGCAGGATCAGTGGCCTCAACAAACTATATATGCAATTCAATATCAAACCCATTTATGAAGGTACCAAGTGAATTCACATTTCTTAAACTGAATATGATCACGGTCATAACACATGACATGCGAAGGCTGTACTTGGTAGTCGCTAACAGTTGCACTCCTGTTTTTAAATAAACTATCTAACCTTGAGAGATCCCTTATAACTTCAAAGTTATACTTATCAAAAAAAAAAAAAAAGAGATCCCTTATAACTTCAAAGTTTTACAAACCAAGGGGACATCAGCAACAATTTGGACATCCCAAAAGGCTTTGCTTGATACAAGAGTATCTAACAACTTGAAGAGACGGGGATTTAATATGTCAATTGTTTATTTTATCTGAAAACATTATGTATTTTATATGATCAAAGTATGTGAAACCATTGGTAGATTTTATATGTTCAGATCTTTTGAACTCCATGCTAAGAATTTGTTGAGTAACTTAAACAAACCATGAATAACCATAAAGAAATATGAGGGGTTGCTCTGATGGCAAGCAACTTTCACTTCCAACCAAGAGATTGTGAGTTCGAGTCTCCCCAAGAGCAAAGTGAGAAGTCCTTGAAGAGAAGGATGCCGAGGGTCTATTTGAAAACAACCTCTCTATCCCAGGGTAGGGGTAAGATTTGCGTACACACTACCCTCCCCAGATCCCACTAAGTGGGATTACTTGTTGTTGTTAAACAACCAATGAATAACTTAGAAAACGTAAGTTTGGTAGATAATACTGATCATTACATGAATTTTATGGAGTTACTTAGAAAATGTTGTAATTAACTGTATGGATATTCCCAGCAGTTTTGTACTCTTTTCTGGTACCATCTTGGTATCCAGATAGTAAAACTTTACCTTTTCAACAAAAAAAAAAAAAAAACCATGAATAACCATAAAGAAATAACCTCAGAGTTTAAATTGAAGGAACAACCAAACTCATGCATCAAACAAAACAAAAATCCAAACTAAAGTAACAAACTTTGTCCCATTCACCAAAAGTTAAAGTAACAAACTTTGTCCCATTCACCAAAAGTTACCAGTTTCAAAAAGAAACTTTGTCCCATTCACTGATTCACCAAAGCACACAGGTTCAAACATGTAATACATCTGTTTAACTACAAACATAATACCGTTTTCAAAACGGTGCCCAAGATCCAACATTATCAATTCGAAAAGAAAACTTAAATGGTGAATTCATAACGTCAAGCTTGATTATGATATCTACAGCATTTCCTCTCTTCATAATGCTAGGATTTCTGTGTTCTTTTCACTGTACAAGGGTGAGATCTTTTTCTTAAAAAGGCACTAAACGATTGGGAATTACAAAAAATGTGTGATTAATTAACTTTGCTGCAACATCTCCTTGGATCATCAGAAACCAGATTCTATTTTATGGACAGAGAAAAAAGTCATTCAAATGGCCTTTTTCTTTGTGAAATAGCTATAATTTGGCAAGGTAATGCCCCTTTGAAAGTTTACTGTTTCAGATAAAATGGGACAGAGGGAGTAATAACTATGGTAATGTAGAGCAAAATATGAACTTTCAACAATATTATCACAAAAATACATCATTCAATTTACAAGTGTCCTCAAATAAGGACCCTATTCTTATGGCAATTCAAGCTACATAAATAATCCTAACAAGCTACTCCCTCGATCCACGATAAGTGACCAATTTATTTTGGGTACACCCATTAAGTAAATACTAAATTCTAAACGAAAATAATTAGTGTGATAAAACTATTCTTCATTAAATGTTGCACCATTTATACTAGCACTTAGTTCTCTTCTCAAATGTAGGATTAAATATTTTTTCAGGGATAAGTACGTGGGGGTAATTCAAGGAAAAAAATTGAATTTTTTTTATTAAATAAATAAACACTTATTTTGGACAAAAAAATAGGTCACTTATTGTGGACCGGGAGTAAAATTGCAGCATTGGAAGTTGAAAAATAAGTAAACACGAGTCATGAACCTTTTCACATTCCATTTTACGAATATACTCAATCATACAAAATAAAAAAATCTGTATTGAAGGTCATTCAAGTGCGAAAACTTAGCCCGAGCACATTTTAATAATTTCTGAAATTTTAAAGCCAAAACTGTTTCTATTTTAATTTTTCGAATGTTTTAATGTGCAGACTGCAGACTCAAAAAGGCCGCAGAGAGGAAGTTTATAATAAAGCCAGATTTTTGCGGAAGACTAAATAATTTTCACCAGTGCTTTTAATTTAACAGAAAATTAAGTATGTAAAAAACAATTATTGCTGGAACTTGAGCAACTTACTGAAATTTGGTGGTGGAAAAATACAGGGGCGACGATGCAGGCAGCAGAGGCACGGCGGTGAAGGTGCGCCGGTGACGGCGACGGTGACGGCGGAGATTGGCGGAGTGGCAGCAAAGGAGGATTTTGGTTTATTGACGGGGAGAGGAAGGATTTTGTAGAAGGGTAAAGCTTAAGGAAAAAATATTTTCGTTTTCTTTTGGTCTGTTTGCTCAATTTTTTTCTTGCGCTTGAAAGACAAATTTAATCGATTTACGTATACTTACAAGCCTAGTCAAATTTTAATATAAAAATATAGCCTAGTGGGCCCCCAAAATATTTTTCAACATAGTACAAAATTTCTATTAATTAAAAAGGTAGAATAGCATAATTAACACATGTAGTTTAACCTCCTAAATTTATATACTTATCAATTGAACATTTATACTCGTTCAAAACGAGAATAATAAACGCTTATTCAATGTGGCTTATTCTATGTGTCATATACGGCTTCAGTCCGTGATTCACACGCCTGTAAGGGGCGTGAAGACAGTTAAAAAGGCCCTAACAGTAATAATTTAGCATTTTTAACAGTCATCTTCTTCTTTCTACCTTATTCTCCAGTGTTTAACATTATAGAAGCTAATTTCTATCTAAATCTGATACCTTCTTCTTTATTTGTTAACTTAATGAAAATAGAATTTTATTTTCCTGTGATTCTTTGTTGTCCATCAATTTTTGCCATCTCCTTTTGTTTTGAAAGTCGATTTTTTGCTGTCTCCTGCAACAAATAAGCTACTGCCACCTCTTCTCCTTTAACAATAAGGAAGGAACCTCTGTGTTATTGTGGACTTGATGCAGATCTTAAAATGTCACGAACACCCACCAATCATGGAAGGAGGTTCCTGGGCTGCTATGAGATTGGTGAAGGTTGTGGCTTTTAGATGGGTTGATCCTGCGATTGAGGAAGAACCCTACAAAACTCTTCTTGCGGCTTTTATTAAGAAGAGTGATCGATACCATTGTCAAAGAAGAGAATGAAGGTCAAAGTTCAGAGTTGCTGCTATTATAATTGCGGTTATAGTTGTTCTAATGTTAGCTATTATGTTACTTGTTTAGGATTGATAGTGCACTTTCTTTTTATTCTGGGTTTAGGCTACATATTTTGTGTTGATGTAAAATTTTGTTCATGGAATATATTGGCAAAGGCTCCATTACAGGAACAAGTACTAATATAATGACATGTGTTATAGGTAGTTGATAAAACATCCAAGAAAATAAGGGAGTTGGTTTACAAAATATTGCCAACGGTAGGCAGCCAACAAAAACATACATAATGAAGTAGCTTTACAAAATATATCTACCACAGTCAACAAAAAGATACAAATGTAAATATCAGTTGAGCACTTCAATTAATGTCTGTTGTGGCTGGGCTGCTTGATGTGGATTTTGTAACTGGTGTGGCTTGAGTGGTTGTAGTAGACTTTGCCCTTCTGTAACTCTGTTCTTGTAGTTACCTTTGTGTAACAACTGCTCGGCCCTTCCACTTTAGTCCAGCTGGTTTGAACCTAAGTTCAATATTGGTAGGAGCAGAACTTATGAGTGTAGAAGGATTGTGTACCATTCTGTCAGTAATTCTAGACTGCACAAAAATAAAAGGTTGTGAGTGAGGGATAATGTAGTAGATCATTGTGTAATTGAGTGGAAATATTAACCTTTTGTACAGTAGTGCTACTTGAGTCAAATAGCACATCATATCCTGCCGTCTTTGCTCTCTTAGACCCTGCATTTGCACCACCTCTTCTAAGCTCATTGGTCTTCCTCTTTGGACCTCCTGCAATATTAGTTGATTGTTGTGTGCTTGGATCAATGATTGGTGGAGTGAAGGTACCACTTTCCATAATTGAAGGTGCTCCAGCTGATCCAGCTACAGCTGATGCTCCAGTTGCTAGTGTGAGCACGCGATTTTTGCCTCGCTCGGAATATTCCTATAGAATTCATTAAAATCGGGATTTTTCTTTTATTATTTGAATTTTTAGAAATTAATTGCATGATTTTGTGCTTATTTGCATTTTTTGTACATTTTAAATTGATATAATTCATAAAAATATAAAAATGGCATCTTTGCATTTAGGACTCGATTTTTACATTTTCTTAAGTTTATTAGTTAATTAATATTGTAAAATAAGGAAAAAATTACAAAAAATAGTCACTTTTACATTTGTTTAGTTTTCTTTTTTAAAATTTTAATTTAGGTTATTTTAGAAATTAATTAGTTTATTTTGTAGAATTTAAACTTAGTTTTATCTATTTTATTTTATACTTACTAAAATCTTGAAAATAAAAATAAAAAGAGAAATAATTAAAAAACAAATAAAAAGAAAAAGATACAAAGGAAAAAGGGACAGGCCTGGTCTGGGCCAGCCTTGGACATCACTCACTAGCCCAACTCCTGAACCCATTCAAATTGTCCCAAATACACCCATTTCACCCGGTCCAATTTGCAAATTTATTAGACACTCAAACGACTTAGTATCATGCCAACACTACGTCGTTTTGAGATCCTCTGTCCTTGATCGATCTTGTCCGTCCATAGTTATAATCCAATGATCTATATTAGTTGGAGGTGTTTAATAGAATTGTTCTAAATTGTCACAAACCCTAGAGACAATTTCATCTTCCTCGTACCTCCACCCTCCGCCTCGTCGCCACAGGACGAAAATCGCCACCGCCGGCGGTGTAGCTCCAACCCCGCCCAAAAATACACTAGTTACTCCTCTCCGCCTCCTCTTTCTAACCCCCCAAAAATCATCCCTCAAATCTAAGCCCAACTCCTCGAATCTTCAAAATTGTAGATGTCACCTCCGCCGCCCACGACGGCGCTAACACCAAAACAATCCCAAATTCACACCACCATATCCCCGCACCTTTCTCTCTCTAATTCCTCGAGTCCCGTCCATCAAATATCAACAGAATTCATCGAATATTAATTTGAAAAAATACGGCCAAAACACCACCACTCCCAAACCCCCGCCAAATTAACAACATATGGCCCCCTTGCATCCCTCATCCCAAATCCACGACCCTTGGCCCTCGAATCATCCCCGTTTAGTTCGAATATCAAATCAAAAATCGTCCAGAACCTTTTAAGGATGCATGCAGATTCCTGAGCTTCGGAATGTTTAAGCTAAGTTTTCTTCTAGTTTCTCTGTTAATTTTAGTTTTAATTATCATTCTATAGGTTGTTTTTGTTTTAGACTAAACATGGTCCTCGTTAGTCCCGTTTCTAGCCTTGATCTATGCTTCATTTTTGGTCTAGCCTTTTAGGCAATTCTTTTTTTAGTCTTTGTTAATTCAATCACGATTTTTCTTTCTTTTTCTATTCTGGCCTTAATACATTCTTCATTTGTTTTGATTGATATTCAGTTTTGTGATCCCTTGCTTGTATTTATTGTTCATTGTTTTTACTTGATTAATGACAATTGCCTGATTTGGAGTGGTAGACATCCGTTTAGGACTAGGATAAGTGGACTTGAACCTTAGACATTATTATCCTCTTGTGGCTGTTAGTATAATTCTAAGTTTGGCTTTAGGATATTAGAATTAAATCTGGTATGTTTGGTTCAGTTGTTGGGTTTTCGTTAAGTTGGAATTTAGATATAGCTGACTAGTTTAATTCTGGTTAGTGCTAAATCTAATGAAAACACGTTTGGAAAGTTAATATGGTAAAAAATGATAATTTCAGTAGATTAGAAGGGTAGTATAGGTCTTGGAGGAAAGGAATCTCATATGGAACTGAACTGGAAACCCCTAGGAAATTCTAGATGGGGTTCCAATCATATTTTTAAAACTACAATGATATAACTTGGCCAGCAAGTTAAGAATTTAGGGACTAAGTGAATAAATTTGAAAATAAAAGGGACTAATGGAAAAACATAAATAAAAGAGTTGCCTTAAGGCTTTGCTATAAAAAGGGCACCTTAATGCCTTCATTTAGATGTTTTTGCTGGTAGTCTCAAATCCCTGAAAAATTCTCAAGTTTTTGGGCAATCTGAAATCCCTGAAAAAATTCCTAAGTTTTTTGAAGTCTAAAAATCCTTAAAAAATTCCCTCAAAACTTCCAGAAATTCCAAGTCTGAAAAATCCTGAAGTTCCTCGAAATTCCAGAGATTTTACTGTTCCATTAGAGCCTTTTCTTCAAATAATTCCAATTCTCTGCTATCAATTAGAAGTTCTAGCTAAATAAGATGAAGACGACTTGATATATGTGTGTTTGAAGTGCTAAACTTTCAGTAATTGTCCTGGGGTTGATTTTAAGTTGGTTGGGGTTTATGCAAGCTGTTTAGGGTGGTTTATTGATGTTGTTTGTGTTGAAGCTTTCCTGGGTTGTTTGATGCTTTTTCTGGGTTCACAATAGACTTGAGCTGTAGATTTCTGTACTGTGTTACTGCTGAACTTGCTGACCCTGCCTCCTTCTTTTATTTTTGCCTTGATTCCACGTATTACTCAATCTCAAGAGGTATATGATGGCTGGATCTGCAAATTCAAAGAATGGATAATGAAATTACTGCTTATTACCTGAAGATATCATTGTGTCACTTAGTTTAGAGTTCTATTTTAGCATAATTGAAACCATATTCCTTTGCTTGTACTAGTATAACTGTGGATTTACTCGTAAAATGGACTAGACTGATTGAAATTTTTGATGATTACTCATCTATTATTATCCTTAGTGTTGTATAGCTTGATCATCATGTGTACATTTGATTTGTTTGACTCGAAACTGTCAAAAGCCTGAGGCTGATTTTAAAATCATAAACGTGTATCTGTGGCTCATAATTGAATATTCAAGCAGTCATGGGAAGTTAGCAAGAACATCAATTTTAGTATGTTTAATTCAGGTGTAACTATCATATTCATGTAGGGGTTAAACTCAGAATGAGCTATTGATTCGAAACTGGATTCAAAAAATGAGTTGCTTGTTCGTATTAGTGTTAAACCAAATATGCTTTATAGCTCAAATCCAAAAATAGTTTAACTGCTCGTTTAAGTCATGTAATCATTGGAAGTTCATATTGAAATCAATAAGTTGACTGAGGGCTCATGTAAGCCAAAATCGGGCAGCTTTATAGTTGAATTAGATCTGGGCCTAGAAGTTTATATGCCAAAGGCCCAACACAGGTCGTTTTTCTTGATTTTTTATAAATAATAGCAATTCATAATGCTTAAATAGTTTATAGCTCTTTTAGGTTGGCCTTCAAAATAAAAACGAGGTGCGCCGCACCAAATAAAACCCATAAATTGTGCGGCCCTCTTTAAATGCTCATATTTAAATATTTAGAAATTCGGGACATGCCGTTTAGCGAACTTCATGGCTTCCCGCAAAGATAATAACATGTTAGTTGCTTTAGGCATTAATAATTTTACCTTCCTAAGTACGGGTGCACATTTATGTGACCCAAATCCAAATCTCAATGAAGTTGAAATATGTCAAAAATCGCGGGTGCATTTATGTGACGTGGTTCGCGGCATGTTTTAATGACATTGCAATTTTATTTAAAAAATATTAAAAGGGGTATAAAATAATTTAAAATTGCATTATAGGATGAACATGTATAAAAACCAGAATTTTAGCCAATTGTAATAGTTTAAGCGACCGTGCTAGAACCACGGGATCTGAAGGTGCCTAACACCTTCCCTCAGGTCAACATAATTCCTTACTTAGAATTTCTGGTTCCCAAACTCCATTTGGGCAGTAGAAAATTTCCTCGATTTGGGATTCTAAATATATCAGTGACTTGGGACACCAAAATCCAAACCTATCCCAAGTGCCGACTCTAATAAATAAATAATCCAAATTTCGAATAATTTTATTTTAATTGGAAAAAAACTCCCTTATGCGTTTTATCCTTCGGGGTAGCCGTGTAAAAAGGAGGTATGACAGCTGGTACTGATGCACTTCAAGATGTTGCTATTGCTGCAGTTCCACTTTCAACAGTTTCACCTCCAACTGAACTAGTTCCAGCCCTTCCCCATTGGTTTCTCTGCATACACATAACAAAACTATCACTAGTAATTGAATTCTTTCAATATTAGAAACAAAACAAACAACAATACTTACTGTTGATGGGCATCCTTTCTTGTTGTGTCCTACAGTCTTGCACAAAGAACATCTCATTTGTCTCCCTTTCCTTGTACCCTTCCCAAACTTCTTCTTTGGATCATCAGAAGTTTTTCTCCTTTTTTTCTTTGGTCTTCCTGGCATTGCAGTTACAATAGGTGGCTCAATAGCTGGCAATGTGCTTTTTGGCCACAAATTTATACTAGTTAAAGGTTGAATGAATCTGCTATATGCCTTAAGGTAGGTATCCTTTCTATACCAATGGTCAACATATGGCTCAACCTCATAGTTCTTATAATGCATGGTTGTAGTTGCATGTGCACAAGGAATTCCTTTGAGTTGCCATGATCTACAAATACAGGAATACCTCCTAAAGTCAACAACATATTTATATGGCCCATCCTGAATCTCATACCCTATTTCACCATTAAATTTGACTTCACATTTGGTTGCCTTTTGAGCATTCACTCCAAGTACTTCCATAGCCATGGGTGATATCTCACCTACCCATTTTCCATAGAACTCTCTCATGCTATTCATCCTCTCCATACACTTGATTCTAATTTTGTCTAACATAGTAATGATAGATTTGTGCCTAGCTGCCAATATCCAACTATTGAATGTCTCACACATGTTATTCTCCACTACGTCACACTTACTATGTTCTTTGAAGTATGCCCTACACCATGTTTCCTTGTTGTATTTCAGTAAGTCTTGAACAATATCTCCCCTCAGCTGGTCAATTTTATCCAACTTCTTGCTAATGTAAACTTCAAATGTAGCTCTTGAACACTGCCAGAATTTTTCCTTCTTTCCTCACCAGACCAAGTTTGGTTCCAATTAGCCCAGATATGTCTAACACACCATCTCATCTCAACATTTGGCAGTAACTAAGTTATTGCTAGATGAAGACCCTACAATTATAAAAATAATATTGTTAAAACTTAAACGTAAATGAAAATAATTACACTTTAAAGACAATTTATTAGAAACCATACCTTCTGTATATCAGACATGACTGTCAGCCTTTCTCTTTCAGTTTCTGTCAAGTTTGGATCATGCTTGAGACATCTGATAAACCAAGACCATATATCCTTTGATTCCTTTTCAACTACTGCCCAAGCCACAGGGAACACTTGATTATTTTCATCCTTGGAAATGCAGGAAAGCAGTTCATCTTTACATGTCCCTTTTAGGAATGCACCATCAAAGACAATTATGTTTTTGCACCCTTCTAACCATCTAGTTTTTAATGCTTCAAGACAAACATAAATACCCATAAACACCTCCTTTCCAGGAATTGAATCCTTAGATGTCCTTATCACTGTGCTAGGATTAGTAGACTTTAGCATTTCTGCATAATCATGAAGCATAGCAAATTCTTTCTTGTAATCACCCATATTCTCCTTCATAACAATTATTTTTGCTCTTCTATAGGAAGTTTTGCTCATATACAAGCCATAAGATTTCCTAAGTAAGGCTTGAATTGATGAAGTTTAATGTGAAGCTCACTAATTAAGGCTTGAATCTGATGAAGCTTAATGTAATGCTCACTAATTATTTTGTCTTTGAATTTTTTGCAATCCATGGTGGGTTACACATCTTGTTCCTTATTTTCTTGTAGCATTTATGGATAGGGTAGTATGTAATCACCCTAAAATTACTGGTCCTGCCTTCTATGCTACCAAGGATATGTCATGGATAGACTTTCTTTGTGCACTTTACCCTAACACTTTCCTACTCATTAGGTTTCAACTTAAGGTTCACACCTTTTTGAATAGAATATGTCTGCAATGCCTCCCTAAACTGTACAACATTCTCAAATATCATATACAATTTAAAAAATATTTTTGAGCAAGTCGTGTAAAAGTAGACCTTCTTACTTGGATTCCTAGCTGGTGCATCCCCTACTTCATCATAGCCAACAAGTTCTCTTTCCTCATCATTACACTCACTACCTGGTTCTGATCTATCAAAATGCCAGTCATCCCCTCCCAATTTCCCTTCATATTTTCCCCTTTTGTTCTTATGCATATCTTCAAAACCAGTATCTATAGCAACTGGACCAGATGGTATCTCATCTATATTTACTTGGGCATCCTTCTTTTTGTTGAGTTTAGACTCTCTAATTTCTGCTAAATCATCTTCCAAATCACTACACTCTTCGATGTTCTCATCTATATCAAACAGTGAGTCAGACCCTTCAAAATCATCAATGTCATCATCAAAATCAGATTCTGATGTTTGAAGGTGATAGGATGAGAAATAACCTTCACCTTCATCTGATTTTTCTATCTCTTCATTTCTATTTGCCCCTTACCCTTATCTTTGTCATTTTCAGTCCTATTTATATCATAGTTAGGACGTGACACATTAGCCCTAACATTTAACTCAATATCTTGCTTATCTATTTGTATAGTTAGGTCTAGTTCAGTTATGTCCTTAACAAGAATAGGCTCACTAATTTTATGGACAATACAAACATCAACAAAGTCACCACCTTTCAATGTATTAAGAAAGTTTAACACATCAACATCTATTTATAAAAGGTAATAGCCACCCCTTTTATTAACTTTGCACCCAAATATCTCAACTTCTAAAACTTCTAAGTCACTAGCAAACTTGTGAAACAACTTAATATGTAGCTTATCAACATCAACTATAGCTAATTGGGGACAAAGTAGTCCATTTGCTTACCTTAGGTCAGGGTTGGATTTAGGTTAACTAGGGTTGAAGCCATTTTCTTTTCATACTTGCAAAGTAACCAAAAAAAAATAGTGTTATCAATGACTATTTGTTATCAAAAGTTGCAACTTTACACAACTCCATAAACATACCAATAAAAAAGACAGATTATTAAAGTAAAAAAGCTTTCAAGCTTTCTTTTTCGTCCCCACAATGCCTTATAATATTTAGAAATACTGTGGTGGACCACTAGCAAGAAGGAGACCCGACAAATATTACAAAAAAATGCATAAACCTAAGATGAAATTCTACTTTGACAATAAAAATCCAAAATACTAAACAGAATAACCAATTATGCCATTACATGCATGGTACTACATTAAAAAGGGCTTTCACCGTAATATGTAGCAAAACACAAAAAAAGCCCTATATATTAAGGGAGATTAAACGACAATTACGCCTAACTCAGCCTTCCCCTAAAAAACCCTAAACAAACCAAAATCCCCTAAAATAGAGGGAAATTATGAACAATAAAGACAAAATATGAAGAACAAATGAAGAAACTTACCCCACAAACTTCGATACCAACTGTTCAGATGAAAATCCCGGCAACAACAACGGAGAAGAGAGGAGAGACTCACTGTTGTTCGATATTATCTAATCCCTAAGTATGCGGTAGTTGTAAAATGAGGGGAAAATGTAGGTTTGGGGGTACATAATCCTTTTGCCGATTTTTTATCTTTATTTGGCCAACATATGTTACTTGGAGCTTACGTGGTTTTATTTTATTTGACGTGGTATCCTACGTATAGGCGATTGTCATACACGCTCTGGCAGTCTCATTAGATAAGCATTTATTATTTTCGTTTTGAATGAGCATAAATGTCAAATTGACAAATATGTAAGTTTGGGGACCGGCATGACAAAGTGGTTAAAGTACCGGTGCCAATTAGGCTATACTGCCCATTAAAAAAGCTAAGGTTTCGACCTAGCTACTTCAAGTCCTTTAGGAAAACGTTTAGGATATTTTTTCATTTCACATTAGACTTTAAATGTGTCTCTCAACCCTGTAGCCACCTGTCAAAGACATAAACTCTACATCTCCGCATTTGCTTCATCCGTTCATCTTTCTTTCTCTTCTGAAAAGCTTTGCCTACTCATCGTCTTTTTCTTCAATCTCTATTTCATAGTCTTCCATCTTCAGGTACTGAGTTACCCTATAAGTCCAGCACCAGATAACGTCCTGTCAATCTAAATTTTTGAAATGTTACATTAGAAGACTATACATCGATAAGCCATAGTTGAATGGAGATCTTCTTTTTATTTTGTAAGTTTAGATGGAAATATTTAATCCTATTAATTGATGAATTTTATGATTTTAACTTAGGATTCTAAGCTGGGTTTATGATTTTTTTACTATTTGTTATTTTTGTGGTTGTATTATTTGTAGCTTTTCGTACTAAATCGAAGGAGGTCAACTTCTAACGAATGTGTTCTCTATTTTTTGGATGCTAATGCATTTTCGTTTTTGGATATGTTGTCTCTAAAATTCAAAATAAGCATCATTCTCCCTTCTTTGTTTTTCGATTTGGAGGTTTTACTTTTCTGTCTTCTATTTTTCTCCCCTTTCTTGGAATAGGAATCAGAAATAGCTAGCAACTCTTGGGGCATATACAATTAACTATGTATTTGGGTATAATATATTCTAATAATTATCATGGTTAAAAGTCTAAGTGAGAGATTATTGGGATATATACTATTAACCATGGGTTTGGTTTAGATATACTATTTATTATGAAATAATATTCAGTTTTAATAAAATTTTAAATAGATCATATAATAGTCTGTGTCATTTGCTTCTATTGTAGATTATTTAGTGTATAAAGTTTAGCTTATACACGGAAGATTAAATTATCGGTTCTTATAAGTATAAAGTTTGTGTTCACAATCTAATGATAGAATTGGACAAACTATCAGGAATGATTGTAGCACAAGATTAAATATAATTTATCTTAATTATGTGAATGGTTTAATTCCAACTTCTTGTGCTAGTACATTTGTATGTATTGAATGGACCAGGTAGAGAAAAGTTTTTTATACTGACTTAATAAAATAAACTCTCTAGCCATTAAATATACTTATACCTTAATCTTGATAATAATTATTATTAGTTGTGTATATTATTATTGTTTTGATTTATTAAAAGGCGAGATTCTTTCGTGGGTCAATATGCCTGATAAATTGAATAATAATAATGTACATTGGCGAAGTAATAGTTAGTTGATGGAATCCATATCTCGGTTTAGAGATTAATGATACGCCTTTATGAAAGCTTATAAGTTTTCATGTGTAAACTCGGCCGGTGGATTTTGTATCTGACACATGAAATAAGTTAAGCGAAAGTCTAAAGGAAATAATCAATAAATCAAATCGTCAGTAATTTAATTTATTTGATTAGTATCTGAGTCTTAACATGGGAAGTTAGATAACATTTAATGGATGAATTTCGAAATTGTATAAGGAGTGCAATTACGAATTTTTAGTGGAATAATTCGTAATTAATTATGGTGGATATTAATTTCGAGAATTATAAATTAATTTCATAATTGGAAGCTTTGTTAATTAAATTATGTGGTCCCTACTGTACATAAATAATAGGAAATAAAGGAATCCTTTTTTTGGTAGAAAAGAAAACCCAACAGGTTTTGGAAAAGGGTCTTAACCCTTAAAACATGTGCTATAAATACATAAGGTTTTCCACCTAGAAAGAAAAGTACCTGGTGGCTGAAATTTTCAGCCAAGTTTTCCTAGAAATTTCGCTCACACGAAATTATTATTTCCGGTTATCATTTGGGTAACACAGTAGAAGACCGTGGAACGTTCGAGGATCATGATTGTTCGGATGATGGAGATTCCATTGAGAAGTATGGAACAGAAGGCTCACGTGGTAGAAGAGATATGTTCACGCTTCAAGAGATAACCCGTGAAATCTCATTTATGCTAGTTGTCTTGATTATATGTGATTTTGATAATGGAATTGATTCCGATGCTTATTATAATCCATCAGAAACTTCAACATCATCAATCCAGTGATTGATTTCTGAATGCAAGATGTAGAATATGACTGAAATTTGGAAACTTTTTGGACTTGTGCAAAACTCTTCGTTGTATTGTGCTCTCTAAGTGTGCTTGTTATCAATTGGTGTTTTGATTTTTCATCCGAAATTGAAGCCAAATATGCTTTTCTCTCTCTCAGATTTTAACGATAGAAGTTTGTCTTCACTAAAAATTTAATCTCGAGTGGCGCTCTTACTTGGCTTAATGGTCAAAGTTTTTTGGTCTTGGTTTGACTACTGCTCTAGATATAGCAATTTTTAATATTAGGAGCAAAGTAACTTTTTTTAACTCCTTTGCATCTTCTTGATGGCATAATATAACATATTTGTTCATTAAAAGAATATAATCTTGCGTACACTTCATCAAGAATTGTTTTGTTTTTATTGATGTGCACACTTCCACAAGGACATGCTAATTCCAATAAGAGATTAAAAGAAGTTTCCCTACTATGATGAGCTTGACTGAATATGAATGAGTCACTATTGGTTACATATGTTTGGTAACTACCAAACTTCTTATCTTAAAGACATGGGTGTTAATTATTTATTTTATCTCTTTCTATGTAAGTTAAAGCGTTAAGATCATTACATGATTTGATATTTTAGTTCTATTATGAAGAGTTCCTTTATGATATTTATAATATGGAGTATTTGTTATAAACTAAAGCAAAAGACAAGAACAATAGAACAAGAACAATAGCAATAGAGAGAAGAGTAGAGAGAGTTCTTCTTATTGAGTTGAGAGGGGTGAATTACAATGGTAGAGAGCACCTCTATTTATAGGGGAGAGGAAGATTTAGCTACCACTAATAGAACTCTAAAATCTCTCTAATTAGATACATTAAAGACATTCACCTTAAATAGAAGTGTAAGAATCTTCTATTTCATAACACTCCCCCTTGAATGTCTATTCAATGATGTGCCTCATAAAACCTTAAAACCAAAACCCAATGGGAAAAATTAAAGTAAGGAAAAAGAGTACACATGTTTGAATATGCGCCTATTGGTTGCCTCGTTAAAAACCTTGCAAGGAAAACCCAGTGGGACAAAACCTTGTAAGGGAAAAAGAGTGCAACGCGCATTGACTCCCCCTAATGAGTACATCGATTTATATCCTTGAGCATTTGCATTCCAATCTTGTGCATCATCTTCAAAACGATCTTTGGTAGATGCTTGATGAATAAATCAACCATATTGACTTGAATAAATATTCCGCACCTGGAAATCATCATTCTTGATAGATATGAACATTTTCATATGATGTCGTGGAATAACACTTCAATATCTCCATAGATGCATTCTCAATGCCATCATGCTTATAGTTATAGCAAGATACATATGTACACAAATTGTACTTAGGATGTGGTACTTCAGGACCAAGGATTGCATATGCTTCAAGCAACTTAAATCTTTCAAGTTAAGTCATATAAGTCACATAATAAACTTTAGCTGCATATCAAGCTTTCATTAGTGATACTGAACAAATAAGATATCGAAAACTGACTATACATACCTTTGACTTTTATCTTTCAAGCATTTGAACTATATGTTCAAAACTACATGTCTTTCATATGGAATCAATTCTTCTTGAATTGTATCTCTTCCATTTAGTTACTTTCTTTGAGTCAGCAAATGCGTATAGCATGCTTTGCAATATGTTGCAATTGAATTATCCCTTTTATGAACTTCAGGTTCATATCATGATATTCGGGGATATACATATACAAATGAAAATTCATCCCATGTAACACTTTCTCAAGTGTTTATCATGTCTCCCCCTCATGTTAGTAAAGCTAACATATTTCCTCAACTTTGGGAAATCATCTTTGTGCATTATGTCAATATACACAGCACCTTAATATAAGATGAAATTATTTGGTTCCTAACCTTGAACCACTTTTGAGGGGAGAATATACTCTTGTATACAACTTATATCAAACTGATATATACAACTTCGTTCTCATAAGGAACAGTTTAGCTATTAAGTGGAAGCACTCAATAATTATCTTGCTAAACCAACTTTGATATAAACCAACTTATCAAGATTAACTGTCTTGAGTAGAGAATCTGGAAACTATGCTCGAAGTTAGATTACTGAGCGATTTACCTCGCAAGCACTGCAAGCGGGTTAATAACAATGGCGCATGTAACCATATCATAGATGCATCATATGTGGTATACATGGCAGGTGAATGGGCCCATACTCACCTTTCATATTTCCAGTATTTATGGGCTTCAACCCGAACTCTTTAGTTGGTCCGTTCATTAATGAGAACAAGCGATACAAGAGTATTCGTAAAGAACTTTCTAGTTCTTTAATATTCACCTATGTGAATTTGCACATCATACTTAAAAAGAGATAGCTAACATGAATGTCAACTGAATAAATTATCAATATTGGTAAACTTCAAATTTACACCATGACATGTGCACTTATCAATAAACTTCGGGTTTATTATGACATGAGTTTTATACCAATAGATATCCACTTTATTGTGGCATTCTTTCGTTTGTGTAGTACAAACTGGAGAACAAAGCGGGTAGCTTTTCATATACAAATTACCCCGCTACAAGTTGTAGTAATAGGAGAATCAAAGCCTTCCTTTATTTATAGTCTCAATATCATCAATCGCCTTCGCGTGTACTTTTGGAAACTGGATAAGTTTCTTTGAGACTTACTACAGCACAATACTCAATTGTGTTTCTCCAACATAGTAATAATTGGCTCTTCGAGAGCTCTCAATTAACTTTGTACTACCACAGACTGAGGTTCAAGATCCTCACATTCTTGCATTCCGTATTTTCAAGAGTCTCAGGCTCAATAGATTCTTCGTGAATCTCGGAATTAATCAAATCATGAGCGTCCTCATGTGATTCTTTCATAGTGTCATTTAGATCGTTCTTTTTCCTCTTTCTAGGATTTCGATCTTTGGAACCTAATGGTCTGCCACGCTTCTGGCGTGCATTTGACTCATTGGATATGACACTAGATATTTGTCCAATAGGGACTTCAATACGGATCGGAACATTTTCCGCGTGAATGTGGGATTTCGTTATCCTCTTCAAGTCCGTAAATGCGTCAGGCATTTGATTTGCTATTCTTTGCAAATGGATAGTCTTTTGTACCTCTTTCTTTCAAATAGAGGTATGTGGATCAAGATGAGATAATGATACATTTTTCCACAAAATTTCCCATTTGGTTTCACCGACTTCTCCCCCTAATTTTGGGAAAAGTGTCTCATCAAATTGACAGTCTGCAAATAGTGCAGTGAACAAATCTCCTGTCAATGTTTCGAGGTAGCGAATAATGGAGGACGCGTCAAACTTAACATATATTCCTAACCTCCTTTGCAAACCCATTTCGGTGCGGGATGGCGGTGCTACAGGCACATATACTGCGCATCCAAAGCTTCTTAAATGGGATATATTGGGTTCATGACCCAAAACCAATTGCAATGGGGAATATTTGTGTTAATTCGTTAGTCAGAGACGAACTAGCATTGCTGCATGCAACATGGCGTGATCCCAAACCGAAGTGGGCAGCCGACGAACTAGCATTGCTTCATGCAAAATGGCGTGACCCCAAACCGAAGTGGGCAGCCGACAAACTAGTATTGTTGCATGCAAAATGGCGTGAACCCAAGTCGAAGCGGGCAGCCTCGTTTTCATGAAGAGTTCAAGATTATTCTCATCTATTGTCTCAATATGATATCCATTTTGAATGATATCTTTAAAACTCAACAAGTTCCTTTTAGACTTGGAGGAGAACATTGCATTCTCTATGATTAACGTCATGCCTTTGGGCAGAGTTACAATTGCTCTTCCGGAGCCTTCAATCAATTTACTACTTCCATAGATTGTAGTAATGTTTGCCTTACACAATTACTCTTCTTTTCTTGAGTATTGTATGTGTAGTACATGAATCAACTAGGCAAATACTTTTACAATTGGACGTTGGTCCAAGTTCGCTTTGTGAGATATCCATATTTGCTATCCCATAGTTTAACATACAAAAGAAATACACGAACATAAGAATAAACAAGTTCAATTCTTTTGTGTCACATAATATTTTCAAAATCTGCTACTAACAGTTGGCTAACAAAATCAGATATGTTATCCATAATCAATTCCTTTGCAGTTTGAAAATTTCAGCGTTTTTCATAAGACAATCGATTATTAAACACACACAATCGATTGTTTGAACATAGACAATCGATTGTTAAACACACACAATCGATTATTTGTTATTTTTGAAAAACTTCGGATCACACTGTCTTAAGACAATCGATTGTTAGACATAGACAATCGATTGTTGGTTATTTTTGAAAAATTCCAGACCTCACTGTTTCAAGACAGTCGATTGTTAGACAAAGACAATCGATTGTGGATGATTTTTGAAAATTTCCAGACCTCACTGTTTTAAGACAATCGATTGTTAGTCAACGACAATCGATTGTTGATCAATTGTTTTTCAACTTTAATGCGAAAATAGTTGATAATCGACTAGTTTTTCAGGCTAGTCGATTACCCCCACTGGAAAATAAAAGTTTTATTGATATTTGAGCATATTGAGAACTAATACAAATATCATATCATGAACTAGCTAATACGAGCTAATACTAATGACTATTAGTTTATTCATTAACTAATACAAATAAATCAAACAGCTCCATCTTCTTTCATCACCGATCCATCATCGATTAGGTGGTCTATCTTCCCATCGGGTTGCTTAAAGAAGTCTGCCATATTCAAGTTGTCGTCAGAGACAAAATTCGTTATGGGGCGTTTACTCTTTCGAGATGCTTAATAAAGGTCAACCAAATGTCTTGGTATACGGCAAGACTTAGACCAGTGCCCGTTTTCACCGCAACGATAATATATAGTTTATGAACTATTTGCTTTTGGATTCTTATCGTATCGTGCTAGTGGCAGATGGGTGAATCCTTGATGTTGAGATATTCAATCTTCAAACTTTCATCAAGGTGATGGCGCAAGAAAATCAAGGCCTTCATACAGTTTCAAACCTTCCTTAAGGTAATGGCGCAAGAAAATCAAGGCCTTAGCATAGGTTCAAACCTTCATCAAGGTGATGGCGCAAGAGAATCAAGGCCTTAGTATAGTTTTGGGTGGATGCACTATTTCTGTTTTTAATGGCGTCTTCGAGACCCATAGCATCAAAGTGGATTTCATCATCCAACACCATAGTTCTTGCCCGAAATTTCGAGGGCAACGAACTTTCTTTTCATATGACACAATTACATCAAGAGCGTGTTCATACTTACGGGCTCTATTACAATTATCACATTCACTTCAGGGAATGGATCAAAATCATGTGCTTTACACAAGCTGCTACCACATTCTCTAAAGGGAATGGAGCAAATTCAATTGGACGGAATTCTTTGTCACGTCCACAATCATACATGAATTTAATCATGGCAGGACATAGAGATTTTACCACTTCGTGTGGTTATAATTTCTCACAAACTCCATTAGAGTTATAATCAAACTTTGTATATAAAATTTATAGAATTCCAAGAATTTGAAAAGAAAAAGTAAATTACTTACCTTTAAGGTATACCAAATATATTTTCAATATTTTCTTCCTTTCTTCCTTTCCTTTCTTTCTTTCCTTTCTTTCTTTCCTTTTTCTTTTCAACTTTTCGTTTCTTTCTGCCTCCTCCTTTTTTTTTTCTTTTTTTTTTTCTTTTTCTTTCTTCATTCTTTCTTTGAAGAAAAACCCTACACAAGTAAAAGTTAAGACAATCGAAAATTAAATTAGGAAGAGGGAAATACCTTGGATTTTCGAGAATGATACTTGAGACGGTAGAATCTCGTGCTGATAACGTGTTATAAACTAAAGCAAAAGACAAGAACAATAGAACAAGAACAATAGCAATAGAGAGAAGAGTAGAGAGAGTTCTTCTTATTGAGTTGAGAGGGGTGAATTACAATGGTAGAGAGCACCTCTATTTATAGGGGAGAGGAAGATTTAGCTACCACTAATAGAACTCTAAAATCTCTCTAATTAGATACATTAAAGACATTCACCTTAAATAGAAGTGTAAGAATCTTCTATTTCATAACAGTATTGAAATTTTGAGTGTTTTTATCATTTAGGTTGTATTAACATGTAATAGATGTCATAAATTAGTATGTCTCTAGATGATTGAATGTGAGTCCTTTTTGAACAATAAAGAGTGGAAGTCCAAATAAATACACTCCTATCATGTGGTTGTATTAACAAAGTTGGACGTCTTATTCTACACTTTTTTCCCTTTTTGATTTTGAAAGTATTGTTTATACTGCAAGAAGAACAGATGTAGCAACATATTTTTTAACGCATTACAATGTTCCTATGCATTTATAGAAACTGTTCCTTTGTATACTTTTTTTTTCTCTGTTTACTTTATTGTTATTTTTGCTTAAACTTCCTAGACATATCCTGGTTCGATGATTCTATGTCAATTTACAGTCACTTCAAGAAAGAGTTGGCAGGATAATTTCAATCGGCAAACATTCGATTTAATTGAACTAGAGCAAGGTGTCTTAAAAAGTCTTGCATCAAACTACGATTGCATATATGTAAAAAAGATATTGTTAGCAAGATTCTAGATGCAATATTATGTACTCAAGTCTTATAGCTTGTATGATATGGTGTTCATCTCATTCAAATGATTGGATAGCTAATTTTGTTGATTTGAGTTGGTTTAGTAGCCAACCTTATTGAAATGATATAATTTGGTAGCCAAATTTTTTTTGACTTGGTTTGGTTTGATAGCCAACCTTATTGAAATTATGAAAAAGATGTGCAAATTTGTCAAATATTATAAGCTTTAGGGAGCGAGGTTTTGGCTATAAAAGGAGAGATTCAACTCTCATTTCGTCACACCAACAAAGAGAGAAAAGAGAGAGAGAGAGAGAGTAATGTATTCCATAGACTATAAGAAAATAATTTGTGAAAAAAATAGTGTGAAAGATATTGTAGTGAGGTGGAAAAAATAAAAGAGTGTTCTTTCTTTTGAGGATGTAGTGGTCTTAGGAGTATTTGTACTCGTTACCGCATAATGTAAAATTCCTCGCTATAGTGATATCAGTTGCTCTTCTTGGCCGTGGTTTTTTCCTTGTTCAAAAGGGTTTCCACGTAAAATCTTAGTGTCATTATTGCTGCATTTCTATTTTTGTTGATTTAATCATAACTTAGTATTTCGCATTTATCACTAATACTATAAATATTATTTGATGAAATTTATTCCCAACAAGTGGTATCAGACCCAAGGTTTTATCTGAGTATGCTCTGTGGTTGTAGCATGAACTTCCACGTCAGAAAAAAATTACGTTGTCTCCTAATAAATAGTATTTGTATTTGTGATAAACGATGTAAGCTAACACTAGTAGAATAGTTACTTTGAATCGCACAAATTATGCCATTTGGAAGGGTAAAATGGAATATTTTTTCTATGTCAAGAATTTTCATCAACTTCTCTTCGCTACTATAAAGCCTGATAATAAATAAGATGAAGAGTGAAATTTGTTACACAAGTAGGTTTGCGACTTTATTAGACGGTGGGTTGATGATAATGTTTTAAATCATATTTCGGGGGAGACATATGCTCGGACCATACGGGAGCACCTTAAAAGTATGTATGCTCGGAAAACTAGAAACAACAAGATGTTTCTAATAAAGTAGATGTTGGGTTTAGAATACCATGATGTTCTGTGATGATAGATCATCTGAATAATTTTCAGGGGATCATGAACCAGTTATCTACTATGGGCATTAAATTTGATGAAGAAATTCAAGGCCTGTTTCTACTTACTTCCCTACTAGATTCTTGGGAAATTCTTAGAACTTCATTATCAAATTCTGCTTCGAATGGTGTGATCTCTATGGATCTTGCCAAGAGCAACCTTTTAAATGAAGAGATGAGAAGAAAATCTCAGAGTTCCTCCTCATCAGATGTGTTGGTGACTGACTCTAGGGTGAGAAGCAAAAATCGGGGTTCTCAAAATAGAGAACATAATAGAAGCAAATTCAAGAAGCAAACTTAAAGATATTGAGGTGCTATCATTAAGGAAAGAAAGGGCACATAAAGAAGTTTTGCCGGATTTTAAAAAAGGAGAATAGAGACAAGGAAGAACAGAAAGAAGATGTCAATCGTGTGGACACCGTCACTACAGAAGATATTGTTACTGTCTGTGATGCGGATCTGATAAATATTGCTTGTGATGAGTCAAGACGGGTTGTGGACAGTGGTGTCGCATCTCATTTTTGTACCTTTTTACCACTTTTTGGCAGTCCTCGTCTCTCCCCCCAAACTTATACTTTTGGCATGTGCTAAGGAAAGATCGGGTTCCTAGGGAAGGTATCTTTTAGAACGGGTAAAGGCTTGTATCTTAGTTCTTGAAGGAAAAAGGTTTCAGTCTCAAATGGGTTGATTAGAGATTTTTTAAAACTTTGGTAGGCTATGGACGGGCTCAAGCTATCATTTGGACCAAGGAGAGCCTATAATCCAGTCTCAAGTCAAAATTCACGTAGGATTTCACCTTAACAAAAATTCAGAGTACGTTTTAGACCAATGGCTCGGAACTTGACTTGTAATGTAATTTTTCACCACACATACCATGGGATCACTAAAGACATAGAGTCGGGGGCCCATAATGACCTTAGATAAGATTTGAGCATACAATGGTCCTGAGAAAACACTTGATGATTATCGATCAACCCAAGAGTCTCAAGGTCACAACTTTCACCATCCTAAACACAACACTTTATTTTTGACCATAAGATCAAAGACAAATATGCTAGGCCCAAGTGAAGCTTTGCTTGAGGCACCCTTAACCACAAACTACTAAAAAGCAAAAATAAAATAAGAACGGACTCAAACACTTAAGAATGTTGTCTCGCCATCCATCATTGGGAAAAGTCACCGGTTCTCACAAACTCCACTTTGAAAAGAACCGTGGCATTGAGAAAACCAAAGACTTATTGCAAATGTTCAAAACAAGAAGTTACGAACATAAATAAGAAGCTAAGAAGGAAACATTTGCCCAAAGCAAAATGACGTACAAGACGGGATTTAATCGTATATACAATAGATGAGATGAATATGTACAATGTAACATAACTTTATATACAAACCAAAAGTAAAATAAAAGTACGATAAATGTAACAAAATGTTAAAATTATATAAAAACTAAAGATGAAAATAAAGAAAGCATAAAAACTGTCAAATATATATATATATACAATCATCCAAATCCACAAAAGTAGGGCCTACCCCCTCAAATAAAAGCTGGCAGAGACTCCATATGGCCCGTTTGTCTGCACGGGATCCTGAGTGGTCCCTGGGTCCTCACTATGCTTCGAAACCTCAGACTGGTTCCCTATGGCATGCTGCTCTGCTGTTGGGACCTGGGCCTGGACCTGGACATGCTCGTGAGGTGCGTCTTGTGGCTGACTATAGGAGGTCTCCAGTGGGTCTGCCACCTGGATGGCTGCATTGTCTGCTCTAGGAATCAACCTCTTCCTCTTGGGAGGCCTTTGGGACTGCTCTGGCTGGGGATAAGATGCTGGTACGAGATCCTATAGTAATAAGTCCAAAGGCAGGTGATCTGTCTTCAACCTGTCAACATTATCCCTCAGCTCCTTCACGGACTCCTTGGAGGCCCGTGTCTTTCTCAACTTTGTGTGCTCCTTAGGAAGCTACTTGACAGCCTTTCTATGTGAATCAACAGCATCAACAAGCACTTTTCGGTAGTCAAGTATTTTCTTCTAGTTGCCCATAATATCCTTGAGGGCATCCTTAATAGACTGCGGGACCTGCAGAGGCAGAGGTGCTAATTGAGTTTCCACGGTAGTAATGAGGATAGACAACTTGGATGAAACTGTTTGCATCCATGTATTGATGCTAAGAAGAGCCTGGCTCAGTCAGTAAGCAGTCACTGGGTAGGCTCAGGAAGAGAGAATCTCGGGATCTGGTGAAGTGGATGGGCCCGGAGGAATGTCTGTGGATGTGGAGGCATGATGAGTAGGAGCCACTACCACAGCTGTCTCTTCAGACTGGCCAGTTGGACTAGTGGTTGTTCCCTTGAAGCTCTTGATTTTTTGGGTTATCATCACCCTGCATGCTATACCAGGAGAACGAGGCCTTTGGCTTTACCTTGATATCAAATGGCCTATTCTTAATCTTTAGTTCTCGGAGGTACATGGTCAAGAAGCCGCGAAAGGGGTAGTTTCTGTTACTTTCAGCCGCCACCTGTGTAATCACTCGTGACATCACATTCCCGACATTAATCGAGTACCCCTCCATGATCGATGCCACCAAAACTGCCTGGTGAAGAGGGAGGGAGTTGTCATGAGTAGTGGGTTCCAATCCGTTGCGCACAAATATTTTCCACCCCTTGGCCTCAAAGTTCAAGCTTATTCGCAAAATTTTTAATTCCCGCATTTAGTCAATCGAGGTGTTATCTGGGATTGCCAGATACTGTGCCAACCAAGGATGGACCTCTTCACCTAATTCCATCTTCGCCAAGTATAGCGACTCATCCTCCTCAGCAAAACCCAAGTAGTCATTAATTGACTTTTTCATCAAACAACACCTTCAAATTTTGCACCTTGGTCAATTTGGTGCCCTTTTTGATGTGGGCAACATTGGTATAGAATTCCTTGATCAAGTTCTCGTTCACATCTGTACAGTCCCCAAAAAATAATCCCAACCAACTCTCTCTCTAAACTGCCTCCTCATATTAGGGTTGTGAGGCAGCAAGTCTCTATTAATAAAGCTCCTCCCCAGGATTAACTTCCTCACCGACCACCATTCCCTAAATTTGTGGTACGCTACCTCGCTCACAGACCAGTTTTGCCACACCTATGATTTCCTAGTTCTAGTAATACATCTCACCTAAGGTTCACATCCTTCTCCTACTTCTCCCACTACCCCTTCTCCTTCTTCTTCTTCACTGTCTTCTATTGCACCCTCTCCGGATAATGAAGCTGTGGGAGAGGTGGAGTATTCCCCACTACCTTCAACTAAGCCTTCAACGACCCATAAGATACATTTACTGAAGCTTGGGCAGTGGGGGAAGGTGGATGCGTGTCTCTTAGCATGATCCTTTCCGGCCAGTCAGGGACAAATTCTGGCACGGAGTCTGAAAATACCTCCTGGGAAGGCTCATACTCACTCCTCGACTGATCAATAGCCATATCAGCAACTTTGATGATCTTCCTTGTGTTTTTAATGTTTTGCCGGGCTTGGGGAGTTAATCTTATCATTTTCTATTTCCTTCCCTGAGAGAACTCTTCTCTGTCTGATTGTTTAGAACACTTGCCTCTTTATTTCACCATTTTCTGCACACACATCCATTAGACTTGTTAGTATCAGCAGAAGCTATTAAGTTCACAATTGCAAGATAGAAAAGAGTTGCAGACAGTTGTAGGTTTTACACACTACGGACCGCACAAAATGAAGTGCGGCCACACAAAGGTCAATGCGGATCACACAAAATGGCGATGCAGTATGCACAAAGGTGGGGTTCAGACTACCCACTCTCCATATCCAGGCATACGAACCTCACAAAATGTACTGCGGCTGCACATAGACCAATGCGGACCGCACAAAATGGCACTGCAGTCCACATAGAGTTATGATTCAAACTACCCACTCTCTGTATCCCTGAAATACGGACCGCACAAAATAAAGTGCGGCCGCATTGGGACCAATACGGACCGCACAAAATGTAATGTGGCCGCAATTCCCAATCTTCAGATAAACAGAGACTCAGCAATGCGGTCTGCATAAAATGCCATTGCGAACAGCATTGAAGCACCGCGGACCGCATAGAATCGACTGCTGTCCGCACAGAATCAACTGATGTCCGCACAGAGTGCCCATAAGAAACACTAACTTAGGGTTCAAAATAATTTGATTATAAGTCCAATCTAACACCTAAGTGTTTTCCTAGTGATTTTAACTACTTAAGTCCACATTAAACAAGAAAATAACTAACCTAATCTACCAGATTGGAAGAAATATGGGAAGAACAGGACGAGAAACAAGAAAAATAAAAAGTAAAAGAAAAATAACAAAATTAACACAATTAAAAGAATTTAATGTTACCACATGTGAGAGAAACTAAAAGTTAACAATTCCAAGCAATTAATTATGAGCAAGATGGGAGATGAATAGTGATGTTGTGAGTCTAAGAGTTGAAAGATCAAAAAGTGTAAAAGAAGGGCCTTAGGACCTATTTAGAGATAAAGGACTTGGGGCGCAACTTACCAACCCAGTGTGGACCGCACAGAATAGACTATGGTCTGCACCACATAGTTTATTTCAAGTTTGATAGGCAACCCACTACGGTCCCTACAAAATGCCATGCGGCCATAGTGGTCTACCACGGGGCGCACAAAATGTAATGCGGCCATGGTGGCAAACTTGAGAGAATTGGACATTTCATCCTTCACCAGTGCGGTCTGCACTAAATATAGTGCGTCCGCATTGACAACTTCAGAGACTTGAACACTTTTTCCACTATGTCCTGTTGTATCAATACAATCCTGTAGCATCTCACAACCAGTTAGTCCAAAAATCAATCCTATAATACAATGTAAATCAAATAAAAACAAGAAGAAAAACACATAGGTTGCTTCCCAAGAAGTTCCTGATCCGAATTCCCTTGGTTCTGTTGACCTCTCTATCTTCTTTAGTTAACTAGCATGTTAACACCCTCCATGGCATTCACTTGTCGAGGATTTTGGACTTGTTGCAACAGTGCTTTTGCTAGTTGGTTCATGGTTGTTGTCAACTCAGCTATCGCCTGCCCATTATCATGTAATTATTTGTACAAATGAATGACTATTGGGGTCACCCTGGGACATATTGGCTCTACTTTGCCAAGCTGAGGACGTGTCAGCCTTTTCGTCAAGAATGGCACAAGCTGCATCATACATCAATTTCATTAAATTTCCCCTAGAAAGTTGATTCACTATGCTTGATTTGTTGTGTTAATGCCCTGGTACAAAGTTTATTACAACATGTTCTCCGTCATATCATTGTTAGGGAATTCCTTCACCATAGTTCTATATCTCTCCCAAATCTCATGTAATGGTTCGGTCGGATCCTACTTGAAAGCTAAGATCTCATCCCGCAAAGCTGCCATATGTCCAGTGAGAAGAACTATGCAACGAACTTGTCCAACAACTCATCCCAAGTAGTGATGGAATGGTTGTGAAATCGCTCAAGCCAATCTAAAGCCTTCCCTTTAAGTGAAAATGAGAAGAGTCTCAACTGGAGTGCATCCTTAGACAAATTAGTTTGCTTGCTCCCCGAACATGTATCCACAAACCCTTTTGAGTTGTTTGTAAGCATTTTGAGTGGCAGCCCATGAAGTACCCACGCTGCTCCAACAATGTCAACATCACATTTGTAATTTGAAATTTGCCTGCCCGGATTCGGGGTGGAACAATTGCACTTGCGTAGCCTTGTTTTGGGAGCACTCGAGGAACCGCTCTTGGAGGTGGTGAAGGAGGCTCTGGAACATTGTCATTAACATTGGTCTAGCGGCCTCTTCGTTGTCTTGGAGGTACAAGAGACACCTCGTGCTCTCCATTATCATCAACCTTCTTCCCCGCAATCACATTTCCAAGAGGGTCATTATCATTTATTGCCATTTTGTACCTGGAGTTGTGACGCACACAAATTAGTAACAAAGAAGGAAAGAAGAATTAAACACAAAACTATTTAGATAGATAGCCAAAATCGTTAGCTCTCTGGAAATAGCGCCAAAAAGTGATCAAGGCCTACCCTTCACTACTATTGAGTAGCGAGAGAGGATTGAAGCAGTTTTTACTTAATTAAGGCCAGGATGGGAGCTAGATATTGGAGTCGAGTGTCTATCTAAAGCGGAGTTGTGTTTTTTCTCTTAATTTCACTTCTAAACATTTTTGTATTTTTGTTTTACTTCTAATTTTATCAACTACAATGCTAACTTAAATTAGAATAAGCTAAGAGTAAAATACTACGGGTTGTTCAAATGGTTAAAAGGAACTAGGGTAGTGACTTTCGCCTATGTGGTCAATTAACGGATACTTGAGTTTTATGCATGATTGACATATTTGGGGAGTATGATATAACCTTCGCACGATTTTACCCACTCTACACCTCTCGGTGATTCGAGTGATTTTGCCCGAATTGACTTTCTCAATTCCAATTGGGTATGCAAATTTGCACAAGCAATCAAGGTTCAAGTCGGGTATTACTATCTCTAGGTTTAACCCTTTAACTGGGGTTATCAATCTCTTGAGTATGCCCCAATTCCTTGTTGGACCAATTTCTGATACTTAAGCTCTCTTTCTCAAGAAGAACCAAAGTCAACTAAACACAAACTAGTGTTTGCAATCACTAACTTAGAAATTAAACATGAAATTAGCCCAGATATCAAACAACCATAGTCAATCTAGCCCTAAAACACAAGACCCATCAATTACCCACACTAGGTTTGAGCCACACCCCCTAACTTATGGGTCTAACTACTCATAATTAGAGAAGAAAACAAAGAAATAGATGAAGAAAAACTCATATTAATTAATTGTTAAATTAAACTTGAAGATTCAATGTTGAAATACAGCTAAAACTACTCAAGAAAACTAAAATATTCGAACCACAAACGCAACCTTCAATATTCACTAACTGCATGATCAAAAAATGGAAAAGAAGTTATTTATACTAAACTGAAAATTGTGGACAAAAATACCCATATGAGGCTAGTACGGTCCGCACAAAATCGCGTGTGGCCTCACTAAGGCTCTTGACATAAAATTCCAGCTCTATGAACTCGGCCAATGCGGACGACACAAAATCGAGTGCGGACGCTGTGGCTTCTAGTGCGGTCCGCATGGGATGGAGCGTGGACCGCATTGCCTTCAATCTACGAAGTTGGCACCTCTCTGATCTTTGGTTTTGCGGACTTTTCTAAATCGAGTGCGGCTGCAGTGACTCCAATGCGGACCACATTATATCTCATGCGGCCGCATTGCCCCAATTGGCGTGGAAATCACCTTCTCTAAATCTCACTTGTATGGACCGCACAAAATGATATGCGGCCTCATCGGGCATATTTTGCCTGAGCTTTGTTTTATCTTGGTGCTTGTGCAAGTTTCACTTCTTTTTGAGTTGAAATTTGACATCTTGTCACTTTGATGATCAAACCTGCAATCAAGCACAATTTGTGAGCCTTTTTGGACTATTTTGTACCAATTTCTAATCAAAATATAAGCAAGAAGGAGTATAAAATGCATCAAAATCCTTAGTTATCAAATGTCCATCAAAGAAGGTATAGAATTATCTTCCCGCTAGCTGATCAAGCATTTGATCAGTAAAAGGCATAGGGAAATGGTCTTTTACATGTGGCACTGTTGAACTTTCGATCATCCATACACGCCCTCCAACCGGTCACCGTTCTTGTTGGGATGAGCTCATTTTTATCATTTTCAATTATGGTCATGCGCCTTTTTTCGGCACACATTGCATCGGGCTCACTCAAATACTATCGGAAATGGGGTAGACTACCCCGACATCTAACCACTTGATGATTTATTTCTTAATCACCTCTTTCATAGACGGGTTCAACCGTCATTGGTATTCCACACTTGGTTTAGTATCATTCTCCAATTGGATTTTGTGTCTGCGAATTCCGGGGGAATCCCCTGGATGTCTGCAATTATCCATCTAATAGCTTGCTTATGCTTCTTCAAGACATCCAACAATTTTTCTACCTGCACATCATTCAACAAAGAAGAAACAATTACGGGTAAAGTATCATTTAAGCCAAGAAACTTATACCTCAAGTGTGGTGGAAACGATTTGAGCTCTAGTTGCGGTGGTTCGATAATGAAAGGCTTTGCGAGAGTAGTGGCTCTATTCTCCAAGTTGAGAGAGAGTTTTGCCGAAGCATAAGTGTAAGATCCATGCTCCTCCAATGCATTTACCGATTCCATATACCCTTTCATATCTTCACTATCAAAGTTCACCAAAATAGCTACCAATGCCTCGCCGATGCATTGTTCTTCCATTTTTGTTTCAATCACATCCTCTACTTAATCAACAACATCGATCATCGAGATGCTTTCATACTCATGTGGTAGTTTCATACCCTTTCTTGCTTGGAATGTAACCTCTTTATCATTCATATGAAATTTGATCTAATTCCATTCTGAATCCATTAGTGCTCTTCCTGTGGCAAGGAGTGGTCTCCCCAAAATCATGGGGATCTCTTGTAAAACGCACAATCAAGGATTACGAAATCGGCGGGTAAATAAAGCTTTCCAACCTTAACAAGCACATCATCAACAATTCCCACCGGTCTTTTTATGGAACGATCGGTCATCTGGAATCTCATACTTGTGGGACTTGGCATACCTAACCTCACTTGCTTATAGATGGCAAGAGGCATTAAGTTGATTCTAGCCTCATTATCACAAAGGGCTCTTGCAAAATAAGGGGCCTAATAGCACATGGAATGGTAAAAGCTCCCAGATCTTCTTTCTTTTGAACGGTGGATGCTGCAATGATGGAACTAACCCGATGAGTCACGTTCACCACTTCATTCTTGGTGGTTCTCTTCTTTGTGATCAAACCTTTCAAATATTTAGCAAACCTCGACATCTCTTGAAATGCTTCAACAAATGGAATATTCATTGATAATTGCTTGAGAATGTCATAGAAGTTTTTGAGTTTGTTATCATAAACCTTCCTAGTAAGTCTTTGAGGGAAAGGAGGAGGAGGTCTAGGAATAAGTGGAAGAGTTTCTGGTGTCTCTTTTACCTTTTCCTTTACCTCTTCCCAGTTCTCTTTTTGCACTTGCAACTCTTCCAGAATCTTTTCAACTTCGACAACACTTGGCTCTTCAACCTCAATCCCTTGTTCGGACTCTTCTACTTCAACCACTTGTTCACCCTTTGCTTGTAGTACCTTCTCACTCAGAGTAGTAGTTGCCAAGATATGAGAAGTTGGACCACTCCCACTACTCCTTGGGTTCGCAATTGTGTCACTAGAGAGTGTTCCCTTTTGCTTTGAATTTTGTTCCTTAGAGAGGTATCTCATTTGCATCTCTAATTTTCAATGGATATGGTATGAGAGTGATCATGCTCAACTGAGTCTCACAAAAGACTACGCGGGTGTTGCAATTATAATCTGAGTATTTATGCCCATAGTCAAACCACAGGGAACTAACCTATCAATTACTATTGTCAGATTTACTGAATTCACACAATCTGTTTTCCCAAACGTTTTGATTCTCAAGTGATGATATTTCTAACGACTAAAGACTGAAAATAATTAACTGCAATAAATTAACTAAACTTGATGTGTAAACAGTTGGAATAAAGTCTAAGGTAATGGTTTCCCCTGTTGGTAATTTCCTTGGTTGCTATGTCTTATAACTATGATTTAGTTGTCTCCATATTACTGAACGCTCCAGCTATCATAAATCATTCTCAAGTAATTATGACAATTTAGTAGACACAATCTCTCAAGCTACGCTAGCTAGATTCACAATACAGTTCACTTAGATTGCACATGAGGTATCATTATCTCTAATCCAACCTCTAAACCCTCGGTTATGACTCTCATCTATACTTCGGGAGTGATGTTGTTCATACAATCACCTAAATATACACACTCTCTCTCTCGAGTAGATACATAATAAATAAGAACGGATAACTGAGGGCCCTTTCAACTATCCACAATCAAAACATGGATTAACAAATAGAGATTAACAACAAAATCCAACTATATTAATAAAACAACCAAGTCGTTCCCAACGGGTGCCACCAAAACCTTAGATTAAGGTTTTTAGCTCCTCATAACAATGGGGAAATAAACTACGAAAAGATTCACAATTGTAAATTGCACAAAAAATAAAAGAGAATAAGAACAATGATGTTTTTGGTGATCTCTCACACTTGTTTGTCTTACCAAAGTAATCTCAAAAACAAAAGCTTACCTCAAGAATCAAGTTTTTCGTACCCTGCAACATCTGCATTTACTCAACCCACTCTACACAATAGTCAAGACGTACCTTTGCTTCGTAAATCACATGCCCTCATATCACACAAGAGAGTAATGTCATGTATATAATGATAGTAATAACAACTAGGAACTCAAATAGACAGAATTCACTCACTCTCCAAAAGAAACATTCGCATGCAACAAAGACGCGCCATAGGATTGCCCCTACTGTAGCACTTGACTAATCGAGCTCCACTCAGTCTAAGGTCAATAGGACTTTATTTGGTTGTAATGTAAGATAAGGGACAGGTAGGATACATTTGGGTATAGTGACTAACCTCCCTAAGCACTTTTAATACAATTACATTGAACTTCAAGATCATCATTTATAAGCCAACACTCCACCACATTTATTTAAAAATCCCTATATCTTAGGTGCAATTTATACCAGCTACCACTTATTAATCACTATAGAATACATGAATATATATATATATATATATATATATATATATATATATATATATATATATATATATATGTGTGTGTGTGTGTGTGTGTGTGTGTGTGTGTGTGTATTTTTCTCGTGGTGCTTCTCTTTTACTCTTCACATTCCGCACCTTTTCTCTATTTCCATAGTTCCACTTTGTAAACCAAACCACCACCCCACACTTTTGTCTTTGCGTAGTCTCAATACCATTCTAGTTCTTAGTGAGTGGGAGGCAAACTGGTTCAAACAACAGGCTATTCAAATAATTGGGTACGGTTCACATTGTGGTTGCCAATGCAACAGGCTTATAGGCTCAACAGGGTTAACTGAGGTGTAATGTGTTTAAGTGGGTTCACTTTTCATGTCAGGCTCAACAAAGAAATGCCTATATTACTTCTAAAACTGAATGAAGCTGCTATTTCGTTTTGCAAACACACAGGGGAAGTTATAGGCATCAAATGTACAGCATGGAATACAAATAATACTCACACTCACTTGGCACATGATTCACTCTGGATTAGTTTATCAAGACATTCTCTTTCGAGTGTTCAACTTAGGTACAAACATAGAATTTTTAAGGCTCTCAAATAAGATTCAACCCTTGAAGCTAAGCGCTACACTCTAGCATCTATCGTGTTCAAGTGTAAGAACGCTACGAGTTTTCCTTCTTCAAATTTTTAGATTTTTGCCCATTAATCCTAACCTTAAAAAAAATCTAACTACACCCGGTTCAAGCTAAACCCTTGAAAAGAACCGTGGCCCAAAGAAAAACCAAGGGGAAGTTACTACACTAACTAAAAAATTTAAAAAATCTTTTTGGTGTTTTCTGTAGACTAGCTTCCCTCAAGAAAATTGTCTAAAGAATTCGTCATTAGGAAGAGTCTTTATATTTCCATTTTTTTCTTTCGACTTAGTCCCTCAAGAACCCTGCCGACAGAGATCCATTGTCGGGACAAGTCGCTTCTGTTTTTAATTTCCTAAATCACAATAAATGCTACTCCATTCCTAAACAACTAACATAAAACTCAAAAGAAACAAACCAAGAACAAACAAACAAATAATATTCACAAGTACAACATACAATGACATGTCCCCATGGCTTATCAATATAAAAAAATCAGTGAGGTAAAGGAACTTCCCCGAAGGGTCACTCCTGATTCGAAACTGTGTTTAGGTTTACGTTGTAGGCGCGACCCAGAGCTCTCAACCAGACCATGATCCTCTTTTCCGACTTCACTTGTCGGTCAGCCACAACATCAATACGGGTCCCCAAGTCAGCGACGGAGGTCTGCAGTCCCATCATCCGCTGCTCCAAATCATCCAGGTGAGTGCTTCAGCGTGGCTATGATGATCCTGCCTCGTCCCCTCTAGAAGAGGCGGTGATCTCATTAGTGTCCTCAACATCATCATTATCATCCTCAGACTCATCAGACGAGTCATCATTGTGACGTACCGGCACTTTTCCCTCTTGCCCAATTTTGCTTGCCCGGAACGGGGTTTTTATAGGTAACTTCCTATAAAGCTCGATTGTTCTCGGTAACATTATCCAGGATGCATAGACGGGTGAAAAGCGAAGGGAAATAGTGGACTTTGATTAGTTCGGGCAATCAGATGAATATTTCTTCAGAGAGGACTCGGGTGACATCAAACCCTTGGTGAGTCATGAAGCAGTATATCATAGCATCCCGTGGTCCATTTACATCGCTGGTATTTCTAGAAGGTAACAACTGAGTGTTGATGACAGTGAGCCAACATTTGGCCTCCCAAGAAAGAGACTTAAAATGCAAAGTCGTCGGTTGTGCCACCCATTTGGGTTGTTTGGCAGGTTTACCAATGACCTCTAGAAGTCTATCCCAATCAACCGCCGGGCGACTGGCTATGAGGTAGTGATCGGTACCCGTGAAAGCGGGGAGATGATACACCCTGTAGATTACCTTTGAAGAAGCATTAACCCGGGTGTTGCGCACTGTTACCACCTTGTCCTCATGTTTTGCCAGGTTTGCATAGAACTCCCGCACTAACTGAATATTAGCTTCCTCGGGAGTCTAAAGGAAGATGTCCAACTGACACCTCCGTAGCTCCTCAAACATAAGGGGGCACTCCCTCATCAAAGCATGCTTATCAATATGAACCTCATGGAGTAACTTCTTGGTAAGTTTTTTATTGTACCTAGTCTCAGCTTTTTTTTTAGACGAACCAAGTGCTATCAAATTATGGTGCACTGATTCGGCCCCTGGCCCGTGAGGAGCCTCTTGGGCCACTAGTAGGGGGCCCGATGTTATGTCTCTTACGTGAAGAAATCATATGACCTGTCAAAACGGAGTAATGCATATTAGTATGGCCAAGAATGGTGACTATGTATGGCTACTAATACTTCACCACAACCATGTCACAACCTCTCCTTATATCACCGTTGAAGCAATTTGTCAAACACATTGTGTGCAAGGCATTATTATTTTATATTCATTGCCCAAGGGAATCAATAACAACTTCCCCACTTCAATTATCACACACCCACGCACCCCAAACTTTCTCAAAGCCATCACCCCCTAACAACACCAGTCCAAACATTGAAAATACATCCCCTTCACCAAACCTATGCTCAAACCAATTACCCTTTAAACTAAGAAGAAAAACTAAATAAGAATAAAGTATATCACTACACTTACATTAAAACAACATATATTAGCGTAAAACATAACAAAATATAAAGAAAAGGGAAGGGGAGTCGGAATCAAACCTTGGGGGGAGAAGATAATGGGTCTTATAAGGAAGGAAGATGGAGAAGATGAGTATAGAGGGTGTGGAGTTAGGGTTTAGAGAGAGATTTGAGGATTTTGGGGGGAAACAGTTCGTGTGTTATGTTTAGAAGGAGAGGGTTTTTTTGGTTTTGTTTAGTTAAAATAAAAAAAAAGTGAAGAAAGATAAAGAAAACAAGAAAAATAAAAAATTTCAAACCTGGTGCCCTGACCGCAGTCGCGTCCGCGGTGTGCGCCATGGCTTGGGGTCCCGCGGTCGAGCCGTGGTCGCGGAGGGCACTGTTTTTTTGTCTTCTAAACATGAAGTGCATACTACACTTACAACAAATTCGTGGGTTGCCTCCTTTGCTGTGCCTGATTTAACATCGCGGCACGACGCAAGCAGATGAGCCCTTACTCCTCATTCGCATATTGGGGTTCTTTGAAAATGGTCACCATTATGTCCCTTTTTTCTTTAGCTATTCCAAGGTAATGTTTCAACCTTTGCCCATTGACTAAGAACTAGTTTGTCCCATCTTTCGACTCAATCTCAACAGCTCCACTTGCAAACAGTTGCACCACTGTAAATGGCCCTGACCATCGGGACTTCAACTTACCTGGAAATAATCTCAACCGTGAATTATACAATAATACCTTGTCACTGGGTTTAAAGTCTCTGTCCATGATGTGCTTCTCCTGAATCTTCTTCATTCATTCCTTGTAGAGCATTGTGCTTTCAAAGGCTTGGTATCTAAATTCCTCCAGCTCATGCAATTCTGTCAGTCAATTTTGTCCGACTGTTTCAGGATCCATGTTCAGTTGCTTCAGTGCCCACCAAGCTCGATGTTCTAGCTCCACCGGCAGGAGACAGGCCTTTCCAAATACCAACTTGTATGGTGACATACCTATTAGTGTTTCTAACGCAGTTCTATAAGCCAGAGTGCGTCATCAAGCTTCTTTGCCCAATCAGTTCGTGTGCCATTCACAGTCTTCGTTAGTACACTCTTTATCTCCCTGTTGGACACTTCAACCTGCCCACTGGCCTGCGGGTGGTAAGGAGTAGCCACCTTGTGGCTAACATCATACTTAGCAAGTAATTTCTCGAAGGCTCTATTGCAGAAGTGAGTGCCTCCATCTCGAATATGTTCTTTTTCAGAAATCCGATCACCACTTTTGTATCATTTGTGGGCAACGCTGTAGCCTCTACCCATTTAGACACGTAGTCCACTATAACAAGGATGTACTTATTGCCAAATGAGCTAACGAAGAGACCCATGAAGTCAATCCCCCACACATCATACACCTCTACTTCTTGAATTGGTTTCTTTGGAATCTCATGGCGACAAGAAATGTTTCCTGTCCTCTGGCATTTATTGCAGCCTTTTAACCAGAGGTGGGCATCTCTAAACACAGTTGGCCAAAAGAATCCGGCCTCTAGCACTTTCGCAGCTGTTCTGACCCCTCCAAAATTTCATCCATTAGCTGATGCGTGACAAGCCTGCAAAATCGAAGATCGTTCTACCTCGGGGACACAACTCCGGATAATATTATCAACAAATATTCAAATCAAATATGGTTCATCCCAATAATATATGCGACAATCACGAAAGAACTTTTTCTTTTGGACAGATGAAAGGTCATAGGGAACAATACTGCAAGCCAGGTAGTTTGCAAAATCTGCATACCATGGCGCATACTCAAGACTAGCTGCGAGCAGCTGCTCGTCTAGAAAGGTTTCTAGAATCTTTTCAACCTCGACTGATTTCTCAGCTCCTTCAAGTCGTGATATATGATCAGCAACTTGATTTTCTGTGCCCTTACAGTCACGAATTTCGAGTTCAAATTCTTGCAACAGCAGCACCTAACGAATCAGGCGTGGCTTTAGACTCATTTTTCTCAATTAGGTACCTGAGAGCTGCATGGTCAATATACACAATTACCTTGGAACCAATTAGATATGATCGAAACTTGTCAAAAGCAAACACAACTACCAACATCTCCTTATTTGTCATTGAGTTGTTGAGCTGTGCACCTCTTAGTGTTCTACTTGCATAGTAAATCGGGTGTATCAACTTATCTTTTCGATGCCCCAAGACTGCTCCTATAGCATAGTCGCTGGAATCACACATGATCTCAAATGGTTGCTCCCAGTTGGGAGCAACAATTATAGGGGCAGTTATCAACTTCTTCTTCAGTTCCTCAAATTCCAACCTACAATCATTAGATAACACAAAAGGGCTGATCCTTTTCAAGGAGTTTGCATAATGGGTTAACAGTTTTGGAAAAATCTTTTATGAGATATCGGTAGAATCCGGTGTGACCAAGGAAACTTCTCACCGCCTTGACTGAAGTGGGCGGTGGCAACTTCTCAATCACGTCAACCTTAGCATGGTCAACCTTAATTCCTTTTTTAGACACTCGATGTCCTAGGACTATCCCTTCTTGTACCATAAAATAGCACTTCTCCTTTTTTAGCACTAAGTTTGTCACGAAACATCTTTTGAGCACTCTGCTTAAGTTTTGAAGACAGTCTTCGAATGAATCTCCCACCATGGAAAAATCATCCATAAAGACTTCCATAAAGTCCTCCACCATATCTATGAAAATGGCTAGCATACACATTGAAAAGTCGTTTGAGCGTTGCAAAGCCCAAAGGGCATTCTCCGAAAGGCAAAGATGGCATACAGACAGGTGAATGATGTCTTCTCTCTATCTTGGGGGGCTATTAATATCTGATTGTACCCGAATATCCATCCAAGACACAGAAGTGCGATCTTTCGGCCATCTTGTCCAACATTTGGTCAATGAAAGGCAAGGGAAGTGGTCCTTTCGGGTGGCGGTGTTCAATTTCCGGTAATCCATGCAGATTCACCACCATGTGACTGTACGAGTTGAGATCAACTCATTGTTGTCATTTTTCACAATAGTCATTCCCCTTTTTTCGGAAGACGTTGGACAGGGCTAACTTAATTACTATTAGAGATGGGGAATATTATTCCCGCATCTAACCATTTGATCACCTCTTTCTTTATAACCTATTTCATATTAGGGTTTAGCCTTCGGTGATGTTCCCTGGAAGGTCTGTGCCCCTCCTCCAGGAGAATCTTATGCATACAGAAGGCTGGGCTAATACCATTTATGTCTGCCATGGTCCAACCAATGGCAGTCTTGTTATCCTACAGTACCTGTAAAAGTCATTATACCTACACATCTAGCAAACATGATGATATAATAATAGGCAAGGTCGAATCAGGGCCTAAGAATACATACCTGAGGTGATCTGGGAGTGGCCAAGGGCTTGAGTTGTACGCCACAAGGTGGCTTGATATGATGCCGAGAGCATGTATGATTATGCCACGAGATTGCTTGTTATTGTGCTTGGGTCGTAAGTGGCCCTTTCCGGAGTCTGTACGCCCCCAGTGGGCGCGGGTACCCAATGTGAGATGTGATATAGCCCAAGAGGCTGATGTTGTTCCATGTTATTGCCCGAGGAGTTGGTTCTATTTGTATTTTTCCCGATGGGATGATTTGTTTTTCTATCTTTTCTCCCTATTTTTATTTACTCCTTTGAATAATTAAAAGATGTTTTAAAGAGGTTTTGTTGTGCTAAGGTGTTTTTATAAGTTTTCAGTGTTTTATTGCATTGTATTGGCTTTATACTTCCTCTTTGTAGCATGTTGTTGTGTTTTACGTGTTTTCTTATCGCTCAACTACCTTTACTTTTATTACTCATTGAGTTGGTGCACTCACATTATTCCCTGCACCCTGTGTGTAGATCCAGGAGCCTTGTGTCCTTGTAGCGAGAGTTGATTGCTTCCACCAGCCTGTCCGGAGTTCACTAGGTAGCTGCTCGGCATTCGCAACCTAGTGCTTCTCCTTCCTATCTTTATTTTCATTTGTACTGGATTTATGGTAGACTATGTAGACTCTTCCTTTTTTAGACAGTTGTTTAGATGCTCATGACTGGTGATACCCCGATGTCGGGCTATATCTATTTCCGCTCTTGTTCTATTTCAATTAATTTTGGAATTTATTACTTATAATGACTTAAATTGGATTACTATAATTGTTTAAATGAATTGGGAATTATGTCAACCGGCCATATTTCGCAATGGGCGCCATGACGACCGAGTCCGGGTTTAGGGTCGTGACAAGCATTTGTTGTGTAACGAGCTTAAATAAAGTAGAGTTTGTTTTAGGATCTAGTAATTCAGCACAAACAAATTGATCATATGCCTCTGAAGTCAGTAAGTTTGTATTTTTCATCAAGTATAACAAAAAAACGAGCATGCGAAAGTCCCTGTTTTTGAAATTCTACTGTGTACATAAATGCAACAACTTTACCAAATATTTATCTTTTTAGTATATCTTTTTAAGCTCTTCTAGTTTTGCTTGAAATATTTGGCTAACTAAATCGGTCTATTTTGGGACTCATCTGTCGGCAATAAGTTTTCTTGAATTTTGGGCGAGAAGGATTGCATATCATAGTTAGAAATATGTCCGGTATTCCAAAACATTGTACTAATGCAATAGCATTAATATATCGCCAGCGCATATCTCTTGGTCCTTCTGTAAAGCTAAGTAAAAGTATTGCGTTTATACCTACCTCTGAGCCTTCTCTCTTACTACAGCGTAAAAGATCTAAAAGTCCTGCTAATATGTCCATTCTGAATAAATCTTGATTGAAAGAAGCGAAATCTAATCTTTGAGTTTTAACTTTTATCCATTCGTCTCAACATATTGTTGTAATAATATTCCTGAATGTAAGATTATATTTTCATCATCTCTAATTTGGAGTTGGTAACAATAGTATTCACTGCAAGAAACAGTTTCTCTTTTTCGTTTTCCTTATTGCATCACTTCAGCTTCCATGTCAAGCAATCCATCAATTGAAGTCATATTGATTATACTTGGCAATTGTTCGTATTCACAATACATATGTGTTCTAGAAGGGGCAGTTGAAGGCTTATGTTTTTTAATATCATAATGCCAACCACTTTGACCATGAGAGAACAGTAATGGATATTACAATGGGTTATAACATCCGTAATAATAGTTTACCAGCTGGCTTCTATCACTTTTTGTATATATTTGGATATGTGGTGTAGAGATACAATTATTGGTATCTTGTTCCACCCATATCCCTGCTACTTCCGACGTAGTTTGTAGATTGTATATTTGTTCTAGAACAACATCACACTTAAGTGCAATGTAGAAATCTGATAATTGTATGATATTTATTATGAATTTCAAAAATATAGAATAAGGTTGATTTTAATATTTCTATTTAATTTTTCACAGTACACCAGTTCAATTTATTTGAATATGCCATTTGATTGATCACTTCATTTTAATTATCATAGAAATATGATTGTAGATTTTTTCCTTTTTCATTACTAGGTATCAAGTCATTTATGAAATGATACATCTGCTCCTGAACTCAAAATATGTAAATATCTTTATTCCTCTTTGCCACCTCTTTGTCATAGCTTACTCCCAGGGATGTAAACACAAATATATTATTGTATGTTCTTATGTAGGTTCGCAAATGCTTTGATTATAGAGTATTTTCTATATATAGATTTCTTAACTCTTGTGGTACTTGATGTGAAATTATCTTAACAGTTCCTTTGCGGCAACATAATGCCGGTGATTCGTATTCAAATTTTTTGGCTCCACAAAATTTGCATTTGGGAATAGTCTTTAACATAGCATAATCAGTTGATGCTTGGATTCTTATTGTCTCTTCAATATATTGTTCATGATTGTATTAGACATAGATCCTAGGATACAGCAATAACAAGTGCAAGTATATAATTTTAATAGTTATAAATGCATACATGTATTTATAATTGCATATACCATCAAGAAATAACAATCTAGTTCTCTAACATGTTTCATATATTGAATGTCCCACCAAAGGAAGATACTTCTCACTTGAAATATTAGCACTTATAGAGGATGATGCGTTAGTGGTGCTTTTAATTAGCGAGAAAGCACAACGTTAGCGACCGCTTGTTTCAGCTTTATTTGCTCGTGCTCGTGCCAGGACAACCTCTTTTTTATCGTACTGCATCAATCTATATAATTTGCGTCACCTAATCTTCTTTTCAGCATGTATTTTTTCGGAGTTGTCAATTATATGATTTTTACTCGGCATTTCACTCGTCTACTCCCTGAATGGGAAATGTCACGTACATATTGATATTACCAAAGGTAAATAAACCACATATGGAATAGCCTAAAAGTTGTACGTAGTATGTATGTATGCATATATTTTTTAGAAGAACCTACGTAAAAATGTACAATACCTATAAATAGACTGAGCAGAGGTTAGAAAATTTATCTTCTGGTTCAAGTGCTACTGCATAATAAAGTAGAAAACCACCACTATGGATCGCAGGAGCTGCAATAACAAAGAGAATAAATTGACATGCACAACAAAGGCAAAAAAGCAAAGAACAAATAAAGGCCTCATATTAAACTTTGACTTTAGGCCCTACTACTTGAATTGCATCTGTCATAGACCTATCAAATTAATTTTGAAACCAAAAACTATTCATACTATATATATATATATATATATATATATATATATATATATATATATATATATATGTATATATATATATATATATATGTATATATATATATATATGTATATATTATATATATATATATATATGTATATATATATATATATATATATATATATATATATATGTATGTATATATATATATATGTAACGACATAGCTAGAAGCACACAAAATTACAATAAAAAGGAAAAGCTTTTCCATTCTAATAATGAGATAGAAATAGATAACAAAAGCTAATATTAGCTCTGAAGTTCCGTGAGAAATAACTCCAACCGGAACAAAATCATTCATGCTTAGGTAATTCCGCTCTAATTATATCATTTGATTACAAGATATTTACAATCTTGTAAGAAGCAAAGAGATTGTCTACATAATTCACCTTATTACACATTTAAGACGCAAATAAATACATATATATATATATATATATGTATATATATATATGTAACGACATAGCTAGAAGCACACAAAATTACAATAAAAAGGAAAAGCTTTTCCATTCTAATAATGAGATAGAAATAGATAACAAAAGCTAATATTAGCTCTGAAGTTCCGTGAGAAATAACTCCAACCGGAACAAAATCATTCATGCTTAGGTAATTCCGCTCTAATTATATCATTTGATTACAAGATATTTACAATCTTGTAAGAAGCAAAGAGATTGTCTACATAATTCACCTTATTACACATTTAAGACGCAAATAAATACATATATATATATATATATATGTATATATATATATGTAACGACATAGCTAGAAGCACACAAAATTACAATAAAAAGGAAAAGCTTTTCCATTCTAATAATGAGATAGAAATAGATAACAAAAGCTAATATTAGCTCTGAAGTTCCGTGAGAAATAACTCCAACCGGAACAAAATCATTCATGCTTAGGTAATTCCGCTCTAATTATATCATTTGATTACAAGATATTTACAATCTTGTAAGAAGCAAAGAGATTGTCTACATAATTCACCTTATTACACATTTAAGACGCAAATAAATAATTGTAACCTGTCTAGCTCAACAATAGGTTTATGTTCAAAGATCTAACTGAATCAGCCATAACCATATCCAAGTAGAGTACAAAACCAAGATATTAATTACTTTTTAATTTAGCCAATCTAAAGTTTCCAAAGTTTCTGTGCAAATTCCAGAAAATTCGTCCCTGGCTTATAAATGTGATAATATAAGGACGAAAAAGCAATCCTAAACTACTTAGGACACTCAACACATTAACTCATTTTTCAAAAATTTAAAGATGGAAAACTACAAAGATCTATTTCTAAGTAGAACTCCTTCAACACGAAGAGTGACTACTGGTACATTCCTTGAAAAACAGATGGGCACGATGATTTCGAGCTTAGGGGCATATTCGGGTTGTGCTATGGAGGTCCATAGCTTTTTAGGCTTGAAATGCCGAAAGTTAAAGTTTTAAAGTTTTCGGTTCGATAGTGAGATTTTGATCTTAGGGTCGGAATGAAATTCCGGAAGTTGGAGTAGCTCTGTAGTGTTGAATATGACGTGTGTGTGAAATTTCAGGTCATTCGGACGAGGTTTGATAGACTTTTTGATCGAAAGCCTAATTGAGAGTTTTTGAAGTTCTTAGGCTTGAATCCGATGTTAATTGGTTTATTCGATGTTGTTTTAGGTGTATTTAGAATTTGCATAAGTTTGGATAGTGGTATATGACTTGTTCGTACTTTTGGTTGAGGTCTCGGAGAACTGGGGATGATTTTGGATAGTTAGCAGGAAGTTTGGAAATGGGAATTTGCAGTTGAAGCTGCTGAGTCTGCTGTCATAGCCGCACCTATGGTTTGGGGACCACAGGTGCGAGCTCACAGAAGCGAAAGGGAAGCCGCAGATGCGGCCAAGAGGAAGAAGGGTTGGAACCGCAGATGCGGGAGTTTTGCCGTACCTGCGAGACTGCAGCTGTGGATAGATAGTCACAGAAGCGGAAAGTCTCCATTTACTGAAAATTTACAAATGCAACTTGGTCTATGCAAAAACGGGACCACAGATATGGTCCTTGATTCGCAAATGCGGTTTCACAGGTCATAAAAAGGGCAGAAACGAGGGTTTAGTTTCAAAACATGGAAAATTAATTTGGGAGCTAGGGATTGGCGATTTTGAGAGAGATTTCCACCTCAGTGTTTTGGGTAAGTAATTCTTGCTCAGTTTTGATTAATTTCCATGAATCTATGCTTGAATTCATATTTTAAATTCAAATTTGGGGTGAAAAAATAGAGAAAAGTTCCTAGAAATAATTTTTTAGTTTGGCTAAAGATTTTGATGTCGGATCGGAGTAATATATATATATATATATATATATATATATATATATATATATATATATATATATATATATATATATATATATATATATATATATATATATATAAACTCGTGAGAGTGTGAGGATTTTGAATTTGTAAATTTTATCTGATTCGGGGACGTGGGCCCGAGGGGCATTTTGGTTATTTTTCCTAATTTCACGTATTAGCTTAGAATTAATTAGTGGAATCAGTTACTTGAAATTATTTACATTATGCAATTGTCTTGAATAGATTTGGGCCATTTGGGGTCGAGTACTCGTGGCAAAAGCGTGATTTTGGGTTGATTTTGAGCTGGTTCAAGGTAAGTGGCTTACCTAACCTTTTGTGGGGGAAACTCCCCTTTGGATTTGGTATTATTGATATTTAAAATTCCTTGTACGTGAGGTGACGAGTGCGTACTTGTGCTAATTGTTGAAAATCCGATTTTCTTAAGTAACTATAATCCTATTTATACTACTTGTAATTTAAGCATGTTGTTAGCTTAGGGAAGCATGTCTAATTGAATTAATTGCTTTACTTGCTCAAACTTCCTTAATTGGATTATGTACAACATGCTAGGCTAGAAATACCTATTTTATCTTGGTATAGAATTTGAGTTGATTCGTGTATTATTCGTGTTATTGCTGTGTGTTTACTTTGGAACTACAGGTCGCTATTTCGGGAGATCCCCCCACATATTTACTTTGGGACTACAACTCAGTATTCTGGAAGATCCCTCCCCCTTTTATATTGGAACTACGGGATTGCACCCGGTAGATTCTCCTAATACTGAGTACTTACATTTGGGACTACAGATCAGTATTCTGGGAGATCTCCGTACATTATGAGTTGGACTACGGGATGGTATCCCGGGAGATACATTGAATATTTATATTTGGGACTGCTGGACGATATCTTGGGAGATGTCGCATCCTCTTTTTTTCTTCCCTCACGGAGGAATCGGGTCAACTCTTTCCTTTTGGGAAAGGGGATTTGTATTTGAAGAGCCCCCACCTAACGGTTTAAGGTGCATTAGTGTAATGACTCAAAAGGTCATTACTTGTTTTTTAAAATAAATTCTATATTTAAAGGCCTTAAAAACTCTTTTAGCTTTACCTCAATTTGCGTTCACAGTGCAGGCGCGTAGCCGAAAAGCTATTATGTAAAAAACTATGAAAATGTTAAAATTTTGACTTAAGATGCATTCAAGTTGACTTCGTTCAATATTTTGGATAAACGGACCCGTACCTGTAATTTGACCGACCCTGAGGGTCTGTGAAAAAATATGGGACTTGGGCTTATGCCCGAAATCAAATTCCGAGGTCCCAAGCCTGAGAAATAAATTTTTAGAAAAAATGATTTTTTGAAAATTTCTATGAGTTTTTGAAATGATATGCATTTAGAATTTGATGGTATCGGGGCCGTATTATGGTTTCGGAGCCCAGTACAAGTGTTATATGTGAAATAATATAAGTATGTGAAATTTGGTAAGAAACGGATGTCATTTGACGTAACTCAGACTTTAAATGCAAAATTCTATGTTTAAAGAAGTTTTGAGAAATTTCATTGATTTTGAGGTTTAATTCGATGTTCATGATGTTATTTTGGTGATTTGATTACACGAATAAGTCCGTAGGATGTTTATGAGGTTGTACATATGTTTTGTTCGGATCCCCAAGGGCTCGGGTGAGTTTCGGATTGATTTCAAAAAGTTTTGAACTCATAAAAAGTTACAGGTTTTTGAATTTCAGTGCCCAGGGATTTTGTTCTTCGGGTTTGCGTGGGCCCTCTCACAAACGCCTAAGGCAAATCTTGTAGATGCCAAATTTCTTCTTCGCGAACATGAAGCTGGTGATGCAAACACGAGTCTAAAGGGGGATACCCTTCGTGAACACGACCAAGCACTCACGAATGCGTAAGGTAAAGGCCAGGGGAGGGGTTCACATTTTACTCTACACGAACGCGGCCACTGACCCGCGAATGCGAAGGCTCGAGGAGTCAAAGCTCCTCAAACGCGAGCCCAATGTCACGAATGTTAAGGTCGCACTGGCCTAGCTCATCGTGTCGCGATGGGCCTATCGCGAACGCGTAGGCCAATTTTGCCCAGTTATTTTAAAGTTCAAAAACAGAATGCCTTATGAAAATTCATCCATTTTTCATAAACTTCATCTTCTCCATACCTCTTGAGCGATTTTTGAAGAAGAAATTCACCATAACTTGATAGGTATGTAATCTTAAGCTCGTTTTCTTCTATTTTTATCAACACCCACTCGATTTCTAGGCCTAAAACATGAGATTGAGGGTAGAAAATTGGGGATTTTGGTAGACTTAGGGATTTTTGATTATTTGGGATTTGACCTCATTTTGGTCGGGTTTCAAAACAAATTACACATTCAGGCTCATGGGTGAATAAGTGATTAGGTCTTGGTGCGAACCTTGTGTTTTGACCAACCGGGCCCAGGGTCGATTTTTGGATTTTTGGGAAGAATGATGGGAAAGCTATAATTAAACGCTGGAATTGAATCTTTTGGAGTTTATTGATGTTATTAAGTCGATAGTCTAGATATAATTGATTTGGAGCCAAATTCAAATGGAAAAGCGGCGTTTGAGGCTTGAGTTGGCCGTGGAAGTTCGAGATCAGTGTTTGGTCTAACCTTAGCTTGAGGGATTAGGAGTTGAGTCTTATTTGCTATGTGGTAATTTATAAGTACAACATATGAGCATGGTGACGAGTATCTATACTTTGGTGTCTACATGCCCGTGAGTCTTATATTGTGATTTTCATGACTTTGTTGTATTATTCATACCTTGGTGAAGATTTTTATTTATTATGCAAAGCTTGTGGAAGTAATCGTGACCCTTAAACTTTGAGGAGCGTTGGCTCGGGTTGTATAATGAGAAGTGAAGGTATAAGTGATAATTGAACCTTTAGAGAATTGGCTCGAGCTGTGAAGCGAATTGTGAAGTAAAAGTGAGAAAGAGAAAGAAATCATTATGTTGACTCCCTTGCCAAATATTGTTACTTTATTTGTTACTCCCTTGCCGGGATGTTGATATTATTGATGTTGTTCCCTTGCCGAAATTCTTAGTATAATCTCATTTATTCCCTTGCCCTATTATTTGTGATTGTTGTTTGGGCGAGGAAGAGAGTTAAAGCACGAAGGGTAAGGCCATGCATTATTTTGTGAGGAAAGAGTGTAAAGCACGAAGGATGATGCCGTGTATGATTCTGAGAAAAGAGTATAAATGATGAAGGGTGATGCCATACAGCATGATGTACCATTCCGTGCCGATTATATTGATTACATGGTGAGCAAAGAGAGTAAAAGCACGAAGGGTGGTGCCGTGCATTTATTGATTTCTAATTCTTTGTTGATATCCGAGTTATGTTGTTTCCTTCGTTACTTGATGTCGTTCTATTCAGAATTGTTATATCCCCTATAGCATGATCCCCCTCCTAGACTTGACATATTTCTGTACTTCTTTTCCGCTGTATATATTTGAATTGCACAGGTTTATTTGGTAGTCTAGTCCTAGCCTCGTCACTACTTCACCAAGGTTAGGCAAGGCACTTACCAGCATATGAGGTCGGTTGTGCTGATACTACATTCTGCACTATGTGCATGCCATGTAGTAGCTTTTGGACTGTAGTGTGGATGCTACCTTCGGTCCACATGGAGATCCAAGGTAGACATGCAGGCGTCCGCAGGCCCTAGCGTCTCCCTCTATCCCTATTTCTGTTTCATTTTCCCTTTATTCAGAGACAGTGTACTGTGATTTCTTCAAACTTTTGTATGTAGCAAATCTTAGACAATCTGTGACACTACGACACCAGGTTTTGGGTCATTAAGGCTTAAGTATTTGTAATAGATATAGTTTTCATATATTTTATTGTTGTCTTCCACTTAAATTTGAATTTTCGTTGTTATCACATTATCACCTTATATTTGTTAAAAAGAAATGATTAGTTAATGAAGTAATTAGATCAAAGGTTTGGCTTGCCTAGCTCATATTAGTGGGGGCCATCACTACTCCTGAGGATGGAAAATGCAGGTCGAGACAGTTAGGGCGCCTATAAGGTTCATCTAGAACTACGTTTGGTAACCAGATATAGGGTAAGGGATTGAAATTATCCTAAGGGGAAGGTGTTAGGCACCCCTCAGGATCCACTAGTGTGATTTCCGGCCAGACAGTTTTGGTGAGTTTGTACAGTTAGCAAGTAAAAAAGTATAGCTCAATCAGTAGGTGATTTAATTTGAAATACACAAGTGTAAGAAAATAACAAATGAAAAAACTAGGTTTTGAAAAGGATTACAATTTAAGCATATTGGCAAATATAAAGGGGTGTCCTAGGTTTGTTTATAATATGGATCATATCAATGCAATATCCGGTATGACACTCGTCAAAGCGGGGCTACGCATGGTATTAATGTACCGGTTATCATATTTGTCACACTTCCTCTTTTACACCACCCGAGGGGGTATATAAGGGAGTTTTTCCAATTAAAGTGACAATCGAAATGGGATTATTTATTCAAACTGGAGTCACCACTTGGGATAGTTTATTCGGTTTCCAAAGTCACCGGTTTATTTTAAATCCCAAATAAAGGAAGTTTTGACTTTCCAGTCCACGAACCAAAAATTCTAGATAAAGAATCTGTTAACCAGGAAGAAGGTGTTAAGCATTCCCAGGTTTCGTGGTTCTAGCACGGTTGCTTAGCGATTATTATTTGGCTTAACTGTTTTAACTACTCATTTTTAGGACCTATCTGCATTTATCTTTTTACTGCTTTTAAATCACTTGATTATTCGTAATTAAAGGATTGAGTTATGCGTACATATACTCTTTCCTTTAGTGCGTCAAAAATCATATTATGCGTACGTGTCCATAATTAATAATGCTTTTGTTAATTTATTAAGAAAGTTTGATTGAAGTTGGGTGCACACATACTTCAGCCTTATTTGGAAAAACCTCCCAGAAATCATTAATGTTAACACCTATACTTTCAACTTTATAGTAACATACACTCACAAAGCAACATATGTCCAATAGATAAAAGCTTCATATATAACAATAATGCTGACTTCGTGAACAAAGTAAATTTATTCAGAAATTTCACATACCCTTGAATGAATGAACTCCTCAACTCTACCATTTGGAAACTGACCAAGAAATTTAGGTCCTTGACTTTTATTTGACATGCACTCAAAAGTTCTAATCTCCTCATCCTTAATAAAGAAACGCTCTACTCCTTCACCATACATGCGAACCGAGACTTTCCTTGACCCATTCTCGTAGATTTTAGTATGCTATTAAATATGCTTAAAAGCAAATTACGAACATTATTTAAACATCTAAATCGTAAAATTAATACAAGGGTCATAGGGATTCAATTACGGATAGAACATCTGGCCTAGAGGAATACATTAAATTAGCGGCCTATTAGCAATCATTTTGTTATTGAGAAAGTTTGTTTGAAGTTGCGCAAACGCATCCCTAAAATTACTTTTTAAAATTAAATTCACAATTATATTACGCGAATATATACATAACCACATTAATATATTAAACGCGTATCTACGCTATTAAGTAATTACATAGAACCAAAGGCTTAAAACCATAAAATCACTCCACGTCTCAACATCTTTCAGCCACTGGTTTCTATATTTGCACATGGGAGTTCACTATTACTGTGACAAAAATTAACCACATAAACACTACCACAATTACACCAGACATATGGCCCATTTGAATCAACTAAGATTAATAGAAGTGTATCTGAGTATTTTAGCAAAGCACATGAAGGAAGTAAAAAGAGAAATGGTAATCTCAAGGACCGAAGGAAAAACCAATACAGGGAAGCAAAAACTAATCAAGATCTTTCACCAAACAAGTAAAATGAATATGAGATAAATAAACAGAAGGAAGAGAACCTGTAGTATTGTAAAGCAAAGTACTTATTTGATATGATGATAACAATCATCCTCCAACTTATACAACAACTCGTTAGAAATATAACCAAACATCGTTGACTTCGTCAATGGAACCTCGGACGACAACCACCTCAACGACGGCTTGTATTTTTGAAAGACCTTGGGCTGTTTCGTGGTGTTAAAAGGGTGTTTTAGGTGCTGGTTTCAGGCAAGTTGCAGAAGAAGAAGAAGAGATTAGCAGTGATGGCTCAACATGTAGATTGATAGAGGGGAAGGAGTGACGACGTTTCAAGGTGTTGTTTCCGACGTTAGGCTGCTGTAAGCAGTTGTTGGAATGAGGGAGGAGATGGAACAAAGGGGTCGTTTAGGGTGGTATTGAAGACGATGAGCTCCGGGGGGGGGGGGGGGGGGTGGTTCTTTTTCCATTTGTTTTCCTCTCTCTCTATTCTGCTTTCATATACCCCCAATCCCTGTTATTTTTTCTTCTCCTCATGCAGCTCTATGTGCTAGATATATATAGGTATGTGTGTGTTGTGAACTTGGAGAGCAAGAAATGAGTATAGGTATGTGTGTGTTGTGAACTTGTAGAGCAAGAAATGAGTCTTAATATATATATATATATATATATATATATATATATATATATATATATATATATATATATATATATATATATATATATATATATATATATATATGTCATACCCCTTTTTTAATACAAATGCTACTAAGCCCTCTTAAATAAATAAAAATATTTAGCAAAGCTTGAAAAGGGTTTTCAATTTTGAAAGTGACAAAAGATGTGTTTAAAAAGATTAACTCAGAGTCGCCACCTGACATTTGATTTCGGTGTGCCAGGCCCCCGATTTTTTTTAAAAAATGACTTTTTTCCTTTTAGAAACACTTTGGACTCAATACTAAGTCTGCACCAGAGATTTGGATAAGGGGGTTCATTTGACTCGGGGAGAAGGTGTTAGGCACTCACCAAGTCCAGTGAAGGTCACGGTTGCGTATTCGATCTAGTTGGCTTTTAAGAATACTCAAATTGAGGTGAAAACACACAGACAAAAATAAATACAAAGAGGATTGAAGTCGTCCCCACCTAATAAAATAAAAATAAAAATAAAAACAAAAGCTAGCCTATATTGTACTTCCTCCACAGTGTTCGTCACGGCCTCCAAATACATAATGCTTCAGGGCGTACCCCGGATAATAATATATGCATATTCTTCGGAGCATTCCCCTGATAAATTTAACTATGGGAAATGACCTCTCGCCTCAAAGCTAATAAAATCCTTAACATTTGCCTACCCAAGTGTCGACGGCCTAGCATGCTCCTAGCAACCACAAATAGGTAAAATAGAAATCAAGGCTAGAGAATTAACCAAAGCCTAACAATATAATATTTTGCCCCGAACCCATGCTTATTTTTAGAAACCAATTCTGCCACCCATTGAATAACACACATTCTAGAAGCCTAATTCATGTTGCTTTACTTCATTGTTCGGATTTCATGCCAATAACTTCTATTTGAGATCAAACGCAAACAGACAAGGACATATTCACGTTCATTAAAATTAGACAGACAACGCAATCAACCACACATTCACATGAACTAATTAAATTACGAATTGAAGAAGCAAACGAAGCAAAAACGAACCAAAAAGAGCCGAGTCTCAAAATAATACAATTCAAACGAACAATTGACTGGAACCACAATCCGGCGACAAAACCTCGAACGGACCTTCGACTACCTCACAAGAATCTGGAACCAAACGGGCTCAGGTTCGAACCTCTACTGTTTCTCATCATTCCTTTGTATTTTTTAGGATAGTTGACGAGCGGGCTGATGGGGTTGACGACGAGCAGAAGCAGACTATTCAGCTGGTCGTCATAAGGCAGGTCGTGAGGCAGCAACGAAGGTGGTTGGTAAGCTGGACGCCGGGACTATTTCTGGCAGAGTCGTGGGGCTGTTGGTGGTTCAGGAGCGGTGAGCGAGGTTGGGGACGACGTGGGGGCTTGCTGGTCGTCGACTGGGTTGGAGGTGAATGAGGTTGTTCATGACAGTGGTCGATTGGTATGGTGTTGATGTGCGACGATGGAAGATGGTGTTGTGATACATGATGTTGTATCATATTGTAATAGTGTATACACAACGTATTTATAGTGTATAGTTGGTATACAATTGGGCAATGATGATAATGTCTGAAATTGGGCCTTTCCCGAGTCCAATACTGAGAGTCATATCTGAGCCCAGATATGTGACCCGTCCATACCCATCCATTCTTTATTCTGGTGGGTCATTGACCCGACCCGAATGTGTAAATATAAATATAGGGGTCACCGACATTAGTGACCCCCGGACTTCATTTTCTTTCTTTGTTTCTCGGTTAATGCAATTCTCTCTCTGACATTCGAGAGACTTCTCACCTACTCTCCTCCTTCTCTCTACTTTCTCTCTCTATAATTTGTATGATTCTTTCGTTTAATCTTGATGTTAACATGGTATCAGAGCCTCCTAGACGATCTGATCATGTTTCTGAGTGTTCGTGGTCATAGATGAAGTCTATATCGAGGTTTTTGGGGGCGATTTCTGAGACAGCTTCGTTAATGATGAATTTAGTCCATCGGAGACCTTTCTGAGTGTATCCGAGTGTGTTTTTCTCTATTACACACTCCGGAAAGACTTTGTGATGATTTTGGACGGTTGATTTTGATGACTTATCGGCTTCTAGGGTTTTGTGACGGTTTGACCTACGATTTTACCGCATTCCGGTGGCCCGATTGTCATTCTCTGGACGGTTTGGGTGTGTTTCCGACGTTCCTCACCAGCTCTCAGGTAAAGTTTTGTTTTTTTTTTCAAAATTTAGACCTAGGGTTTCTCTGTGTTTGAAGGCCGATCTTCTCCGGTTGCGAAGAAGGAGGGTAACTCTGTGTCCTTCTCCTCGATTTATGTGTGCTTATCTAACTTTGTAATTGCGAGTATCTGGTGGTATCTGTGATTATTTGACCAAATTGTTGTTTGTCTGTTGGTTATTGTCGGTTACTGTGTTTGTACACTGGTTCTGGTAGTATCCTGTTTGTTGACAAGTTATTTGTCTAAGCCGGTTCATTATGGCTTCTAGCACGAGTACTGGTGCTTCTACTAGTGTGGATTCCTCTAGTCCACTTTTTCTGTATTCGTTTGATCTCCCTGGGGTACCACTTGTTCCCATCCCATTCTCGGGTACTGGTTATGGGGGTTGGAGACGAAAAGTTCTTGTTGCCTTGTCGGCTAAAAATAAAATCAGCTTTGTTGATGGCACCTATGCCCGTCCTACTACCAATGTTCCTCAACAGAGGTTGTGGGATAGGTGCAACAATATGGTGATTTCCTGGTTGATTGCCTCCCTCTCCCCTTCTATTGCTGAATCTGTACAGTATACTGATACTGCACAGGGTATATGGACTCAACTTCAAACCAGGTATGGGACTGCAAATAGGTCCAAAATATATGAACTGAAGAGAGAACTGTCTCGTATCTCTCAAGGATCCTCTGATGTTGCTTCCTATTTTAACAAATTGAAAAGTGTGTGGGATGAGCTTGATTTTATGTGTGTCAATCATGGTATGCAATGTACATGTGCTGCTAAGGAAGGTATAATTAAGGAATGTGATGATAACAAGGTGTTTCAGTTTTTGATGGGTTTAAATGAAGTGTATATGGGAGTTAGGAGTAATGTCTTGATGATGCAGCCTCCTCCTTCCCTTGACAGTGTGTATAATATTGTCTTAAATGATGAGATGCAAAGACAAGTACAGTCTCCATCTCAATTTGATCCTACCTCTGTCTCCTTTAATGTGCACACAAATAAGTAGCCTGTTGCATTCAACAAGGCCTCAGTGCCTGCTGCCCCTCCTCCTTTCAGACAAAGGGTTAATTTTGATCAAACAAAAGGGACTTTGTTCTGTCGATACTGTAAGAAGTCTGGACACTTAATTGATAAGTGTTTCAAGCTGCATGGGTATCCACAGAGTCCCACATTTAATAAGGGAAGGAGGTCTGCTGCTGCCCATCTGAGTAGTGATTTGGATTCTAATATTTCTGATGGTATATTGCCTGTTCCTCGAGGGAATGCTTCTGTTGACCATCATTCTGCTGCAAGCTTAGATGGTCCAAGCTCTGTGATCCCTGGGTTGAGCAAGCATGATTATGACCAGCTGATGATGATGATACACCAGTCCAAGCTGGGTGAATCCACTGCTCAAGCTCCTTCTCCCTCATATGCAAACTTTGCTGGTACTTTGTTGACTGAGAATCCTGTATCTGATTCCAAACTTTGTTTGCTCACCCACATTAATTCTGTCACCTGGATAATAGATTCAGGTGCTTCTAATCATATGACTCATGATAAGACTTTACTCTTTAATATTGTCCCTTTACCTCTGCCTTACCTTGTTAGTCTTCCAAATGGTTATAAAGTCAAAGTAACCTGCACTGGCTCTTTCGCCTTGACTCCCTTCATTACTCTTCACAATGTGCTGCTTGTCCCCTCTTTTAAATACAACTTGATATCTGTTCACAAGTTAGTAAAGCAGTTACATTGTATTGTTATGTTCACTGAACATTCTTGTTTTCTACACATGATACAGGACCCTTCTCTGAGGAGGCCACTGGATCTTGGTAGACAATCTGCTGGGCTGTATAAAATAGCTTGGTCTCCTTCTTCCCCTACTCCTTGTAATCCTGTTCCTGTTTCTTGTAATGCTAGTAATAAACAAGTTGTTTCTGTGCCTTCTTGTAATGATGATCTTTTATCTGAAAACAAGACTGTTTCTATGCATTCTCATGTTAATAGTTCCACTTGTAATAATGATTTTAATTCTGATATGAATTACACTTGGCACTTAAGACTTGCACACATTCCATTTGCTAACATGAAATGCATTTCTGGTCTTCCTTTCCAATTTGCTCCCAAACAGTCATTTCCTTGCTCTGTCTGCCCTATGGCCAGACAAACCAGGCTCCCTTTTTCTGATAGCTCCATTAGAACTTCTAAACCTTTCCAACTGATTCATGTGGACACTTGGGGACCTTACCATACTTCAACCTCTTTTGGTTGCAAATACTTTCTTACCATTGTTGATGATTATTCAAGGGCAACCTGGACACACTTGTTAGGCTCCAAAAGTAATGCCTTTTCTATGCTCAAGTCCTTTATTGCCATGGTCAGAACTCAATTTAATTCTGTAGTTCAGACTGTTAGAAGTGATAATGCTTTAGAGCTGGGCTCTAGCAATGAGGGCATCTCTTTCTTTAGCAGTCAGGGTATCATTCATCAAACTTCTTGTCCTCACACACCTCAACAAAATGGTGTAGTTGAGAGAAAACATAGGACCCTTCTTGAGGCTTGTAGAGCTTTGCTCTTTCAATCTGGCTTGCCAGTATCCTTTTGGGGGGATTGCCTATTGACTGCTACTTACCTCCTTAACAGGGTCCCAACCAGACTGTTAAATAACAAGTCTCCTCATGAGATTCTGTATGGCCACATTCCTTCATATGCTCATTTGAGGTTTTTTGGTTGCCTAGCTTATGCCACTGTTCCAGTTTCTCAAAGGGACAAATTGAAGCCTAGGGCTATTCCTTGTGTTTTTCTGGGATATCCTTTTGGTAAAAAGGGTTACAGGCTTTATGATTATACTTCCAAGAAGTATTTAGTTTCCAGGGATGTCCAATTTCATGAATCAGTTTTTCCTTTCAAACATGCCTCTCTTTATGTTTCTTCATCCACTCCTATTTTTCCTTTCATTCATTCTGGAGAACATGATGCTACTTCTAATGATTCTGATTCTCCTCTTCCTTCATCTCCTTCTGATTCTGCTTCACCTATCCATCTACCTTCTTCTGCTCCACTCAGTCCTCCTGTCTTGGATACTACCTCTGTTCCAACTCCTAGAAAATCTAGCAGACCTCATAATCCCCCTTCCTACCTTAAGGATTATGTGTGCCAACTTCCTGCCTTTTCTGGCTCTTCTTCCTCCTCTATGGAAGTTGAACCTCAATACTATTCTCAGGCAGCATCTGTTCCAGCTTGGCAAGCTGCCATGAGACAGGAGTTTGAAGCCTTGGACACAAACCAGACTTGGTATGTTGTTCCTCTTCCTCCTGGTAAGAAACCCATTGGTTGCAAATGGGTTTACAAAATCAAATATAAGGCAGATGGAACTGTTGAAAGGTATAAGGCCAGGTTGGTCATAAGGGGTGACACTCAAGTTGAGGGGATTGACTTTACTGAAACTTTTTCCCCTGTGATAAAAATGACTTCTGTCAAGTGTCTCATTGCTGTGGCAGTCAAAAACCACTGGCCCCTATTTCAGCTGGATGTGAATAATGCTTTTCTTCATGGTGATTTGGATGAGGATGTTCATATGAAACTTCCTCCTGGTTTGACTGTTTCTGCTGTTTCTGGCTCTCCTTCTTCTCCTTCTCCTGTGGTTTGCAAACTCAAAAAATCTTTGTATGGGTTAAGGCAAGCCTCCAGGCAGTGGTATGCCAAGCTATCTTCTGCTCTTTATTCCAGGGGTTATCATCATTCTCTCAATGATTACTCTTTGTTTCTCAAGGGTAAACCTGGTTCTTTTGTGGTAGTTGCTGTGTATGTGGATGATATTATTATCACTGGGGATGACAATGATGAATTGACTGCGTTGAAGCAATTTCTAGATGCTCAGTTTAAAATCAAGGATCTAGGGTCCTTGCATTATTTTTTGGGTCTTGAAGTGTCTGCTGTCCCAGGTGGGATGCACCTTAATCAGCACAAATATATCTCTGATTTGTTGCACCAGTTTGACTGTGTAAATATGTCCTCTGTTGTGTCTCCTTTGGACATCAATGTCAAACTACATGCTGATTCTGGTGATCTTTTGCCCTCTCCTGATCAGTACAGGAGCCTTGTTGGCAAAATGCTCTTCTTGACTCATACCAGGCCTGATATTTGTTATGCAGTTCAACATCTGAGTCAATTTCTTAAGTCCCCCAGACTTCCCCATATGAATGCTGCCCTGCATGTATTGCGATATCTCAAAGGCACTCCTTCCTTGGGTTTGTTCTTTTCTGATCATGCTGATTTTTCTGTTACTGGTTATTCTGATAGTGATTGGGCAGCCTGCCCCGACACCAGACGTTCTGTTACTGGTTTTTGTGTGCTTTTGGGTGGTTGTTTGGTAAGTTGGAAATCGAAGAAACAGCCTGTTGTTTCTCTTTCCTCTGCTGAGGCAGAATATCGTGCCCTGAGCAAGGTTGTGGCTGAATTAACTTGGCTGTGCCACTTATTGGGTGATCTTGGGGTCTTTGTTTCCACTCCTGTTTCTGTTTATTGTGATAGTATGGCTGCTGTACATATTGCTAACAATCCTGTTTTTCATGAACGCACGAAACACATCGAGGTGGATTTTCATTTTGTCCGGGATTTGTTGCTCTCTGGTTTCTTACGGTTGCTTCATGTACCAACTTCTCGTCAGCTAGCTGATTTGCTCACCAAGACGCTTCCAGGTACTCTGCTGGCTCCCCTGCTTTCCAAGTTGCAAGTGGTTCCCCCCTTCCAACTTGAGGGGGGGTGTTGAGATACATGATGTTGTATCATATTGAAATAGTGTATACACAATGTATTTATAGTGTATAGTTGGTATACAATTGGGCAATGATGATAAAGTCTGAAATTGGGCCTTTCCCGAGCCCAATACTGAGAGTCATATCTGAGCTCAGATATGTGACCCGTCCATACCCATCCATTCTTTATTCTGGTGGGTCATTGACCCGACCCGAATGTGTAAATATAAATATAGGGGTCACCGACATTGCTGACCCCCGGACTTCATTTTCTTTCTTTGTTTCTCGGTTAATGCAATTCTCTCTCTGACATTCGAGAGACTTCTCACCTACTCTCCTCATTCTCTCTACTTTCTCTCTCTATAATTTGTATGATTCTCTCGTTTAATCTTGATGTTAATAGATGGTCGTCGTTTGGGCTGAAGACGATGGTTCAACGTTGTCGTTTGACGATGGCTGACTTATAGGTGACGGGTTGTTGGTGGTTGACGTGGAGCTGGACGCTGGTGGTTGTAGGGCTGGTCGGCGGCGGCGACTTAGTTTTTGTGGCTAGGGTCCTTTGTTTTGTAGTTCAAGGTTTTGGGTCAAAAAATGGCTGCTCCTGGACGTTCTCTGGTAGTGTTGAGACGAGGAAGAAGAAGCAAGGGCCGCTGGCTGTTGTGGTGGTCCGGCGGCGGCTGCTTAGAGGTATCCTAGGATTTTTTCTTGTGTTTTCTTGATATGGTCAATTGGGCTTAAAAATGTGCAAAATTGGGTCCCAAAAGGACTGAGAATTCAAATTAAATACCTATAAAAACTCTACATTAATTTTGATAAACTATTAGTATTAAAATAAAACTAACAATTAAAGTTGAAACTATTTTTGGTATTTTCAAGGATTATATTAAAATTAAAATAGGTTTAAAATAATATATCCTCCTAAAAATATCTGATATGCGAACTAAGTAGAGAATTATAGAACTATTTTGTAATTTTCAATTTTTGTTCTTATAATTATGTAAAAGGGCCAAAATTAGTTGAAATAACTATATTAAGCCTAAATTAACTATTTTACGCTAAAAATTGGTAAAATTTCGGGAAGTGTCAAAAATCACGTGTCTACAATATATATATATAATACCTCTTATCTATTGAGATTTAAACAATGATCTCTCGAATGTTTTTTTAGAACTCGTAAAATATAAAAGCATATGTAGTTGGACGTACCTCAAACTGCTAGTGCAAATCCATGGTTCAAATTATTATTCTCCTAATTGTGCCCTAACACCATTACAAAAATGAATAAACATATAGTTTAGGTTAGGTACACATTATTGGGGTTTTAACCTAAAGATACGAAAAACCAAGTCCTCCTAAATTGTCAATGTAACATATAACTAAAATATAACAATGAAAAGTCACAATTTTAATAGAGATTCATCACACAACCCCACAGGACCACCGCCCATTGATATGATACAAGTGGCCATGATCTTCCCATATCTTATTTTCTTATATATTTTTAGTTTAATTCTCGTATCAAGTAATTTTTTAATTTCAACAATTTATATTTTATTCAAATAACACTTCATTGTAGGATATTATGACTTATTTAAACTATAAAATTTAAATAGTATTTTAAATATTTATATACACATTAGCAAAGGCAAATATATCTTACCTCAAGCAACATTACATGACACGCTTCGTCAAAAAATTATAATATTAAATCCGTACACATAAATAATAAAAATTAAAATATGAAAACGTATAGATTTGAAGGCAAAATGACGAAGAACACAGTGAGAGAAAGAGAGTAGGTGAAGGAACTCTCTGGAAGAACCGAGAGAAAAATGAATCGATTAACTCAAAATATCTCTGCCCACTATACAAATATACACGCATATTATGACTTGGATCGGGTCAGCCAGCCCAAGTGTAAAATATAATAAAAATGAATTGGGCCAGAATACATTGAGGCCCAAATCTGACTAAGCCTATAATATACAACATATACAAGGAAGATACTATAGATATACAATCCAATATCAATGTTTATGCTTAGGTTCAGAGGCCAAATAATCTTGTAGCTCAACACCCCCCACCCTAAAGTTGGAGGGGGAAACCACCTGCAACTTGAGCAGCAAAGGATGAAGCACAATGCCAGGCAAAGGCTTGGTCAGGAGGTCAGCCAGTTGACGAGAAGTAGGAACATGAAACATCTGGATGAGGCCATTCTGGAGCTGATCGCGAACAAAATGACAATCCACTTCAATGTGTTTAGTAAGTTCATGAAAAACAGGATTCTTAGCTATGTGAATAGGAGCCTGACTATCACAAAGCACAGAAAAGGGAAGAGAAATAGAAACCCCAAGATCAAGTAATAAGCGAGACAGCCAAGATAATTCTGCAACAACCTTACTGAGGGCCCTATATTCAGCCTGAGCAGAAGACAAAGAAACCACTGGTTGCTTCTTAGATTTCCAACTAATCAGGCAACCACCCAGAACAATACAAAACCCAGTAACAGATCTCCTTGTATCAGGGCAGGCAGCCCAGTCACTATCAGAATAACCAACAACAGAGAAATCATTGCTGTTAGAATAAAAGAGACCCATAGAGGAGGTACCTTTAAGATATCTTAACACATGGAGGGCAGCAGTCATATGTGGAAGTCTGAGACATTTCAGAAATTTACTCAGATGTTGCACAGCAAAATAGATGTCAGTCCTAGTATGAGTCAGAAATAAGAGCTTACCAACAAGGCTCCTATACTGATCAGGACAAGATAAAAGGTCACCAGAATCAGCATGAAGTTTGGCATTAATGTCCAAAGGACAGACAACATAAGAGACACTGGCACAGTCAAACTGATGCAGCAGGTCAGAGATATATTTATGCTAATTAAGGATCATCCCTCCAGGAACAACTGACATCTCTATGCCTAAAAAATAATGCAAAGACCCCAGGTCCTTAATTTTAAACTGATCATCCAGAAACAGTTTCAGGGCACAAATTTCTTCACTATCATCCCCAGTAAGAATAATATCATCCACATAGACTGCTACAATCACAAGGGACCCTGGTGTACCTTTGATGAATAGAGAATAATCATTCAAAGAGTGTCTATAGCCTCTGTAATAGAGGGCAAAAGACAATTTGGCATACCATTGTCTGGATGCCTGTCTCAGCCCATACAGGGATTTATTCAATTTGCAAACAAGGGGAGTAGAGGTAGAGGAGGCAGAAACAGAAGCAGGAGCAGAAACGGTCAAACCTGGAGGGAGCTTCATATAAACCTCCTCATCCAAACCACCATGTAAGAAAGCATTATTAACATCCAGTTGAAATAAATTCCAATTATTTTTGACAGCCACAACAATAAGACACTTAACAGTGCACATTTTAACCACAGGAGAAAAAGTGTCAGTGAAATCAATACCTTCAACCTGAGTATCACCTCTAATAACAAGTCCAACTTTATACCTTTCAACACTGCCGTCAGCCTTGTATTTGATTTTATAAACCCCTTTGCAGCCAATGGGTTTCTTACCATGAGGAAGAGGAACAACATCCCAAGTATGGTTTGTATCCAAAGCATCAAAATCCTTTCTCATGGCATCCTGCCATGCTGGAGCAGATGCAGCTTGAGAGTAATATAAAGGTTCAGATTCCAAAGAAGAGGAAGAGGAGCCATAAAAGGCAGGAAGTTGACAGACATAATCATTAAGGTAAAAGGGATATTATGCTGTCTTTCAGATTTTCTGGGAGCGGGAATAGATGGGGAAGAGGCCAAAGCAGGAGGAGAGATATCAGGATTGAAAGAAGGAATGGGAGTTGGATCAGTAGAATCTGGAGCAATATAATGAGGTTCTGGAACAGATGTAGGAGGAAGAGGAGAGGAGATAGGTATGGAAGGGTCTGGATCAGTGGAATGTTCTACAGGTGGAACAAAAGGAAAGGATGAAGGAGAAGGATGAACAGAAGATGATGCAGTCTTAAAGGGAAAACATGTTTCATGGAATATAACATCCCTGGAAACAAAACATTTCTTGGAAGCAAGATCATACAATTTATATCCCTTTTTGGCAAAGGGATACCCAGGAAAACACAAGAAATGGTTCTTGGCCTTAACTTGTCCCGTTGAGGAATGGGGACAGTAGCATAGGCAAGGAACCCAAATGCTCTCAAATGAGAATAGGTTGGAGCTTTCCCATGCAAATTTTCATTAGGAGACTTATTGTGAAGCAATCTGGATGGTATTCTGTTAAGGAGGTAAGTGGCAGTCAACAAACAGTCCCCCCAGAAAGACACAGGTAGTCCACATTGGAAAAGTAAAGCTCTACATGTTTCAAGGAGGGTTCTATGCTTTCATTCAACAACACCATTCTGTTGAGGAGAATGAGGGCAGGTGGTTTGATGAATAATCCCGTGCTACTAAAGAAAGATGCACCCTCAATGCTAGACCCCAATTCTAAAGCATTGTCACTTCTAACGGTTTGAACCACAGCATTAAATTGGGTTTTAACCAAACACAGGGATGACTTAAGCAAAGAAAAGACATTGCTTTTAGATCCCATTAAGTGTGTCCAGGTTGTCCTAGAGAAGTCATCAACTATTGTAAGGAAATATCTACAACCAGAAGAAGTAGGAGTATGATAAGGTCCCCAAGTATCCACATGAATTAATTGAAAAGGTCTAGAGGTGCTTATAGAACTATCAGGAAAGGGGAGTCTAGTCTGTCTTGCCATAGGATAGACTTGAACAGGGAAAAGGTTGTTTAGAAGCAAATAGAAAAGACAAACCAGAAATGTGTCTCATATTTCTATGAAGTATGGGCAAGCCTTAAATGCCAAATGTAATTCATGTCAGTTGTAACAAAATTATTATAGATGGAACCATGTACATTTGAGGGCAAGGTAACAGCCTTGTTATCAGACAAAATGTCATCATTAGAAGAAGCAGACACAGAACATACAGAAGCAGATGAACAACTAATAGAGGAAGAAGGGGAAGGTGGAACCCAAGCCAGTTTATATAAGCCAGCATATTCTCTACCAAGATCCAGAGGCCTCCTCAGAGAAGGGTCCTGTATCATGTGGAGGAAGCAGGAATTTTCAGTGAACAAAACTACACAATGCAACTGTTTCACTAACTTGTGGACAGAAATCAAGTTGTGTTTAAAGGAAGGAACCAAAAACACATTGTGAAGGGTAATGAATGGAGTTAGTGCAAAAGAACCTTTGTATGTCACTTTCACTTTATAGCCATTAGGAAGAGTTACAAGATAGGGCACAGTTAAAGGTGTGATGTTAGAGAGTAAATGTTTATCATGTGTCATATGATTAGATGCACCTGAATCTATGATCCAGGTGAAAGAATTAATATGGGTAAGCATGCAGAGTTTGGAATCAGAAACAGGGCTCTCAATTAGCATAGTACCAGCAAAGTTAGCAACATATATGGGAGGAGGAGTCTGAGCAGTGGAGTCCCCTAACTGGGTCTGTTGTAACAAGCTCATCAATTGATCATACTGTTGTCTGCTCAACCTTGGTATCACAGAACTCTGGCCATCTATGTTTGTAACAGATTGATGGCTTTCAGAAGGATTCCCTTGGGGAACAGACACATGTCCTTCAGAATGAGGGAAATCCACACCAGCAGTAAGATGAGCAGCAGCAGTTCTCCTCCCCTTGTTAAATGTTGTACTTTGTGGATACCCATGAATCTTGAAACACTTATCAATTAAGTGCCCAGATTTTTTGCAGTATCTACAGAATAAAGGCCCTCTAGCTTGGTCAAAATTGACTCTTTGTTTGAAAGGAGGAGAAGGATTAGGCACTGTGGCCTTATTGAATCGAACTGAATGTCTATTAGTGTGGACATTGAAAGACATAGAGTCTGGATTAAACTGAGAAGGCGACTGGACTTGTCTCTGCTTCTCATCATTGAGGACCATATTATAGACACTGTCAAGGATTGGAGGTGGATGCATCATCAATAGGTTACTCCTTACCCCCATGTATGCTTCATTAAGGCCCATTAGAAACTGAAATACTTTATTTTCATCATTTTCCTGTATTATACCATCTTTGGCAGCACAAACACATCTTTGCCCACGATTGACACACATTGATTCTAATTCATCCCACAGACCTTTGAGTTTATTAAAATATGAAGCTACATCTAGGGACCCTTGAGAGGTGTGAGAAAGCTCTCTTTTCAATTCAAAAATTTTGGTCCTGTTTGCAGTGCCATATCTGGCCTGAAGTTGGGACCATATACTCTGTGCGGTATCAGAATACTGCACACTTTCAGCAATTTGAGGGGAGAGGGAGGCAGTTAACCAGAAAATCACCATATTATTGCATCTGTCCCATAACCTTTGCTGAGTTACATTAGTGACTGGCCGGGAACACGTGCCATCAACAAAACCAATTTTGTTTTTAGCAGATAACGCGACAATCATTTTCCTCCTCCAACCCCCAAAATCACTGCCCGAGAAGGGAGTGGACACAAGAGAAACCCCAGGAACATCAGAGGAGTAAACAAAAAGGGAGCTGGTAGAGTCCACTGAGGAGGTACTAGCATTCGTATTAGAGGCCATGATTAATGAACCAGTTTGAGAAGAAAACAGTCTCGGTAAGCGAAATATAACGGAACCAGAGTTCACATACAAAGCATACAATACTGAAAATAAGGACAGAGTTACCCTCCTTCTTCGCGACCGGAGAAGTCGGCCTTCAATCAACAGATAAAACCCTAGGTCCAACACCGGAAACCGTAGGTTCTAAAACTCACCAGAATAAGGTCACAGACGTCGGAAAGTTACCCAAAACGTCTATCAAGCGAAGACAAAGTCATCGGATAACATCAAAGCTCTAGGTCCGAAAATCGGAAAACCCTAGAATTTGAAGAACTCATCGGAATAAAGCCAGGGATGCAGGAAAATTACCCAAAACACCCACTGATACAAGATCGGAACCTCGAATAATAGGAAAATTCCGATTATCTGCTCAACATTCGTTGAAACATCTGCGAACAGTATCTCTCACCGGTAACCATAAAAAACAACTTCAGCAAAAGCTTCAAACTGGATCGATAACACGCAACCGAGAAGGATCCGAAGATCATCTGGCTATGATACCATGAAAACGTATAGATTTGAAGGCAAAATAACGAAGAACACAGTGAGAGAAAGAGAGTAGGTGAAGGAACTCACTGGAAGAACCGAGAGAAAAATAAATCGATTAACTCAAAATATCTCTGCCCCCTATACAAATATACACGCATATTATGACTTGGGTCGGGTCAGCCGATCCAAGTGTACAATGTAATAAAAATGAATTGGGTCAGAATACATTGAGGCCCAAATCTGACTAAGCCTATAATATACAGCATATACAAGGAATATACAATAAATATACAATCCAATATCAATGTTTATGCTTAGGCTTAGAGACCAAATAATCTTGTAGCTCAACAAAATATTTAGTATAGAGATGAAAAATGACATTACTAGTTAATTATTATAATAATTTATCTATTGGTTTACTTTTATAAAAAAATTAACTACTCATCACAAATCTTGCGTCCGCCATTCCACTTTACTTTAAGCCACAACTTTTTAAAAATCTATATCTATATATAATTAAAATCAAGGGATAAAAGCTTCTGAAGAAGCCAAATGGCAAAATATTATAACGTCACATGTCACATTAAGACAAGTTTCCGAAATATTAGAACGCACACTAACAAGAAAATTTATATTTACATCTATATCTATCTATATATAATTAAAAGCAAGGGATAAAAGTTTCTGAAGAAGCCAAATGTCAAAATATTATAATGCCACATGTCACATTAAAACAAGTCTCGAAAATATCAGGACGCACACTAACAAGCAAATATAATTTAACTTTTACTATGATAGTAAAGACATGTTATGTAGTCAAAAGTATCATCCGTATTCAATTTTTTCAAAACCATTCTGTTCCCAAAATAAGTGAAATTTTTTGGGAAAAAAATCTGAAACTGTTCAGTTTACAAAATCAGGGATATTTTATTTTTTTGTTCTTTCGAAATCGTTCAGTTCTTTAATTTTAAAGTCCTAATGTAGTCTTCTCTTTTTTTAATTTAAAATATATTCAAATCATTATTGAACGTGGGTTGTGAACCTAAACCGTTCAAACTTTCGTTTCTAAATAAAGAATTTATTTTATAGTTGTATTAGTTATTCTTAAAGGAAATAACGGTTTTAAAAACTGAAAATATTTGAACGTGGGGGTAAACATTTTACTCCACAAAAATAGGTTCCATTAACACCTAAATGTCTCTGCAACTGTGATGTAATCTACTTCCCACCAACTTCTCCTAAAATCGCAAGTTTTATATTTCTTCCTTACGTACAGTTGCTTGATTATTATGGTGTAGATTTTCTACGAAGATTTCAACATAACATACGGATTAGCAAAAAAATGGCCGCTAAGTTTGATTTCATCAACGATATAACCATTTCAAAAATGCAATAGAAGTTGAAAGTTCGGGTGGTCCGTATGTGGAAAAAACCGGATCGTTTTAATTCTGGCTTTATATTCTCGAACGAATTAATTTTACAAGATGAAAAGGTATTTTTAATATTTTATTGCGTTGCTAATTCCTTTTTGGTGTTTGAACTTTAAATATGAGACCTGTACTTTATATTGGAAATGAAGTTGGGTACTTTATGATTCTTATCGAAAAAGTTAATATTGTTATTATTATTTTGTACCCTTTATACATTATGATAATAATTTATTTGCTCCAAGTGTTTACTATATTATATTATATACATTATATGTGATTACACATGCGCTTCATTTACTTAGTCATTATAAAAAACACATAATATTACTTAATTAACTCACTTAATCATATTATGTTAGGTTATATTTGAATCTCATTGCACATATTGTTATCGATTGTCCGTGTTCAAAGCAACGAGAAACTGGAAACCAGTAAGAAGAAGAGACACAAAAAAAAAAAAAAATCACAGAAATGAAGAAATCCGAGACCACAGAATTCACTGTGTGTCCTTAAGGAATTTAACCCCCTCACTGTACCCGAGGTTGTGGATTATTTCCTCCCAGGATATAACGGATATACCTGTCGTAGGAGTGGCGGTACCTCAAACGCGTACGACTTCGACGAATTCAAATTCGGGAACGAAATCACACTATGACTCGATATGTTTCAGTTTGCAGAAAAGAATGCAGAATTTTTAATGCACGAATAAATTTTTTTTTATTTCCAGTACTCGAAAATGAGTCATTGCCTCAGTTTATATAGCCTCGAATTGTGACTGTTCGGAAAGGCTTGGTGCCTGTTCGGGAAAGGCCATGCCTTTTTCTGAAAAATAAGAACGTTGGGAAGTTTACAGTTAACAAATTAATATTTTTCCCGCGGGAATTAAAAATAATTTCAGAAAATGAAGATTGAATTTTAAATAAATTTGGTCCAAAAAGATTATCAATCAATTAGATCATTTGACCAAATCCAAATCCAAATCCAAATCCAAAGCCGAAGCCGAGCCGAGCGACGACGACGGCGCGAGGGGAGTCCCTCTTCTTAACCCTTTAAGAGCTAGAAGAAGTGCTTTCTAATATAAGCACATAACTTTCCCTTTCTACCACCAATGTGGTACAAAGCTCCTTTTCAAAGGAACTTTGCTTTGAAACTTCATTTTCCTTCTATTGTCTTCTTCCCTCCATTTCTCATTCACACCAACTTAGCTAGCTTTAATCATTAACTAGCTTTAACAATCCCCCACATGAATGGGGAATGGCTATATGATGAAAAACATGCATGACAAAAAACTGTGTGATTCGTAAGCAAGGATTAATTGCATCTGGATAAGTAGATTTCTCTTTGAACTTTCTGTAGTAAGCATATGTCGGATATACTCGGTCAATCGGTAGATTTGATATCTTTGAACCGTCGAGCTTTGGTGTATACCTAGACAACCACATGTCACACAATTAACCCTTTAACCGTTTTTGGTTCTCATTGTTTTGTTCGTTTCAGCCATGAACACTTCCTGGTTCATAAGTGCGTAGAGAGCTGGCCTTACAGAGTTCTCCTTGAAGCGGCTTACACTTCACACTTACATAGGTGATTCCTAAATGTGTCATCCCGTAGATACACTATTTGATATACCCCGTATCAAACGTAGAAACCATTAAAAAGCCTTAATGCTTTATCCTGGTACTGAACATTGTCTCATCACGAGAATGGACCAAAAAGTTATTGTGACAATGTTGAACCGTCATCAATGACTTTGTTTGATCTCTTTGAACCTAGATCTTGGGATCTCATGTCTTCTAGGTAGAGTTACCGCCACGATGACTTGTCCTCGGCCATAGTCCCATTCCCCTCGATGATCTTTCAACCACTTCTCTAGTTAGGCCTTTAGTTAGTGGATCCGACACATTATCTCTTGACTTAACATAGTCAATTGTGATAATTCCACTAGAGAGTAGTTGTCTAACGGTATTATGTCTTCGTCGTATGTGACGAGACTTTCCGTTGTACATAACGTTCCCGGCTCTTCCTATTGCCGCTTGGCTATCGCAATGTATGCATATAGGAGCCAACGGTTTGGGCCAAAATGGAATATCTTCTAAGAAATTCCGGAGCCATTCAGCTTCTTCACCGGCTTTGTCTAGAGCTATGAACTCAGATTCCATTGTAGAGCGGGCGATACATGTCTGTTTGGATGACTTCCAAGACACTGCTCCTCCACCTATAGTAAAAACGTATCCACTTGTGGATTTAGTTTCAGTTGAACCGGTGATCCAATTTGCATCACTGTATCCTTCAATAACTGCAGGATACCTGTTATAATGCAAAACAAAGTTTTGAGTATGTTTCAAATACCCCAAAACTCGTTTCATTGCCAGCCAATGATTTTGGTCGGGATTACTCGTGTAGCGACTTACTTTACTTATAGCACACGCAATATCAGGTCGCGTACAGTTCATAATATACATCAAACTTCCCAACACTCTGGCATAATCCAATTGAGAATGACTTTCACCTTTATTCTTTGCAAGAGCAAGGTTCATATCAATTGGCGTCTTTGCAACTTTAAAGTCCAAATACTTGAACTTTTCAAGTACTTTTTCAATATAATGAGATTGAGACAATGCTAGACCTTGAGGAGTCTTATGGATTTTAATTCCCAGAATTAAATCGGCAACTCCTAAGTCTTTCATATCAAACTTACTAGCAAGCATGCGCTTAGTAGCATTTATGTTAGCAATGTTGTTACTCATTATTAACATATCATCCACGTATAAACAAACAATGACGACGTGGTTCGGAGTGTTCTTAATGTAGACACATTTATCACATTCATTTATCTTGAATCCATTTGACAGCATCGTATGGTCAAATTTTGCATGCCACTGTTTTGGTGCTTGTTTTAGTCCATAAAGAGACTTAACAAGTCTACATACCTTCTTCTCTTTCCCTGGAACTACAAACCCTTCGGGTTGTTCCATGTAAATTTCTTCCTCCAACTCTCCATTTAAGAAGGCTGTTTTCACATCCATTTGATGGATTTCAAGACCGTACACGGCGGCTAATGCTACTAACACCCGAATAGATGTAATCCTCGTTACCGGCGAGTATGTATCAAAGTAATCAAGACCTTCTCGTTGTCTAAACCCTTTAACAACTAGTCTTGCCTTATATTTTTCAATAGTGCCATCAGCTTTCATTTTCCGCTTGAAAATCCATTTGGAACCTAAAGGTTTATTCCCTGGAGGAAGATCAACCAATTCCCAAGTATGGTTGTTCAATATGGATTCTATCTCACTATTGATTGCCTCTTTCCAAAATTGAGCTTCCGATGAAGACGTAGCTTCGTTGAACGTTCGAGGCTCATTTTCCAACAAAAATGTTAAAAATTCTGGTCCAAAGGAAGTAGTCGTCCTTTGACGTTTGCTACGTCTTGGATTTTCCTCATCAGGAATGTTTTCCTTTATTTCTTCCCGAGGTCGTTTAGATTCTTTGCTAGACGACGCACATTCCTTTTTATACGGATATATGGTTTCAAAGAAGTCAGCATTATCTGATTCAATTACCGTATTCACCTGAATGTCGGGATTTTCTGATTTGTGAACCAGAAATCTATATGCCTTACTATTTGTGGCATATCCTATGAAAACACAATCAACGGTTTTAGGTCCTATTTTTACCCTTTTGGGTTTAGGAACTTGCACCTTGGCCAAACACCCCCACACTTTGAAGTATTCCAAATTGGGCTTCCTTCCTTTCCACTTTTCGTATGGAATAGATTTTGTTTTGCTATGGGGCACTCGATTGAGTATTCGGCTAGCTGTTAGAATGGCTTCCCCCCACAAGTTCTGGGGTAAACCAGAACTTATTAACAGGGCATTCATCATTTCTTTCAGTGTTCTATTTTTTCTTTCCGCAATTCCGTTTGATTGTGGCGAGTAAGGAGCAGTTGTTTGATGAATAATGCCATATTCCAAACATATTTGTTCAAAAGGAGATTCATATTCACCGCCCCTATCACTCCTTATCATTTTAATCTTTTTGTTAAGTTGAGTCTCAACTTCAGTTTTGTATTGCCTGAACGCTTCAATTGCTTCATCTTTACTATTAAGTAAATAAACGTAGCAATACCGCGTACTATCGTCAATAAAAGTTATGAAATACTTCTTTCCACCGCGAGATGGAATTGACTTCATGTCACAAATATCTGTATGGATTAAGTCTAAAGGACTTGAATTCCTTTCAACTGACTTATAAGGATGTTTAGCATACTTAGATTCAACACAGATTTGACATTTTGATTGATTGCATTCAAACTTAGGCAATACTTCCAAATTAATCATTTTTCGCAAGGTTCTATAATTGACATGTCCTAAACGTGAATGCCATAAATCATTTGACTCAAGCAAGTAAGACGAAGCAGAAACTTTATTATTATTAGCAACAACCATTACATTCAGTTTGAAAAGGCCCTCTGTGAGGTAGCCTTTTCCTATGTACATTTCGTTCTTACTTATTACAACCTTGTCAGAAACATAAACACATTTAAAACCGTTCTTCACTAGAAGTCCGGTAGATACAAGATTTTTTCTAATTTCAGGAACATGACAGACGTTGTTGAGAGTCACTACCTTGCCAGAGGTCATCTTCAGCAGTATCTTTCCATAACCTTCAATCTTGGCCGTTGCAGAATTTCCCATATATATTGTTTCGTCGGGCCCGGCGGGAGCATATGAAGCAAAGGCTTCTCTAACAGCACAAATGTGGCGAGTGGCGCCAGAGTCAATCCACCACTCTTTCGGACTTCCCACTAGGTTGCACTCGGACAACATAGCGCACAAGTCATCAACCTCCTCGTTTGTTTCAACCATATTAGCCTGACCCTTCTTCTTTTCCTTTTTCGGAGCACGACAGTCTGCAGCTTTGTGTTCGATTTTTCCACAATTATGGCAGTTTCCCTTGAATTTCTTCTTGTTGGGATAGTTCCTTGGTCCCGATGCCTTTTTCCTCTTTTTCATATTAGTTGGGGCAGTTTCAACTATATGTGCTCCCCCTATGGTTGATCTCCCATTTGCCTTTTTCTCCGCTGCCTTGTTATCTTCCTCGATTCTCAACCGGACGATGAGATCTTCCAATGTCATCTCCTTTCGCTTATGTTTCAAGTAATTTTTGAAGTCCTTCCATGAAGGAGGCAACTTCTCTATCACTGCCGCAACTTGAAACGCCCCACTAATCACCAAACCTACAACAAACAACATGTAAGTGACGGGGCACTGAATACTTTTGACAAAGGCATTAATTAAATTTATACCTTCAGCGAGGAGATCATGGATGATAACCTGCAACTCTTGAACTTGAGTGACAACAGACTTGCCATCTACCATTTTGTAGTCCAAAAACTTGGCAGCGATAAACTTCTTTAAGCCAGCATCTTCTGTTTTATATTTCTTTTCCAACGCATCCCATAGTTCTTTTGATGTTCCCACATTACTATAGACGTTGTAAAGATCATCCTCCAGTCCGCTAAGAATGTAATTCTTGCACAAAAAATCTGAGTGCTTCCACGCCTCAATTACAACAAATCGTTCATTTTCAGGTGTTGATTCCGGCGGAACCGGAATATCCTCCTTAATAAACTTTTGAAGGCTTAAAGTAGTTAGATAGAAGAACATCTTTTGTTGCCATCGTTTGAAATCAATCCCGGTGAATTTTCAGGGCTTCTCTGCCGGAGCCGGTGCTGGTGCAGTACGACTGGAGGACGCAGCATTGCTCGTAGAACCAACCACGGGGGCTGGTGTGGCAGTAACAGTAGCAGTAGCATTCAAATTTGGAGTTTGGTCTCCCATTTCTGTCGTAGGAAATAACAGAACACTTTAATAATCGGTGAAGATTTTATTTCTTCAAACCGAATCAAATTTACACAAACAGAATTAAAACAAACTTCAAATAGAATGTAATAAACTGTATGTAGTATACTTGATGAAGTTTTTATATCTTCAAATCAAGTACCCAAATGAGTAGAAAGTTCTGAAAACTTTAATCTCAACCGGAGTAGAAAATCCGAAGATTTAGTCTCCAAACAACATACAAGTTCGTTACATGCAAACAACAAAATTACAAGTTTCTTTTATTTTCTGGACAGTCACAATTTTATGTTAGGAAAAACTGTATGTAGTCACTATTTTATGTAAGAATTTTTTTTTCTGTACTGTTGTATCGTTCTGTAACGTTTTAATCAACAGCAGATGAACTCGGAAATAATAATATAAATTCCTTAAGCTTGTTATCGATTGTCCGTGTTCAAAGCAACGAGAAACTGGAAACCAGTAAGAAGAAGAGACACAAAAAAAAAAAAAAAATCACAGAAATGAAGAAATCCGAGACCACAGAATTCACTGTGTGTCCTTAAGGAATTTAACCCCCTCACTGTACCCGAGGTTGTGGATTATTTCCTCCCAGGATATAACGGATATACCTGTCGTAGGAGTGGCGGTACCTCAAACGCGTACGACTTCGACGAACTCAAATTCGGGAACGAAATCACACTATGACTCGATATGTTTCAGTTTGCAGAAAAGAATGCAGAATTTTTAATGCACGAATAAATTTTTTTTTTTTCCAGTACTCGAAAATGAGTCATTGCCTCAGTTTATATAGCCTCGAATTGTGACTGTTCGGAAAGGCCATGCCTTTTTCTGAAAAATAAGAACGTTGGGAAGTTTACAGTTAACAAATTAATATTTTTCCCGCGGGAATTAAAAATAATTTCAGAAAATGAAGATTGAATTTTAAATAAATTTGGTCCAAAAGATTATCAATCAATTAGATCATTTGACCAAATCCAAATCCAAATCCAAATCCAAGCCGAGCGACGACGACGGCGCGAGGGGAGTCCCTCTTCTTAACCCTTTAAGAGCTAGAAGAAGTGCTTTCTAATATAAGCACATAACTTTCCCTTTCTACCACCAATGTGGTACAAAGCTCCTTTTCAAAGGAACTTTGCTTTGAAACTTCATTTTCCTTCTATTGTCTTCTTCCCTCCATTTCTCATTCACACCAACTTAGTTAGCTTTAATCATTAACTAGCTTTAACACATATAACACAATATGTTAAAACAATTTACTATGAATAAGAAAAACGTTCATACCTTTTTTGCCTTATTATCAACGACTACGGCATAAATGGTTTAAATTTTGTAATTGACCAAATATAAAAATATGAAACAGTCAACCAAGTAAGAAAATAATTTATTTCTCAATTTTTTCCGCATATCACACGAATACTATACTAATATTGGTTACATTTTAAAATTTTGTGATACTGATACACATGAAATGAAAAGGAGAAAAATAATTCATTATTCCTTTATTTGAATTTCGAAGTAGACATAAATAACTAAAAAAATTTATGTGTACGTGGAATCTATGGGGAGTGAGTAGCTAAAGCTGATAAGGAACGTGGCAGTCTATTTGTGCCCCCACTACCACAGTGTCCGTTAATCAAACGGTAAACTCCCTTGTCGTTTTTTCTGGTTATCAGCTTATCCCAAGCCCGTGGTTTCCGAATTTCTAGGTTATGTTATACTCTAAACTATGGTTAAATTGTTCTACTCTGTGCCCACTTTCTTGGTCAAGAAATTGAATTCCCAAGGAATTGAAAATGTCTTATTTGCATCCTCACCCTTTATATATCTATAGTTTACATTTTGTGCCACAACAAGTTTAGATATTTTTATCTTTGCTACTCTACCCGATTCCGTTTTTGTAAACTTATTTTCTTTTTAATCCGTTTTTGAAAAAATAATTTTTATATAAATTTAAAAATAATTTAACTTAAATTTTTAATCTTACATTTAATAAATTTTTTTTATAACCACATAAATATTATAATATATTTAGGCGACAAGTCTCAAAAGAATTATACCTACACAAATATGATTGCTTGTTTATGACCATAAATAGTAAAAATATTTATTTCTTTAATAAACTCTGCATCCAATCAATATATTCACGTAAAATTGAGACGAAAGGAGCACTATTTGTTTAGGCTAGAGGGTTTTGACATGTTTACCAAAAGTACAAGGAAACCAATGAGTATTAAAACCAGACGAGATTTATGTAGAATTAAAAAGCAAATAAAGATTAAAAAATAACTTTTGTGAATTATTTTTTTCTTGTTAATAGTGGTCCTTTTATATCAAATATTAACTTTTAACAGAAATTTTCTTCTCATTTTGTACAATAGTATAAAAGTTTCGACAACTTCTGCAACAAAAATTATCCTTAATAGTGTAATTTTATCTGTATATGATAGAATATAATTTTTTCACAGCTCTTACTACTTTTTAACTATTCACTTCAAATATCTTACTTTGAATTTTGGAGCATTATAGGATCCAAATATTACCGACATACAAAACTCCAAATTGTTACGAAGGAAATATATGTTAGTTAGAATTGACATGATGTGCATAGTGTATTTATGATTTACTTAACCATCAAGTATTAGCTGTAAGCCTGCTATTGTAGTTAATGCGTTTGGACCAAAAACATATTTCAAAGAAGTTAAAGGGTTCACCACGCAATTACAGAAAAGTATCCCAAACCCAATATGAAAAGGAAATAGCAATTGGAGTACTATAAATAGATGCCTCGAGTGGTGCTTAGGTTTGCCAAACCAAATAGCCCAAACGGGTTTAGAAAAAAAGAAGAAGGCAAAAAACTCTTACAAGTTTTCTCTCTCTCTCTCTCTCTTCTAGATTCCTCTGCTTTTTCACTAAACAGTTACACAACAATGGCGGCTACTCGGAAGTCAAGCGGACCGGTTCTCCGGTCACTTTCACCGGCCGGAAGATTTTATTCTCCTGGCCAAAGGTCCGGTTCTGCTTTTGCTTCCTCAACTTCCGGTTTTTCGACCGGTTCACATACAACAATTCTCCACAGATCAACTTCTCCGAACCGTGTGAATTTATACAGCTCAAGGTCGTCATCTCCGGCGTCGTCCGTACGGTTTTCTCTGGATCGTTCGACTTCACCGAGCCGGTCTATTTCTGCATTAAACCGGAATCACGTGGTCCAGAACCGGAGTTATAAATCCTTGCCTAGAAGCGGACAGAAAAAGACGTGTATGTGCTCCCCGACGAATCATCCAGGTTCGTTCCGATGTAGTCTACATAAGAATATTGTTGCAAGCGGTAGCCGTGCGCCGTCGTGCAATCCGAACCTGTTGCATATGAGGCGGTCCGCCATGACGAACTCTCTTGTGAGAATCGGAACTGTAGAAGGTGATTTGGTGAAGAGAGCGTTAGCCGCTTTGATTCGTCCTTCGTCTCATCAACAGCGCCGTCGAGGCGATTTCCAGCATAGACCTAGCCGGCTTTCTGTCATGTCCAAAGCTGAGGATTCGTAAGCCAGATAGCCGTAGAAAAATCCTATGCCCTAAGATCCGACTGTGTATAGACTCTATAGTTAGATTTTTTTTTTTTTTTACTATAGCATAAAAAGAATCCTCTAATTTTTGGATTATTGTCCAATGAGCTTCAAATTCGGATAATATATCGGTAAAATCAAACTCCTAAGGCATAAATTAAATTAAATTAATTGATAACAATTCAGAATCAATCTCTTCAATGTTTTTTGTTATCATAATCCATTCCTTCACTGACCAAACCAGTTATCACATCAATTCCATTTCATTTACCGATGTCCATTCTCCATTCTCCGTCACCGTTATCCGTTCTCCATTCTCCATTCTCCTCACCGTTATCCATTCTCCGTCACCGTTATCCGTTCTCCATTCTCCTCGCCGATATCCATTCTCCATTACCCCTATGCATTCTCCGTTACCGTTTTCCATTCTCCATTTTTTTCTGTTTGGTCAGGCTGTTCACCGTATCTGTCCCGGGGTTGTATGCGTGATTTCCGTGTATATATGTCAAGGTGGAATATATACGTATCTATATACTGCGGAGTTAAGTATATACGTACGTGGAGGTGGTATACGTGCCTATATACGTATTTTGTTTTAGTTATATACGCATATAGTTTATTTGTTAGTTTTGATTTACAAAATTTGAAGTTGTGACTGACTATATTTGTTGTTTTTTACGTTGCAGGTATTTGATGGTTAGATTCTTTTGGCAGGACTTGAACAGTAATCGGGAACATTATCAGATACCAGAATGAACAGAGGATAATTGAATTTTTAAACATAATTTGGACAACCTAGATTTTTGCACTAAATAGATAATTAAATGATTACAAAGATGCTTAATTGAAGTTAATCAATTTTAAAAACAAATAATGGTAAAAAGGTACTTTTTTGGCCATAAAAACAAATAATGGTTCGGGTGACCTTTAAGTTGGTTTGGTGAGTAACTTTGTCATGATTATATTCATTACCTTTTCTTAATTGGATTTTCTGTTCAAATTACAACATTTATAAAAGCAAATCAGTAATCATGACGTTAAGATTATTAATTTGAAACAGATGGAACACTTCGATTGCACACAACATATGTATAAAAATGTCATATACTTTAATGGTAACTAGATTTTTCCATCGTACATATAAGCTATTTTCTTAGTTAACTTGCTTTTGGCTCCATTGGTCGAATAGCTACTATAAAGTAGTCCCCCAGTCTCAAACTATCGTCGTGTTTTTACTTGGGAGGTATTTTTGATTATTTGCCCTTATTTATATTTAATTAATTTTGAAAAGTTATAATATTAATTCATAATTGAGGTGTTTGTAATTTTTAAGAATAATAATTATTAAGGCTAAAATAGGTTAAATAATATAGTTTGTTTGAACTTCTTCTTTTTTTTTTTTGATTTTCAAGTAAATGTATATTACATTCCAAAGCTTACAAATCAAGTACATGATATATGTTGACCATCTATTCCAGTATTCTATATAACTATAGTATATAGCCAATCAAGATTAAAATCTATGGGTAGTGGTTTAATGTTCGTAGCACATTTCTCTACTTGTGAATTGAATCGCCTCTCGCGTGGATATGGATTACTAACTCCTTGCACACTTTATCTGTCCGCCAAGTGTCCACCCTTGAATCTCATTCTGTTTCACTCGCGCCAAATAAGTGCAACCATGGTTCCAAACAGACAGGCAGTGATTCCAGCTATACCATTTTTCCGTTTCGCCTGCTTGTTAATCCATTCACATTCCGATTCCCATTTGGAGATGGGTCTTTTATGGCCCAACCAGATTAATAATCGATTCCACAGTTCCTTAGTCTTACAACATTCAAATTATAAATGATCGAAAGTTTCACGACACACTCCGCAGAACACACATTCTTGCGGGACCAGATTATTATATTCCTGTATTCTGTCCACAGTAGCTAATCTTCTATGCAACGCCAGCCATAGAGTAAATTTATACCTGGGGTGGAGTTGCGCCTGCAGTATGATGGTTCTCCATTGGACTTTGCGATATTGAGGGAGTTGGTGATTATATAACTTCTTTATACTAAACTCATTCCCATTTTGAAGTTGCAGGAGTCGACTATCCAAGTTCCCCTGAAGGGTTGTGATGCCAAGTATTAGTTCTCTCGATTCAAAGATTTTCCTGATTGCCGAGGCAGCGGCTTTGGGCACAAGGAAATCCGTAATGCATTTGTTTTTGATGTAATAAGCATGCACCCATTTTATCCATAGACTGTCCTTTTTCTTGGTCAATGCCCAGAGATGTTTGACGACCGCAGCCTTATTCCAGTTGACCAATTTTAGTATATTCAGTCCCCCCGCAGTGTAAGGCATACAAAGTGTTTCCCATGCCACCAGCGCTTTTCTGGATGCAGTTGTTCCTGTCCAGAGGTAAGACCGGCATATCGCTTCAGTCATTTTGAGTATCCTTTTAGGCAGTAGAAAGATTTGGGACCAGTTTGTTTTGAACTTCTAAAAATGATAAATAATTTGAGATAATTATATTTACAAATTATGATAGTTAATTTGGGACGGACGGAGCAGCATTAGAAAGAAATCAAAGCGTATTTTTTATTGAAAATGATTTAAGCCTTTAAATATATGTTATGTGTTTTTACTTTGTATCTTTTGGTGGGAAAAGTTGCTCATTTTTTCCTACTTCGAGTTAAAAGATGGTTTCAAAAAATATCAGTTTTGTATATTTTGATTCATTTGAAAAACTGATCATCTATTAAGTTTGAGAGTATGTAACTTAGTTTTTTTAGTGTAAAAATAAAAATATCATAATAAATTTAAGAACACGAGCCAAGAGTCTTAAAATCACCTAAATTCTAAATATTATATTTAAGTTCATATATTTTAAAACCTTCGTTTATTCTTTTTTCTCCATATAACGTATGAGTTCAGCAATATCTTAATTATTCCGTATAAATAACCTGTACGTATTTCCAATTTAATGCGTATCATTTTTCAACCACTATGTGAGTGTACACGACGTCACTAAAGACATAGTCGTCGAAAATCGGGAGCTGCTGCCCATAGTATAACACATTAGGAGAGACTAAGATCGTGTTTGGCTTAGCTGATTTAGAGTAGCTTACAAGTATTAGATGTTGAAAAATACTTTTAAATGATGAAACTGATTTAAAAAATAAGAAGTTACGTATTAGGATAAAAGTGCTGAAATTAATAATATACAGCTTAAGAACTGCGTATATGGAGAGTTTTCTCTTAAAAAGAAGTATTTTGGAGATATAATAGTAAATATTTTGGTCAAATTTAAAGTGCTTATAAGCTGAAATTTAATAAGTTGGGGTAGTCCAATTTATGGCTTTTGATTTATTTTTGACTTATAAGCACTTAACTTATAAGCACTTTTAATTACCAAACGCATAAATAAGCTAAAAAGTGCTTATAAGCCAATTTGACCAGCTTATAAGCTTTACCAAACACCCTCTAAGAGAGGAGACAATTACAGGCTTACAGCTAACAATGTGCTAAACTCATTAAATTTAGTTATTTATTAGGAATCTTATATTTAAATTAGGGGTGTACATAGATCGGATTAGTTCGGATTTTACAATTACCAAATCAAGCCAATTGTGTCGGGTTATTAAATCTAAAAATTAAACCAAACCAATAAAATTCGGGTTTTTCAATATCGGTTTTTCTCGGGTTTTTTCGGGTTTTCGGGTTATTCGTATTTTTTCGAATTTTTTTCCGCTAAAATCTTTGTAGAATAAAAACATATAACGTATGCTCAAAATATTTCTTTAATCCTAGTAAGATACAACTATATAAATTATTTTTCAAAAAAAATAATACAAAATATGAGATATGTTATGACTCATGACATTATCCTAAAATATTCAACAATAAAGACAATAAAATTATGTAATATAAATATTGCTAATTAAAAAGTCATAATAAAAATAAACATAATATAAAAACACTAATTAATGCTAAACTAGATAGACTAAGAAGGGAGTCTTAATTGTATGTCTAAAAGCTAAAGCAAAATAAAAATAGGTTATGTATTTTATCTAAATTATTGCAAAACAAAAAATACACATTCAATACATTCCAGTTCGTAATATTGAATTGAATGTCTTTTATTAGCATTAGTATTGATTGCTAGCATTATTGAATTTACAAATATTAATTGTTATAAAACTTATTAGAGTATTCAAAAGTTCTAAATCCAACCTTGAAATAATACCTTAAAAGATAAAATTATGAAAATTTTTAAGAAATATTTATAAATTACATTACAATAAGTATATTTATATATCTAAAATTTATATATATGTAATATTTGGTTGGTTTGATTTCGGTTTGACTTTCTTTAGTTAAAACCAAACCAAACCAATTATGGTCAATTTTTTTCCTACACCAAACCAAGTCAAACCAAATCATAGTCGGAGCTTTTTTCTCGGTTTAACTCGAATTATCGGATTGGTGCGATTTATCGGTTTACTTTGTACATCCCTAATTTAAATATCTCAGGTTCTCAACTTAACCATTAATATTGTGGTAGAATAAATAAAATTCGTTCACTTTTAATTAGAAATTTTGTGTTTAATTTATGAATGGAAAAAAAATATAGAGTCACTTCTCTATAATAGCATCCCTTTATAATATTTGATTATAAAACTTAAGCGTTTTGGGAATCAATTTTTATGTATATGTTTTCTATAATAATATTTTATTATAATATTTAAAAATATTCGAAATATGCGAATCCGGTGTGGTTGAACGTTGAAGTGCCAAAACAAATATAGAGTGAAAAACCAAAAAAATTCTCAACCTATAGCATTGACTTTTCTGTAACAAAACTACTATAGGCACCTAAAAGGGGGTGGGGTATGGAATGTTTATGGAAGTACTTTTTGTTATAATCACAACAGCTTCAAAACTACTACTATTATTTAACAACTTCAACTCAGTTCATAACTTCATATCTATTTCACTATAATTTATAGTATTGCTTCCCAATTTCAACAAAAAATGATAGTATTATATTTAGTATCAAACATTTTGTTAACCCCACTTTCTCGCTAATTATCTGGCGTGCTTTGTCTATGATGTAGATCTTAAAAAGAATTAAGAAATCGACGAGAAGTAGCATTGTAAATTATATGTCTCTACAATTTTTTTAGACATAGGGAATAGTATTATTATACGAGAACAAAGAAGTAATCAATTGTCCCTTTTTTTCAATTTTTGTGTCATTATTTTTTTTATTATATCATTTTTTAACAAAAATAATATATTTTGGTATTTAAAAATAATTAACTTTTATTTTTATTTTATTCCTAATGCGAAGTCTTTTATTGTCAAATAAATGTTATAGTACATTTAACCTTACAACAACAACAACAACAACAACCCAGTATAATCCCACTTAGTGGGGTCTGGGGAGGGTAGTGTATACACAGACCTTACCCCTACCCAAGCCCCTACCCTTGGGTTGGGAGACTGTTTCCAAATAGACCCCCGACATCCTTCCCTCCAAAAACTTCCCACCTTGCTCTTGGGGAGACTCGAACTCACAACCTTTCGGTTGGAATACAAAACAAAAGTCTTTTTTCTATCAAATTATGTGACTTAAATTGAAACGGGAAATAATAAATATTGAGGCAACTAAATGGGGTTTTCTATAAATATGAAACAGTAGCCTTTCGAAATAAGTAGAAGCCAAAATAAATGCATCTTATCTTAGACTTTGCCATCTTATTCTTGAATGAAAAAAAAAAAAATAGTTGGCAAATAAAGCACTCTACTTATTTTAGCTATTTGACAAAGGCAAGGAATCTTATATTCAAAACTCAAAGATAAGGTTCTGAAAATGAGGTTTGTGGATGTGTCTTGTGAGTAACATTTTGCCTTCTTTGTGTTTTCCTTGTGCTTGATTTTTGTATACCACAAGAAAGTGAAATGTTAGAATCTGACCCATTTTTGGATAGCAGTAAATTATTTGGATTCCTGACCGGTGTATTTTATTCCCAGTAGGATCCGATTAAATTTGTTTTCGTGCCGGAAAATTTTATATTGGGGTAAAACGCTTTCTTACAAAGACATCTTCATACCCTAAGTTCAAATTCAAAACTTTTTGTTAAGGATGAAAGAATACTTCTCACTCCACCATAACTTTGGCATGTGGATGCAGTAATACACAAATAACTCTTACAATTTAGTCTGAAACTTTAACTATAAAATTATTAAACATCAATTTTTGGTAAGATTTACTTGGATCATTTTTGGTCTTCTACTCTTTGCCTTTGGGGAGTCAAAAATTGTCTTTTCCAACTTTTAAATTTACATTCCTTATAATTTATAATTATGCTGTTTTGATAGTTAAAAAAAAATTTCAGAAAACAAAATTTGATGTCTAAATATTATTAACTTTTTGCGAGATTTTTCTACACTAAAAAATGATGAAATAACTTTCAATATCAAGATATAAACTCTAGCTAAATAGGTAGTAAGAGTACACTTTTTCCCAATTTCGTTGTAAAATGGTAATCTTTTTATTCTCCAAAAAAAATACAAAAAACAAAAAATTAGACATCCAAATATGTTTAAGAAATGTATTTAAAAGGGAAAAAAAAGTAAGCAGGAAGATTAACATTGTGTATTTTCTCTTGGTTATTGTGGGCCCTTTTTCGGTACAAATCTGGAAACAGGCAAAAAGCAAAGGGCCCAGCCCACTAAGAGATAATGGGATACATAACGTAATCCAAATACTAGTGGGCCCCCGTAATAATAGTGTCACACTTATATTGACGTTTTCCTTTGACTACTTTAAGAAATTCAGTTGGACATTACGTCTGATGGATGGCCTACCAGGGATAACATTTATCTGATGACCTAGTGGATATTCTCGTAGTAGTAATAATAATAATAATAATAATAATAATAATAATAATAATATAACAATAATAACAATAATAATAATAATAATAATAATAATAATAATAATAATAATATATAAGCAATAACAATACAGAGATAATCACGACGATAACAAAAGGGCAAAAAGAAATAGCAGGTGAGAGAGCAATCGGTTTTTTCCCTATTTTGGCCCATAATCCAATTCGAGGCACGAGAGGTTGGCGATGGTGGGTACAAGGAGATGCAGAGGTAAATCAATAAGTTAGGTGATTAAATAGGACATGACATATTTTCAACTTTATTAACGATATGATCTTTAATAGAACAATGTGGAGATTAAGGATTAAGTTAAGGTTAGTAGGTAGTCGCGCGTTTTTCTTTTACATCCGAATAGTATTAGTATTACTTCGCTTCCTTAGTTCTTAATTTTCTATTACCTCTTAGTTTTTTTTTCTCTTTTTGGTTACCTTATTTTTCTTGTTGTTGTTGTTGTTGTTGTTGTTGTTGTTGTTGTTGTTATGTACCACCCCGAAAAATTTTGAAGTACTTAAACACTTTTAAGAAAGTTGATGTGTGCTAGTTATATTATTTTGTGTGCATACGAGGACTTTAATATGATGGATATTAATTTGGGTATGATAATAAGTGTACGAAGCATAATATAAGTGATGTGGGGTATAAGGTGAGCTCTAAGTCTAAGCCAAGTTGGAAATTACATGATGGACTAAAGTTCCAAATGAATACTCACACGACCAAACTTTGGACGAGCATATCTACATTTATATAAGGAGTTATGTGATGAACAACCAACCAAATAAAAGATCTTCGAGTCTAGTTTCTAATGCTTAAAACCATTTGTCATTTGGACATTCCTACAAGAAGTTATGATCAAATTACATTGGTGGAGGAATCTGCGAAAGAATGGCTGGCAGTGAAGTGTTGCCATAGCTGCCAAGGTCACGTCTGAAACCCGAAAATGAGGGCCTATAAATATCAAGTTGGGGGAAAGAGTATTTTGAATATTAGGGGTTAGGGTTCTTCAGGTGAATGGGCGATTTTAAGCTCAAATCAAATCTTATCAACCAAGGTAAGTTGTTAATGTTGTTTTGGGTTGATTCTTACTCAATATATATGAGTTCTAACATCACTCTTGCATCAAAATTCTAGATTTCATCATCAACTCCTCAAGAACACTAAAATCACCAAAGTTGTGATTTTTAAAGATTAAGCTACTAGAGGTAATTTCAATGATTCAAACTCATTTATTATGAGTAGTTTGAAGCGTTTGTTACAAGTTTTTATGGTAGAAAGATTGGATTATGAAATTCTAGTTTATGGCATGAATAATACTTTTGAGAAAATAAGAGAGAAGATGAATGGTAATCTTGGTGATGAAATTTATGAATACAATGAACCTATGAAATTATTTGTTAGTAAAAGATGAAAGTGATCGACTGAGTAATCACCCCAATAGTATATATTGCAAGTGTTGATTATGAAAGATGATGAATAGGTAGTGGCAATGGACAATTAATGTAGTATCGTTAACGCCTTTGAATGGGTATTAAAATATAAAAATGGTCGAACTTGTAAATCTATTTGACGATTTGAGTTGTTAGAGGCTTGTAGACAAATTATGAGCCATATATGAATATTGATCAATATCTTAAGTCATATTTTGATATATCTAGGATATCTAAATATAGATATCGACTTGTTGGTGATGTTGAGCATTTTAATCAATATTGGAATGATGGACGAGGATTGAACGCTTGTGAATGTTAATAAAGCAAAAGCAAGGTAAGTTGATTAAAACTTATTCTTCTTGAGAGACTTTATCTAAAAGCATATATCGAGTTAATACTTAAGTTATTGCAAATCTGCTTTCGTACTTGTGGGGACAAACAAGTACGGATATCTCCATGTACTAGAATATTATGTTGCATATATAGTGTCATGCCGTTTTATAAAATTTTATTTTAAATCTTGTTAGCAAAATGACACTCAAGATAAATATTATAAGTTTTTATCAAAACTTACGTATTTGCAAGAGTATATATAGTTGAATGCTAAAAATACGTTTTCATGGAAAGTATTTCCTTTGAAAATTGACGAACAGAATAGCACTTGTGGTATCTTTTAAAGATTGATTTTAAATTGCTAAAGGCTTTAGCATGTAAAAGTGTTGGAAACACGTTCTCAATGCAATATACTAAAACGTGTGTTCTTTTGTATAGGTTTTGATGAATGACAAACGAAGCGAAAATTGATATATGACGAAGTTCAAGAAACAAGCGCACAATTGATATACATCGAGATTCAAGCTCAAGACAAAGTTTTATAGTTTAATTGAGTCATTCTTAATTGTGATCTTGATCCTACAACTTGACTCGTAGCATGGCTTCTCTCATAAAACTATTTTCCAAAATCATGCATATTTAATTCAATGCTAAATGATTTTAAATCATGCATATTTTCATTAGTCAAAATGATTTTTAAATGCCTCTGAAAACTGGACTAAGATAATCGATTATGTACTAATGATAATCGATTGTTTTAAGCCAAGACTGCATGACAATCGATTGTGAACTAATGACAATCGATTGCGTTAAGGCAGTGAACATCAGGTTTCTTCAAACCTGCATGACAATCGATTGTGAACCTTATGACAATCGATTGTGATGAGGCAGTGTCCATCAAAGTTTTTCAAAACTCAGAATAATCGATTGTGAAGCTAATGACAATCGATTGTGAAGAGACAGTGTCCTTCAGATTTTTCAAAGTCACAAAATAATCGATTGTGAACTAATGACAATCGATTGTGTTGAGGCAGTGACTTCCAGTGATTTTCAAATTTATTAAATAATCGATTGTGAGTATACAACAATCGATTGTCAACAGGCAGTGTCTAAAATGTTTTTCAAAAACTAATAAGTAATCGATTGTTGACTTTGTGCAATCGATTGTGAAGCTGACCGTTGTCGTAAAGTTTTCAAATACCGTCAGGTAATCGATTATTGATTCTGTATAATCGATTGTTGTGATTAAAATCCGGAAAAGATTTTTTTGGACGTTATTTGATAATCGATTATTGATTTTGTATAATCGATTGTTTTGATTAAAATCCGGAAAAGATTTTTTGAACGTTGCTGAGTAATCGATTGTTGATTCTGAACAATCGATTGTTTGTGGTAAAATCTGGAAAGGATTTTTTGAACGTTGCCAGTAATCGATTATGGATTGTAAGTAATCGATTGTCAAGCGTATAATCTGGGATTGAATTTTGATCTGACTGGCAGACAATCGATTGTTGGGGTTTGACAATCGATTGTCAGTGAGTAAAATCAGCAACTCTTAATTGGCAATTAGGCAGCGGTAATGCCAAGTTTTTCAACTATAAATACAGCTTCATTTCAGTGTTTTAAACACAACAACATACTACAACTGATCATTACATTGCTATAAGCTTGCATACTTTTGTTTATCATTTTATATTCAATTTCATAAAGCTTTTGAGAGCCATATTCTTGTCCAAAGTTGTTGTGATCCAGAGCTTACTTCTTTTACTCATATCTACTCATTAAGGAGTATTTTGTTTGAGTGTTTTAGTGTTGTATACACTTGTAAGAGAATTGTAATTCTCTTGTTGTAAGGAACTTGTGTTTTCTTGGTTGAAGTCTTGGAGTGTTGTAACTCCGAGCAAAGGTGTTGAGGCTTGCGTCCTCAAGTTGTAAAGGTTTGTTAAGCACCCGGAAGCTTGACACGTTAGTGGAAAATCTCGAGAGAGTCTCTCGGGGACTGGACTAGCCACACGTTGTGGTGAACCAGGATATATCTGTGTGTAAGTTATTATTTATCGCACTTATTTACTTCCTGCAAATTTTAATTTCCGCAAGTTTACGCTAAATTTTATTATAACGCTATTCACCCCCCTCTAGCGTTAAGCGTATTATCTAACAATTGGTATCAGAGCCCAACTCTCTGAAAACTTAACAGTTTGAGAGAACCATCCATGGCTTCTACTCGTGATTCTTTTGCAGGAATTGAAGAAGGACAGTGCTCCACACGACCACCTCTATTCAACTGTACAAATTTCACGTACTGGAAGGAAAGGATGAAGATCTTCGTTCAGTCCAACAGCTTTCACCTTTGGAAGGTGATAATGAAGGGAAACCAAATTCCAACAAAGAAGGTGGAAAACGAATGGGTTCCCAAGTCCGAGGATGAGTATGACGCGGATGACATCCGAAAGGTTCAAAATAATGCTAAAGCAATAAATTTATTATATTGTGATGTTAATGCTGACGATTACAGAAAAATATCGTGTTGTACAACGGCAAAGGAGATGTGGGACAAGCTAGAAGTCACGTACGAAAGTACGGACCAGGTAAGGGAAGCAAAAATTGATTTCCTAACCCATTCTTATGAATTATTTCATATGAAGGAAGGTGAAAAGGTGGACGAAATGTTTGAGCGATTTTCAATAATCGTAAATGACTTACATGCTCTCAAGAAAACATTCACGGATAGAGAGCTCATTCGAAAAATTCTTAGAAGTCTCACATCGGCATGGAGATCAAAGGCCGATGCAATTCAAGAATCCATTGGCGTTTCAAACGTCACCATCGACGCACTAAGAGGTAACCTTAAAACCTATGAATCTACTATTCTTAACCCTTTTGTTGATGATCAAAGGAGGCAAAGAATAGCTCTAAAGGCGAGCACAAGCCAACCGCAAATTGATGAGGAAGGAGACAACGAGTTTGGACTCGTTATCAAAAGATTTCAAAAGTTCATGCGCAAGGAGTATGAACGCAAGGGCAAAAAGCAAGGCGAACAAATCAAGTGCTATGAATGTGGTGAAACCGGGCACATCAAATCAAATTGCCCAAACATCAAAAAGGAGAAGAAACCTTTTAAAAAGCAACGTGCATACACTTCTTGGGGAGGCGACTCCGGAGATGAGTCAAGCGAAGGAGAAGAAGACGAAGCAGCAAATCTTTGCCTTATGGCACAAGAAGACAACAAAGATGAGGTATGTCAAATTTCGTCTAAAAACTTCTTTACTCTTGAAGAAATGCGAACTGCTTTTGATGAATTATATGCTGAGTTTATTAAGGCTTCAAAACTGTTAAGGGCATAAAAGAAAATGCTTCATCAAAAGAAAGGATTTTCAAAAACAGCTTTCTTTGAAAGAAAAGGATTTAGAAAAACTGGTTTTAGAAAATGAGAAGCTGAAAAAGGAAAACAAGCATTTTGGAAAAAGAAGTTCCGATAAGCCCGAAAGCTCTACTAGAAATTGCACTTCTTGTTTGCTTCTTAAGAATGAAGTAAGTTGGCTTAAAGGCACATTAGATAAGTTTAATTCTTCGCACAAAAACTTGAATGATGTTCTTGTTAACTTGAAATCAACCAAGCATGGAATAGGCTTTAAGAATGAAGAAAAGGTTGCAGCTAAACCCCAACAACCTAAAGCTCAACCTAGGATTAACAATAGAAATGCTTATCCTAGAAACAACAACTCTAGATCCAATATGCATGCTAGACAAAATGCTGAACATTTTAGAAGACCTAGGAATGACTTACCACCTAGAAATAGTCACCCTAGAAATGATGCATATTTTAGGCCAATTTTTGAACCCCTTAGAAGACCTAGCAATGGCCCTCAACCGAGAAACAATCACTCGAGAAATGCTGCCCATCCTAGAGCTCATAGTAGGAGAAATAATTCTCATGAAATGCGAAATAGTCATAATGGTCAAAATAGAGTAAGCAATTTTCATCCGTCTAGTTAGTATGAACCTAGAAGGATGCATAACCCAAATGTGACTTGTCATTATTGTAGACATATTGGTCATATTGCTCCTGCATGCTTTACACGTCATAGACATGTTACTCAATCGCATCATTATAATATGCCTAACCCCCAAGGACCCAAGATGGCATGGGTACCTAAAGAACATTAATTTATTTTGTAGGTGTGCTTGAAGGGATCAAGTGTACTATGGTACCTTGATAGTGGATGCTCCAAGCTTATGACGGGAGATGAATCCAAATTCCTTCAATTAGAGCACAAAGAAGGAGGAAGTGTTATCTTCGGTGATAACAATAAAGGAAAGATCATCGGCATCGGCTCGGTCGGTAAGGATGAAAAATCCTCTATTAAGCATATATTACTTGTGAAAGGTTTGAAGCATAATCTCTTGAGCATAAGCCAATTATGTGACAAGGGAAATCTTGCTCTATTTGATTCGGATGAATGCCTAGTATTTAGACGTAGTGATTTCAAAATCATACTTCGTGGTTTTAGAGTTGATAATATTTATATGGTTGATCTTGCTAATTCCTCACCCGAATATGTTGATTGTCTAATGAGTAAAGAGGATGATACTTGGCTATGGCATCGTAGAGTAGCACATATCAATATGCATCTTTTGAACAAATTGATTTCTCAAAAAGTTGTTGGTCTTCCCTTTTTAAAATTTGAAAATGACTCTATTTGTGACTCGTGTCAAAAGGGGAAGCAAACAAAAGTATCTTTCAAATCTAAAAACATTGTTTCAACTTCTAGACCATTGCAATTGCTTCATATGGATTTATTTGGTCCCTCTCGCATTGAAAGTCTAGGAAGAAATAAATATGCTTTTGTGATTGTTGATGATTACTCGAGATTTACTTGGACTTTATTTCTTGCCAATAAAAGTGATGCTTTTCAAAATTTTAAATTTTTTCTTAAGCGTGTTCAAAATGAGAAAGAAACAACCGTCACTTCAATTAGAAGTGATCATGGGGGAGAGTGATCACAATCTCTTTGCGGACTTTTGTGACGAACTCGGAATCGAGCATACCTTTTCCGCTCCACGTACACCACAACAAAATGGGGTGGTGGAAAGGAAAAATAGGTGTCTCGAAGAGATGGCTAGAACCATGCTCGACGAAGCTAAGATACCCAAACATTTTTGGGCGGACGCCGTGAGTACCGCTTGCTACGTTCTAAATAGAGTAGTAATTCGGCCGATACTCATGAAAACCCCCTATGAACTTTATAAGGGAAGAAAACCAAATATTTCCCATTTTAGAGTTTTTGGTTGCAAATGTTTTGTTCATAACAATGGCAAAGACCAATTGGGTAAATTTGATGCTAAGTCGGATGAAGGTATTTTCATTGGATATTCCTCACGCAGTAAAGCATATAGGGTCTTTAATAAAAGAACCCAAATTGTGGAGGAATCCTCTCATGTTGTGTTTTCCGAAAATAATGCTCGCTTGGCGAGAAAGGATTCCGGTTTTGATCTTGCAGGTATCTTAGATAGCTTGAAAGACAAAATACAAGAGGAACCACCCAAGGAAAATAAAGATGAAACTGAGGAACAACCAACGGAAGAAGCGCCACAATTGGAAAAAGAAATGAATATGCCTAACGAGTGGAGGACAATCAAAGATCACCCTCTCGAACAGGTAATTGGCAACGTTGGAGACAAGGTAAGTACCCGAAACTCTCTCAAAAATACCTTAGAACATACTGCTTTTGTTTCTCAAATTGAACCCAAAACCATCTCAGAAGCAATTGGGGATGAATTTTGGACCTTGGCAATGCAAGAGGAGCTTAACCAATTCGAACGAAATGACGTTTGGGATTTGGTGCCAAGACCCGAAGGTCATACCATAATTGGTACGAAATGGGTTTTTCGCAATAAACTAGATGAAAATGGTATAATCACTAGAAACAAAGCTAGGCTTGTAGCAAAAGGCTATAATCAAGAAGAAGGTATTGACTATGAGGAAACATATGCTCCCGTAGCTAGATTAGAAGCTATTCGCTTATTGCTTGCATTTGCCTCTTCTATGAATTTCAATTTATATCAAATGAATGTGAAAAGTGCTTTTCTAAACGGTTTTATTCAAGAAGAAGTTTTTGTTGAACAACCCCCCGGCTTTGAAAACTTTAAATCTCCCGATCATGTTTTCAAACTCAAAAAGGCTCTTTATGGTTTAAAACAAGCTCCCCGAGCTTGGTATGAAAGATTGAGTAAGTTTCTTTTGGAAAATGATTTCATTAGGGGAAAAGTTGACACAACTCTCTTTGTTAAGCATAAAAACAATGATATTTTGTTAGTTCAAATATATGTAGATGATATTATATTTGGTGCTACTAACAATGTTTTATGCAAGGAATTTTCCGATTTAGTGACAAGCGAATTTGAGATGTCTATGATGGGTGAGTTAACATTCTTTTTGGGATTACAAGTAAAGTAAATGAAAGAAGGTACATCCATTTGTCAAGCCAAATATTGCAAAGAATTGCTGAAACGATTTGAGATGAACAATGCAAAAGAAATGGCAACTCCCATGAGCACATCCGATCATCTAGACAAAGATGAGAAAGGTAAGGAAGTCGACACCAAAAAGTATCGAGGTATGATTGGCTCTCTTCTTTATCTTACTGCTAGTCGTCCGGACATCATGTTTAGCGTGTGCTTATGCGCTCGTTATCAATCGTGTACGAAGGAGTCTCACCTTACTGCGGTAAAACGGATTTTAAGGTATCTTGTTGGTACTACAAATGTGGGTCTATGGTACCCCAAAGGCTCTTCATGCCAACTTGTTGGCTACTCCGATTTCGATTTTGCTGGATGCAAATTGGACCGCAAGAGCACTAGTGGCACTTGCCATTTGCTCGGTAGCTCTCTCGTTTCTTGGTTTAGCAAGAAACAAGTAAGTGTTGCGTTGTCCACAACCGAGGCTGAATATGTAGCCGCGGGGAGTTGTTGCGCTCAAATCCTATGGATGAAACAACAACTCTTGGACTATGGCCTAAGTCTTGATCATATCCCTCTTAGATGTGATAATACTAGTGCCATATGCTTGACGAAGAACCCCGTTCTTCATTCGCGAACAAAACACATTGAAATTAGACATCATTTTATTAGAGATCACGTTCTCAAAGGCGATGTCGAAATTGAATTTGTTGAAACCAAAAACCAATTGGCAGACATCTTTACAAAGCCTTTAGAGAAAGAGTCCTTCTTCCGAATTCGCAGTGAACTCGGGATCCTTGACTCCACGTTGATCTAAGTCATGCATTGCAATTTTTTATTACATGAGTTCTAACTTGAGCGTCGGAGACGTCTAACGATTTTTGCAGGTATCGCCCCAAAGGAAAGGGGAATTATAAAGCTTGACGTACAACAATCGGTTTCCGTCGTCTAAAAATCGATTATTTAGTATCAATAATCGATTGTGTTGCTATTATTCGGTTTGATGTTGCTATTTTTTTCAATAAATAAATAAGGTTTATTTCATCTTTGGCATCTTATTATTATTTTTTGCTAATGGCAAAAGGGGGAAGATAACGGGTATGCACTCTCAATATCTATAAGCTTAAATTAAGAGGGAATTCATATATTGAGGGGGAACAAATTGCATACTTGTTGCATGTATACATTTGTCTTGAATCGTCAATATAAATTGATTGCATTGCATATCCCTCTTAATGTTTGCCATTATCAAAAAGGGGAAAATTGTTGGAAACACGTTCTCAATGCAATATACTAAAACGTGTGTTCTTTTGTATAGGTTTTGATGAATGACAAACGAAACGAAAATTGATATATGACGAAGTTCAAGAAACAAGCGCACAATTGATATACATAGAGATTCAAGCTCAAGACAAAGTTTTATTGTTTAATTGAGTCATTCTTAATTGTGATCTTGATCCTACAACTTGACTCGTAACATGGCTTCTCTCATAAAACTATTTTCCAAAATCATGCATATTTAATTCAATGCTAAATGATTTTAAATCATGCATATTTTCATAAGTCAAAATGATTTTTAAATGCCTCTGAAAACTGGACTAAGATAATCGATTATGTACTAATGATAATCGATTGTTTTAAGCCAAGACTGCATGACAATCGATTGTGAACTAATGACAATCGATTGCGTTAAGGCAGTGAACATCAGGTTTCTTCAAACCTGCATGACAATCGATTGTGAACCTTATGACAATCGATTGTGATGAGGTAGTGTCCAAAGTTTTTCAAAACTCAGAATAATCGATTGTGAAGCTAATGACAATCGATTGTGAAGAGACAGTGTCCTTCAGATTTTTCAAAGTCACAAAATAATCGATTGTGAACTAATGACAATCGTTGTGTTGAGGCAGTGACTTCCAGTGATTTTCAAATTTATTAAATAATCGATTGTAAGTATACAACAATCGATTGTCAACAGGCAGTGTCTAAAATGTTTTTCAAAAACAGATAAGTAATCGATTGTTGACTTTGTGCAATCGATTGTGAAGCTGACCGTTGTCGTAAAGTTTTCAAATACAGTCAGGTAATCGATTATTGATTCTGTATAATCGATTGTTGTGATTAAAATCCGGAAAAGATTTTTTGAACGTTATTTGATAATCGATTATTGATTTTGTATAATCGATTGTTTTGATTAAAATCCGGAAAAGATTTTTTGAACGTTGCTGAGTAATCGATTGTTGATTCTGAACAATCGATTGTTTGTGGTAAAATCTGGAAAGGATTTTTTGAACGTTGCCAGTAATCGATTATGGATTGTAAGTAATCGATTGTCAAGCGTATAATCTGGGATTGAATTTTGATCTGACTGGCAGACAATCGATTGTTGGGGTTTGACAATCGATTGTCAGTGAGTAAAATCAGCAACTCTTAATTGGCAATTAGGCAACGGTAATGCCAAGTTTTTCAACTATAAATACAGCTTCATTTCAGTGTTTTAAACACAACAACATACTACAACTGATCATTACATTGCTATAAGCTTGCATACTTTTGTTTATCATTTTATATTCAATTTCATAAAGCTTTTGAGAGCCATATTCTTGTCCAAAGTTGTTGTGATCCAGAGCTTACTTCTTTTACTCATATCTACTCATTAAGGAGTATTTTGTTTGAGTGTTTTAGTGTTGTATACACTTGTAAGAGAATTGTAATTCTCTTGTTGTAAGGAACTTGTGTTTCCTTGGTTGAAGTCTTGGAGTATTGTAACTCCGAGCAAAGGTGTTGAGGCTTGCGTCCTCAAGTTGTAAAGGTTTGTTAAGCACCCGGAAGCTTGACACGTTAGTGGAAAATCTCGAGAGAGTCTCTCGGGGACTGGACTAGCCACACGTTGTGGTGAACCAGGATATATCTGTGTGTAAGTTATTATTTATCGCACTTATTTACTTCCTGCAAATTTTAATTTCCGCAAGTTTACGCTAAATTTTATTATAACGCTATTCACCCCCCCCTCTAGCGTTAAGCGTATTATCTAACAAAAAGGTTGTTTATTTAAATTTTGTTCAAATAATTTAGATTTTTTATAAATGTTATGAGTTGATAAAAATAGATCCTTTGAAGCTAATATGATATGGATCTATTTTTTAAGTATCAAATATTTTGGGAATTACTTGTGTTCACGGAAATTGACTTCGGATATATTGTGTTTGTCGTCATGAAGCTATACTTGCCGGTGTAGTCATAGATGGACACTTTACGGTATAGACTATGGAAGAGTGCTCTCACTTGAGGGGGTACTATTTTTCACTATTATTAGGATGACTGAGTCGATTCGTACAATACTACGATGAGACGACCTGAGCAATTATGGTATATGATACTTGCCACTAGATACCTAACCTAGTTGACATTCTTAAATCGGTGATGATATATTACTCCCAGTGAAATGTAATGATGATTTTCTTAATTTAGGCCTAAGGAGCCGAAAGTGATTTCGATGACTTAAAGCAAATGGAATGATTTTGCATAATTTTCATCCATTGGATTGATGTAAATGTTTTAAAATTTTATATTATAGGTTATATCTTACTTGGTTGTTATTTAAAATAACAAGGGTCATAAATTGATAAAATTTCTTATCGTTTTATATCAAATATTGGTGCATTGTTTTTATAAAGTTTGTCCCAAGAACTTAAATTAGAGAGAGTCTATGACATTTACTGAGTACCGTTGTGGTGTACTCAGCCCTTAGGCCCCCCCTTCCCCTCCAGGGCTCTGCTTACTTTACATGTTTCAGGATGAGGTATGATACGTGACACACAGTTGGGACTAAGATGACTCTCTTCCTAAAGTATATGGTGAGGCACCACTCCTATTTTGTAGTAGCTATCATATTATTTTTCTTAATTTATGCTAGTCGGGTATTAGCCCAAGTGCTTAATTAAATTCTATGGTATAGGGGCTCCATAGATAATTGTGAAAGATTGTAGTAATGGTGTTGTACACAACATACATGAAAATATAATTATTTTACTTAGTCTCATTGTTATTATCATGAAAGGCATCATGTATGATTTCGAATTGGAAAATATTTCATCATTTAATTTGAAAATTTAAATGATTTTCAAGAGTTTCCACAGTTAAATTGGTTTTCATGCATATGATTTGGGTGCATCATATGGGTTGGTTCACTTGGGTCGGGTAGTATGCCGGGTGCCGATCACGTAAATTTGGGTCGTGACAACTTTGGTATCAGAGTACTGGGTTCTAAGTCGAGTCCTAAGAAGTTTATGGGGCCGTATCAAGTAGAGTCCCTCTTATTGGTGTGTTGCCGGCCACACTTATATCGGGGAGACTACAATGATACTTAGGAAGTTTCACTTTCTTCATACTCTAGATCCTGCTTTTGTTCCTGAAGTGAGAATACAAATTCTCGATCGTATTGATTACCTTTTGTGGATTGAATCTCATGGAAAAGTCGCTACTAAGTTATACTAATCCTGTCATAAATTGTTGTTACACAAAAGTTCATTTATCGTAGTTTTATATCCGTATATAATATGAGTCAGATCATTTTTTAATCTATTAATTTTGCATAATCGTTTGCTTGCGATCCACTCATATATGATTAGATACGCCCATTTAACACAATGTTACCACACCATTTTGAAAATGAAACCTAAAAGGAAAAAAAATGTAATTGGAGATGTGGTAGGGGTAGGGTAGCATATGCCATTGGTAGTTGAAGGGAGCCATACAAAATTCCATAAAGGTAAAATGTGATAAACCATGTAATGATGATAGGGTAGAAATACATAATTATCCCCTCAACTTGTATTCCATTTTGCAAATTACACACTTTTTAAAGTTTGCGAGAGTCCTATCACTCTACTACATTTGTTTAAAATGGAATTATTACACCTTTATTTCCTGGTGTGATACAGAAAGTGCACTTATTCAACCCTCAAAAGTACATTAATTAATATCGAAACCAATATATCTGTAGAGTAGTACACTAGTGATAGTGTAATATGTCTAATATACAATAGAAACGAAGTCAGAATTTGAATTTATAGAAATTTTAAATCTTTTAAATTGTTAGATTGTAAATTAATAAATTGTATATATTCATTAATATTTTTAAAATAAATACACAATTTAGATCAAAATTATTGAATTCGACTAAATCTCGTAGAGATAGTAATAGTGGTTACACGTTTTTGGTGCGCAATGGGACAAGGATAAAGGATCCAAAGTTTTCTATTAGGTCCTACTATATATATTGTGGGCAAGCTAAGCTATAGCCCATTTTCCATTATCCTGTTTTAGTACTCCTATTAGAGAGCAGAGCAGAAACAAACAATGAAAACAGCTAGCAAAGGCCACTATCCAATTTTTGCCTGGTAAAATTGTCTTGTCTGTGTCTTATCAGTTGTGTCTTATCAGTTGTTAGTCAATTGAGGTAGTAGAAGATAAAGGTAAAATTAATTGAAGAATAAAATTTTAGTACCGTCTTATTTTTTGTTTTGTTATTAATTTTAAGATAAGTTATTTCGAATTAAAAATAATATCGGAATAACTTATATTTGTCGGGAGAGAAATAGTAATATCAAGATAAAGCACTAAAATTAACAATATCAAAATTAATATAATATATCAAACATTCAATAAGAAATACCACTATGATAGCTAATTTCAGTGTAGCTAATCTAGCATAAATAATTCCGACATAATTTGTTTTCATATCATGCGAACCTTTACAGCTCGATTGGTACAAGGAATAACGGATAATTAATTACATAATTAAATTTAAGATGAGTTTATCCCATATTTGGTTGGGATAAAATTATAGTATAATAAATTTTGAAATTAATTTTTCCGACATTCTAGTATTTTTTTATGTCTATAAGAGAGTGCAATAACTAATCTCGCAATAATTAATTATGAAATAATTTATTTCCCGACCAAATGGCCAAAAGAGTTTTGAGAATGAAAGTTTCTCCCTAGGAAGTATATTATTCTTTTTAGTAAATTTATATGATAGAAATCTAGAGTAGTTAAGTCAGAATTTTGGATATCAATTTTTTCCTTTTTTGGAATTTCAGAAAAAACTACTTTCTTCCATATTTTTCTATTCACACTTACAGAAAATCAAAGTTTTCCCTTTAATTTTCTATTCGTTAATTATCTATTTACTTATATTAAAGACCATAAGCATAGAGTTCCTTATTCAAATGTTACCCTTCTAAACTATTGTCTTACAAAAGTTCATGTCTTCGGCTACGCTAATTGGGGGTCGTTGGTGGTGAATAAATTAAGTAGAGAATATAATACGAGGATTAAATAATCACAAAATCAACCAGCGATTATATGTAGAGTATAATTGATCACGTCTAATTACGCCTTACAAAAAGGATACTGCGGACGTTGAAAATATAACCTGAGTATTCTGCCCAAAGTCGAATCCACAGAGAGTTAACCTATCAATCACTATCTTTAGACCCAGTAAACTCTTGAGAACCAATTTTCTCAAACGTTTGAATCACAGTTGATGGTGTCTTTAATAACTAAAATTGCAAATAAATAAACAGTTGTAAACTAAGGATGCTAAGGTTGTAAACAATAATGAAAAAACGCTAAGGTAATGATTTCCCCTGTTGATGGAATTCCTTCTGTTTATGCTTTATACAAATTTACCAACACATCTCTATCAATCGTGAACTCTCTTCTTACCGTAAATCTCTCCCGAGTAATCACAGTAATTTACTACTTGCACTCTCCCGAGATACACTAGCTTACTTTATTTAACACAATTCACTTTAGATTACACCCAAGGCTTCGTTATCCCTAATCCCGCATTTAAACCCGTAATTATAAATTCCTCTTATACTTTGGGAGTGGTATTGTTAAACAATAACCTAAATATGCACTCTCTCCCGAGTTATGCACACTAATTAGGCACAACTAATTAAGGATCCTGTCAATTAATTACAACAAACAGGTAGTTGAACAAATAGAGATTGAAACTAGCAATTTGTATTCACATAAACAAGAAGTTCATCCCTCAATAGGTTCCATCAAAACGTTAGACAAAGGATTTAGCTACTCATAACTATGGGTAAATAAACTAAAACAATATTCATCATGAAAATTGCAAGAAAAATCAAAGAAAAGAAGAAAGATGTTTTGGGTGATCTCTCACAATTGTCTTCCTTGCCAAAATACTCTCCAAATCAATATATGCCTCCCTTGAGAAAAGTCTAGTGTTTAAAATAGGATTTTGGGCTAAAAATCACGTGTTTGGCACTTAGGTCCCTGAACTTGTCTGCCTCTGTCGCAGTTCTGCCGCGGTTACGGTAGAACCGCGGCCAAACGTTCTCTCTGATTCTCCTAGTTGTCTGCAGCTGCACACTGTCGCGGTTCTGCAGCGGTTATGGTAGAACCGCGGCCAAACATGCTCTCTGAATCTCAACTTGTCCGCAATAGGCCTCTACCGCATTTCTTCCATGGTTACGGTGGAACTGCGGCAATCCATCTTCAGACCTGGTTTGAGTTGCTTTGCGTGGTTCACTTGGCGGAATTTTTACGATTGACCTCTTTTTCTCCATATTCGATCCCAAAAGTACTCCATGGTCTTCTACAAACAACAACAACATCCCAGTATGATCCCACAGGTGGTGTCTGGGGAGGGTAATATGTACGCAGTCCTTACTCCTAACCCGAGGGGCAGAAAGGCTGCTTCTAGGAGACCCTCAGCTCAAGAAAGCAACAAGAGTAGATATATTAGTATATCAATAAACTCATAATACAGTAACATAAAATTTTATACACAACATAAAGTAACACAACTAACATCAATATATGAAAACTAAGAAAATACGGAAAAGATACAAGGTATAATAATATCTACGTGACCACGCCCTGCATCAGTATCTGAGCAGTAACATCCTAGGACTAAGTCCTAACTGTCTAGTATAAATCTAGTTCATTGTATAAATATCCACAACTTTTTTAACCTATACCCTTAATGCTCGACCTCCACAGTTCCCTGTCAAGGGCCATGTCCTCAGTAATCCTAAGTAAAGTCATATCCTGCCTGATCACCTCGCCTCAATACTTCTTAGGTCTCCCTCTACCTCTCCTCGTGCCAACCACAGCCTGTCGTTCACACCTCCTCACTGGTGCGTCAGAGCTCCTCCTCTGAATGTGTCCAAACCATATGAGTCTTGATTCCCTCATCTTGTCATCTATGGGGGACACGCCCACCTTCTGTCAAATAACTATATTCCTAATCTTATCCATCCTTGTATGCCTGCACATCCACCTCAACATCCTTATCTGTGCTACTTTCATTTTCTAGATGTGTGTGTTCTTAACCGGCCAACACTCGGTTCCATAAAGTATGGCTGACCTAACCACTGCTCGGTAAAACTTACCTTTTAGTAACAACGGCACTTTCTTGTTACACAGAACTCTCGACGCTAACCTCCACTTCAACCAACCTACTCCTATGCGGTGTGTGACATTCTCGTCGATCTCCCCGATCCCCTGAATAACTGACCCATGGTACTTGAAACTACTTCTCTTAGGAATGACTTGAGAGTCGAGCCTCACTTCCCCTCCCACTTCTGTCGGGTCGGCCCCAAATTTGCACTCGAGATATTCCGTCTTCTTCCTGCTCAACCTGAAGCCGTTAGAATCAAGTTTTTGTCTCCAAACCTCTAGCAGCTCATTGACTCTGCCTCGCGTCTCATAACTAAAACTATGTCATCAGCAAATAGCATGCATCATGGCACCTCCCCTTGAATATGATGGGTTAGGGCATCCATCACCAGGGCAAATAGGAAAGGGCTGAACGCAGACCCTTGGTTCAACCCCGTAACAACCGGAAAATACTTTGAGTCACACCCTACTCTCCTAACCCGAGTCTTAGATCCATCATACATGTCTTTAATCACCCTAATGTAGGCAACCGGGACCCCTTTAACCTCTAGGCTTCTCCATAGGACCTCTCTAGGGACCTTGTCGTACGCTTTCTATAGATCGATAAACACCATGTGGAGATCCTTCTTCTTATCTTTGTATTTCTCCACCATCCTCCTAATATGGTAGATAGCTTCTGTTGTAGATCGCCCCGGCATGAACCCAAACTGGTTGTCTGAAATAGACACCGTCCTTCGCACTCTCGTTTCTACCACTCTCTCCCAGACTTTCATTGTATGACTTAGTAGTTTGATACCCTTATAGTTGTTACAGCTCTGGATATCACCTTTATTATTATATAGCGGAACTATTGTAGTCCGCCTCCACTCTTCAGGCATCCTATTAGTCTTAAATATAATATTTAACAATCTAGTAAGCCATTCCAAGCCTGCTCTACCCACACACCTCCAAATTACAATTGGAATTTCATCTGGCCCGGTTGCTCTGCCGCGTATCATCTTACGCATTGCCTCCATGACCTCATCGGCCTCAATGTCCCTACAATAACTTACTTCATGGGGACTGTCAGCATTCCTCAATCACCTAGTACAATATCCTGATCCCTTCCTTCATTTAGAAGTTTATGGAAGTAGGTCTCCTCTTAATCTGGTCATCCCCATCAATACTTTGCCGTCATCATCTCTTATGCACCTCACTTGGTCCAGATCCCGGGTCATCCTCTCTCTTGCCTTAGCGATTTGGAACAACTTCTTCTCCCCGTCTTTGATATCTAACTCCTCATACAGACGAGCAAAAACTGTCGTATTAGCCTCCGTTATTGGCATCTTCGCCTCCTTCCTAGCTTTATTATACCTCTCCTTGTTCTCTCCTTTCTCCTCCCCACCAGTGCTCCCTATTAACCGTAGGTAAGCCGCCTTCTTTGCTTCCATTTTAGCTTGGACAACTGCATTCCACCACCAGTCTCCTTTGTGGCCGCCAGTGCGGCCCGAAGATATCCCTAGCACCTCTCTCGCCGCCTTCCTTATACAGTCCGCCGTCGAAGACCACATAGTGATTGCGTCCCCATTACTTCTCCAAGCTCCCATTGCTGATAACCTTCCTTCGAGCTCCTGAGCTTTCTCCTTAGTCAAGGCGCCCCACCTAATCCTCGAGCAGCCTCGTAGTGGCCTCTTCTTCCTCCTTATCATAATATCAAAGTCCATCACCAAAAGCTTATGTTGCGTTGCAAGGGTCTCACCTGGGATAACCTTGCAGTCCGCGCATAACCTTCTGTCACGTCTCCTGAGGAGGAGATAGTCAATTTGAGCCTTTGCCACCGAACTTTGGTAAGTAACCAAATTCTCCTCCCGCTTCGGAAAGCTTGAGTTTGCAATCACAAGATCGAATGCCTTGGCAAAATCCAATAATGAAGTGCCTACTCCATTCCGCTCACCAAAACCAAAGCCGCCATGCACCTCAGTATAACCTCCTGCAGATGAACCAATATGACCATTGAAATCTCCTCCTATGAATAGCCTCTCGTAAGGCGGCATGCTACAAATGATGCCATCCAACCCTTTCCCAAAAGTGTCTCTTAATCTCCTCATCCAAACTTGTTTGTGGTGCGTACGTGCTAACAACATTTAAAATACACTCACCCACCACCAATTTAATAGTCATAAGTCTATCATTCACATACCTGACCTCTACTACCGACTCTTTAAGATGGCTATCTACCAGGATACCTACTCCGTTCTTACCTCCCCGTACTCCAGAGTACTACAACTTATTCCCATCCTCATTTCTCGCCCTCGTTCCAACCCACCTAGTCTCCTGGACACAAGCTATATTAATCCTCCTCTTCTGAAGGATCTTTACCAACTCTATAGACTTACTAGTTAGTGAACCTATGTTCCATGACCCGATTCTCAACCTATAGGCTCCCTTGCTCCCTCTACTTCCCCTACCTCCCAAACTACCCCTGACCTCGGCCACACACTCCGCCCCACCTGAGGATATGTCCCTAATCTATCATTCCAGACTGCAGCCACTACCCTTACGACAATCTAAAGAATACTCGCTATCTTACAACGAACAACAAATCAAACTAGAAAGAAACAAGTGACTACTAGTACATTAACTGAAAGATTGAACTATTGTGAATTATAGTAACATCTATTTAGCTAACACCAAAAGGGAAACAATATAAGGGAGGTATCAACTCCCTAGGATCAAACCTGTATTGATTTGCTCACTCCCAAATTTTCGCTGTCCTTGCTACTGCCAACCGGAGATGACCCGTGCTTCTTGTCCACACACCCCGAGTTTGCACATGAAATTTAGAGACAAAAAAGACCAACAGGGAGGAGGGGTTGTTTTCACCAATATATTTAGTGACCCACTGTTTGACAACCTTGGCTTCCCACTTTTACGACGTCGGAGCAATCACCGGCGAGGGGAGAGAGAGAGGGGGGATCAAAAGCTACCAATAGTCACCAAAAAATTTCCAGCAAATCCGCAATTTCCCGGCGGCCACTGTTATGGTTAAGGGGATGGAGAGGAGGGAAGAGAGGGGAGAGAGAGAATAAAGAGAGGGGAGGGGGAGATGACCAGAACTTACCTGGTGAGGTCGGAGATGATTGTTGATTATAAAGAGGAAGGAGCGTTCAGTTTGAATGTTTAGGAGAGGGGATGGGGAGATGGCCGGCCTTCTTTTGTCATATATTACCTGCAAAGCATGAAAAACGCAAATTAGAGCATTTCTTTATCATTTTTGTCATCAACATTATACAAGAAGGTGGTTATTTAGGGCCTAATTATAGTTAAATTCACCTATTATCAACACTCCACACTTAGACCTTTGTTCGTCCCCGAGCAAGTTAAGCCACACTTCTAGGCTTAACCGTTCGATGCATTACCCAATTTTATGCCATACCCGCCATTATGAAAGAGCAACCTAATAAGTGCAACAGTTACACCTCAGATGAAGATTCTAACGCTGTGACACACTCGTTCTTACTCTAGTTACTTTAACAGAGGTGAAAACCCACTTTTTCTTCCTGTGTCACATGCCCTCACATCACAATTCTGAGAGAAGTTCCACACACATAAAATCAAGCAACAAGGAACCATAGATAAACAAAATTCACTCACTCTCAGCAAAGAGCATTTGCATGCCACATAAATACATCATAAGCTTTCCCCTAGTGTTATACTCTACTAATCGAGCTGTTTTGTCAAAGATCAAGAGGTCTTTATTTCGTTGTAATGTAGGCTATGGGACGAGTAGGATATATTTGGATATAGTGACTAACCTCACTAAGCACTTTTAATACAAACTTCCTTTTATTTTAATTTCCCTGTTCAGCCAAATCATTCTTCCATATTTTGATTCATAAATGACCCCCACTTTTCTTTAGGTGCAACTGGCCTTTTTCTCGTTTTCTTTCTTTCTTTTTATTTTGTTTTGTTTTCTTCATTTTTTTTTGTTTTTTTCTCTTTTACAAATCCATTGCACCATTCAAGTATTTCTTTCCCGATTCTCCTTTTTTCTACTTCCTTACTACCCCACACTTTGACTTTTGTATGTTCTTTAGTAATTTAAGTGCTTCTAGGAGGTACAGGTTCAAACAGTCAAACTATTCAAACACAGGTATATAGGTCATTATAGGGTTATCAAAAAATAGGCTTCACGCTCAATGGGGTTAACTATGGCAATATAAACAGGTGGATTCACAATTATACAGGCTACACAAAGAAACGCCCCAATCATCTCTAAAACCAAATAACTTCTATTTCGATTTGCAAACACACGGGGCAAGTTCTAGGTATCACATGCAAGCACATAATACAAGTAATAGCTGACACACACTTGGAATGTAACTCATTCCGAATAAATATATCAACACACTCATACAAGCGTTCAAGCAAGACAAGATGTGCAAAATTTAAGGCATAGATTTACGAGTCTACAAATAAGCCTAGACGTCGCACCCTCAAGTTCGTTTTTGTTATTCTCAGGTGTGTACATCAAGGGTTGCATTCTAGCCTTCATCCATCTTGGTCCTATAACTACAAAAGAAAAATCTACCAAACCCGGTTCAAGAAAAGTCCTTGGAAAAGAACCGTGGTCAAAAGAAAAACCAAGGGAGAATTATACAGTACCTAAAAATAGAAAAATAAAATAAAATGCAAAATCCAAATGGACTACCTTCCTCAAGAGTACTGTCCGAGTGGTCCTTCCTCAGGAAGTATTTTTTTTCATTTTTTAAAATCCGACTTTGACTCTCAAGAGACATCGTCACCAGTGAAGGGAAGTAGAACCCTTTAGATAGCAGCGACGATCGAAGGACCAATTCATCTCCAATAAGCCTCGCCGCATCAAAGTCTTTCTTGGTGACGAAGCACCAAGTCAATAGAGCTCTTTGGTAGTTCACGTCAGCCGTGTTACCTATGGGCAAGAAACGGCTGCAAATGACGGTGAACAAACACTTAGCCAAATGGGTAAATGCCTTGGAGTTGAGGGTAATGTTGTCATGTAGCCAGATTGGTTGACTCCCCGCGCAGAGTACCACAATCGTCATCTCCCAAGTGACTCCTTGTGCGTCTTGGTAATAGTCAAGGGCCCCAGTGAATTGTGGTAGCCTCAAAACCTGGCAAACCATTGCAATTGAGGCATTTACCTCCCTGCCCCGCACTTTCACATCCCGCAAAGTATGTTCTAGGAGTTCGCATAAAACTCCCTTACTATCATGGGGTTCACCGTCTCAGGGTCATCAAACAAGAACTCCATCTCCCTCCGCCGGATTTCCTAATACATCTCTAAATTTTTCGCACGGAGGGCTGTCATGTCAACAGGAATCTCAGGGATAAAGTTCTTGTTGGATTTGGCATGGAATGGGTCCTCTGCCTCTAGTGACTCAAACCTGGAGGCATCAAATTGAGGCCCTTGGGAAATGCCTGCCGATCTCTTTTGTTTTTTACGAGCCATCTGACCTGCAAAGAATTCAGAAGAACCATTAGATGTATCCTAAATGTGCTAGTCGGATGGGTACTCATACTTTGCCACCCAATGGCACGAAACATTAACCCCAGTTATTTCTTCCTTTCAAACTATCCCAACTAGCAGGGTGTGGAAGGTTACAACATGCATAATGGCCTCACAATAGTACTAACTTACAATGTTCGGCAGACAACACCCCAGACTTTCTCCCTCAAGTGGTTCACGCCAAATACAACACCCCCACAACCTAAGGTAGGCACAAAGTGTCCCAAAATGTCGCAACAACCCCAAATTTTTCGGCCAAATAGGGCCCCGTTGCGAGCACGTGATTTTTGCCTCACATGAATTACTCCGAAAAAATAAAAATAAAAACTGTATGTTTTATTGTATGCATTCCGAGAAATTTTCCTGATATTTTATTAATTATTTGCGTTGGCGGGTGCATGTTTATCTGCTTAAATTAATAGACAAAATAAAAAAAATATCACATTTGCATTTGAGATTTAATTTTATAATTAAGAGTAATTTAGTTTCTTTTACAAAAATGAAAAAATTACAAAAAATAACATACTTTGCATTTTTTAGCATTTAATATCAAATTGTACAGTATTGATTTAATTATTGTTGTTGGGAATTAATTAGTATTTTTGATAAGTTAATTTAGTTTATAATTTAATTTAGGATTTTAGTTTTTAAGAGAGAGCAAAAAATAGAAAGAAAATCATAATTGGGCCAATTCTTGAATTAATCCCCAGGCCCAAACAAGTTATACCCAACCCAAAACCCCATTTGACCCCACGCCCCCACCCCTCCCCAACTCTTTCTCTCATTTTTGTTTCATTTTGCTACTCAAAAAATCCTAAAGATACTCTAACTCTCTCAAGCCTAGGCCTAGCCGCCACTCCCCACTATTCATCATCTTCTTCCTCCATCTCCCTAACCAAAAACCTTAGCAGCCCGTCGTCGATCCTACAGCCCTAACGCCACCATGAAACAAACCCCTCCAGTCGTCCCTCGCCACAAGCCCTTCCCCATAACCACCAGCGAACCACCTCCAAGACTTGCCGGAAAAAACCTTCAGCCATCTCCATTCGACGCCTCACGTCCTTAACCAAACCTCCAGCACCCTTCACGAGCAGCCTTCCACGCCAAACGACCTAGCCAATCGATCACCCATACTGTTGCGTCAAAACGACGACAGCCAGCCCGCCATTCCAGCAACCAGGCGACCCCGTCATCCTCCAGATCACCACCATCATCTCGTTCCCCCTCACACCATACTCCTCCACGAGAACAACCTGTAGCAGCTGTAGACGTGTGATTTTTGACCCTCCCCGAAATTTTTTTTATTTAGAGCGTAAATATTTAATTTAGGACTAATGTAGCTATTTCACCTAATTTTGGCTCTTTTACTTTATTTCGTTAAAAAAAAAATTACAAAAAAAGGATATATAAATTTTAGTTCATGTATTTTTCATAAACTTGAAAAATACAAAAATAGCACCTTATTTTAATTTTATATAATTTGAAAATACAAAAATATATTTCATTAATGTTTTGTAGTTATTTTAAACTTAAAAAATATAAAAAATAGTACTTTATATTTTACCTTTATATAAAAATGAAAATTGCAGAAATTGTTTAATTTTTTAGTTATTTTTATCTTGAAAATACAAAAAATATATTTATTTTAATTGTCAGTCATATTTTAATAGTTATTTTGCTTACGAAGTATTAATTAAATAATATCGTATTTTTATTCCGGTTGCGGGGAAAGAAAATAATATTCGGGTTCAAAAAACCTATTTTTAAACCTAAAATTCGGACCTAGCCCATAATAATCCAAACCCATCACATCTTACACCACCTCCAAGAGAGCGGGGACATCTTTTGGAAAAAAGGGAGGAATACACGGACAAATTTTCGAAAAGGGGGAGGAATTAAGGGATGGTTAGATTTTTTTTTAAAAGGAGGGTCTTTGTTTTATAAAGGGGGAGGAGAAAGACATAGGGAGAGATTTTTTTGAAAAAAAAAACGGGAGGAAGCTACTGTTCATTTTCTCTGTGTTCATTTTCTCTCAAAAAGCACACATTAGTGAAGGATTGCGTATGGGTGTTCATAACACGCAGCGGAAGATAATAACAATCCTAGGTAGATTTTCTCATGTTTAAAATTTATTTACGTGTCAAAGATCGAATGAAAGACGTACCTGGTGAAGAAAGTTTCTTTTTCAGAATTTCTTCGATAATGCGAAGACTCTATCCACACCGAGACCGATCCTTGCTATCATCTCTTTGATCAATGAAACCCGCGAACAAATTGAACGAAGAATATTGTGTTGAAATTTTTCTCAAAAATCTCAACTCAAATTAGAAGAACAAGAAACACTTTTCTTGTAATTGTATTTTCTCTCTTAGCTTTGTATTGCATTCTCACTTTCACAAAGTGAATTTTTCTTCTCAAGAATAATTATAAAAAAAACCGAAAAAGAACCATACAAATTTTCTCCATCACCCTTTATATAGTATCACCTACAAACCCTTTTCCTATTTGGTTGAGGTAATAATTTTCCTAGGGTAAAGTTTTTTCCAAAAATAAATTAATTAAAATGAAATCACGTTTTTTTCCCATGAAAATGACTGTCGAAGATCTTATGGAAATTGTGTAAGGAAATTTTCGAAAATTTCCTTCACTGTCAAGGACGAAAATTTTATGGAAATTTGAATCCAATTTTCCTTTTCCTTTTTCACATGGAATTTTCAATTCCAAATTTTTGGAATACAATGTCTATTCCAAAATTAGATTTTGTATATCCAATTCTAAATTGGATTCTAATTCTTTTTATTTATTTATTTATTCATTAATATAAAATTTTCCCATTGAAAATATTAATCCCATTCCAAATAGGATAAAACTTCAATTAATAATCCAATTCAAAATTAAATTTATTAACAAGTCTTTATTAATATTATATTTTATATACATCTATTATATTAAATAATATTAGTTATATATATCACATATATTTCAACCAAGAGATATTATTTAATTTCTATTCCAAATAGAAACTTCAATTTATTCACAATATTAATTATAATCTTTGTGCTAGCAAAGAATATATTAATATTTCATTTGGACTAATAACTAAATTTATTTGACTAATTAAATTCTTTAATTTAATTATCAAATAATAAGTTAATTAATCCTTTAGCAAAGATCAGAACACTTGTTAGTGTGCGACCCCATAGGTTCAATACTAAACCGTTAGTAAATTGATCATATCAATATACTAATCAAGGGTGGCGTCTAGCACCACTCCTTAATGATCGGATAGCATGATGTATACAACTTACTCTCAAGAACCAGTAGAAGAATAATGTAGTAATTCCTTCTGTCCTTATAGCTTTGGATCACCCTAGGATATGGTTCAACTGTCAAATCCTAATAGGCGATCAACTATGTGTTCACGTCAAATATAATCGACCATTGAATGACCTAAGAAACTCATTTCTTCTTTCATTCAATTGCCCTGGCCAAGGTCTTAGTTTGGTCATTTATTATTCATGACAACGTGGAGCTTAAACTCATTACCAAGAGTTGACAGATTCCGTCTTGATCAATCACTAATTCTACAAGTATTTAATCGTACCCAATATCCTTTCAACTATCGCCCTAGGGCCATAGGTGTCTAGTATCAAAGCACAATAAATAACTTGTCAATTACTATGACGATCTCAAGTCAAAGGAAACAGTTACATCACATTCTTCAAGAAAATATCCTATTGACAGTTTATGGTAATTCTAACCATTAGGAATTATCCAATGAGTCGGTTCAATGATCATATCTCTATATGCATCATCTATCTATGTGATTTAATTAATGAGATCAACTAATCTTTATCCGATAAAGACGATCACATAAATACTGATCTAACCGGATTACTAATGTCCAAATTAATAATCCTACGATCAAGAACAAATTAGATTAAATTGTAAAAGACTTTGCTCTCATTATCATGATCTCTATCACGATGACAAATCTCAAAATTTAATCAAGGACCTTATCAAAATAATCAAACAATTGATAATAATGATAAAAGAATATCAAATGCCATATATTTTATATCAAATGACATTCACAAAAATATGTTCAAGTTATCAAATATGATATTGGATCTAGGGCATATCTACTATATCCCTAACAATCTCCCACTTGCACTAGAGCCAATCGCTCTTGTACTTCATCCCCAATTTCCACTTATGCTTGTCAAACTCCTTTGTGCCAAGCGCTTTAGTGAATGGGTCTGCATCATTTTCTTTTCCATCAACCTTTTGAATCTCGACGTCTCCACGTCCAATGATCTCTCTTATCAAGTGATACCTTCGCAGAACGTGTTTGGACTTTTGGTGTGATCTTGGTTCTTTTGCTTGAGCAATGGCTCCAGTATTGTCACACAACAATGGAACCGCACCTTCCATTGAAGGAACCACACCAAGTTCAGTTAAGAACTTTTTCATCCATACAGCTTCCTCAGCAGCTTCACTAGTTGCTATATATTCTGCTTCAGTCACTGATCAGCTACCGTAGCTTGTTTGGAACTTTTCCAACTCACTGCACCACCATTTAAGGTGAATACATAACCATAAATAGATTTGCTATCATCCCTATCTGAAGAGAAACTTGCATCAGTTTAACCTTCAAGTTTCAACTCAGAATTTCCATAGATGAGGAATTGGTATTTAGTCCTTCTTAAGTACTTAAGAATGATCTTCACCACCTTCCAATGTTCCTCACCAGGATTTGCCTGATATCGTCTAGTCACTCCAAGTGCATAAGCCACATCACGACGTGTACATGTCATGATATACATGATAGCTCCCACTGCACTAGCGTATGGGATCCTACTCATGCGTTCTCTCTCTTCAGGTGTTTTAGGACAATCCTCCCTACTGAGAGAAATTCCAGTGGCTATCGGTAGATAGCCTCTTTTGGAATTATCCATGTTATACCTCTTTAAGATAGTATCAATGTACAAGGACTGGGAAAGTCCAAGCAGCTTCCTAGATCTATCTCTATAGATCTTTATTCATAATATATAAGCTGCTTCTCCCAAGTCTTCCATGGAAAACTGTTCAGATAGCCAAATCTTGGTATTTTGCAATGCCGGTACGTCATTCCCTATGAGCAATATATCATTAACATACAACACTAAAAATATAATTGTGCTCCCACTAATCTTTTTGTACACACAAGGTTCTTCTTCGCATCTACAAAATTGAACTTTTCAATTGTTTTGTTAAATCGAATATTCCAACTTCGAGAAGCTTTCTTTAATCCATAAATAGATATTTGTAGCTTACAAATTTTATTATGATCAGACGAAGATGTGAAACCTTCAGGTTGTGTCATGTACACATCCTCTTCTAGCTCACCATTAAGGAAAGCTGTTTTCACATCCATTTTCCATATTTCATAATCATAGTATGCTGCTATAGCAAGCAAAATCCGAATAGATTTGAGCATTGCCACGGGAGAAAAAGTCTCGTCATAGTCGACTCTTTCTTTCTGACGATATCCCTTGGCAAGACGTGCTTTGTAGGTCTCCACCTTTCTGTCTGCTCCAATGTTTTTCTTAAAAACCATTTACAACCTATAGGTTTTATATCCTTTGAAGGTTCAACTAAAGTCCATACTTTATTTTCTTTCATGGATTCCATGGCATTTTGCCACTTCTCATAATCAGAACTTTGTATAGCCTCTTCATAGGTCTTAGGGTCATTATCATTATGATCAACCTATTTGATAAATCATCTTGTACCAATAAATTTAATCTAGTTGGTACATGACGTTCTCGTGTAGACCTTCGAAGAGGTACTTGTACAACCTGTTCACCTTGTGTTAGATTTCGTTGTTGCTCAATTTATTTTGGAACTGGTTCATTAACCTGTTCTTGAACTTCATTTAGTTCTTGAACTTCAACCGTTGAAGATGTCAATTTCCTTGGCAACTTCAAAACATCCAATAAAGGCTCTCAACTTGGGTCTCATGATCTTTATATTGTGTTGATTCATTAGTTTCTTGATCTTCATCAAGTTCTATTTCTCCATTATAATTTCCTTCCAAAAGAAATTCCCTTTCCAAAAGGGTTGCTCCTCTGGCCATAAACACTTTATGGTCAGAAGGGTGATAGAAATAATATCCCATTGTTTCCTTGGGATACCCAATGAACCTACTCTTATCATATCTTGAGTCAAGTTTATCAGACTGTAGTCTCTTAACATAAGCTGGGCAACCCCAAAATTTAATATGTTTAAGGTTTGGCTTACATCCTTTCCATATCTCATATGGTATTGTAGAGACTGACTTAGTGAGAACTTTATTAAGTAAGTATGTTGCTGCTTCCAAAGCATATTCATAAATTTATTGGAAGATCAGTGAACCCCATCATAGATCTCACCTTATCTAATAAGGTTCAGTTTCTCCTTTCAGACACACCATTGTGTTGTGGTGTTCCTGGAGGTGTCCACTGTGAGAGAATCCCATTCTCTTTAAGATATCTCGTAAAATATTCACTAAGATATTCTCCACCTCTATCAGACCTAAGTACTTTGATACTTTTACCAGTCTGCTTCTCAACTTCACTACGGAATCTTTTGAACATTTCAAAAGATTCAGACTTGTGTTTCATAAGATATACAAATCCATATCTTGGCATATCATCAGTGAAGGTAATGAAGTAAGAATATCCACCTCTAGCTTGAATTTTCATGGGCCCACAAACATCTATATGAATTAGTCCCAATAATTCAGAAGCTCTTTCTCCACTTCCATTAATTGGAGATTTGGTCATTTTTCCTTTGAGACAAGATTCACAAGTTGGATATGATTCAAAATCATACTTGTCAAGGTACCCTTCCTTGTACAACTTGTTAATTCTTTTCTCTCTAATATGACTAAGCCTACAATGCCAAAGGTACATTTGATTTACATGATCATCTCTTTTCCTCTTAAGACTTGAAACATGCATAATCGAATTAGCATTCACACTAGGTAAGACATAAGCATCATGTTGGAGATAGCCATTCACATATAAATTATCACTATAATAAATAGAGCAAATACCATTGCCTATATTAATGCGAAAACCACGTTTGTCTAACATAGAAGCTGAAATTATGTTCGAAACAAATTTAGGAACGTAATAACAATCATCCAACATAAGTACTTTGCCCGTAGGCATTATTAAAGAAATTGATCCTATAGCTACGGCCGCAACTTTTGCACCATTTCCAACTTGTAGATTAATTTCTCCTTTCTTTAGCTTTCTACTTATCTTGAACCCTTGAAACATATTGCAAATGTTATAACCACTGCCAATATCTAATACCCACAGTGAAGAATGAGTAGTAGCTAAAGAAACCTTGAAAACATTTTTCATTAATGTCTCACCTTCTTTCTTGTCCTTTAGAGTTGCAAGATACTCCTTGCAGTTTTTCTTCCAATTATTTATGATAAACCATGTTGCCTTGAATATCATTCTCTGGAGGGATTATCTTTGCAGGCTTATCGATCACATCCATAAGCTTTTCATGCATGAGAACAATTCTCAAATTTCTATACCGGTAATCAAAGTTTGGTCCTACCAATTTGTTGGTCTCAAGTATTTCACACAGTGATATAACAAACATATTGAGAAATCTAAAATATAAAAAAGAAAAAGCAGTAATATAAGAACATATTTGCATATATCATAAGGACATGAACTTTTATCTAAATGATATTTCCACTAATTATTTTAAACTATTTACTCTCATTATAGTTTACGAAATCTTTATTTCTTTTAGTGGAGTAAAGTAACAATATGTATGAGCCCCTTGGTAATCAAGTCGTTCCTCACTTATATTTTAAAGGTAGGTACTCTTACCAATTGTATCCCCATACAATTTCCTTAAATGGCTCTATGTCAAATAGTCCCCTAGTAGTCAGGTCGATCCTATTGGTATAGTTGAGTTCAACCATCATGATAGCAAAGAACTTATTAAATTTTATACTCCCCCTGTTAGTCCAGGCGTTTAGTGGAATAATTCTTTCAATCCATACATCTAATGCAATAAATAATTTTAACATATTCTCGAACTATAATTCTCCTGGTAGTCAGGCCGCTCCTTATAAACAAGAAGTAAGTAAAATTAATTACCTTGATGGATAGCTTTATAATAAAATATCTTATATTTTATTATTTAAGAACTCAAATTTTTTTTAATAAGAGGGAATTGTCACAAAAACTATTTTTAATAACACGAAGAACGAATCTTTTATAGCATGTGAATTTAGTTCAATTGTCTACATGCTTAGCCCTAAATTAATTTACATCACATGTAATAAATAATTCAAAATTATACAATGAGCAAGCACATGGCATAAAACAAAATTCAACATCCTCTAACATAATTATCTTATTTATCACATAAAAAGAATTCATGCTAGATTATTATTATTAATGAACATCTCATGAACTAATAACAATTAAATTAATAATAGAATCATTTAACCTATTATAGATTCCCATTGTATCTAATACCAAATTTTAAATTCAAGTTTTGAATGATCTCAATAGTTATATGAACGCATATTTTATCCACAATAAAATAATATCAACATTCAAACGATTTGACTATTGCATAAGGCACATCTATTATGGTTTGAACTCTTCAAATATAATATTAAAATATTTCGTAAATAAATTTTAGACACAATAAACCACGGCTCTGATACCACTGAAGGATTGCGTATGGGTGTTCATAACACGCAGCGGAAGATAATAACAATCCTAGGTAGATTTTTTCATGTTTAAAATTTATTTACGTGTCAAAGATCGGATCAAAGACGTACCTGGTGAAGAGAGTTTCTTTTTCAGAATTTCTTCGATAGTGCGAAGACTCTATGCGTATCCACACCGAGACCGATTCTTGCTATCAACTCTTTGATCAATGAAACCCGGGAACAAATTGAACGAAGAATATTGTGTTGAAATTTTTCTCAAAAATCCCAACTCAAATTAGAAGAACAAGAAATACTTTTCTTGTAATTGTATTTTCTCTCTTAGCTTTGTATTGCATTCTCACTTTCACAAAGTGAGTTTTTCTTCTCAAGAATAATTATAAAAAAAACCGAAAAAGAATCATACAAATTTTCTCCATCACTCTTTATATATTATCACCTACAAACCCTTTTCCTATTTGGTTGAGGTAATAATTTTCCTAGGGTAAAAGTTTATTCTAAAAATAAATTAATTAAAATGAAATCATGTTTTTTTTTCCATGAAAATGACTGTCGAAGATCCTATGGAAATTGTGTAAGGAAATTTTCGAAAATTTCCTTCACTGTCAAGGACGAAAATTTTATGGAAATTTGAATCCAATTTTCCTTTTCCTTTTTCACATGGAATTTTCAATTCCAAATTTTTGGAATACAATGTCTATTCCAAAATTAGATATTGTATATCTAATTCTAAATTGGATTCTAATTCTTTTTATTTATTTATTTATTTATTTATTAATATAATATTTTCCCATTGAAAATATTAATCCCATTCCAAATAGGATAAAACTTCAGTTAATAATCCAATTCAAAATTAGATTTATTAACAAGTCTTTATTAATATTATACTTTTATATACATCTATTATATAAAATAATATTAATTATATATATCACATATATTTCAACCAAATTATGTAATTTCTATTCCAAATAGAAACTTCAATTTATTCACAATATTAATTATAATCTTTGTGCTAGCAAAAAATATAATAATATTTCATTTGGACTAATAACTAAATTTATTTGACTAATTAAATTCTTTAATTTAATTATCAAATAATAAATTAATTAATCCTTTAGCAAAGATCAGAACACTCGTTAGTGTGCGACCCCATAGGTTCAATACTAAACCGGTAGTAAATTGATCATATCAATATACTAATCAAGGGTAACGTCTAGCAACACCTTAATGACCGGATAGCATGAACTATACAATTTACTCTCAAGAACCAGTAGAAGAATAATGTAGTAATTCCTTCTGTCCTCATAGCTCTGGATCACCCTAGGATATGGTTCAACTGTCAAATCCTAATAGGCGATCAACTATGTGTTCACGTCAAATATAATCGACCATTGAATGACCTAAGAAACTCATTTCTTCTTTCATTCAATTGCCCTGGCCAAGGTCTTAGTTTGGTCGTTTATAATTCATGACAACATGGAGCTTAAACTCATTACCAAGAGTTGACAGATTCCGTCTTGATCAATCACTAATTCTACAAGTATTTAATCGTACCCAATATCCTTTCAACTATCACCCTAGGGCCATAGGTGTCTAGTATCAAAGCACAATAAATAACTTGTCAATTACTATGACGATCTCAAGTCAAAGGAGACAGTTACATTACATTCTTCAAGAAAATACCCTATTGACAGTTTATGGTAATTCTAACCATTAGGAATTATCCAATGAGTCGGTTCAATGATCAAATCTCTATATGCATCATCTATCTATGTGATTTAGTTAATGAGATCAACTAATCTTTATCCGATAAAGACAATCACATAAATATTGATCTAACCGAATTACTAATGTCCAAATTAATAATCCTACGGACAACTGAAGGAGGTCCTTCGTTCTTCTTCACGAATGCACCAACAGAAAAAACGTAAACCTTGGCTTCATCTTCTTCGACGATAACTGCCCGTCCCCGTCTCCTTCATCGTCAACAAACTCACCACTAGCAGCCATAGCCCCCTCTCCGTCACCCCCAGTCAGCAACGCCAGCCATCTGCTCATCGTCACCTTCACCGCCCAAACGACCTCCCGTCGACCTCACCATCTACACCAGCGAACAGCCGCCCCTCCACACCAGTCGAACCTCCGTAACTGCTGCCTCACGTCCAGCTTCTGCTTCGTCATCTTCTTCGTTCCAGCGACGTTGAGCAGCGGCAACCAATCCCGTCGTCTTCTCCACCTGAACGAACCACCATTACTGCCTCTTTCACGCCAAAAACCAGTGCCCAAACGACACTAACCAAACCAGCCCTCCCCATCGAGTTTGAGCTGAGTTCGAGTTTGTCGGTGTGATTCGAGTTTCATTTACTGTCCGAGAAAGGTTTTCCGTCGAGGTTCGAGTTTTCCGGTCAGTTGGTTCCAGATTTGTTGCTCTGTCCCTATCGATTTGTTCGACGTATTTCACGGTTAGTTTACTCAATGAAGAAAATTAAATAAGTATTTGTTTACTTGATTTTCTCATATTTTACTGTTGTTTGTATTTAAATTTGTGTTACATTGTTGATATCGTGTGATTATTCTCTACGTAGTAACTCGTGCTGTATTATTTGTAAAATATATACAAATATGATATAATGTGTATTTAGTAAATTATATCACTATGATGAATTGTTGTCTATTGTTCATCGTTTAGGTAGGACAATAATTGTTTAATGTAAATTATTGGATTGGATAATCTCAGTGAATATATTAGAATTTATTTTTTAGAGACAAATAAAGTAGAGAATCGTAGTTGCTTTTAGGTTTGCCTTTTAAATAATAAGTGAGATGAGTTTCGCCAAATAAAATACACAAATTGCGGGGCCCTCACCAATGTTATATTAAAAAAATACTTAGACTTCGGGATGAGCCGTGTAGAGAATTGCAGGGCCTTCCCCAAACTAATAACGCGTTAGAATCTTTAGGTATGCACTTTAATTAATCTTACCTTCTTAAACTCGGGTGCGCATTTATGCGACCTAGATCCAAATCCAAACGAAGTCGAAAGGCGTCGAAAATCACGGGTACATTGATTGTGATGTGGTTCGAAATGCATTTCCATGATGTTGCAATTCTTTTAAAAATTAACAAATGAGGTGTGCTTCTCCAAACAAAAATACGCAAGCTGCGGGGCCCTCTACACGTCTCTCTAAAGTTACTCAGACTCCGGGACGGGACGTTTAGTAAAATTTCACGGCCTTTCCCAAAAAATAATAACACCCTTTTTGCTTTAACTTTAACTTTTGCTTTAATTTTAACTTTTGCTTTAATTTTAACTTTTGCTTTAACTTTTTACTTTTGCTTTAACTTTTGCTTTTTGCTTTAACTTTGGCTTTTGCTTTCCTTTTAAGCTTTAACTTTATTAAAATAATAATAATAATAATAATAATAATAAGAAAATCGGTTAAAAAATCATGACTTGCACTAATTACATAATTGTTAAAATCAGATAAATAAGCCGAATACGATAGTTGAGCGACCGTGCTATAACCACGGAACTCGGGAATGCCTAACACTTTCCTCGATTCGGGATTCAACTGGTGACTTGGGACACCATAAATCTCCCAAGTGGCGAATCTAAATCTTAAATAATAAATCCCGTTTCGATTATCCTTTAATTGGAAAAATCCCTTAACCCCACTAACGCCCCTGTGGGCGCCAGAAAAAGGAGGTGCGATAGCAGCCACTGTTACGCCCAAGACCTCTAAGTGCATTTACACAGACCAGAAACTTGGCCTCCAAATCGTCAACTACTCTTGCTCTTTTCAGTCTTTTCCACTTGTTTACCATCGTTGTATCGTGCCGAAGAATAAAATTAGCAGAATCCATGGAAGAAGAGGTACTTGCAGAAGAAGCAGCAGCCGGCGGCGTTGCTGGAGGATCTCGCTTTGGCTGTCTGGTTCGTGGATTGGAGGTGGCGATGGTGTTGTGGAGGTTAGGGTTTTTTGGTAGTGTTTTATATGGAGAAAATGACTCCATGGGTGGCGGCTGCTACTTAGATTCCTAGGATTTGGTGTTAAAGTTTTTCGGTAGATTTGTTTCCATTCGAATTTGTCATTGTTCCGATCCGGTTATGTTGGTTTAAGTTTCATTTTTGTCCGTATTTTGTTTGATATTCTCGGATCTGAAATTAGTACATGTTTGATTCTTTTCTTGTTCGTTGTTTATCATTTCTTGATTATTTCTTCAGTTTGTTTTTATTCATTTAAAAGAATTTAGTTTTAATATAGAAGTGTGCTAGTTTAATCACTTGAATCCTTCATCTTGGTTGTAATATTGTTAGATTTAGTTTGAGGTTCAATTGATTATTGAGTTTAGTGATTTGAATATGTTTATTTGTTCTGTTTAAGTTTAATTTGAATTCGTGCTTAGTGATTTGAATATACTTATTTGTTATTGTTGCTGAATCTGAAAGTAGGTTTCTTGTTAAAATATATTGTTCAGTCAAAATAATTTTAGTTAGTCCTTTGTTTTTCATCATATAGTTTGAATTTGTTGATGGAATTTGATTAGGAATTAGTTATAGCTGTAGTGATTTGGTGATTAATTAGGAATAATTTGGCCAGTTGTTAGTTTGTTACAGATTGGAGGATTGGGGGTATAACAGTAATTTTTAGTAATTTCGGGGGTATTTTGGGAATTAATTAAATGTGGGCCCATAACTTTTAATTAAAATAAAAGGGGACAAGGGCTACAAGACATAATGATGTAAAGTAAAAAAATGGTGTAATAATAAAAAGGTCTTCTTTCACCACTTAAAAAGTGGGGAACTGTGAAGTCTATTCGACTGCTTTTACTTAATTTGAAATTAGAAATAGTATAAGTAATAATTAAAGTTAAAAGATACACATAGTAGAAGAATATTGGGCTAGAAAGCAAAAAGAGGTAAAAGGGTTAGTAATAATAGTTTAAAAAGTAAAAGTTAATAGTTAAATGGTGCAGGAAAGAGTATTACCTTTGGATATATAATATGACTCATTTGACACTTAAAGGACTGAACTTCGAGAGAGAAATTTCAGAATTTAAGAAGAGAAAAAAAGAGAGAATAAAAAAAGAATTGTGAGTTAAGAAAAATTAGAGAGCTGAAAACCCCATTGTTTATTTGAAGCTTCTCTTTTGCTTCATTGATTTCATTTCTCTTGATTCAAATACACTAACACTGATCTTAAGTAACTCTAGTGTGTCTTTGAGTTCATTTTGCATATGTTGATAGTAATTTGGGTTAAAGTCCATTTCTGTTAGTATTTTCTGATTTGATTTTACTGGGTTTTGTTGAAATCTGTTGTTGGGTTTAGCTACTGGTGTTGCTAGTTATCTGTGTTGATTACCGCCTTGCTGATTTCTGATCTTCCTCTTCTTTTACTTCCAATAGCAGGTACATGGTTGTAACATTGTCGATATTGTAAACTGAAATGTGAAAGCATGAATACATATTAAGAATGAAACTTTAAAGTTTTAATTCATCTTTTTCTTTGTTTCTTTTACTGATTGTATTTAGGCTATTTTATGTATTATTATTCTGTGCATTTCTGTTGCTTTGCGTAGCTAGGCATATCGTAGTGATGCATTAAATAATACTCCGCTTTAGTTTTGTTATTAGGTAGTATATGTTCAAGCATGCTCATTACCGCCAAACTGTTTAACAATTAGAATAAAAGGAAAATAATATAAGTTGATCTTTAGTAAAATCGGATGGGCAAAATTGGTTAGTCCATTAGCTATTAAGGTTTTAATATTATCAACAGTATGTTAATCGTGAACATGCAGCTAAATTTAGTTAAAGGATGAATTTAAATTAATTTCGTGAAATAGGCATTATGGCAGGATTTGAGTTCAAACAGGATGAGTCAACGTTTAAGTTTAATAGCTTTCTAATAAGCTTTATTAATTATGGTTAAATCTAGTTTCAAACGGTTGTGAAAAATTAATTTCAATAGTTTTTTTATATAACAATGCGAGTTTTAATCTAGCTATAATTGATTTCTTTTTAATATTAGTTGTCGAATTTCGATTTTTTTTAATTTTTTAGCAACCTTTCCATTAATATTTGTCTTAATCTAGTAGTTACTGTGTTACGTTTTTATTTTTGTTTTTTAGCTCCTAATTAATTAAGATTTTTCTTTCTTTATTTTAGAGACGAGTTTAAATAGAAATGTAGTCACTTTAGGATATCTTTAAAATAAAGGAGGCGTGCCTCGCCACACTAAATTACAAATTGCAGGGCCCTCAATAAATACATTTAATAAATGGATAGACTACGGAGTTGGCCGCTTAGCGAATTTCATGGCCTCTTTCCAAAACAACGATACGTTAGTCTCTTTAGGATGCACCTTAATTAATCTTACCTTCCTAAACTCAGGTGTGCATTTATGTAATCCAAATCCAAATCTCGACGGAGTCGAAATGTGCCGGCGACCACGTGTACACTGGTTGTAACGTGGTTCGAGATACGTTTTTACGACGTTGCAATTCTCTGCAAAATAATAATAATAATGATAAAAACGACTAAACGTTACAATTTTCACATAGGTTCAACTTGTATTAAAATCAAATAAATAAGCCAAATATGACAGTTGAGCGACCGTGCTAGAACCACAGAACTCGGGAATGCCTAACACCTTCTCCCGGGTTAACAGAATTCCTTATCCGGATTTCTAGTTCTCGGACTATTAATAGAGTAATTCTTTTCCTCGATTTGGGATTAATCCGGTGACTTGGGACACCCTAAATCTCCCAAGTGGCGACTTTGAAATAAATAAACAAATCACATTTTGATTGTCTTTTAATTGGAAAAACTCCCTGGTGCCCTGCGGGCGTGCCCGAAAAAGGAGGTGTGACAGCTCTGGCGACTTTGCTGGGGAGCAAATTACTCAGAACCACTGGTTCACCATTTGAAATTCAAGATTAGAATAAATTGTTATGTTTGGCTTTATTTATTATCTAATATTTTATATGATATGTGCTGAATGTGCAAAATGGTGCTTTTTACCGCTTTCATATTATTTGAACTATATATATAAACTGTGTTGAAACCCCTCTCTTCTGTCTCCTAAGGAGTGCACGATGGTCGTGACTTCTTTCTGTTAGTGTCATTATCCCAATATAGAACGAGGATTCGGAGGAGTTGCAAAATCGGATGATCTTTTGGTTACCGGCACGCAGTTCCCATCCTCAGCTCGAGTTGTCCGCTCGTGTCAGCCAGGTCTAGAACAAAAACCCAGGTTTGAAAACCAGTATAACAAAACTTCATGCTGGATCCCTAGTAGGAACGTTTATTTGCATCATGTTGCATTTGACTAGGGGGCTCAACACAGAGGTTGAGTCCGTTTAGTACAAACAACATGAAATGAAAAGACCATCCTGCTGCATCCTATTTGTTTTACGCATTTATTTGCTTCATATTGGCATGCTGACTGGCTTCTGAAAATCAGGAATATCAGAGAATTGGGGAAAAAGAGAAAAAAATAACAGTGTAGATGGTTAATCATCTGTTTTTAAAAATACCAATGCCCAAATAGTGTCAAAACTCAGTTATTTTTTTTAAAAATGAATGTTTTATTTTTAGTTTGTTTTTGTTTACCAAATAAAATAAAATAAAAAGGGGAAAAGAAAAATAATATTGTTTTCAAAAAATAACTTGTTCTATTTTCAATTGAAAAGGAGAAAAAATATCTTGGTTTTCAAAAGTAGTTTGTTTTATTGGTCCGAACTACGTTGGTTTGATTCTTACCGGATGTGAGGTACGTAGGCGACCCTCACCGGGTCCAACCTCCACCTTTCACAAAAATAGCCAAAACATGTCAAAAAAATTTAATTTTCGTCATAGAGTTGGGTGATGCTGTTTTTGTCAAATATAGCTGAATGTTCCGGAAAGGGACCCCGGAAGACTGACTTTGCATAAACAGCCACCTCTGGATCATTTTTCGATTTGGGCCGATTGACCCACATAGCCTTAAAATCTTCACCGTTGAGGCGCCGAAAGGCCGTATTTGCAATATCGAGTCTTCTATTTTAAAAAATAAAAAAGAGAGTCATAATTAAGTCGGGTGATGCTGAGTTTGTCAAAAATAACCGAATATTCCCGAAAGAGACGCCGGAAGGCTGACTTTGCATTAACGGCCACCTTTGGGTCATTTTTTTATTTTGGCCAGTTCACCCTCAGAGCCTTTAAATCTTTGTCCCCGAAGTGCTGAAAGGTCGTATTTGCAAAATCTGGCCTTTTTATTTTAATTTGAAAAAAAGGAGACAGCGGTCGAGTTAATTATCATTGGGATTTTTGATAAAAATAAACCGAGCCAGCTTCGGAAGTGTCTTAAATCGTTCGTGCCGACATAGCCTTAGAGTATCTTTCAGTTGTCAAAAGGATATTTTCGTAAAATAATGAACAAGTTTGTGAAATGTCATAAAATAATCCTACCCGGCCTCAAAATTCATGAGAAATTGGGATGGGGCCGCATTTGCAAGAAATAGCCATTTGGTTGAATTTGTCAAACAGGGAAAAGAAGCTGGCTGTTTGTTTTTGAGTTTGTAATTCTTTTGATTAAGATATATGAGTTGTTTGATTTTCGAGTTTGTAGGTCATCATTAAACCTTTGAAACCCAGTTTGTTTTATTATGAAAATTAAAAATACCAATAAATAAATAAATTATTGTTGTTTAAATTTTATGGCCCGAACTACGCAAGGTCTGATTCATGCGGGGTCATGATACGTAGGCAATCTCCATAAGATTCGACCACAACAAAAAAATAAAAAATAGAATAAAAAAAGAAATATTGTTAATAACGAGGACTGAATGAGTCCATTCTAACATGTTTTCTTCTGAATTGTGAAGAAAGTTGAGGTGGTCGGTTTGTAGTAAGCTGGAAATACAAGATCCAAGAAAAAAATGATGATTGACATTGAAGTTATTACCAATTCTCAAGAGACTCAAGGTCAGAATTCTGCACGAACGAGGGTACAAGAAGAAATAATCCAAACAATGAAAAGATTAGAACAATAGTTGAAAAACATGCAAGCAATGGCAGGTCAAAAGAGTGTTGCCTTCAGAGATCTGTGCATGTTCCCCGATGTCCACTTGCCGCCTGGTTTCAAGATTCCCAAATTTGAAAAGTATGATGGACATGGAGACCCTATAGCCCACCTGAAAAGGTATTGCAACCAATTAAGAGGTGTGGGAAGAAATGAAAAATTGCTAACAACTTATTTTGGGGAAAGCCTCACGGGAGTAGCATCCGAATGGTTTTTGGATCAAGACACATCGTGCCGGTACGTCTGGGATGACATGGCATGAGCCTTCGTCGAACAATTTCAATACAACATTGACATCGCCCTAGACCGCATTTCCCTTTCTAACTTGAAAAAGAAACCAACTGAAAGCTTCAGGGAATATGCCGTTAAATGGAGAGAGCAGGCGGCTAGAGCAAAGCCACCCATGGATGAGCACGAGTTAATCACTGTCTTTCTACAAGCTCAAGAGCCAGACTACTTTCATTACACGACGTCCGCAATGGGTATATCCTTCCCAGAAGCAATCAAAATGGGGGAAATAGTTGAGAATGGTCTTAATACAAGCAGAATTGTAAGTCAAGCAGCTCTCAAAGCTGCAGCTCGGGCTGTCCAAATTGAATCCGGCGACACGAATGAGAGGGGTGAAGAAGTCATGATGACGTTAGGGTCAAGAAGAGAGCCCAGAAGAACACCTCGACGGTATGCGCATGCTCGACAGGTTTTCCATAACTCCCCTGAGCATTACTATCCGCCTCAAAACCCACCATACTACATTGATCCACCTCAGTATGTTGCCGAGCCATCAAATCATACAAGAAAACGAGCACGAGTGTCAGAAAATCTCCACCAGCTTCTGCGGAATTTCCAAGTGCCTTATAACCCATATCCATGCCAGGGATATAGAAGGGAACAGAAGCTGAAAGACAATTTTACACCAATAGGAGAATCATATGCAAGCTTATTGGAGAAGTTAAAACAACATGACATTATTGCACCCATGCCTCCAAATCATGTGGACCCACATGCAAGAAGCTTTGACCCATCCAAAAGGTGTGAATACCATTCCAACGCTCAGGGGCATAATATGGAAAATTGTCGGGATCTGAAAAGAGAAATAGAAAGAATGATTGTGATTCAAGACAGTGACACCCAGAATATCACGCTGAATCCTTTACCTGCACATGATGATGCACACTTTGTGGCGGTGATTCCCGGTGACACGAGATATGAGAATCACTAGGGAATTTGCCGACTGAAATGGGAGAAGGCCATAGTGATTATGATAATCAGGTCTGTGGCTAAATGGCAGGCTTATCAATTGGAGAGTCATGCAAGAAGAAATCCTGGTGGCTCCTTTTGTGGACATTTCTGTTGTCCAGGTTATTTCAGGGTTGTAATCCGGATATAGTCTTGTAATTTGAATCCTTCAATCATTTTATTTTGTCCCGCTCCTATGGTCTTTGTAACTCGTCTAGCGATGTCTAGGATATTCTAAGGGTTGTACCCTAGTTTATTGTGCTTGTTTTGTTATACAAACTCATTTCTCGTCTATCTAATGCAATTCTCAGTCTCCCGTTGTTTCTAGTCATTTTTTCTTTGGTTTAAGTCTTTCCTCTTTATAGTTCTTTTTCTGTCAACTCTAATGACATGGAATGCGCACATAATTTTGGCCTAATCTCAAAAATTAACCGTGAAGCAATTGGAAGGTGCTCAGGACATTTAAAGGAGATAAGAACGGTTTTGAGATCATTTGAAGCCCAAACCATGTTAAACTAGGGCAAGTAAAACGTAAAGAAAACCGCAAAAGCAAGTTGGCCAAATCAACAAACGAGATCGTGTGAATATCGTCCAACGGTACTAAATGACATATGACAAGGCGAATGTGCAGATATGGTTATCAAGTCTGGCACAATCAGAAGATGTAGTGAATGTTTAAATATGTTGTTTGCACTTGGCATGTTTTGAAGATTGGAATGATGGAGGAATTTAGTTCTGCTATCCAAACACCTTGTCCTTCGTTACCCCTTTTGAGCCTTATTTACTTTTTCTTTAATACCCTTCTTTCGGAATTAGTAGCAAATATTAGAAACATGAATATGAAAGATAACAGAAAAAGGGTAAAAGAGAAAACAACAAAAAAAAAAAGGAAGATAAGAAATGAATAAAAAGGAAAATTAAAACAACAAGGAATTGGGAACTACATTTGACCTAATTCTTCAAAAAGGATACATAGGCGCTTCACAACTCGGTCATAGTGTAATAAAAAATTCAAAAATCCCCGAACAAGCAAGCTAGGGCAAATGTTGTGTTTGTTGTAAATAAATCTAGTTTAGAAGGTTGTAATTTTAAACCCGAAATCGATATATTTTTGAGCATTTGATACCCCTTCTTTCTAGCCTATCCAAAATCCCACATTACGGTCCAAAGAAAGACCTTTTAACCAGCCTTCAAAAAGATGCCAAGTCAGACAAACGAGAGAGTCTTATCAGAACATAACACTCTGATCCCCAGCAAAAAGACTCTGGTCCCAAGCAAAGAAGACACATGAGCTAGTCTTATCGGAGACAACCCAATCCCCAGCTGAAAAATAATACGAATGAGAGAGTCTCATCGGTGAAATCCTTCACGGTCACCTTGAGACGACTATGAGCTGAGGGAAAAGCCAAAATGAGAGAGACTTGCTAGTGAAAACCTTCGGGTACTTCAAGTCGAATAAGGGTGAGAATCAGATTGGAGAATCACCAAATGTAAATTGTGAAAGACGATTGATGACAGAGGATAGGCCACATGTGCATGTCAGGACCATTAGAGTCAGTACCTGCGTTAGATATGTTTTTATTTTATAGTTTCTTTTGTTGGAGAGTCATCTCTTTCCTTTGTCTTTTATTCTATTCCCTTTTTATCGTTCTCCTTTCATAAAAGATTCCCCAACAGAGTCTGTCTGTGAGAAATGACTTCAAAATTTCCCACCAGCTTCCAGTTGTGCAAGACGAGATCTGATTAGAACATCCAAGTGGTATAAGTCAGGAAGGAAGAAGCGGAAGGCTAGTGTAAAGAAGGACATTCCCCTGCAAGAGGAGATTGACAAAGGGATGGACCAGTGTCAAGAAGGATATCCCCCGCAGAAATCAAAGGTTATAGACCTCAAGGACAAACCAGTGGACAAATCAAGGGAGAACGACGCTGAGAGCGACGAGCATAAATTGGAGATTCATATGAGACTCAAAGGTCGGGGAAAATGCCAGTTCCCTAGCTTTGAAACAAAGAAGAGGGATATCCCTAGCAGAAAAGGTATTTTAGTGACATAGATGAACGACGACAGTGGTTCATCAGTAAAACATGCACGATCCTCTAAGAGAGTCACTGTCATAGGAATGTGGATGTTCAGGATACAAGTGGAAAACAATGGTGAAAGGCTTGTGAATAAGGAGTCGTCAAGAAGGATGGCCAGACGACGCAACGCAGGTCAAGTCATGCTAAGACCAGCAAATAATATCCTCCCCAGCAAGCTTTGAAAGTGTAATAAAACGCAGAGCAGGGAAGGAAAAAGGGAAATATCATCCCCGGCAGGAGTGCCACAACCAACCACAATTTTTAACTAACAAATTTTCTTTGATTTGAAGCATGTAAAAGAAAATGGCATTGATGGCGAAAATGCATGCCCTATAGAAGATTATCAAACTAGGGTAGAAAATTTCCTTTTTATTTTTGAAAATTTTCTGGAGATTGGGTATCCACTTGGGAAAGAAGGAAGATAAGACAAGGCTTAAGGAAAGTTGTACTTGAACCAGTGTTACCCTCAGGATAAGAAGTTTTAATGAAGAAAGTTGTATCCCCAGCTGACAGAACAAAATGGTGAAACTTGTATTCAGAAAAAGCTAAAGGTCAGTGCCATCCCCAGCAGCTTCCATAAGAATGAAGCACCGATTTTGAAGGAGATTCCCCCCAACGGTATTATCCCCAACAGGTAAGTAAGTAATGCCTCAACAACGTTATCCCCAGATGATGACACTTTTATCCCCAGCAGTGTTGAGAGAAAATAAAATTTTTGAAGGATGTAGAAAAGGAGGGGAAGAAAGGAGATTCCCCCTAACGGTATTATCCCTAGCAGGTAAGTAAGTAATTCCCCAACAAGGTTATCCCCAGTGGCCTCGAGGGAAGACAACACGAAATTTAAAAGGAGGAAACCATCCCCAGCAAGGGCACAAATCGGCCACTATTTTAAAACTGATAAAATTTTCTTTTCTTGAGAGTTGAAACAGGAACAAAGCAGTGCAAGGGAAAAGAAAAGAAACGAAGAAATTACAAAGGTAAGTTTATCAAATCTTTAATCTTTACATTTTCCTCCTAGGATAAAAAGTCCTAGTCTGATGGATTTCCCCAGATAAAATCTTGGTCCGATGGAATCTTTTCTCCCAAGATAAGATAAAATCTTGGTCCGATGGAATTTTTCACCCAAGATAAGATAAAATCTTGGTCTGATGGAATTTTTCTCCCAAGATAAGATATAACAATCTTAGTCCGTTGAAATTTTCTCCTAAGATATCAAATCTTAGTGCGATGAAAGTTTCTCCTAAGATATCAAATCTTAGTCCGATGAATCTTTCTCCTAAGATCACACCAAAATGGACCTAGCCTGATGAATTATCTCCTAGAGTCAAAATCTTGGTCCGATGGAATTTTTCTCCCAAGATAATATAACAATCTTAGTCAGATGAATTTTCTCCTAAGATATAAAAATTCGTAATCTGATGAATTTTCTCCTATAATAATTTGAAAAGAAGGGAAGGCATAATTTGAGAAAAATAAATGAAAGGAAGTCTAAGTTTGAAAAAGAAGAAAGTCTGAATTTGGCAAAAATTAAGAAAGTCATGATTTGAAAAATGGACTTAGTTTGAGAAATTATCTCCTAGAGTCAAAATCTCAGTCGGATGAATCTTTCTCTTGAGATCACACAGAAAATGGACCTAGTATGAGGAATTATATCCTAGAGTCAAAATCTTAGTCCGATGAATCTTACTCCTAAGATCACATAAAATGGACTTAGTCCGATGAAATTTTCTCCTAAGATATCAAATCTTAGTCCGATGAATCTTTCTCCTATGATCACAACAAAATGTACCTAGTCTGATGAATTATCTCATAGAGTCAGAATCTTAGTCTGATGAATTTGTCACCAAAGATGGTAATCATCAATCTTTACATTTCAAGTTTTGAATTTGGGTTCACCCGCCCTCGAATAGGATATATTTGGTTCTATCCACTCTCAAATAGTATATATTTGGTTCTATCTGCTCTCAGATAGGATATATTGGTTCTATCCTCCCTCAGATAGGATATACTTGGTTCTATCCGTCCTCAGATAGGATATACTTTGTTCTATCCGCCCTCAAATAGGATATATTTGGTTATATCCGCCCTCAAATAGGATATACTTGGTTCTATCCACCCTCAAATATGATATTGAATCTAATCCTTTCTCAAAAGGACATTTAGTTTATTTCGACCCAAGTGGTTCTGCTTGTATAAACATTGCCAGTATATATATTTCATAAATCATTGCCAAATGCATTTTATTTTCAAAGTTGTTGATGAAGTCAGGAGCCCGCTTGTAGAACAGAGGAATACATTTAAAGTAGAAGTTAGAAGGCAGTAATGCGGAGGGTCACAAAAAAATACCCCCAGCATAAATCTTGCCGCAGAAATCAGAAGGAAGACTTCAAGTCAAGTCAGGAAGAAAAAGCACCGGAAGAAACACAAGCCGACAAGAAAGCAAGGCAACAAGAGCAAGTTGAAGATACATAAGATTTTGTAATTCATAGTTTAGTCTAGCCTCTTTTCTTTCTTTTGTGCACGGTATAATAAGGAGATCGGTAAGCAGTGGTAGCAGCATGCAACAACAGTAACAACAAAAACACAGTCTCATGGTAGTCCCAACTACCAAAACTTCCCGAACTACATTAACCTGATTCCCTTTTAGCCAGGTATATGTAGGAAACTTTTGAAGCAAAGGTTTGGTCAAATCTTTCAAAAAATGCTTCACACGGAGTACTCAATTGTTAGAAACTACGCTTAACGCTAGAGGGGGGGGGGGGGGTGAATAGCGTTTTAATGTAATTTAGCGTTTTCTTGCGGAATTTAAATTTTACAGGAAGTAAATAAGTGCAATAAAAATAACTTACACAAGGATATATCCTGGTTGGCCACAACAGTGGTTAGTCCAGTCCCCGAGAGACTCTCTCGAGATTTTCTACTAACTTGTTAAGCTTACGGGTGCTTAACAAACCTTTACAGTTGCTCGGAGATACAATCTCAAAGACTTCACTTGCTCGGAGGTTCCTCACCTCAAAGACTTCACTTGCTCGGGGATACAATCCCAAAGACTTCACTTGCTCGGGGATACAATCCCAAAGACTTCAACAGAGGAAGCACAAGTTCCTCAACACAAGAGAATCAAAATTCTCTTACAAGTATTTGAAATACTTGAACACTCACTTAACAAAGGTACTCCTTGATGAGTAGATATGAGTAAAATAATACGCTCAAGATCACAACAACTTTGAACAATAATATGGCTCTCAAAAGCTTTATGAAATGAGTAGAAAATGATGAACAATTGAATGAAAGCTTAAAGCAATGTAATGATCAGTTAATGTATGTTGTTGTGTTTAAAACACTGAGTTGAAGCTGTATTTATAGGTGCAAAACTTGGTCTTACCGTTGTCTAATTGCCAATTAAGAATTGCTGAATTTACTCAGTGATAATCGATTGTCATGACCCAACAATCGATTATCTGCCAGTCAGATCAAAAATCAATCCCAGATTTTACGCTTCATAATCGATTACTTACAATCCATAATCGACTACTGGCAAAATTCAAAAACAGATAATCGATTACACCAAATCCATAATCGATTATATTGGCAACGTTCTAAAAATCATTTCCGGATTTTAAGCAAAACATCGATTATATAAAATCTATAATCAATTACCTCAGCAACGTTCTAAAAATCATTTCCAGATTTTAAGCAAAACATCGATTATATGAAAACCAATAATCGATTACTTTGAGGTATTTGAAAATCATTTGACAACGGTCAGCTTCAACAATCGATTGTCCTTTGCAACAATCGATTACTTGTTATTTTTTGAAAATCATGAAACTTACTGTCTCAGTGATAATCGATTATCTAAAGACATAATCGATTACTTGTTATTTTCTGAAAATCATAAAACTTACTGTCTCAGTGATAATCGATTATTTAAAGCCATAATCGATTACTTGTTATTTTCTGAAAATCATAAAACTTACTGTCTCAGTGATAATCGATTATCTAAAGACATAATCGATTACTTAATTAAATTTAAAATCACTGAAAGACATTGTCTCAACATAATCGATCACCATTAGTTCATAATCGATTATTTTGAGTATTGAAAAACTTTACCTCAACAACAATCGATTGGCATTTGATCACAATCGATTATCATGCAGATTTGGAAAAACCTGATGTTCACCGTCTTACTCACAATCGATTACCATTAATTCATAGTCGATTGTCATGCAGTCTTGGCTCAGAAACAATCGATTATCATAAGTTCATAATCGATTATTTTAGCCCAGATTTTTGAGGCATGTTTATAAAACATTTTGTCTAATGTAAATATGCATCATTTGAAATTATTTGATACAGAAATAAGTATGCATGATTTTGGAAAATAGTTTTATGAGAGAAGCCATGTTATGGAGTCAAGTTATAGGATCAAGATCACATTTAAAAATGACTCAATAATAACAATTAAAAACAATGTCTTGAGCTTCAATCTCAACATTTGTGCTCTTGTACTTGAACTCCGCCATATATCAATTTGTGCTTTGTTTGTCATTCATCAAAACCTACAAAAGAATACACGTTTAGTATATCGCATTGAGAACGTGTTTCCAACAATTTCCCCCTTTTTGATAATGGCAAACATTAAGCGGGATATGCAATTTGACAAATAATATTGACGATTCAAGACAAGTAACAAGTATGCATATTTGTTCTTGTTCCCCCTCAATTTAAGAATTCCCCCTCAATTTAAGCTTATAAGCAATTAAGCAATGTAGAGGTAGTGCATACCCGTTATCCCTATCTTCCCCCTTTTGCCATTAGCAAAAAAATAGTAAGGAAAGATACACAAAGAAGAAATAAAACAAAGTTTATTTATTGAAAATTAAAGGGGTACAGCAGAGAGACATCCAACAATACAATAAAAAAAAACAATATCAATTATCTCCGTCACGATCCGCCTCGTCATTCGGCGCAGCTTCAAAGGGAACGAGACCCGCATAGGGATAATGGACATGGTCAAAATAACCATGGATCTCGTGTGTCAACTGAGAGAGCTGGTCGGATATAGTTTGGAGAGTGGGCTCCTGAGATGGACGAGCACGACGGGCAGGACGGGTAGGAGGAGGAGCTGGAGCATGATCACCATCATGATGGAAGGATGATTCCGAGATTTCCCATATTTTGGTACTCCTTTTGAGAGGACCATTTTCAGTGACAAATCCGGATGCTTCAAGAAACTTCATGATGAGGAGAGAATAAGGAAGGGGCATGTTATCGGCGACGGCATCGAGCATGTGCATTTTAATGAGCCGACACCAATTGATCTTGGCTCCAGTGACAATGGCATGTAAGAGCTTGGAGTCCTCTTGGGATATGGTGGTATGATTGTGCCTACGAGGTCTTAGGACACGGGTGATGAAGTAGAGGAGAAATCGATAATTTGGGTCCATGCCCGAGATGGTAGGACGACGAGAAGAGGCTTGATCATAAGAGATTCCGGCTTGACGGAAAAAATTGGATTCATCAAAGAGAGAGTCGGCCTCATTAATATACCGGAAAAGATCTTCACCATCGTTTGGAATGCGGGCGATGGTGTGAAGGTTCTCGTCAGAGAGGAGAATGTGAATGCCATCGATGGAGGTGACCACCTCACCATCTTCATCTTTGTGAAGATTTGAATAGAATGCTTCAACTAAGGTTGTGTTAATATGAGGATGGGTAAGGAGCAAGAAATCATAGAGTTGACACTCTTTGAGCATGTTGGCGGCAGGGGCGAAAGGTTCAAGGAGCTTGCTTGTTGAGAAGCGAGGAGGAAGAATAAATCGCTTCTCAAACTTGGAGAGAAACCTAGAAAGTTCAGCTTGAGTTTCGAAGAACAAAACGGACCCGTCTTCATATGGGAAGTTTAGAGGAGGAGGGACTGTTGAGGCTGAGGCACCTTGCCTGGAACGAGAACGTTTGGAGGAGCGTCCAGACATATTGAAAAATTTTTTTTACTGCTAAATTTTTGAGACTAAGATGCAAGGAATTGACCTTTGATTTTTAGAAATGGTGCTTGAGTGAGTGAGAATGATCCTATATGAGGGCTATTTATAGGAGAAGGAGTGATCAGCCATTTACTAAAGATACCTGCTGAGAATTGAAAGTTTGAACAGTCAAAAACGGTAAGAAATAAATTTGCTGACCGTTAGATAATCGATTATTTGGCAGAGATAATCGATTGTATTTACTGTTGGATTGAATTTTGAAACTGACAAATCGATTTAAGAGACAAACGGTAAAAAAATTTGAACGAGATAATCGATTATCAACACAAAATAATCGATTATGGAGCATTTATGTCCTGACAGCAATCGATGTTGGAGGCAAACAGTAACAAAGTTTAAACAAGAAATAATCGATTGTCAATATTGGTAATCGATTATTATTGAAATATGGTTGATACAGAGAACTCGGAGAATTTCTGAATATGACAACTAATCGATTTTAGGAAGAAATAATCGATTGTCTGGAAAAGTATTGCTGAATGACTGAGACGGAAATCGATTATGCAATATAAGGAGTTAACAAATTAAACACATTTGCATAATAAAACTAATCAGTCGAAACAATCGATTATTGATACTGATAATCGATGTACTGCACAGTAGATAATCGATTATTGTTTTGGGATAATCGATTGCGGTGTGCTAAGACTTCATAATTTATCTTATCTTTGGGGAAGTGCCTGCAAAATGGAATTAAACGTCTCCGACGCTCAAGTCAGTAATTTATAGTGACGTGAATAAATTACACTAGTGTTATCAAGTGATATCGTGAACTCTTAAGAATTGTGTCCTAGAGTGTTCTTAAGAGAGTTTCGGGTACTTACCTTTCCTCCGACGTCGCCAATTACCTGATCAAGAGGGTGATCTTTGATCGTCCTTCATTCATTTTGTTCTTTTGTCTCACTCCCCAAATGTGAAGCTTCCTCCGTTGATTGTTCCACAATTTCATCATTGATTTCCTTCGATGCCTTTTCTTGTATTTTGTTTTTCAAATTGCTTAAAATATCAACCGATCTGAATATGATTGTTTCCAAATATGACGCTTCCTCCTTCTTTGTGCTTTAGTTGAAGGGATTTGGATTCATCTCCCGTCATGTGTTTGGAGCATCCACTATCAAGGTACCATAGTACGCTTGATCACTTCAAGCATACCTACAAAACAAATTAATTTTCTTTGGGTACCCATGCAATCTTGGGTCCTTGAGGGTTAGGCATATTGTAATAATATGTTTGAGTAGCATATCTATGACGAGTAAAACATGCGGGAGCAATATGACCAATGCGTCTACAATAATGACATGTCACATTCGGATTATGCATTCGTCTAGGTTCATAGTAGCTAGATGAATGAAGGTTGCTTACCTTGTTTTGAAAGCTATCATTTCTCCTACTTTGATCTCTAGGATGGGTAGTGTTTCTAGAGTGATGATATCTAGGTTGAGGACCATTTTGGGGTCTTCTAGGAGGTTCACAATTTTGCCTAAAATATGCATCATGTCTATGGTGACTATTTCTAGGCGGAGGGTCATTTCTTGGTCTAGCATGCGAATTTGTTCTAGGATAGCTATTTCTAGGATACACCTTTTTGTTGTTGTTCCTAGGTTGAGCTCTAGGTTTTTGAGGTTTAGCATCAACCTTTTCTTCATTTTTAAAAACTATTCCGTGCTTAGTTGATTTTAGGTTATCAAGAACAACATTCAAGTTTTTATGCGAGGAATTAAACTTATCTAGTGTGCCTTTAAGTCTACCTACTTCATTCTTAAGGATCACACAAGAAACACAACCTTTAGTAGAACTTTCAGGTTTGTCGGCACTTCTCTTTCCATAAAACTTGTTTTGTTCGTGTAGCTTCTCATTTTCCAAAACCAGTTTTTCTAATTCCTTTTCTTTTAAAGAAATCTGTTTTTGAAAATCCGTTTCTTTTAGAGAAGCGTTTTCTCTTAAGCTAGTGACAGTTTTTGAAGCCTTTAAAAATTCAGTATATAACTCATCAAAGGCATTACGCATTTCATCAAGTGAAAAGTTTTCAGACGAAATTTGACGTACCTCATTTTGGTTGTCTTCTTGTACTATGAGACAAAGGTTTGCAGCTTCGTCGTTTTCTTCTTCACTTGATTCATCTCCGGAGTCGCCTCCCCACGAGACATATGCCCGTTGCTTTTTAAAGGATTTCTTCTCCTTTTTGATGTTTGGGCAATTTGTTTTGATGTGTCCAGTTTCTCCACATTCATAGCATTTTATTTGCTCACCTTGTTTTTTCCCTTTGCGCTCATATTCCTTGTGCATAAACTTTTGGAATCTTTTGATGACTAATCCAAACTCGTTGTCTTCTTCCTCTTCAATCTTTGGTTGGCTTGTGCTTGCTTTTAGAGCAATCTTTTGCCTTCTTTGATCATCAACAAACGGGTTAAGAATAGTAGATTCATAGGTTTTAAGATTACCTCTTAGTGCGTCGATGGTGACGTTTGAGACTCCAATTGATTCTTGGATAGCATCGGCTTTGGATCGCCATGCCGGTGTGAGGCTTCTAAGAACTTTTCGAACAAGTTCTCTATCCGTGAACGTCTTCTTGAGGACGTGTAGATCATTTACTATTGTTGAAAAGCGCTCAAACATCTCATCTACTTTTTCTCCTTCCTTCATATGAAACAATTCGTAAGCATGAGTAAGAAAATCAACTTTTGCTTCTCTTACCTGGTCAGTCCCTTCATAAGTGACTTCTAATTTGTCCCACATTTCTTTTGCTGTTTTGCAACATGAAAGTTTCCTGTAATCGTTAGCGTTAATAGCACAATACAATAAATTTACAGCTTTATAATTATTTTGAATCATTCTATTGTCCTCTGTGGTGTACTCCTCTTCGGATTTGGGAATCCATTCGCTTTCCACTTTCTTGACTGGAATTTCATTTCCCTTTGTGTACACCTTCCAAAGGTAGGGACAGTTTGACCGAATGAAGATTTCCATCCTCTCCTTCCAGTATGAGTAATTTGTGCCATTGAATAGAGGAGGTCGTGTAGGGCATTGTCCTTCTTCAATTCCTGCAAAAGAATCTAGAGTAGAAGCCATGGATGGTTCTCTCAAACTGTTAAGTTTTTCAGAGAGTTGGGCTCTGATACCAATTGTTAGAAACTACTCTTAACGCTAGAGGGGGGGTGAATAGCGTTTTAATGTAATTTAGTGTTTTCTTGCGGAATTTAAATTTTACAGGAAGTAAATAAGTGCAATAAAAATAACTTACACAAGGATATATCCTGGTTGGCCACAACAGTGGTTAGTCCAGTCCCCGAGAGACTCTCTCGAGATTTTCTACTAACTTGTTAAGCTTACGGGTGCTTAACAAACCTTTACAATTGCTCGGAGATACAATCTCAAAGACTTCACTTGCTCGGAGGTTCCTCACCTCAAAGACTTCACTTGCTCGGGTATACAATCCCAAAGACTTCACTTGCTCGGGGATACAATCCCAAAGACTTCACTTGCTCGGGGATACAATCCCAAAGACTTCAACAGAGGAAGCACAAGTTCCTCAACACAAGAGAATCAAAATTCTCTTACAAGTATTTGAAATACTTGAACACTCACTTAACAAAGGTACTCCTTGATGAGTAGATATGAGTAAAATAATACGCTCAAGATCACAACAACTTTGAACAATAATATGGCTCTCAAAAGCTTTATGAAATGAGTAGAAAATGATGAACAATTGAATGAAAGCTTAAAGCAATGTAATGATCAGTTAATGTATGTTGTTGTGTTTAAAACACTGAGTTGAAGCTGTATTTATAGGTGCAAAACTTGGTCTTACCGTTGTCTAATTGCCAATTAAGAATTGCTGAATTTACTCAGTGATAATCGATTGTCATGACCCAACAATCGATTATCTGCCAGTCAGATCAAAAATCAATCCCAGATTTTACGCTTCATAATCGATTACTTACAATCCATAATCGACTACTGGCAAAATTCAAAAACAGATAATCGATTACACCAAATCCATAATCGATTATATTGGCAACGTTCTAAAAATCATTTCCGGATTTTAAGCAAAACATCGATTATATAAAATCTATAATCGATTACCTCAGCAACGTTCTAAAAATCATTTCCAGATTTTAAGCAAAACATCGATTATATGAAAACCAATAATCGATTACTTTGAGGTATTTGAAAATCATTTGACAACGGTCAGCTTCAACAATCGATTGTCCTTTGCAACAATCGATTACTTGTTATTTTTTGAAAATCATGAAACTTACTGTCTCAGTGATAATCAATTATCTAAAGACATAATCGATTACTTGTTATTTTCTGAAAATCATAAAACTTACTGTCTCAGTGATAATCGATTATTTAAAGCCATAATCGATTACTTGTTATTTTCTGAAAATCATAAAACTTACTGTCTCAGTGATAATCGATTATCTAAAGACATAATCGATTACTTAATTAAATTTAAAATCACTGAAAGACATTGTCTCAACATAATCGATCACCATTAGTTCATAATCGATTATTTTGAGTATTGAAAAACTTTACCTCAACAACAATCGATTGGCATTTGATCACAATCGATTATCATGCAGATTTGGAAAAACCTGATGTTCACTGTCTTACTCACAATCGATTACCATTAATTCATAGTCGATTGTCATGCAGTCTTGGCTCAGAAACAATCGATTATCATAAGTTCATAATCGATTATTTTAGCCTAGATTTTTGAGGCATGTTTATAAAACATTTTGTCTAATGTAAATATGCATCATTTGAAATTATTTGATACAGAAATAAGTATGCATGATTTTGGAAAATAGTTTTATGAGAGAAGCCATGTTATGGAGTCAAGTTATAGGATCAAGATCACATTTAAGAATGACGCAATAATAACAATTAAAAACAATGTCTTGAGCTTCAATCTCAACATTTGTGCTCTTGTACTTGAACTCCGCCATATATCAATTTGTGCTTTGTTTGTCATTCATCAAAACCTACAAAAGAATACACGTTTAGTATATCGCATTGAGAACATGTTTCCAACACTCAAATAGGCAAAAATCGCTCGTATCCGCTCACTTTATCTTTGCACGAAATCTCTTTTTGTTTACGGGCAAAGAGGGGCAGCTGTGAGCACGTGATTTTTGCCTCACATGAATTACTCCTACAAAATCAAAATAAAAATTGTCTATTTTATTTTGTGCATTCCGAGAATTTTACGTCATATTTTATTAATTGTTTGCGTTGGTGGGTGCATGTTTATTTTTTTAAATTAATAAAAAAATATAAAAAATATGTCACATTTGCATTTGTGATTTAATTTTATTATTAAGATTAATTAAGTTTGTTTTACAAAAATAAAAATATCACAAAAAATAACGTACTTTGTATTTTTTTGTATTTAATATTAAATTGTACAATTTTGATTTAATTATTATTGTTGGGAATTAATTAGTATTTTTGATAAGTTAATTTAGATTATAATTAATTTAGGATTTTAGTTTATAAGTAAAAGAAAGAGCAAAAATCACAAGCCCGTCCCCATAACCACCAGCGAACCACCTCCAAGACCTGCCGGAAAAAACCATTAGCCATCTCCGTTCGTCGCCTCACGTCCTTAACTAATCCTCCAGCACCCTTCACAAGAAGCCTTCCACGACAAACGACCTAGCCCATCGATCACCCATACTGTTGCGTCCAAACGATGACAACCAGCCCGCCATTCCAGCAGCCAGGCGACCCCGTCATCCTCCAGATCACCACCATCATCTCATTCCCCCTCACACCATCCTCCTCCACGAGAACAACCAGTAGCAACCACTGTTACGTACAGGAGGTCTAAGTGCATTTACACAGACCAGAAACATGGCCTCCAAATCGATAAGTACTCTTGTTCTTTTCAGTCTTCTCCTCTTGTTTGCTATCTTTGTATCGTGCCCAAGAATAGAATTAGCAGAAGCCATGAAAGAAGAGGTAATTGTAGGAGAAGCAGTAGCCGGCGGCGTTGCTGGAGGAGCTCACTTTGGCTGTCTGGTTCGTGGCTTAGAGGTAGCGATGCTGTTTTGGAGTCTAGGGTTTTTGGTAGTGTTTTCTATGGAGCAGATGACCCAATGGGTGGTGGCTGCTACTTAGGTTCCTAGGATTTGGTGATAAAGTTTTTTGGGCAGATTTGTCTCCATTTGAATTCGCCATTGTTCCGATCCAGTTAGTTGGTTTAAGTTTCATTTCTGTCCGTATTTTGTTTGATATTCTCGGATATGTAATTAGTATGTGTTTGATTCTTTTCTTGTTCGTTGTTTTCATTTCTTGATCATTTCTTCAGTTTGTTTTTATTTATTTAAAAGAATTTAGTTTTAATATAGAAGTGTTTTAGTTTAATCACTTGAATCCTTCATCTTGGTGGGAATATTTTTAGATTTAGTTTGAGGTTCAATTGATTATTGAGTTTAATGATTTGAATCTGTTTATTTGTTCTGTTTAAGTTTAATTTGAATTTGAGCTTAGTGATTTGAATATACTTGTTTGTTATTTTTGTTGAATCTGAAAGTAGGTTTGTTGTTAAAAAATATTGTTCAGTCAAAATAATTTTAGTTGGTTATTTGTTTTTCGTCATATAGTTTGAATTTGTTGATGGAATTTGATTTGGAATTGGTTATACCTGTAGTGATTTGGCGATTAATTAGGAACCATTTTGGTCAGTTGTTAGTTTGTTACAGATTGGAGGATTGGGTTATAATAGTAATTTTTAGTAATTTCGGGGGTATTTTGGGAATTGATTAAATGTAGGCCCATAACTTTTAATTCAAATAAGAGGGGACAAGGGTTATAAGACATAATGATGAGGGGAACTGTGGGGTCATTTGACTGCTTTTACTTAATTTGAAATCAGAAATAGTGTAGCCTGTGTAGGTAGTAATAAAAGTTTAATAATACACATAGTAGAAGAATATTGGGTTGGAAAGCAAAATAGATAAAATGGTTAGTAATAATAGTATAAAAAGTTAAAGTTAACTGTTAAATGGTAGAGGAAAGAGTCTTGCCTTTGGATATATAATAGGACTCATTTGACACTTAAAGGACTGAACTTCGAGAGAGAAATTTCAGAACTTAGAGAAAAAAACAGAGAATAAAGAAAAGAATTGAGAGTTAAGAAAAATTAGAAAGCTGAAAACCCCACTGTTTATTTGAAGCTTCTCTTTTGCTTCATTGATTTCATTTCTCTTGATTCAAATACACTAACACTGATCTTAAGTAACTCTAGTGTGTCGTTGAGTTGATTTGGATTATGTTGATATTAATGTGGGTTAAATTTCATTTCTGTTGGTATTTTCTGGTTTGAATTTGTTGGGTATTGTTGAAATCTGTTGCTGGGCTTAGCTACTGCTATTGCTGTTTTGCTGTGTTGATTACTGTCTTGCTGATTTCTGCTCTTCTTTTTCTTTTACTTCCAATACCAGGTACATGGCTGTAACCTTGTCGATATTGTAAACTGAATTGTGAAGGCTTGAATACATATGAAGAATGGAACTTTGAAGTTATAATTCAGCTTTTTCTTTGTTTCTTTTACTGATTGTATTTAGGCTATTTTATGTATTATTATTCTGTGAATTTCTGTCGCTTTGCATAACTAGGTATGTCGTAGTGATGCATTAATTAATAGTCCGCTTTAGTTTGGTTATTAGGTAGTATATGTTTAAGCATGCTCATTACCGTCAAACTGTTTAGTAATTAGAGTAAGAGGAAAATAACATAGTTTGATCTTTAGTAAAATCGGATTGGCAAAATTGGTTAGTCCATTAGCTATGAAGGTTTTCATATTATCAACAGTATGTTAATTGTCAACATGTAGCTAAATTTAGTTTAAGCATGAATTTAAATTAATTTCGTGAAATAGGCATTATGACAGGATTTGAGTTCAAATAGGATGAGTCAACGTTTAAGTTTAATAGCTTTCTAATAAAATTTAGTAATTATGGTTAAATCTAATTTCAAACCGTTGTGAATAATTAATTCCAATAGTTTTTTATATAACAATGCGAGTTTAAATCTAGCTATAATTGATTTCTTTTGAATATTAGTTGTCGAATTTCGTATTTTATTAATAATTTCGATTTTTTTAGTAAAATTCCTTTCCATTAATATTTGTCTTAATCTAGCAATTAGTGTGTTACAATTTTGTTTTTATTTTTTTAGCTTGTAATTAATTAGAATTTTCCTTTCTTTATTTTAGAGACGAGTTTAAATAGAAATGTAGTCACTTTAAGATATTCTTAAAATAAAGGAGGCGTGCGTCGTCACAGTAAATTACAAATTGTAGGGCCCTCAATATATACACTTAATAATTGGTTAGACTTCGGAGTTGGCTGCTTAACGAATTTCACTGCCTCTTCCCAAAATAACAATACATTAGTCTCTTTAGGATGCACCTTAATTAATCGTACATTACTAAACTCGGGTGTGCATTTATGTAACCCAAATCCAAATCTCGACGGAATCGAAATGTGCCGACGACCACGTGTACATTGGTTGTCACGTGGTTCGAGAACATTTTCACGATGTTGTAATTCTCTGTAAAATAATAATAATAATGACAAAAACGGCTAAAAATTAAAATTTTCACATAGGTTCAACATATATTAAAATCAGATAAATAAGCCAATATGACAGTTGATCGACCGTGGTAGAACCACGAAACTCGGGAATGCCTAACACCTTCTCTCGGGTTAACGGAATTCGTTATCCGTATTTCTGGTTCGCGGACTGTTAACATAGTCATTCTTTTCTTTGATTTGCGATTAAACCGGTGACTTGGGACACCTTAAATCTTCCAAGTGGCAACTATGAAATAAATAAACAAATTCCGTTTCGATTTTCCTTTAATTGGAAAAACTCCTTGGCGCCCTGCGAGCGTGCCCGAAAAAGGAGGTGTGACACCCGCCACAAAACTTCACCACAAAAATTATTTTTATACCTCAAAGTCATCTAAACATCCCCTACAATTGAAGCACAATAAAGGCCCACCCGTGTGAATACCACACAACTCCACAAGAAGCAAATACAACAATAAAAAATAAGAAAGAAGCAAAAATTCAAAGAAAATTAACACTATTCCTTCCTAGGGTTAAACTAAATTAGTTTAGCTTATATAACACTAAGTAGAAGAAGAATTAGAGAAAACTTACTTGATTGAAGGAGGGAAGAGGTGGGTGGTGTTGAAGGAGGTTTGGAGAAGACAACAATGGAGGTTTGGAGAAGACAACAATGGAAGTTTTTGGAGGTGAGTGTGAGATTTGAGAGAGAAAGATAAACAAGGATTTGGGGGTGAGTGGTGCGTTTGTGTTCTGGGCAGAATGGGGAATGAGGAAGTTTGGGGCAGGTAACGATTGGGTAAAAGGGGGCCAAAAAAGAAAAAGAAAAAAAAATAACGTACCTGGGCCCGTCGTCGTCTACTGCGGTTCTACCATGGTTACAGTGGAACCATGGTAGACGAGGTTCAGATAGTGACCCCATTGCGGTTCTACCGCAGTTAAGGTGGTAACGCGGTAGAAATGTTTCAGAGAGGGTCTCTCACGGCGGTTTGACCGCATTTACGGTGGAAATGCGGTGATAAAATTTCAGAGAGGTTATCAGACCACGGTTACGGTGGAACCACGGTCTGGGCAGTATTCTGAATCTTAGTTTTTTTTACGTGTTACAATTACAACAATTTTGTGGGTTTCATCCCACGCAATGCCTGATTAAACATCGTGGCACCACACAAGATGAGCTCATTTAAGGCTCGCTCGACCTCTGAGGTTCAGTAAGGTGTAGCTCAGACACTTCCTTTTTCTCGCTCATGCCCACATATGGCTTCAATCTTTTACCATTGACTCTAAATGCACGAGAGTCATTCTCTGTGGCAATCTCAATAGCCCCTGAAGGGAAAACTTGAACTACTCGAAATGGTCCAGACCATCATGACTTAAGTTTACATGGGAACAGACGTAGTCTTAAGTTGTAGAGAATACCATGTCCCCGGGTTTAAAATTCCTCTCAACAATGTTCTGGTCGTGCAGCCTCTTCATTCTCTCCTTGTACAACCTTGTGCTCTCGAAAGCAAGATATCTGAACTCCTCGAGCTCATGAAGTTCAGTGATTCTTGTTGTGCCCGCAGCTTCCATATCCAAGTTAAGCTATTTCAACACCCACCACGCTTTATGTTCAAGTTCCACTGGCAGGTGGCAGGCCTTCCCAAACACCAACTTGTATGGTGATATACCAATTGGTGTTTTGAAGGCAGTTCGGTAAGCCTAGAGCGCATCATCTAGCTTCCTCGCCCAATCAGTTCTTGTAGCACTCACAGTTTTGTTTAATACACTCTTGATTTTTCTGTTGGACACTTCAACCTATCCCCTAGTCTGCGGGTGGTAAGGAGTAGCCACCTTGTGGCGCACATCGTACTTAGCAAGCAACTTTTCAAAGGCTCTGTTGCAGAAATGAGTGCCTGCATTATTGATAATTGCTCGTAGTGTCCCAAAGCAGGTGAATATGTTCTTCTTTAGAAATCCCACCACCACTTTTGCATCATTGGCGAGTAATACCACAAATTCCACCCATTTGGACGCATAGTCTATAGCAACAAGAATGTATTTATTGCCATAGGAGCTGATGATGGGACCCATGAAGTCAATCCCCAGACGTCAAACACTTCCACCTCTTGAATTGGGTTCATGGGTATCTAGTGGCGCCGGGAAATGTTCTCGGTGCGCTGACATTCAATGCAGCCCTTCACCCATAATGAGCATCTTTAAACATTGTTGGCCAGAAGAATCTAGCCTTTAGCACTTTTTCTCCTCCAAAGTGTCCACCATACGCCGATGCGTGACAAGCTTGCAAAATAGAAATTGCTCTATCTCGGGACGCATCTCCGGATCATACTATCAAGACATATTCTTAACATATAAGGCTAATCCCAGTAATACTGGAAGCTTTCACGGAAAAATATTTTCCTTTGGACCGATGAAAGGTCGTGATGAACTATACCACTGGCCAGGTAATTAGCAAAGTCAGCATACCATGGCGCTTCCTGATGAGTGGTGGCGAGCAGCTGCTTTTGTGGAAAAGTTTCCAGAATTTCCTCAATTTCAATTGCATTTTCAGCTCCCTCAAGTCGTGATAGATGATCAACGACTTGATTCTCTGTGCCCTTACTGTCATGTATTTCAAGATCGAATTCTAGCAGTAGCAACACCTAACGAATCAGCGTGGTTTAGATTCTTTCTTTTTCTATTAAGTACCTAAGAGCTGCATGGTTAGTGTATACAATTACCTTGGATCCTAGCATGCAGGACCGGAACTTGTCAAACGCGAACACCACAGCCAACATCTCTTTCTGAGTCACAGTGCAGTTCAACTGGGCTCCACTTAGCGTTCTACTAGCATAGTATATTGGGTGCATCAGTTTGTCTTTCCGTTGGCCCAGCACTGCCCCCACTGCATAGTCACTGGCATCACACATTAGTTCGAATGGTTGCTCCCAGTTGGGGGCAACGATGATGGGTGTTGTGACCAGTCTCTTTATCAACTCCTCAAATGTACCCTGCAATCATAAAAAAACAGAAACGGGTGATCTTTTTCTAACAACTTACATAGAGGGTTGGCAATTTTGGAGAAGTCTTTTATGAACCTCCGGTAGAAACCGGCATGTCCAAGGAAGCTTCTGATGGCTTTGACTGAAGTTGGGGGAGGCAGTTTTGCTATTACATAAACATTAGCACGATCCACCTCTATTCCCTTGCTCGACACCCGGTGCCCCATGACTATGCCTTCTTGTACCATGAAATGACACTTCTCCCACTTCAGAACCAAGTTAGTCTCGATGCACCGTTTCAGCACACGCGTCAGATTTATCAGGAACTCATCAATGAATTCCCCATCACTGAGAAGTCATCCATGAAGACCTCCATTATGTCCTCAACCATGTCAGTGAATGTGGAAATCATGCACCATTAGAATGTGGCAGGTGCATTGCATAGGCCAAAGGGCATCTGTCTAAAGTCATAAATGCCATACGGGCATGTGAAGGAGGTCTTCTCTCTATCCTCCAGTGCAATGAAGATCTGATTGTACCATGAGTACCCATCCAGAAAATAGAAGTGTGACCTCCTTGCCAATCTGTCCAACATCTGATGAATAAGGGAAGTGGGAAGTGGTCTTTCCGGGTGGGTAGATTCAACTTTCGATAGTCTATACAAATTCTCCAGCCTATGACGGTTCTTGTTGAGATTAATTCATTGTTGTTATTTTTCACTATCGTCATGCCACCCTTTTTAGGATCACATTGAGCTGGGATAACCCAGTTGGTGTCAGAGATTGAAAAAATAATTCCGCATCTAACCGCTTTATCACCTCCTTCTTCATCACTTCCTTCATGTTGGGGTTCAGCCTCCTCTGGTCATCCCTGGAAGGTTTGTGCCCCTCCTCCAGCAGAATCTTGTGCATGCAGTAGGCGGGGCTGATCTCCTTGATGTCTGCCATGGTCCACCCAATGGCAGTTATGCACTCCTTTAGTACCTGTAAAAGTGTTTGAACCTATACATCTAACAAAATAGATGAGATAATAACATGTAATGTGGAGTCAGGTCCCAGAAATTCATACCTGAGGTGGGCTGGCAATGGCTTTAACTCCAACTTTGGTGGTTCTTCAATGGATGGCATAGTTGGAGGAGTTTCTCTCTTTTCTAAGTGAAAGGGCTCAAACTCTAGATTTGTCTCCCAGAACCCTCTACCTTCTAATTCCAACACCCATTTCGCTAGATGCTCACCATTCACTTCATCTAAGTTCATCAAACATGCAGAAAAGGGGTCCTCAATAGTCAGCACCCGATCATCAGACTCTACGATTACATCCACGGCATCAATAAGAGATCAATTGGCGAACTCGTTTGGTCGCCTTATAGACTTTTTCACATTGAATGTTATTTCCTTATCGTTGAGTCTCATCTTGAGCTCCTCAGTCGCACAGTCAATCAGAGCTCTTCCCGTGGGCAAGAATGGTCTTCCTAATAGAATGTTTTCATCCACTTTGCAATCCGAGATCACAAAATATGCAGGGAACACAAATTTCCCCACCTGGATAAGCACATCATCAAGGATACCAAATAGACGCTTAATAGTCCTGTCGGCCAGCTACAACAACATAGAGGTGGGTCTAGCTCTCCCAATGCCCAACCTCTTATAAATAGCTAGGGGCATAAGATTTATATTGGCCCCAAAATCACAGAGCACCTTAGCAAAGGCGAAATTTCCAATAGTGCATGGAATTGTAAAGCTCCCTGGGTCAGACAACTTTTCTGCTATTGGTCTAGTCACCACTGCACTACAGGTCTGAGTAAGTGTCACCGTGGTCAATTCTTGGAAATCAAACTTCCGGACATCAAGTCTTTCATCATTTTTGCATGTCCAGGCATCTCCTTTAAAGCTTCAATTAGTGGAATATTTACCTCGGTTTGTTTAAGCATCTCAAAAAAAATTTATACTGCTCCTCCTTTTGATGCTTGGCCAGTCTCTACGGAAAAGGTGCAGGAGATTTCTTCTTCTAAATCACTTAGGACTGATCTTTACCAGCTACTATCTCAATTATTGGCTCCTGAACGGCTCAGCTGCTTTCCCTGTCTCCTGCTGAATACTCTGTTCTTACTGAGCAGGCTGGACTGTCACCTCTATCAATTTAGTTGACTCATCCGGCTCAATGGGTACTGGTATGAGTGTCTAAGCCTGTCTAGTTTCTCTAGCTCTCTCTTGCTCGACATCCAGGTCTCTACCTTTACATATAATCACCACCATATGCTGCTATGGGTTCTGATCTTTTGGATTAATCTGGGTGTCTGCAGGTAATGCCCCCTTGAGGATGATTTTTCAGAGACATTGAAATCTGGCCCAATTGCACTTTAATATATTTGATTGCTGTGTCATGTGCATCTACTCTTTTATTTATTTTTGCACTGGATCCAATAACCTGCTGCATCATTGCTTCAAGTCTAGTGAACCCATCTTCTTGCCTTCCACCATGCTGCTGCTGAGGTGGGGGGTACCCTTGTTGATGATTGTTGTACCTATGTGGCCTTGGATAAGGTGCCATATTGTTGGGGGTTCTCATACCTCCCATACTTCCAGAATTGTACTGTGACTGAGGTGTCTTTATGGCTGTTGAGTTTGTTGACCCCAGTTCTGACTGCCCTGTCTCCGGCCTCTATAGATTGACACATAGTTCATGTCTTCAGGGTTCTGATGATGATGATCATGTTCTGCATTTCAAGGATTACCAACTGGCTAACTAATTCAATATGTGTACAAGCCCCCATTGGAAGTATCTACAATATGCACTTGCTATTTTTGCCCTGATTCCTCCACCTTTTTGGTAAGTATGCTCATCTGTGTCACTATGGTCGCCATATTTTCAACCATGGAATTTGATGGATCAAAAGGCACTGAGTGCACCACTGGAGTGATAGGTGCATTCCTGGTCGTCCACCCCAAATTCTGAGCCATTTTGTCAAGCAGACTCTGACCCTCTCTCCAGGTTTTGCTCAAAAATTTCCCCACCAGCTGAGGTTTCCACAATGTTGTTCATGCTATCTGACAGTCCCATGTAAAAACGTTGTCCCAACATCTGATCTGCTATACTGTGGTGTGGGAATATAACCAACATTCCTTTAAACCGGCTCCATGTCTCATGCAGTGTCTCCGTTGGTTTATGTTTAGAGCTCACGATCTCATTAATTTGTTAAGCTGTTTTGTTGGGCGGATGGAACTTGATGTGAAATTTCTTGACTAACTCATCCCAAGTTTCTATATAGTTTATGGGGAGTGAGTTTAGCCAAACCTGAGCAGCATCTGTCACCGAGAATTGAAACAATAACAGTCTGATTGCTTCCGGAGTTACGTTAGTTCCCTTTGGGTTTTACAAATTGACAGGAAGTTCTTCAAGTGCTGCTGAGGATCTTCGGCTTGTGTCCCAGAAAATAGTCCCTTGTTTTGCAATAAGTGTAGCATGTTATTCGTGATCTGGAATGATTCAGCTTGTAACGCGAGCACAACAATGGCAATGGCCAGATCGTCAGATGTGGGTTGTGCCCAGTCATATAGTGCAGCCTCAGGCACATGAGGTGCCATTTCTCTGACGTTTCCGTTGACGTTGTCTACGTCACTCATGTCAATTTTGAGTTTGTGTGTGTGTTGAGATGTTGAAGTCTTTTGTTGGCACGGTTCAATATTCGAAATATGTTCTCGGGGTCTGAGAGCCCTTCAAGTAGTTCTCCAGAACTCGTAGAGTGTTTAGGCATTCACATTTGTAACCAAGTCAACAACCGTCAAAATTTCAATGAAAAAGTGGATATAGAGAAAACCGACTACACTCAGAATTTTTGTATTTCTATCAATGGCAATTGATAATTCCGTTAACTCCCCGGCAACGGCGCCGAATTTTGATCACACCCAACTATGCCATACAAAAAGAACACTGCGGACATTGCAAATATAACCTGAGTATTTTGCCCAGAGTCGATTCCACAGAGAGTTATCCTATCCATCACTATCTTTAGACCCACTAAACTCTTGAGAACCAATTTCCCCAAACGTTTGAATCACAGTTAATGGTGTCTTTAATAACTAAAATTGTAAGTAAATAAACACTTGTAAACTAAGGATGCTAAGGTTGTAAATAATAATGAGAAAACGTTAAGGTAATGATTTCCCCTATTGATGGAATTCCTTCTGTTTATGCTTCATACAAATTTACCAACATATCTCTATCAATCATGAACGCTCTTCTTACCGTAAATCTCTCCCGATTAATTATAGTAATTTACTAGTTGCACTCTCCAGAGATATACTAGCTTGCGTTATTTAACACAATTCACTTTAGATTATACCTAAGGCTTCGTTATTCCTAATCCTCCCTTTAAACCTGCAGTTATAGATCAATCTTATACTTGGGGAGTGGTGTTGTTTAATAATAACCTAAATATACACTTTCTCCCGTGTTATGCACACTAATTAGGCACAGCTAATTGAGAATCCTGTCAATTGACTACAACAAACATGTAGTTGAACTAATAGAGATTGAAACTAGCAATCTGTATTCACATAAACAAGAAGTTCATCAATCAATAGGTTCCATCAAAACCTTAGACAAAGGATTTAGCTACTCATAACTATAGGTAAACAAACTAAAATAATATTCATCATGAAAATTGCAAGAAAAATCAAAGAAAAGAAGAAAGATGTTTTAGGTGATCTCTCACAATTGTCTTCCATGCCAAAATACTCTCCAAATCAATACATGCCTCCTTTTGGCGAAGTCTAGTGTTTAAAATATGGGTTTGGGCTAAAAATCCCATGTTTTGCACTTAGGTCCGTAAACTCTGCCGCGGTTCTGCCGCGGTTCTGCCGCAGTTACGGTAGAACTGCGGCCAAATATGCTCTTCGATTCTCCCAGTTGTCTGCAGCTGCACACTGCCGCGATTATGGTGGAACCGTGGCCAAACATGCTCTCTGAATCTCAACTTGTCCGCGACAGGCCTCTACCTCGTTTTTGCCGCGGTTACAGTGGAACCGCGCCAGTCCATCTTCAGACCTGGTTTGAGCTGCTTCGCGTGGTCACTTGGCGGAATTTTTACGATTGGCCTTTTTTCTCCATATTTGATCCCAAAAGTACTCCATGGTCTTCTCTTATCATATATTACCTGCAAATCATGAAAAGTGCTAATCAGAGAATTTTATTATCATTTTTATCATCAAAACTATACAAGAAGGTGGTTATTTAGGACCTAATTATAATTAAATTCACTTATTATCAATAATATAAAATATTAGTTTAATTATATACTAGATAAGTTGGGTTAAACATTTATTTTCAATTTTTAACTTTGTCTTTAAATGATTGTGGGAGAAGAACCTGGAAAACGGCATGTGTTGGGGTGTTTAATCCTAGGATTACTAATTTTGGGGTTATTACCCCACATCCAAAGTAGGATCTCAATTATGATAAAACTGATCTCAAATTGTTAATTCCGAAATTAAAAATTCAACCAAACACGGGATAATATAATCCCGCATTTTATAGTAAAATTGTTTTTCCTTATCCCATCAATCAAACAATCCCTAAGTACTAGGTTATAGTACTACTAGTGTAAGTTAATAAAAGAATAGAACCAAAAAATTTGATCGTGTCTAACACCTTTTTTTCGGTCAATAGTTCCTTTGAATTTGTCGTTTGTACATAATCAATAGGAGTCATATTTTCTTTTTGACTACGAATTCAAATAAAGTGATCTAAAACACCGAAATTCAGTTTCAAGTGGTCACTATGATAAATAATTTAATACTTTTTTGACAATCATCAAAAATTTTAACATCAGAATTATGAAGGACAAGAAATTATGACGATTGCCAGAATTTTCAGGCACAATTTTGAAAAATTCTGATGCACCTTCAAGATTTGTAGCAAAATTTCGACGATGACCACAATTGATGTGTGCTTCAAAATTTTCGCGATCAAGAAACATTCTGACGAAGGAATTTAAAATTCTTGCATGGGGCTTTTTTCTCAAACGTTTGTCATCGGAATCAAAAAATTAATAGCGTTACCAAAATATTCTATTTCTATCATTCTCCCTACAAAGTTAGCTTTACAACAACAACAACTACCCCGTATAGTCCCACAGAGTGGGGTCTAGGGAGGGTAACAAGTACGCATGCCTTAACCCCACCCGAAAGGGTAGAGAGGTTGTTTCCAATCAACCCTCGGCTCAGGAGAATGAAAAGAAAAAAAAACACAAACAAAGACAAAGAGCATTAGTAACTCCAGCAGAAATCATATAAATAGTTATGTAAACATAAACCATAAATAACATGGCAAGCAAACGGAAAAGATAAACAAAAACAAAAACAAAAGGGGCACATAAATAATTATATGACCATAAACTGTAAATAAAAATGGCATGCAATAACAACGCCCACCCAACCCCGCCCATCCCCGGGAGAGAAGAGCGCAAAATTCTAGAAGCCCATATCCTAAAACCCTGATACTAGACCTCAAGACTTCCCTATCAAGGGTCATGTCCTCGGAAATCCGCATTCTTGCCATGTCTTGCCTAATCACCTCTCCCCAATACCTATTTGGCCTCCCTCTGCCTCGACTCGCGCCAACAACCGTTATCCACTCACAACTCCTCACCAGGGTATCGGGGCTTCTCATCCGCACATGTCCGAACAACCTGAGCCTCCCTTCTGGCAGTTTCTTATCCACTGGGGACACCCCCACCTTCTCCCGAATAAACTTCATTCTTGATCTTATCTAACCTGGCGAGCCCGCACATACACCTGAGCATCCTCATCTCCGCAACCTTCATTCTCTGAACATGAGAGTTATTCACAGGTCAGCACTCCGCCCCATACAACATGGCATGGCTAACCACAGCTCTATACAACTTCCCCTTGAGTTTCTGTGGCACTTTCTTGTCACACAAGACTCCAGATGCAAGCCTCTATTTCGCCCACCCTGCCCCTATTCGGTGAGTGACATCCCCGTCTATCTCTCCATCCCCCTGAATAACCGAACCAAGATATCTGAAACTATCCGTCTTGGCGATGACCTGAGATCCAAGCTTTGCGTCCCCGCCTACTACTTTGCTCGACTCGGCACTAAACTTGCACTCCAGGTATTCTGTCTTAGACCTGCTTAGTTTGAAACCCTTCGACTCGAGAGTCTGTCTCCAGACCTCCAACCTCTCGTTAACACCAACCCTCGTCTCATTTATCAAGACTATATCATCAGCAAATAGCATACACCATGGTGCATCCCCTTGAATGTGGCGTGTTAGAGCATCCATCACCAAAGCAAATAAGAGAGGGCTAAGCGCAGATCCTTGATGAAGCCCCATAACTACCGGAAAATGGTCCGAGTCGCCACCCACCGTCCTAACCCTAGTCTTAGCTCCGTCGTACATGTCCTTGATCACTCTGATGTAGGCTTGCAGCACGCTCTTCGCCTCCAGGCACCTCCATAAAACCTCCCTTGGGACCTTGTCGTACGCCTTCTCCAAGTCATTAAACACCATGTGCAGGTTCGTCTTCTTATCCTTGAATTGTTCCACCAATATCCTGACAAGGTGGATAGCTTTTATAATGGAGCGGCCCGGAATGAAACCGAACTGGTTCATGGATATAGACATCATGTCCCTCACCCTCGCCTCAACCACCCACTCCCAGACTTTCATGGTGTGGCTTAGTAATTTGATACCCCTATAGTTGTTACGACACTGGATATCCCATTTGTTCTTATACAATGGCACTACTGTACTCCACCTCCATTACTCTTGCATCCTCTTAGTCCTGAAGATCACATTGAACAACCTGGACAGCCACTCCTCTCCTGTCCTACCCATGCATTTCCAGAACTCCACTGGAATTTCATCTGGCCCAGTCGCTCGACCCCTACTCATCTTACGCAAAGCCGCCACGACCTCCTCCACCCTAATGCGCGTGCAGTACCCAAGGTCTCTATGGCACTCTGAATACCCCAACTCCCCTAGCTCTATGTCTCGATCCCCCTGTTCATTAAGCAGGTCTCTAAAGTACGTCTACCACCTCTTCTTGATTTGGGACTCCCCCATTAGAACTCTACCATCCTCGTCCTTGAAGCACCTAACTTGCTCTAGATCCCGTGCCTTCCTCTCCCTCTCTTTAGCCAACCTGAATAACTTCCTGTCCCCGCCTTTCTCCCCCAATTCCTCGTACATGCAACCAAATGCCGCATTTTTAGCTTCCGTGACCACCAGATTCGCTTCCTTCCATGCCACCATATAGCTCTCCTTGTTCACTCTCCTTTCTCCTAGGTTGTGCTCCCTGCCAACTTAGAAAACGACGCCTTCTTCGCCTCCGCTTTTCCTTGGACTATATCGTTCCACAACCAATCACCTTCATGTCTTCCTGAATAGCCCTTGGTTACCCCGAACACCTCGCGCACTGCCTCCCTAACCAGGTTCGCCGTCTCTGACCACATTGCGTCCGCTTCCCCAGAATTTCTCCAAGCTCTAGCATCAACTAAACTCCTCTCCGACTCCTGAGCTTTCTCCTTAGTCAAAGCTCCCCATCTAATCCGCGGCCGGCCCCAGGCACCCGTCATTTTCTCCCTCACCCAGAGACCGACATCCAACACTAGGAGTCTATGGAGAGTCGAAAGGGACTCTCCCGGGATAACCTTGCAGTCCTTGCACAAACCTCTATCGCTCCTTCTGAGGAGGAGGTAATCAATCTAATTCCTAGCTACTAAACTTTTGAAAGTAACCAGATGCTCCTCCCTCTATTGAAATTACGAGTTCGCAATCAAAAGCTCAAAAGCCCTGGCGAAATCAAGCAGCGAAGTGCCTCCTCCGTTTCTAACCCCAAGGCCATAGACACCATGCACCTCACCATAGCCACTAGCATCAGCCCCAATATGACCATTAAAATCCCCTCCAATAACTAGCTTCTCAGATTGGGGAATACTAGTCACCAACTCATCCAAGCCCTAAAAAAAGCACCTCTTAACCTCCTCATATAATCCTGCTTGCGGCGCGTAAGCGCTGATGACATTGAGGACGCAACCACCAATAACCAACTTAATAGACATTAACATATCATTCACTCTCCTAACCTCAACCACAGACTCCCTAAGATCCCAATACACCAAGATACCCACTCCATTCCTACCCCTCACGATCCCAGAATACCACAGCTTAAACCCGTCTACATTTCTCGCCTTCGACCCTTTCCACCTAGTCTCCTGCACACAAGCTATGCTGACCCTCCTCTTTTGAAGAATCTCCGCCAGCTCAATGGATTCACCTATCAAGGTGCCTATGTTCCATGACCCTATCCTTAATATGACCGTTCGCTATCCCCTTCCCACCCTACCCCTAGAACCGCTCCATGTCCCCTTCTTACCCCCACCACAATCCCACCCCCCGAGGACATGACCTTACACTGCCATCACCTGCTGCGGCCACTATCCCTCCAACCCACTACGGAAAATAGTGATGCACACACAAAGTTTAGAAGAATACAAAAAATGGAGCTAGCTAGATAGCGACGGAGTATACCACATATACGATGCTAGTTGGAATATGTAAAATGGTGTATAGTGTAAACAAGAGATCGGGAGGTACCAACTCCGGTGAAAAAAAACCTGGAGGTAGGCTTTGATGCGCCCGAGATAAACTATCAAAATAGAGGTAAATAGGAAAACGGGAGGTACCAATTCCCGTGAGAATAACCTGGAGTTTGTCTTGATAATGCTCATTCTTATTGCGTCCACCTAGCTCATTTGCGTCCAACTCCTGTCGTTCATTGTCGAAACTCTGATAGATCCTTCTACGTCGTGACGACAAGTTGTTTGGGATTTGCCGGAAAATATATAGCCTGCTGGAAATCTGGAAATATGACTTAGATGCGTCCAGAGATGCTCCATTCTACTCGTCGTATGTCTCGCGCCTGTGACGACCAACTGGCCTGCCATGATACCTGAAATACACAAAACACACCACGGGACCAAGAAAAGGTGGGTACTGCCTCCGGAAACGATCGCCGAAAACAGTGCTGGTCTGAGAAACACAGAGGTACGACGAAGAAAGGTTTGGGGAAATAGAGGGAAACGCAGAGGAGAGTGGTCTGGTCGGTTCAGAGTAGCTGGAAGAAGATGAGATTGCGCTGGTGGGTCACCAGACACCGGCCTAGCTACTGCTAGGGATTAATGAAAGAGGAATAAAGAGAGGTATGCGAGGAGAGAGAAAGGAGAAAGAACAGAGAGATAGAGAGGGGAACGCGGGGAGAGAGAGAAAAAGGGGATGTGTACTTACCTGGACAGGAGCCGGCGACACAGATTTGCCAGTGAGTTACCGGAGAAGATAAAGGTTAGCGTTGTGAAAATGGATCGTTGCAGTTCGAGGAGAGAGAAAAGCAGATAGTTCTTGGATAAGGTACTGATGGACAAGCTGTCGACCTAATCATAACTACTACAAAGTTATCTTTCTTTTTTGCAAATTGGTTTCAATTGTTCATAAGTAATCCCAAATCAATTTGCTTAACAAGAAAGAAGCACAATTTTATTAACTAAATGACCCTATAATGGATCTTAACATATTATGGACCATACCGGGCCAAGTCGAAAATGGCCCGTCTTTGGCCGGTCTAGAGCCCAGTATGGCACATTTGGACCGTCTCCAAATAATCCAAGTTGATTTTAGTCCAGTTGATAGTCGACTAACAGGGCAAATTAAATTTTAAAATACAAATAATTTTGGTAACTTAATTTACTCAAATAATTTAAACGGGTAGGCAAATATTAAGCACGTTAGATGTATGTTTGATCCAGAGGGCTAGGACTATTAATAAAATGCAATAATCATAATAGACAAAATAAATAGACAAACATTATCAAATAAACAAGGTGAAATGGCTTCCTCTTGTAAGATTTTTATAAATCGATATACAGACTTAAAATTTTCTCATTTAAACACAAACTCATGTATTCGGTAATTAATAAACCTATTTGACTGTTGACCTATTCAGTCGTTTGCATATGTGGCAGTGATAGAGATGATGTGGACATGGTGTGTGCAAGTCACGAAAATTACGCGCGTGACTGCAAAAATTTTGATTTAAAAAATCTAAAACCAAAAAAAAAATTAAAAAGAAAGAGAATAAATCAGACTCACTTTCCCATCCCCGCAAAATTCACTTCGCCCCTGTGCTCTTTCCAATCCTAAACCCTTTCCAATTCCAAATATTAATTCCTAGAGCTTCATCCACCTCCTCAACATCCCTATATCACATCTTCTCACATATTCTCTCCGTCGTCTTATCAAACATCGGTTTTTTAGCGGAAGCTTCAATAAACAAACATCCATTACTCTTCGTGAATTCCTCCCCTTCCTCTGCGCTAACAATCCTAATAAGTTCTTCGGCGTCAAACTTTTTCCCCACCACTATTACTATCGTGTCGTATTATTGCAGTATATCTTCAAGCTAACTCGATAGCCGCTCTAAAGTGTGTCTTTTAGTCACATCGTAAACAAGCAAAACTCATGCGGCATCTCTGTAATATGCCTTCATAACCAAAAGGTGTAAAACGAAAGCAATTTTAAATTAGCGAAGCTCCTGCGGCGTCTCTGTAAACAAGCAAAGCTCCTTTTAAAAGGCGTAGAAGGCATAATGAAAGAAATTAAATAAGAATTTTTTTTGATAAATTAATTATTAAAAAATAGGACCCCAATGACACGTGTAAAATAATAAATGGCTTTAGTATTTGGCGTTTTCTTTTTGTTTGGCAGCTGAGCTTACACGCTCTGAAAAAGGGGTTATTTATAATCAATTGGTTGAGTTGAGGTGCTAAAATGGAAAAGTTAAATGTTTATATACCGGTGTTAAAATCCGATACAAGTTCAAGTAGTCAGGATGTCATTTCGTCAATAAACAAACATTGGCAAACCTCGGAAAATTAACTCAAACATATGAAATATTTATTCGAATAACTCATTTTTAGTTGAATATAAATAATTTAAAGTAACCGTACTAGAACCATGGATGTTTGAGTATCTAACACCTTTCCCTATATCCCGATTCTCATTTTGTGGAAGATAAAAGAAAATCCAAATTATCATTTAATTATGGAATCAAATTAAGTGACTTGCGATACCAAAACTCAATTGGAAACTTTATTATTAATTTCCATCTCATTTCATATTTTCCATTAAAATTATCTTGCTTGATTTTCACTCCATTAAATTATTTTTAGTGATTCTACAACAATTTTTTGGTCCATGATGAATAGTAAAGTTACATGCTCGAAAAGATTAGGATAAGAATTGTCTTCTTTTCCATTTTCTAGCTTTTTCGCAAAGTGTAAAAGTTTCGAATTCTGCAATTTTAATTATATAGCACATGTAGAAAGTTTTTAATGTATAGGATTATGGTGCTTATAGGTAATTTTCATGTCACAATTCTAGTTTGCCCTTCCTGAATATTTGTGACGGCCTAGCAATGCGGAAATTAACTAACTTGCGGAATAAATATCAAAGCTAAACAACTCGAAGAAAATAGTAAATAAAATGCCGCTAGGTATATACAACTCAACATCACAGCATCCTACAATACTATCCCAAAATCCGGAAATTTATGGGAACACATGCTAGAAGGAATATAGTAAAGTGCTCTAAACTCCAGAAAAGTCTACATCAATAGTACGAATGAAGGGCTAGCACAACAAGATAGAGTAAAGAAAGAGACTCTTCGATCTGCGGGCGCGATAGATGTACCTCGAAGTCTTCAAAAATGTTCCCTGCCTCAAGGATGGTAAGTCTGTGCATAGGTACCTGGATATGCACATGAAAAACATGCGCAGAAAGGACATGCGTACACCACAGCAGTATTCAGTAAGTGCCAAGCCTAACCTCGGTCGGGTAGTGACGAGGAAGGTCAGGGTCCTACTGAGAATAAACATAATATAAAGTTTTAACATTATGAAATAGACAACATAGACGAGTATGATAGTGAAATAAGACAGATTATACGAGGCAACAACAAATATACAAGAACGGAGTAACACGAAAATAAGAACAGCTCAATACCTATAGCAATAACGAGGATCTCCCAGAATACCGTCCTATAGTCCCTTTCATCAACTGTACAATGGATCTCCAGCGATACCATCCCATAGTCCAATTATCAATGCGGGGATCTACCGGAACCCTGGTTCGTAGTCCCACTTATAAATACCCAGTACTGGAAGAATCTATCGAGTGCATTCTCGTAGTTCCATATAATTATGCAGGGGGATCTACCGAAAATCTAACCCGTAGTCCCAAAGTAAACAAACAAGGGGGAAGCCATCGGAATCCCACATCCGTAGTCCAAATGTATATACGCAGCAACATCAAAAAGATATTTAGAAATGAAAATTCATATCAAGGGAACAAGTAATTCTAGCCTAACATGCTTCATGTAGTGCAATCAAGGCAATTTATCCAAATAGGCAATTTAAGTCAACTAAAATGCTTTTCTAACTAACAACATGCTAAATTTTGCAAGTATAATAAAGCGAGAAAGGAAACATGCTAATAAGTACTTTAAGAAAAATTGATTTTCCAATAATTTGCACAAGTACGCGTTCGTTACCCCACGCACAAGGCAATCCAGTTACCAAATACAAATCCTAAGGGGGAGGTCCCCCACATAAGGTTAGACAAGTCACTTACCTCGAACCAGCTCAAAAATAACTTGAAACCACTCTTTTTCCATGAGAATCCGACTCCAAATGACCCAAATATATTCAATTCAATTACATATTATAAATAACATCTCAAGCAATTGATTATACTATTTAATTCAAAGCTAAGACGCAAAATTAGGTAAAATATTCAAAACGTCCCTCATGCCAACATCTCAGAATTGGGTAAAATTAATATTTTCATAAACCTAGTACTCTCACGAGCCTAACCATATAAAAATCTTCCAAATCGGATGCCAAAGACCCACTCAAAACTCAACAATTCGATCTATAAGGTTTTATCAATTTTTCATTCAAAAATTCAAAATTAAAGGAGGAATTCATGTTAGATTAGTGGGTTACAAACAAAAAGAAGTTTAGAATCGCTACCCAATTTATATTTATAAACCCCTCGAAGTATCGCTCAAATCCGAGCTCTCAAGATTAAGTTTTCGTAAAAATAGCTAAACCCTCGTTTTTGAAATTCATATCCCATGTATTTAATGCATCGTGAACACAGAGGAAGTCTCGCGTTCGCAAAGAATAAAATTGGAGGCTGCTCAAATGTGCTTCGTAAACATGGAATCAAGCTCGCAAACCCGGACGGGAAAATATTGTGGCCCGAAAATTTCTTCTTCGTGAACGCGTGAATCAATACGCGAACGCGAAGGGTGAACAGGCAAAGCTACGCGAACCCAAAGGAGCAGCTGCAAACGCGAAGGAGAAAGGGACAGTGCTATGTGATTGCGAACCAGTCCACGCGATCGCGAATAAGAAAATGGGATCCCTATGATATTACTCTATGCGAACGCGAGAAGGGGGACGCGATCGCGAAGAAGAAAATGTCTACAACAGACCAAATGCAAAATCTGCAATTTTAAGCCATTCAAAATGCCCCTTTGAGCATGTGAAACACACCCGAGGCCCTCGGGACCTCAACCAAACCTATTGGACGTGTCCCATATGTTAGATAATACGCTTAACGTTAGGGGGGGTGAATAACGTTATAATAAAAATTAGCGTAAACTTGCGGAATTAAAAAATTGCAGGAAGTAAATAAGTGTGATAAATAATAAAGTAAGCACCGATGTATTCTGGTTCACCACAACACGTGGCTAGTCCAGTCCCCGAGAGACTCTCTCGAGATTTTCCACTAACTTGTCAAGCTTACGGGTGCTCGAAAAACCTTTACAACTTAAGGACACACGCCTTAACACCTTTGCTCGGAGATACAACACTCCAAGACTTCAACCAAGGAAACACAAGTTCCTTACAACAAGAGAATCCACAATTCTCTTACAAGTGTACAAAACACTAAACACTCAAACAATACACTCCTTAATGAGTAGATATGAGTAAAAGAAGTAAGCTCAAGATCACAACAACTTTGGACAAGAATATGGCTCTCAAAACTTATGTAATGAATATAAAATGATTAGCAATAGAGTATGCAAGCTTATAGCAATTGTATGATCAGTTGTTGTGTGTTATTGTGTTTAAAACACTGAAATGAAGCTGTATTTATAGTTGAAAAACTTGGCATTACCGTTGCCTAATTGCCAATTAAGAGTTGCTGATTTTACTGTGTGACAATCGATTGTTTGCCAATCGTTCCAGAAATCAATCCCAGATTTTACGCTTAACAATCGATTGTCCAAGATCAACAATCGATTATTGGTAACGTTCAAAAAATCATTTCCAGATTTTACGTAAAACAATCGATTATACAAAATCAATAATCGATTATTCAGCAACGTTCAAAAAATCCTTTCCAGATTTTAATTTCAACAATCGATTGTACAAAATCAACAATCGATTATTCAGCAACGTTCAAAAAATCTTTTCCAGATTTTAATTTCAACAATCGATTGTACAAAATCAACAATCGATTATCTGACGGTATTTGAAAACTTTACGACAACGGTCAGCTTCACAATCGATTGTGCAATGTCAACAATCGATTATTTATCAGACTTTGAAAATTATTTTAGACAATGCCTCGTGACAATTGATTGTTATATACTCACAATCGATTATTTAATAACTTTGAAAAAGTCTGGAAGACACTGCCTCAACACAATCGATTGTCATATGTTCACAATCGATTATTTTGTGACTTTGAAAAATATGATGGACACCGTCTCTTCACAATCGATTGTCATTAGCTTCACAATCGATTATTCTGAGTTTTGAAAAAAGTTTGATGTACACTGCCTCATCACAATCGATTGTCATAAGGTTCACAATCGATTGTCATGCAGGTTTGAAAAACCTGATGCTCACTGCCTTAACACAATCGATTGTCATTAGTTCACAATCGATTGTCATGCAGTCTTGGCTTAACATAATCGATTATCATAAGTACATAATCGATTATCTTAGTCCAGATTTTAGAGGCATGTTTAAAAATCATTTTGACTAAAGTAAATATGCATGATTTAAAATCATTTAGCATTAAATTAAATATGCATGATTTTGTAAAAATAGTTTTACGAGAGAAGCCATGTCATGAGTCAAGTTGTCGGATCAAGATCACAATTAAGAACGACTCATTTAAACCCCGTAATCACCTAATGGAGCTAACAGAACCATCAAATTTCCATTCCGAGGCCGTCTTCACATTGTTTCAGCTACGAAAAACTTTCCAACACTTAAGCTCTTATTTAGGGACTAAGTGTACCAAAACTCTCCGAAACTCAAAACTGAACATACCAACAAATCAATTTAGCAAAAATAAACTTGTGGAAAGCAATTAATAGAGGATCAGTATTAATTCATAAGATGGCTTGCCGGGTCATCAGATACTCCTACACTTAATAATTTGTTCTTCCTCGAACGAGCATAGAGACATACATGAATTAGTGAAAAGATGAGGGTAACGGCTGCGCATATCGCGCTCGATCTCCCAGGTCGCCTCCTCGACCGGCTGACCCCACCAGTGAACCTTTATTGAAGCAATGTTCTTTGACCTCAATTTCTGGCCTGCCTATCCAATATAGCCACTGGCTCCTCAACATAGGATAGATCCTTGTCCAACTGGACTGAAGTGAAATCCAACACGTGCGATGGATCACTGTGATATCTCCGGAGCATTGAAAAATTAAATACCAGATGAACTCCTGCTAAGCTAATAGGTAAGGCAAGCTGATAAGCTACCTCCCAACACGTTTCAATATCTCAAAACAGCCAATAAACCTCAGACTCAACTTCCCTTTCTTCCTAAATCTCATAACGCCCTTTATGGGCGAAACTCGAAGCAAAACCAGCCCTCTAACCATATAAGAAACATCACAAACCTTCTAGTCCGTGTAGCTCTTCCATATGGACTGGGCTGTATGGAGTCCATGCTGAATCACCTTAACCTTCTCCTATGTATCCTGAACCAATTTTGTTCCCAATAGTCTAGCCTCACCCAGCTCAAACCCACCCACTTGAGACCTGTACCTCCTGCCATATAAAGCCTCATGCGGCGTCATCTAAATGTTGGACTGATAACTATTGTTGTAAGCAAACTCCGCTAATGGCAAGAACTGATCCCAATTTATTAGGTGGGGACGACCTCGAGCTTCATGTGTGTTTTCTGTGCTTTTCTATGATTTTGCCTCAATTTGAATGTTCTAAAAAGCTAACTAGATCAAGTATGCAACCGTGATCTTCACGGAACTTGGGGAGTACCTAAAACCTTCTCCCCAAGTCAAATGACCCCCCTTACCCGTATCTCTGGTGTAGACTAAGTTTTAGAGTTCAAAGTATTTTTGAAAGGAAAATTATTATTTTTAGAAAAATGGTGACCTGACACACCGAAATCAAATGTCAGGTCGCAACTATGAGTTTTCCTTTGGAATACAAATTTTGTCACTTTCGCAAATTGAAAACCCTTTTCAAGCTTTTTGTTAAATCTTTTTATTAATAAAAGAGGGTTTAGTGAAGTTTGTTTTAAAAAAATGGTGTGACATCTCTGGCGACTCTGCTGGGGAGTTGTAGGTTCGAGTTAGTACTTGATCTTGTTGCCTATTAGGATGGTCGGTTGAGTTTTTATGTGATTTGTTTGCTTTATTTGATTCTTATTTTATTTATGTCTTTTTATTATTTGCTAGTTGCTTACTTTGTTTGCGTGTTTTTGCTTTATGTGTTTACTTCTTTATAACTGTCATCATTTGCATAACCCCGAGTCTTCTTTCTGCAACAAGTCTTTCGGAGTACGTTTGAGCATACACGACATTTTTGTGAGTCACCCGTGTCTTTTGGGAGGGTGGAGTGGGAGCATGGAGTGGGAGGACAGCTAGAGCAGTTGCCATCGACCACGTGTCACCCCGAATTGCCTTGTCTTGTGAACCTCAACTGTAGGTCAGCCTTTAGGTCATACCTATGTGCATCATATTATTGAGACCTGGCAGGGTTCGGTCCCAGGCACCATGTCCCATTGTAGAAGGCATATCCAAATAATGTCAAAATGGGCTTATAGCCTAAAAAGACGTTAAATCATCCCTATGTGCTATATGTGGCATCTCTTTAGGGGTAAAAGGGTCATTTGGCGGACCAAGGATATTTGAGGATGAAATATAAAATGAAGTAGATGATTTTACACTTTTCTATTATTTTCAAAAATCTAAAAGATATTGAACTTTTTCATTATTTTCCAAAAAAAGGTAACAAAAAAATAGAAATGAGAAAATCCAAAAAGATTTTACACTTTTCCATTATTTTTCAAAATTCACAAAAAATTTAAATAAAAAATTCAAAAAGATTTTGCACTTTTCTATCATTTTCCAAAAGATCAAAAAAAGAGAAAATAATAAAATCCAAAAAGATTTCACATTTTTCCATTATTTTCTAAATATTCAAAAAAGGAGAAAGAAAATCCAAAAGGAGATTGCATTCTCCTATCATTTTTTTTTCAGAAAGACAAAAATAGTTTTTTTTACCAAATTAGATGCATGTTTTTTGAATTATATCCTATATTTAATCTTTCCGAACTATGCAAACCTGATTCTCGTCTTTCAAGGCGAGACACGTAGGAAACCCACATAGGGCCTTGTCCTCCTAGTGCCTTAGGTTCTTGGCTTTGCGGGGTCTTAGCCAAATCTTGCATGCCTAGCCACTTTTGGCGATATCGGCCATTGTTGCAAAATGGGATCATTTTCGCAAAAGTGGTTCAATAACCCGTATTATGATCTTGAGTCCATAGCTAAGTGTCATATTATTTTAAGGTCCGTCCTTTTTGAGTTTGCATCTTTAGCTATATCTGGCCATATCGGCCGTTTTGCAAAATGGTTCATTTCTGCAAATTGAATTTTGGGCCATGATTATTGGGAGTTCGAATCCATATAAGTCTTAGTGAGGTATGTCCATATCTTTTAGGTCATCTTTGTTGATTTTGCACTTATAGCCACTCTTATCCACGTAGGTTAATTTTCAAAAATAGTCCAATCATGTCTTGCATATGTCCAGTAGGAGGTGTCGTTAACGTATTTGATATTATTTTTCCTAGTCAGGTATGGATCAAGTTGCTAGAGTTTGAGCATGACAAATACCCCAGGACCATTCTAGTCAATATCATTGCATACACGAGCTGATTGAGGAAACATTTTATTTTTAGTCTATTTTATTTTGTCTTTTAATTATTAGTCTTGTACAGTAGTATTAAGTCCGTCAATCTAGTTAAGATTTTCGAGTCTTCTGTTATAGTACTTCTTATTTTGTATTTAAAAAATCAAAAAAAAGTTATAAATGGAAAATCCAAAAAGATTTTGTCTTTTAATTTATTTTTCATCACTTTTTCAGAACTATGCTTGATCTGATTCATGAGGGACATGATACGTAGGCAACCTACATAGGGTTCGATCAATACATTTTTCAAAGTTAAAAAAAACAAAAAAAAATAGAAAAAAAGATAAATCTGCGCATGTGAGAAAGGAGAGGAGAAGAAGAAGAAGAAGAAGAAGAAGAAGAAGAAGAAGAAGAAGAAGAAGAAGAAGAAGAAGAAGAAGAAGAAGAAGAAGAAGAAGAAGAAGAAGAAGAAGAAGAAGAAGAAGAAGAAGAAGAAGAAGAAGAAGAAGAAGAAGAAGAAGAAGAAGAAGAAGAAGAAGAAGAAGAAGAAGAAGAAGAAGAAGAAGAAGAAGAAGAAGAAGAAGAAGAAGAAGAAGAAGAAGAAGAAGAAGAAGAAGAAGAAGAAGAAGAAGAAGAAGAAGAAGAAGAAGAAGAAGAAGAAGAAGAAGAAGAAGAAGAAGAAGAAGAAGAAGAAGAAGAAGAAGAAGAGCAATAATCAGAAAAAAAGAGGAGGAAAGAAATGAAAAATCAAGCGGTGTTAGAAAGGAAAATGAAGAAGGAAAAGGACCAAAAAAGGTGAAATTGGGATAATGCCATATGACCTTCGTACCCTTGAAGATATTCTAGAACCGTTAATTGTTTCTAGGGACATTGCACGCAATGTGATATTTTTATCTATAAATGCTTTAACGCTAACATGTCAGCTCTGTTTTACTCCTATTTGTTACTCTTATTGTTACCATAACAGAGGGTGGTTAGTTTGTGGCACTTTGTTGATTAGTCCACACAACACCAGAAAGCACAAGGCAGTCATGGCCAGCAAAGTAACTGACACTGGGATTGTTGAGCCGCCGGGGGAGATTGTTGAATCGGAGTCTGAATTAAAAGAGCAGGTCCGAAGGTTCAAACATCAGATGGTGGGAATGTATCATTCCTGGATTAAGGGGCACCCTCCACCCTCATTCCCTACCAACTATACAGAAAACCATGCCTCTATTCCACCATTGTCCCAAGTCCAGATGCCCAATATCGTTGATCTTTCCCCTGACATGGACCGAACTTTATCCCTCTTCACAATTACCCTGGCACTTCCTCCCAAACTTTTCATGTTCAACCAGACAAAATAACCTCATACCCAGCTCCAACATCTGCTCCTGTTTTGGTAGCTCCTCCACCACCTACTCTTCTTTGATCCTCTAGCGAGAGTGTGTTCAAAGTCCCCGATGCCAAAGGAAAGAAACCCAAGGAAGGCTTTAAGGAGTTTTGGGTCAAATAGAACGAACAAGTTGATGAGATCTGTCCTCCGATTGATAGAAAGATGTTATCGAGCCCACCCAACGACAAAATCCAGTGGGTATTCCTACTAAATGCTTTCAGCCTCAATACCGACCCAGTAAATGTCCGCATACTCCAGATAATCCTCCCCATTACTACTTTCCTCCATAAAATCCCCAAAGACATACCTCACCTCCCCAGTACTCTATCCACAATGCACCATCGTATGCTCCACACTCACAAAGTCGCAACGACTTGCACCGCCTCCGCATATGTCTTGCTCACCTCTACAGGCATATCAACCCCTTACCTGAAAGAGGTTCCAACCAAGGCCGGAGTACAAAATGAGAAGGCAACAACAAAAAGAAAAGTCTTTCACTCCAATCGGAGAATCCTACACAAGCTTGTTTGAAAAGATAAAATAGTCTGGCCTGATTGAGCCGCTCGTCGACTATACTTCGGACCCACATGCAAATGGTTTTGATTCTAATGTACAGTGCATGTACCACTCTAATGTTCAAGGGCATAGCATTGAATATTGTCGTGCTTTGAAAAGAGAGATAGAAAGAATGATTCAAGAAGGGATAATTGAGATCCAGGACAGTGAAATCCGAAATATTGCACAAAATCATTTACTTGCACATAACGATGCACACTTTGTATGGAAGATACATGGTGACAGGGAGTATGAAAATTCTCTTGTGAACTTGCTGAATGAAGTTAATAATATTAAAATTGGTAAAGGTCCTAGTAATTTTGATGTGCAGTCTAGTGGCTAAGATGTCGAACTTGCTGATTGGAAAGACACTCCTTTCTCGGCTAGCCAATGAGGAGTTTTGGTAGTTTATTTTTTTGTCATTTCTGTTTTCGGGTTATTCCACGGTTGTAATCCAGATTTTATCTTGTGGCTCAAACGCTTTTTCTTCTTTTTGCCTAGTTTTTTTTATTGTAGTAACTCGTCCAGTGTTATCTAGGTTTGTTCCAGGGTTGTAACCCGTGTCTATTTTGCTTGTTTTATTCAAAACCTGTTCATCATCTGTCTAATGCAAACTCCTGTTTTCTATTAGTTCAAGTCATTTTTTGTTTAGGTCACTTTTTCTTTTATAGTTCTTTCATGCTGACTCTAATGACATGACAAGCACACATAATTCTTAGCCTGGTCTCGAAAGTTAGTTAATCATGAAACAATGACACAGTGTTGAACGTGGTAAAAAAAGGCATTTGAGGAAAAAGTAAAAATTCATGCATTCTGAGAAACCTGAAGCTTGAATTGAGTGAAACTGAGGTAGTTAGTTGGGAAATCAAAAGGATAAAATGAGAGCATACAACACGGAAACGCCTCTCAAGCAGTTTGAGGTAAATCTGTCAGTGCTTAAAGGCATTCTTCCACCTCAAGAGAAGGTTGAACCAAGTTTTCTTTAAATTGGCAAGGGTCATTCATTGGAGAAAAGGTATTGCCCAATGGAACGTTTTGTTTGTGTTGATGCCATAAATAGATACTATGCGTGATTTGTTTGCTTATCTTCAATTGCACGTTTGTACTTGGCATTTTTAAAGGTTGGTATGACGAAAACATTTTATTCTACTACCCAAACACTTTTATCTTTTGCTACCCATTTTAAGCCTTAATTTTTTGTTTCATACCCCTCTTTTGGAATCAAAAATAGTGTTAGGAACTAGAAAAAAAGAAGGAAAAAAAGAAGGAGAAAATAAAAAGGAAAAAAAAAAGAAAAAAGGAAAAGAAGAAAAAGAAAGAAAAAAAGGAAAAAGAAAAAAATAACTTTGTCTTTTGAACTACGTTCGACCTGATTTCTTTAAGGATACATAGGCAGCCTCATGGTTCTGTCCTATCAAAATCAAATCCAAAAGCCCCCAAGCAAGAAACTGGTGCAGGAGTTGTGGTTGTTATAGAAAATTTGATTTTGAAAGTTGTAATTTTGAACCCATTTGAATTGTTTTGAGCCTTTTGATACCCTTTCTTTCTAACCCTGTCCAAAAGCCCACATTACAATCCAAAGAAAGACCTTCCGACCAGTCTTCGAGCGATCCCAAGTTGAGAAAGTATAGGTGATTCATATCAGGGGCAACACTCCGTTCTGAACAAGGAAAATAAAAATGAGAGAGTCTTATCGGTGAAAACCTTCACAGACACAATAAGGTGATGGTAAGTTGAGAGAAAGAATAAAATGAGAGAGGCTTGATGGTGAAAAACCTTCGAGCACTACAAGTCGAATAAGGATTGTGAATCAGATTGGAAAATCGGAGCATTCAGTTTCACGGCGTAGAAGTATAACAAGAGTTGAACATCAGACTTGCTTGAAAAAATAGGCCACAGTTGCATGTCATGGTCATTAGAGTTGGTATCCACATCTGATAGGTTTCTACTTTGTTGTTGTCTTGTTAGAAATCGTCTTTTTCTGTTGTCCTTTACTTTGTTCCTTTTGTCTTCTTCACTTCCCCTTTCCTGAGTCTGTGCGGTTAGAACAAGTAAGAAATGACTTCAAAATTTGCCAGTAGCTTTCCAATTGCGCAAAACAGGATCTGGCTGGTACATCGAAGCGTCATAAGTTAAGAAAGAACAACAACCGCACTGAGCTGGTAACAATCAATATGCATTGGGATCCATGTAAAATACAAAGGTTTGGTACACAACAGTTCATGAACGATGCAATAGTTGTAGGGGTTAGGGTGAACGAATCAAAGGTATTTTCTGTGATAAGATTGACGAAAGAGTGGTAAATCAGTTAAAAGCAGTGTTGTCCAAGCAGAAATTAAAGTTATCATGGCAAGTGAATGAGCAATATACCTCAAGCCTCAAGGCCAAGCCTAGTGATTTAAGTCCGGAAAGAACATCATGCGCATTGAGTTGGTAACAATTAACATGCTTTGGGATTCGTGTGAAATGCAAAGATTCAGTAAATGTCAATTCATGAGCCCAATGCACCAGATAAAGCACATTGGGATTGAATGGAGCGGAGGTTCTTTCTGTGATAAGGGTTGAAAGAAAATGGGTAGTCGATAACATGCAAGGTCTTCCAAGCTGAAATCAAACTTATCTTGGCAAGTGCAGGATCAATCGCCCTCAAAGTCAAAGCCACAAACTAACCACCATGTTTAAACTCACGAGTTTTCTTTGTCTAAAACATGGATGAATGATATGTTCATACAGAGCTTGAATTTTTCAGGTGTAATACCCCAATTCTGCTTACTCAAAGGTTATTGAGAAGATAACAAATCACCCCTATGAGAAGCACTTCCTAGTCTGGGCCTTTCAAGTATATTTTGTTTTAGGAGACGCACTTCCTAAATTGAGGTTTTATCCCTAGGAGACGCACTTCCTAGTTTGATTTATTCAAGTTTTATTCCTAGGAGATGCACTTCCTAGTTTTGGGTCATTTAAGTTTATTCAGGAGACACACTTCCTAGCTTGAGTCATTGAAATTTTACCCCATAGGAGACGCACTTCCTAGTTTAGGTCCTTCTGGTTATATTTTTCTTTAGGAGACACACTTCTTAAAATTAGATTTTACCACTAGGATATGCATTTACTATTTGGTTCATTTAAGTTTATTCCTAGGAGACGCACTTCCTAGTTTGAGTTATTGAAGTTTCACCCCTAGGAGATGCACTTCCTAGTTTGGGTTTTCAAGTTATATTTCTTTTAGGAGACACACTTCCTAAATTGAGTTTCACCCCAAGGAGACGCACATCCTAGTTTTGGTTCATTCAAGTTACACCCCTAGGAGACGCACTTCCTAGTTTGAGTTGTTCAAGTTTTACCTCTAGGAGACGCACTTCCTAGTTTTGGTTCATTCAAGTTACGCCCCTAGGAGACACACTTCCTAGTTTGAGTTATTCAAGTTTTACCCCTAGGAGACGCACTTCCTAGTTTTTGGTTCATTCAAGTTTCATCCGCAGGAGACGCATTTCCTAGTTTGGGTCAATCAGGCTCTATTATTAGCAGACGCACTTGCTAGTAAAGTTTCTTGGTTTTACTCACAGGAGACTCACATCCTAGTCGAGACTTTAGCTTACTCTCATCATTGTATCAATAACATAAGTGATTTACTATTTTTCTAACAACTCACAAATCTTCCTAGTGCAAACTGTGGCAGAAAATTTTATTTGTTTTGTTGTGATTGCAGGCACCTACCTGAATAACAAGGGAACACATTTCATGTTCCAAGTCAGTAGAGGTCACCCATTTGGAGACAAGGGAAGTCATTTCAAAATTCAATTCAAGTAGAAGTAGAAGAAGCTCGCGGCAAGAATGTGAGTCAACAATCCTAGGTGACCAACAGAAGTAGTCTAAAAAAGAAAAAAGTAATTAAAATGCAGAAGCCGAGACAATAGGTGGATTGCTCAAGACATGACTAAAGTCACAAGTATGGTGTGTCCGGTTTTGATCCGAAAACCTGAAGAAGAATGAACTAGCACCTGTAACTAGCAAAAGTCAAGGTTCAAATCTAAAATCTGCATGAAGAACCATTCAAGACTCAAGATGAAGCTTCAGAAGACTAATAGATAGGAAACTTGTAACTCGTAGTTGACAGGCTTAGTTAATCGTTTTTAGTTTTTGATTTTGATGTAATAACAGGACCACGAACCGGAACCTCGGCGGAACGACACCTCGACCGGCTCTCCACCTCCATATACTCTCCATCATCGTTCTCACTTCTGAACTACACGTAGCCTGATTCCTTTATAGCCAAGGATATGTAGACAGCTCAAATATCATGGCTCGATCACAATCTTTTTAGCCATCTTTATTTTCTTTTGTATAAGCGTCAGGTCATAAATAAATTACGTTGCTTATTGTTATTTGCTCCGAAAACTCTTCATATTTACGAGCAAAGAGGGACAGCTGTAAGCACGTAATATTTGACCCGCGCAACTTTTAAAAGTAGTATTTTAAAGATATTTACTTATTTCTGTTTTATTACGATTTAGCCTATTTTTCACTTTTAGTCTAATAGTAGAACATAAAATTCAAAAATACAAAAATATTTTTAATTTATCTTTTATCTTTCTATTTAAGTCAACTACTACTATTATAGTAGTATTTTGCTATTTATTTTTATATTTGGAAATGTGAGTGAATTTTAGTTTTAACTTATCTTATTTTAATTAGATGAGCCCATTTTCAGCTCATTTTAGGACGTCTAGCCCATAAGATTTCAGCCCAAAAATAATTGTGCCCAATTTAGAAGCCCAACAAGACCTAGCCAAACATCACATAATCTTAAACCAAAAAAAACTCTAGCACACAAGACAAGAGAGAACACAACCATTGCTGCATCTTCTTCTTCTCTATGAAGATTACAACAAAAACCTAGTCTCCATAACACCATATCCCAGCCGCCAGACCTCTCACGCCGCTGACCAACTCCATGTCGGCGACCACTCATCCCATCATTAATCCTCACATACCCACGCCGCTGCTCACCTTCCAAAGACCACCAAAACTCGCCGGAAAAAGACCATCTCCATCGCCACTCTATCCCACAGCCTCCACGACTATCGGCACCCCGACTCTCTCCTTCAACAACAGAACTCGACGACCTTCTCTCAGCCGCTAACTCTAAAATGACCCAAACGACCCACCAACGGCAGTTTACGACCTGAACCTCCATTCGCCGCCGATCACCCATTGTCGTTGCATCTTCTTTTTCGTCTTCAACCAGCTGACCGACCAATGACCCTTGCTTCTTCCAATCAAAAACCAAACCCGTCGGGTCTCGATCAATCTCTACGCCCGTCGCTGCTCCTCCTTCTCTTTACCATAGCTTTCTGGAAAACACTCACACATACGTAGAGGAGGAAAATGGACAAAAATTGAAAACAGAGGCAGGGAACGATTCAAGTTTTACTTTCATTTTTAAAATCAGAAAACAAACAAAAAGAGAATTTCTGCTTCTTCATTCATTTTCTTCGGATTTTGGTTTTGAACATGGAACTTGATTGAGCCGTGGTTGTTTCGAGTTTACTGTTTTGATCACCGTTTGAGTGTTCCGGCGGGGATTTGTTGTTTTCGCTCGGAAGAGTTCATTTCTCTTTCTCCTCCTAATTTGAAATTATTTCAGTATTTAATTTAATTTATTTCCCTACTATATTTATTTGTGCCTAGTCTACTTATTACTTGAAATTTATTTGATAGATGTTATGAAATAATATAAGAACAAGAACAATAATACAAGAACAAGAACAATATATAGAAAAGTGGAGAGAGGAGTATTCTTATTGATACTTTGGGATGGTTTACAATAGAATAGAACCCCTATATTTATAGGGAGGTGGTGACTTAGCCACCAAGTAGTAAACCCTAGAATCTCTCTAAATTAGACATTCACCTTAAATAGAGTTCTATTTATAACATTCCCCCTTGAATGTCTATTCAATAATGTGCCTCGTTAAAACCTTAACTAAAACAAAACCCAATGGGAAAAAATTATAGAAAAGGAAAAAGAGTACACATGTTTGAATATGCGCCTATTGGTTGCCTCGTTAAAAACCTTGCAAGGAAAACCCAGTGGGACAAAACCTTGTAAGGGAAAAAGAGCGCAACGCGCATTAACTCCCCCTGAAAAGAGCATCAATTCACATCCTTGAGCATTTGCATTCCAATATTGTGCACCATCTTCAAAACGATCTTTTGTAGAGATTTGATAAATAAATTAGCCATATTGATTTGAATAAATATTCCGCACCTTGAAATTATCATTCTTGATAGATATGAACATCTTCATATAATGTCGTGTGATAACTCTTCAATATCTCCATAGACGTATTCTCGATGCCATCATGCTTATAGTTATAGCAAGATACATATGTACACAAGTTGCACTTAGGATGTGGTACTTCAGGACCAAGAATTGTATATGCTTCAAGCAACTTCAATCTTTCATGGATTGACATATAAGTTAAGTCATATAAGCCATATAATAGACTTTAGATGCATATAAAGTTTTCATGTCATGCTAAACAAATAAGATATCGAAAACTGATTACACACACCATTGACTTTATACTTTCAAGTATTTGAACTACATGTCCAAAACTACATGTCTTTCATATGGAATCAATTCTGCTTGAATTGTATCTCTTCCATTTAGCCAATATTTTTGTCTGCATTCGACAAACATAAGATCCTCATCGATATTTAGCGCTATCATAGATGTCGTCGACGAACATTTTATATCGGTTCCAATAAATTTTCATAAGGACATAACATGGAGATCTCTTCATTCACACATTCAGGTACCTGAATCTCTCACGAGATATTATGAAGTGTTATGTCATGTGATCTTCTGGATCACTTGCCTCCTTACTATGATCACTTTGATCATTTGCTCATCTTCTTTATTAAGAAGTTCCTTTTGAAACCGATTTGTCTATACGCCTTAAGCGTATCAAAGACTTTGTCCTTCTAGGACTTAATATGAGCATTTGCAGTGAGAATATAGTTACTTTCTTTGGGTCAGCAAATGCGTATAGCATGCTTTGCAATATGTTGCAATTGAATTATCCTTTTATGAACTTCAGGTTCATATTATGATATTCGAGGATCTATATATACAAATGATAATTCATCCCATGTAACATTTTCTCAATTGTTTATCATGTCTCCCCCTCATGTTAGAAAAGCTAATTTGTTTCCTCAACTTTGAGAGTCCATCTTTGTGCATTATGGTGTTAATGAAAATATACACCACACATCAATAATAAGATGGAGTTATTTGGTTCCTGACCCTGAACCACTTGTGAGGGGAGAATATAATATACTCTCGTATACAACGTATATCAAACTGATATATATAACTTTGTTCTCATAAGAAACAATTTAGCTATTAAGTGGAGGCACTCAATAATTATCTTGCTAAACCAACTATGATGTAAACCAACTTATCAAGATGAACTATCTTGAATAGAAAATCTGGAAATTATGCTCGAAGTTGGATTACTGAGCAATTTACCTCGCAAGCACCGGCCAGGCTGCAGGTTAATAACAATCGCACATGTAACCATATCATAGATGCATCATATGTGGTATACATGGCAGGTGAATGGGCCCATATTCACCTTTGATATTTCTAGAATTTATGGGATTCAACCCGAACTCTTTAGTTGGTCAATTAATTAATGAGAACAAGTAATACAAGAGAATTCGTAAAGAACTTTCTAGTTCTTTAATATTTACCCATGTGAATTCTCTATTACTGCACATCATACTTAAAATGATATGGCTCACCCGAATGCCAACTGAATAAATTATCAATATTGATAAACTTCAAATTTACACCATGACATGTGCAATTATCAATAAACTTCAAGTTTATTATGATATGGGTTTTTATATCAATAAACATCCACTTTATTGTGGTATTCTTGTGTAGTACAAACTGGAGAATAAAGCGGGTAGTTTTTCACATACAGATTATCCCGCTACAAGTTGTAGTAATAGAAGATATCAAATCTTTCCTTTATTTATAGTCTCAATATAATCAATCGCTTTCGCATATACTTTGGAAACTGAATAAGTTTCTTTGAGACTTACTACAACACAATACCTTATTGGTAATCAATTGTGTTTCTCCAACATAGTAATAATTGGCTCTTCTAGAGCTCTCAATTAATTTTGTACTACCACAAATTCATCAACATCCATATGGTGAATATCTCTTTTAAAGATAAAGTTATACCATTATGGTCATGTCAAAATTATATGCAAGATATGTTTCTTGCATTATTATTGTCCTTTGATAATCACATTGACAAATTATTTTGGCGTACAATAGGTACGTAACCAATGACTATTCATGCCATAACAATGACATTATTTTCATATATCATCTCAAACCTCCTTCTAGGGGTGAGTGTGGTATATTCAATACCAATTTCATGTTCATATTCTTCCAATAATGAATATGTATTCGTGAATCAGATGTTGTCACATTCACTGCGGGGATATGTGATTTTGTTATCCTTTTCAAATCTGTAAATGCGTCTGGCATTCGATTTGCTATTCTTTGCAAAAGGATAATATTTTGCACCTCTTTTTCACAAATAGAGGTATGTGGATCAAGATGAGATAATGATGCATTTTCCACAAAATTTCCCGTTTGGTTTCACCAACTTCTCCCCCTAATTTTGGGAAAAGTGTCTCATCGAATTGACAGTCTGCAAATCGTGCAGTGGACAAATCCCCCGTCAATGTTTCGAGGTAGCGAATAATGGAGGGCGATTCAAACTCAACATATATTCCTAACCTTCTTTGCAGACCCATTTTGGTGCAATATGGTGGTGCTACAGGCACATATACTGCACATTCAAGAATTCTTAAGTGGGATATATTAGGTTCATGAACCAAAACTAATTGCAACGGGGAATATTTGTCATAATTCGTCAGTCAGAGACGAACTAGCATTGCTGCATGCAAAATGGCGTGACCCCAAACCGAAGTGGGCAGCCGACGAACTAGCATTGCTGCATGCAAAATGGCGTGACCCCAAACCGAAGTGGGCAGCCTCGTTTTCATGAGTAAATGAGGTATTCAAGATTATTCTCATCTATTGTCTCAACATGATATCCATTTTGAATGATATCCTAAAAACTCAACAAGTTCCTCTTAAACTTGGAGGAGAACATTGCATTCTCTATGATAAATATTGTTCCTTTAGGCAGAGTTATAGTTGCTCTTCCGGAGCCTTCAATCAATTTAATTCCCATGGTTGACAACAAATGAAAATATACGAACATGATAATAAACAAATTAAATCCGTTTGTTTCATATTTAAACAATATTTTCAAAATCTGTTGAGGTTATTCGAATAACTGAGTTGATAGTCGACTATCTTGGGAAGCACTCATTAGGTTATTCGAATAACTAAACCTGATATTCGACTAACTAGCCTTGCGGAAAAATCCAGTTTTAATGCGAAATATTGGTTAGTCGAATAACTAATTAGTTATTCGACTAACTTAGTAAACAGTCATCAGGTTAGTCGACTAACTAAACTGGTTAGTCGACTAACTTAGCTTGCGAAAAATCCAGTTTTTAATACGAAATATTAGATAGTCGACTAACTTATTAGTTAATCGACTAACTTTACTGGGAAGTAAAAATGTCTTCGAAATTTAAGCATATTGAAACATTCTAAAGAGCTAATACTAACATTATATCATAAACTAACTAATACGAGCTGATACTAATGACTACCAACTAATACAAATAAGTAAAATAAAATCAAACAATTCCATCTTCCTTCATCACAGATCCATCACCGATTAAGTGGTCTATTTTCCCCTTAGGGTGCTCAAAGAAGTCTGCCACATCCAAATGGGTGATGTCAAAATTGTCGTCAGAGACAAAATTGGTTTCAGGGCCTTTACTCTTTAGAGATGCTTGATAAAGCTCAACCAAATGTCTTGGTACACGGCAAATTTTCGCCCAGTGCCCTTTTCCACCGCAACGATAATATATATTTTATGAACTATTTGCTTTTGGATTCTCATCGCATCGTGCTTGTGGCAGAGTGACCAACTTCAGGTTGTCATATCTCTCCTTTAAGCCATTCCACAAGATAGGTGGATCTTTGACTGTGATATGTTCAATTTTCAAACCTTCATCAAGGTGATGGCGCAAGAAAATCAAGGCCTTAGCACAGTTTCAAACCTTCATCAAGGTGATGGCGCAAGAAAATCAAGGCCTTAGCATAGTCTTGGGTGGATGCTTATTTCTGTCTTTAATGGCGTCTCCAGGACCCATTGCATCCAAATGGATTTCAACATCCAACACCCATGTCATATAGTTCTTGCCCGAAATTTCAAGGGCAACGAACTTTCTTTTCATAATGTCAGACATGAAACAAAATTACATCAAGAGCGTGTTCATACTTACGGGCTTTATTACAATTATTACATTCACTTCAGGGAATGGATTATAATCATCTGTATGTGTTATTTACAATCTCTTGTCAAATATTACTTTCATAAAGTGAATAATTATTTTGAGAATCTTTATTATTCTCATTATAAAGATTATTTACGACCTCTCGCCTCGAAACTAATAAAATCCTAAAGCTTGTCTACCCAAGTGCTAGTGGATTATTGTTTTAAAAAGAGGGTGTGACAGTCATGAACAGGGTAGTTCTTCTCATGTATCTTCAACTGTCTGGACGCGTAGGTAATCACTCTACCGTCTTGCATTAACACTGCTCCAAGGCCAACCCTCGATGCATCACAATAGACAGTATAAGACCCCAAACCAGTAGGCTATCAAAATGGGGTTGTAATCAAAGTTGTCTTGAGCTTCTGGAATCTTGCCTCACACTCCTCTGTCCACTGAAGTGGAGCACCTTCTGGGTCAATCTAGTCATAGGGGCTACAATCGATGAAAACCCCTCCCTAAAACGATTGTAATAGCCCACCAAGCCCAGGAAACTGCGAATCTCCGTAGTTGAGGATGACCTGGGCCAAATATGTACGGCCTTTACCTTCTTCGGATCCACCCGGATACCCTCACCCGATACCACGTGGCCTAAGAATGCCAATGAATCCAACCAAAACTCACATTTGGAGAACTTTGCATATGACTTCTTCTCTCTCAAGGTCTAAAGCACAAATCTTAGGTGTTGTTCATGATCTTACCGACTCCGAGAATATTACAGAATATCATCAATAAAAATAATAATGAATGAGTCAAGATGGGGCCGAAACACACTATGCATCAAATGCATAAAAGCTGATGGGGCATTGGTCAGCCTAAATGACATAACAAGGAACTCATAATGACCATACCGAGTTCTGAAGGCAGTCTTCGGGATATCTGGCTCGTGAATCTTCAACTGATGATAACCTGAGCGCAAGTCAATCTTAGAAAACACATGTGTACCTTGAAGCTGGTAAAACAGATCATCAATACGAGGCAAAGGATAACGGTTCTTCACTGTAATCTTTTTCAACTAGTGATAATCGATACACATACGCATGGAACCATCCTTTTTCTTTACAAACAAGACAGGAGCACCCAAAGGTGAAAAAGTGGGCCGGATAAAACCCTAATCAAGCAATTCCTGTAACCGATCCTTCAACTCATTCAACTCAGGGGGAGGCCATACAATACAGAGGAATGAAAATGGGCTGAGTGCCCAGCAACAAGTCAATGCCAAAATCAATATCTCTATCAGTTGGCATGCTCGAAATATCAGCTGGGAACATATCAGGATAATCTCATACCATTGGGACTGAATCAACATAAGGGGTATCAATACTGACATCTCTCACATAAGATAAATACGTACCCCGCCCCTTCTCAACCATACGCTGAGCTTTAAGGAAAGAGATAACTCTACTGGGAGTGTGATCTAAAGTATCACTCCACTCGACACGCAGTACACCTGGCATCGCCAACGTCACAGTCTTGGTATGACAATCAAGAATAGCATAATGGGGCGACAACCAGTCCATGCCCAAGATAATATCAAAATCAACCATGCTGAGTAGCAATAAATGTGCTCTGGTCTCAAAACCATGAATCGTAACGAAGCACGACTAATAAACGCGGTCCACAGTGAGAGAATCTTCCACAGGAATAAAAATATAAACAGGGGAACTCAAAGAATCTCGGGATACACCCAAATGCGGAGTAAAATAAGAAGACGCATAAGAATAAGTGTAGCCTGGATCGAATAGAACCTGTGAATCTTTGTGAAAAGCTAGTATAATACACGTGATGACAGAATCGGAAGCAACAACCTCGGTATGGGCAAGAATGGCATAGTATCTGGCCTGGCCTGGCCTCCCCCTCTAGGACGACCTCTATCTCCATGACCTCCACCCCTAGCTGGCTGCTGGGCAGATGGAGTAGCAGCTGGAGCTGGAACCATAGCCTGAGAACTCTACGAGGCATGCTGTGGCTGAGGATTATGTAAATGTGCACCCTTCCCAAGCCTGGGCAATATCTGACTATATGGCATGTGTCACCACACTCAAAACAAGCCCTGGGAGCACGTGGTAGCTGTGACTGGATCGGGCCAGGTCTACTAGATTGGCCTCAGAAAGCACCCTGTGCAGGAGGCGCGCTAGAAACCAGAGTGCATAGTAAGGCTCTTGAGGCCTAGGAGGAGCTCGAGCACTGCTAACTGGTGGAAGAGCTGAATGGACGGGGCAACTCATATAGCCCCTACCATATCGACCTAAAGTAGGGGTACGGGCACCTTAGAAATGGCCCCACTCTCAAGACCTCTGGCCTCTCTCTCATCTCTATCTGGAATGCATACCCTCAATCTTCTTAGCAATGCTCACCACCTGCTGATAAGAAATATCCATCTCCAACTCACGATCCATGTTAGATCTAATGAGAGTAATAAGCCCCTTAATAAACCAGTGAACCCTCTCGCAAATAGTATCAACCAAGCTAGTGCATGCCAAACTGGTGTAACTGACAACATACTCTGAAACAGTCATATCACCTTGGCGCAAATGCTCAAACTCTGCATGTCATGCATTCCTGAGGCTCTGAGAAACAAACTCTCTAAGGAACATATCTGAGAACTAGGTCTAGGTCAGTGAGTCAGCCTCGTCTGGACTGTCTAACTCATAGGTGCGCCACCAATCATATGCGGCTCTCAGAAGCTGGAACGCAGTGAAGGAAACCTCTCTAGATCTTGATATACCCATAGTGTGGAGAATATGGTGGCACTCTTCTAGAAACTTCAAGGCATCGTTTGATGCTAATCTACTGAATACCGAAGGATCATACTTCTTGAACCTCTCAAGTCTCCGCTGCTCGTCCTCTGACGCAGCTACCCCATCCTCGGGATGAACTGGCACTGCAAGCGGTATATGAATGATTTATGGGACCTTCTCAGCCTGCACTCGGTACATAAGAGTGCGGGCGACGAAAGTCTGTGTTCCTCCTCTAGCTTGGGATGTGGCTGCAGCAAGGGGAAGCAACCCTTCCTGAGATAAGGTGGTGTACATACTCATGAATTGAGCCAAAGTCTCCGAAAGGGCTGGAGTAGCAGTGGCAGCAGGCTTGTTGGGTGCTTGGACTCTGACTGGATCTGCTGGTGTTACCTCGGCGGCAGCTCGCGAAGGTGCTCTCGTTGCACCACGTGCATGTCCTAGGCCTATATCCCGGTCGCAGCCTTTGACGGCTGCAGTAGGGGATGCAGGTGCCTGTTCATACCGAGTAGCTCATGTCCTCACTATCTGTGAGAGAATAGAAGACATAATTTTAGAATTGTGATGCTTAAATATCACACGATAAGGAAATCAAAGGAAATGAAGATTTTCCTAACAGTTACATAGCCTCTCATAGATAAGTACAAACTTCTCTGTAACGATCAGCGAGACTCTAATAAACCAACATGTATTCTGTGACTCCTATGAACCCAGAGCTATGATACTAACTTGTCACGCCCCTAGTTCGCCCTCCATGAATATGTCGTGACGGCACCTAGTCTCTACGACTAGGTAAGCCTAACAATGCAAACATTAACTTACTTGCAGAATAAATAATCAAAGCTAAAAAACTAGAAGAAAATTGTATATAAAATGACGCTTGACATATACAACTCAACATCATAATATCCTACAACACTATCCCAAAACCCAAAAACTCACGGGTAACAAAAGCTAGAAGGAATACAGTAAACTGCTCTAATCTCAAAAAAGGTCTACATCAATAGTATGAATAAAGGGCTAACACTACAAGATAAAGTAAAGAAGGAGACTCTTCGATCTAAGGACGCAGCAGAAGTGCCTCGAAGTCTCCAAAAATGCTCCCTACCTCAAGGATGGTAAGCCTGTGCAAAGGTACCTGGATCTGCACATGAAAAACATGCGCAGAAAGGAAATGAGTACACTAAAATGGTACTCAGTAAGTGCCAAGCCTAACATCGGTCGAGTAGTGACGGGGAAGGTCAGAGCCCTACTGTGGTTAAATATAACATAAAGTTCTACTAGTATGAAATAGACAATATAGATGAGTACAGTAGTAAAATAAGACAGATTATACAAGGCAACAATAAATATACAAGAACGGAGTAACACAAAAACAAGAACATCTCAATACCAATGGCAACAACGAGGATCTCCCAGGATACCGTCCTGTAGTCCCTTTCATCAACTGTCCAATGGATCTCCCGGGATATCGTCCCGTAGTCAAATTATCAATGTGCGGGGATCTACCGAAACCCCGGTCCATAGTTCCAAATGTAAATACCCAGTACTTGGGAGAAATCTACTGGGTCCCTTCTCATAGTTCCTTATAACTGTGCGGGGAAATCTACCGAAAATCTAACCCATAGTCCCAAAGTAAACAAACAAGGGAAGAGCTACAGGAATCCCATGTAAATATACAGCAACAACAAGAAGATATTCAGAAATGAAATTTCATATCAAGGGAACAAGTAATTCTAGCCTAACATGCTTCACGTAGTGCAATCAAGGTAATTTAGGAAAATAAGCAATTTATGTTAACTAAACATGCTTTTCTAACTAACAACATGCTAAATTTTTTAAATATTATAAAGCAGAAAAAAAACATGCTAATAAATACTTTAAGAAAATCGATTTTCCAATAATTTGTACAAGTATGCGCTCGTCATCTTACGCACAAGGCAATTCAGTTACCAATTATACAAATCCTAAGGGGGAGGTCCCCTACACAAGGTTTGACAAGCCACTTACCTCGAACCGGCTCATAATCAACTCGAAACAATACTTTTTCCACGAGAATCCGACTACAAAATGGCCAAAATATATTCAATTCAATTATATATTATAAATAACATCTCAAGAAACTGATTGTACGATTTAATTCAAAGCTAAGATGCAAATTAGATAAATGATCAAAACGCCCCTCGGGACAACATCTCGGAATTGGGTGAAATTAATATTTTCATAAACCCCGTTCTATCACGAGTCTAACCATATATAAACTCCCAAATCGGATGTCAAAAACAAACTCAAAACTCAATAATTCGGTCTATGAAGTTTTATCAATTTTCATTCAAAAATCCGAAACTAAAGGAGGAATTCATGCTAGATTAGTGGGTTACAAGCAAAAAGGAGTTTAGAATCGTTACCCAATCGATATCTTTGAAAATGCCTCGAAATTTTGCTCAAACCCGAGCTCCCAAGCTTATGTTTTGGTAAAAATGGCTAAACCCTCAGTTTTGAAATTTTATATCTGCCCAAGTATTTAATGCATCACGAATGCGGAGGAAGTCTCACGTTCGCGAAGAAGAAAAATGGAGGCTGCTCAAATGTGCTTCGCAAACTTGGAAGCAAGCTTGTGAACGCGTAAGGGAATAATATTGTGGCCCAAAATTGCTCTTTGCGAACGCATGAACCAGTACGCGAATGCGAAGGGTGAACTTGCAAAGCTACGTGAACGCGAAGTAGCAGCTGCAAATGCGAAGAGAAAGGGACAGTGCTATGCGATCTTGAATAAGGAAATAGGCCCCCTCCCAATATTACTTTATGCGAACGCGAGATGGGGGGACGCGATCGCGAATAAGAAAATGTCTGCAACAGACCTAAAGCAAAATCTGTAATTTTTAAACAACTCAAAATGCGTTCTTGAGCATCCAAAACACACCCGAGGCCCCCGGGACCTCAACCAAACCTATAGACATATCTCATAACATCATTCAAACTTGTTCCAACCTTCGGAATGCCATAAACAATATCAAAACATTTATTTTATATTGAATTCAACCATAAGAATTTTAAAAACTCTAAAAACACATTTTTCGATCAAAATGTCTACCAAACCTCGTCCGAATGACCTGAAGTTTTGCACACACGTTCCAAATGACATGACAGAGCTATTGCAACTTCCGTAATTCCATTTCGACTCTCGGATCAAAAATTCATTATCATATCGGAAACTTCAAAAATTTAAATTTCGACATTTCAAGTCTGAATTAGCTACATACCTTCAAAACACATTCCAAATACGCTCCATACCCCGAAATCATCAAACGGAGCTAACTAAACTATCAGATTTTCATTCCGAGGCCGTCTTCATATTGTTCCGACTACGGAGAACTTTCTAACACTTAAGCTCTTATTTAGGGACTAAGTGTCCCAAAACTCTAAACCGAACGTCAAGGCAAATCAATTTAGCAGAAATAAACTTGGGAAAAACAGTTAATAGAGGATCGTGATATTAATTCTTAAGAGGACCGATCGGGTCATCACATTCCCATAGTAATCAGTAGATTACTGTGTAAAATTATATGTATATAATTATGTTTGATGTAGCATATTTTATGAATTCAAAAATATAAAACGTGGAGCCCTCAATAAATAATTATAATAGATTAGAGCCCATTTAACCGGAAAGTTCGTGGCCCAAGAAAAAACTCCTCTCAGCAAGTCTTGGATGAGCGCAAAATGTAGGGCTTTTTTCACTTTTAACATGCGTCAGAAATTATTTATATTTGATAACTAAAAAATATATATAATTTGTATAATTTTTATATATAACATACAATATATATATATATATATATATATATATATATATATATATATATAGAGAGAGAGAGAGAGAGAGATATCGTTATTATTTTGAAAGCAGCAATATGATGTATTTTCTCCAAAATGTATACCCAAATCAATGTGTTGGTTACAGTTATCTCATCACGTCCTGTTTCTCTAAGAAATGAAATGGTTGGGATTTTCCAGCAAACTTCATACAAAATGGTACCCTTTTTTTGTAATAAATCTTTAAAATTGTGATTATTACTGGTTAGTATTATCTCAAACTTGTGATAATAGGATAAATTGTATTTGAGTAGTAAAACTGCAATCTTCATTGTTATTCACTTTTACTTTGGCGCGATATTTAGCTTAAAGCATGTATATTTTTATGTATATTTCCTTGCATTTTAATCGTGTTTCATACATTTAGGATATGAAAAATGATGATTTATGTGAATTCGTATTGTTTTTATATATAGGAACTATTCAGAGGCAATATGGGGTAAAAGGTGCGAGGTTAAAACAAAAAAGGAACAAAATTGCAAAATGGCTCTGTAGCGCCGCAGGCAGCATTGGGCGCTACCTGTGGCACACATTACAGAATCAAAAAATTTCCAGCGCCAGGGATAGGACCCTACACTACCTCGGGCGCCGGTGACAATAAATCTCTCCTACTTCTCCCGCGACAAGATTTTCGGCCCAAGACCTATCCAATGCGTATAAAGATAAGACTAAGCCTATTTTGAGAAGAGGAACGCCACTTTGAAAAAAAATTACACACGAGGAGCATCCGGAAGTAGCGATGTCTCAGTTTTCTTCATCTTTTCTTAGTATTCTCAATAACACTTGTAAATTTATTGTATATTGTCATGAATGGCTAAAACCTATAGTTCTGGATTGTGATTTAGCCATGAATATTGTTTTTAAAGTTGACTTAACCTTGATAATAATTCACTAATATATGATTAGTTTTTCAATTCTGTGAATAATTGCTTAAATGTCTGGCCAACAATTAGGCTCTATTTACTATCTATTCTATGATTGAGAAAGCTACGTCTAGATTAGAGAAGAATTGAAGAGAGCATGATCTTAATTCTGAGTAGGGGGGCGGATTTATGATTAGGATAGGAACATATTTAATCACCGTACATAATTAAATAGCGTAATCTTAATGTATTCTTAATAGATTAATTCCATCGAAATATACGTGTTAATCTATTTTGAATAGGCAAGTAGAAATTCGGGAGAATACTAACTTTAACATAAAATTTATGCTTGTCTTAAATCAATCGCTGCCGAATTTAATATTTATGACTTATTATAATCTTTAAACATTATACAGAGAGCTAAATTTATAGTCTTAACTAATCCAACTTTATATTTTATGTTATTTATATTTTTAGGGTGGGTTGGTTGAAGTGGAGGTTAGCGTCGGGAGTTCTATGTGACAAGAAAGAGTCACTGTTACTAAAAGATAAGTTTTACCGAGCAGTGGTTAGGCCAGGCATGCTTTATGGAACTGAGTGTTGGCCGGTTAAGAACACACACATCCAGAAAATGAAAGTAGCAGAGATGAGGATGTTGAGGTGGATGTGCGGGCATACAAGGATGTATAAGATTAGGAATGTAGTTATTCGGCAGAAGGTGGGCGTGACCCCCATAAATGACAAGATGAGGGAATCAAGACTCAGATGGTTTGGACACATCCAGAGGAGGGGCTCTGACACACCAGTGAGGAGGTGTGAACGACTAGCTGTGGTGGGCACGATGAGAGGTAGAGGGAGACCTAAGAAGTATTGGGGCAAGGTGATCAGGCAGGACATGATGCTACTTAGGATTACTGAGGACATGGCTCTTGACAGGAACTGAGGTCGAGCATTAAGGTTATAGGTTAGGAAAAGTTGTGGATATTTATACAATGCACTAGAGTGATACTAGACAGTTAGGACTTAGTCCTAGGATACTACTGCTCAGATACTGATGCAAGACGTGATTGGGTAGATATTATTATACCTTGTATCTTTTCCGTACTTTCTTAGTTTTCATATATTATTGTTAGCGGTGTTACTTTATGTTGTGTATATTATTTTATGTTATTGTATTATGAGTTTATTGATACAATAATATATCTCCTCTTGTTGCTTTCTTCAGCCGAGGATCTCCTGGAAACAGTCTCTCTGTCCCTCGGGGTAGGGGTAAGGGCAGGAATCTAGCTCATTCTGTTATTAATCCATATCGGTACAATTTCAGGGTCGAGCATACTTAAATTCGGTATTCCTCACACTCTTATCTTCTGGAATTGCGTTCCATCCCCGAGCTCAGGTCTAGTATGTCGACCTCGAACTCAAGCTTACTTGAACTCGGACCTAAGGCGAGCCCTCGAGCCTAGGAAATCGGGCGTGCCGGATTTCTATCGTATACAATAGGTGCTCCATAATTTTGTATATTATGCTTGAATTTTCTATATTTATGACTTTTTTTAATGACTTTACAAATGCTTTTTCGATTATCGGCCCGAAAAATGGGTAGTGAGCACGTTATGGTCTGTGAGCAGTCCTGGAGCCCGTTAATATTGAGCTTGTCCCGAGGCCTTATAAAAATGGGCCTAAACATTTGCAAGTTGACCTAGCCCAATCTGCATTACTTACCACACAGTGCCTTACGTTTTTCTTAGTTACTAGCTATAGTGTATGTGCCTTGCACGTGTGGTTAGTATCAATGTTTACCATCAATCAATAAAATATATGTACAGAAAGAACATGTAAATCAAGTTATCAAATGCTATATTTTAAAATGCCTACATTAAATTAATATTTTACAATAAGTAACTTCGTATATAGAAGAATATGGGGAGTTGTTATTGTATTTAAATAAATACCAAAAGAAAGAAAAATAATTAGCGACAATTCACCGAGAATATATTTTGTCTCTAATTAATGCTTCATCTTATTGTCTAATGTTCTTTTACAATTTTAGGCTGGTAAAAACTTACCCAAATCGGATGTTTACACCAAACCAATAGACATATGATATGTATTTTGCATATGGACTTTAATCATTTAACCATAGTAAATTACATGCATTCTCATCTAATTAAGTTAATTAACTATAGTAAGTTAATATAATTTGATGTAAACACCCGGTGTGGATAAGTATTTACCCTTTTAGACTTCATAATTTATTAAGGATGTTTTGGTTTGTTTATACCTAGAGAAAGAAACATACTTAATTACAAAGTTGATTTTGTATATCACACGTTCTTTGTGGAATTAGGACTATTCTTTTATTCTATATATATGGTAGTTATTTTCTTCGATTCAATTGAGGAAAGATTTTACATAAATAAAAGCTTACTTTGATTTTAAATTCTTAAATATCAGGACTTTCTAAATAAGTCAAATAAGGATATATTTAATAACTATAATTTTAGTTGATTTCAAAGTCCTAAATATTAGGAAAATAAAAAGTTCTAACTATTAGGGAAATAGTTAAATTACTATTTTGTCTAGCGTGAAATATACTTTTAAAGGATAAAAAAGACGAACGATATTTCGCTAAGGGCCTTCGTGTTTTTAATATAATATAAATATAGATTAGCGTATTCACGCGTTATTTTTAATTTAAATAATCATAATTTTAATCACTTTGGAAAATTTAATGCAGTTCCTTAATCAAAAGAAAATGATGAAACCATGTCCACAAAACAAGGGAATAAGATGCTCATTATTTACTTTCTGTAGTTTAGTGATGAGGGGGACCTTGGGATTAATTTTTTTTTCGCTGAAATCAAGCTTCTTTTCCAGCAAACAGGAACACATCATGCCTGTACTTAGTTGACGAGAAAAATGTTTGCAGTCTTAACCCCAGTACTAATAAGATATTAGATACTAAATATTGTAATTAATAGAACTTTTGTCTTTTGGCATGTGATCCATAATTCAAGACTTACAAGCCTAAATATAAAATTAAAAGAGGAACATCATCATTCATGCATACTCTTTCTGTCCTAAATTTACTTTCTATGATACAACATCGTCATTTTCTACTTCTTTTTGGTCTTCCATGATGTTTAGTATTCAGTTTAGGTTCCTCACTAATTCAGATATGTGCTGCATAATATTCCTTAAAGTAAGAAATGGTTACTACAAGGATTTTTTTAAAAATTTTTCGAGTTCAAACTCGAGATTTATAGTTAAAAGTGAAAGAATTATATTTATCCCATCATAATTCTTAATGATAATTTCTTTTTCTACGAGCCAACAATATGACCCTACATGTTTTAACGAATTCTATTATACTATCTATATTTTCCTCACTTATGGGAAACAACAGAAAATGAAATCTATATAAAAATGAATTTAAAACAATACTATAATCTAATTTTCCTATGTGTCCCATACAAAATATTGTAAAAAACTTATAAAGAGTCGGTCTCAATAGGAAAAAAGAAAAGGAAAATAGAAAAAAGGAAGACAATATTCCGTATTGCAAAATCATTCCCCCGTGTTTATTGGTCGGATGTCTGATTAAAAAAAATAGTAATAATATATTAGAGGTTTAATTTGGCATAAAGATAAAAATCCCATCAAAAAGGATTTATATGTTATAAAATAATAAAAGAACAAAAACAATATTGCAGAGAAAGAGAGAGAGAAAATTCTTATTGAATGTTGGGGTGATTTACAATGGGGTAAGACCCTTCTATTTATAGGAGAAAAAATGACTTAGTCTCAAAGTAAAACTCTCTACAAGATAGACATTCACTCCAAAATAGACTTCTATTCTTAACACTCCCACTTGAATATCTACTCAATAAATAATGTGCCTCGTTAAAACCTTAATTAAAATAAAACCTAGTGGGAAAAAAATTCTAGAAAAGGAAAAAGAGTACACATATTTAGAAATGCGCCTATTGGTTGCCTCGTTAAAATCCTTGCAAGGAAAACCCAGTGGAACAGAACCTTGTAAGGGAAAAAGAGCACAACACGCATTAACTCCCCCTGAAGAGAGCATCAATTCACATCCTTGAGCCTTCACATTCCAATCTTGTGCGCCATCTTCAAGAGATCGTTCGTAGAGAATTGATAAATAAATCAGCCATATTAACTTGAACGAATATTTGCGCCTTGAAATCATCACTCGTGATAGGTATATAACGTCTTCACAACTATCGTGGAATGACTCTTCAATATCTCCATAAAGGTATCCTCGCTATCACATTATCATGCTTATACATCTGTGCATAAATTGCACTAAGAAAGTGGTACCTCAAGATCAAGAATTGTAGATGCTTCAAGCAATTTAAATCCTTCATGGATTATCATATAAGTTAAGTCATATAAGCCATAGTATAGGCTTTAGATGCATATCAAGTTTTCATGTCATGCTAGACAAGTAAGATATCGAAAACTGATTGCACATACCATTGACTTTATCCTTTTAAGTATTTGAACTACATGTCCAAAACTACATGTCTTTCATATGGAATCAATTCTACTTGAATTGTATCTCTTCCATTTGGCCAGTACTTTTGTGTCTATATTTGATAGACTTAAGATCCTCATCTAAACTTAACGCTATGATAGATGTCGTCGACAAACATGTTATATCAGTTCCAATAAATTTTCATAAAGACATAACATATAGATCTTTTCATTCATATATTCAGGTACCTGAAGCTCTCATGAGATTTTATGAAGTGTTATGTCATGTGATCTTCTAGATCACTTGCCTCCTTTATTATGATCACTTTGATCATTTGCTCATCTTCTTTATCAAGAAATTTATTTGAAACCGATTTGTCTATATGCTTTAAGCGTACCATAGACTTTGTCCTTCCAGGACTTTATATGAGCATTTGTAATGAGAATATAGTTACTTTCTTTGGGTCAGCAAATGCGTATGGCATGATTTTCAATATATTGCAAACGAATTATCCTTTTATGAACTTCATGTTCATATTATCCTATCCGAGGATCTATATGTATAAATAATAATTCATTCCATGTAATTTTTTTCTCAATTGTTGTATCTTGTCTCTCCCTCATATTAGAAAAACTAATTTGCTTCCTCAACTTTGGAAATTCATCTTTGTGCAATATGGTGTTAATAAAAATATACACCTCACATCAATAATAATAAGATAAAATTATTTGGTTCTTGACCCTGAACCATTTGTGAAGGGAGAATGCAATATACTTTCGTATATAACACATATCAAATTGATATATATAACTTTGTTCTCATAAGAAACAATCTAGCTAATAAGTGGAGGCACTCAATAAATTATTTTGCTAAACCAACTATGATGTAAACCAACTTATCAAGATGAACTATCTTGAATAGAAAATCTGGAAATTGTGCTCTAAATTGAATTATTGAGCAAGTTACCTCGCAAAACACCATGTTGCGGGTCAATAATAATCGCACATGTAACCAACTCATAGATGCATCTTATGTGGTATACATGACAGGCGAATGGGTCCATATTCACCTTTAATATTTCCAGAATTCATGGAATTCAATTCCAATTTTCACTTGATTTATTAATTAATGAGAACAAGCAATATAAGAGAATTCGTATAGAACTTTCTAGTTCTTTCAATATTTACCCATGTGAATTCTCTATTATTTTGCACATTATACTTAAATTGATATGGCTAAACCAATTATGTCAACTGAGTAAATTATCAATATTGATAAACTTCAGATTTACATTATGACGTGTGCAATTATTAATAAACTCCAAGTTTATTATGATATGGATTTTTATATTAATAAACATCCACTTTATTATGGCATTCTTTTGTTTGTATAGTACAAACTAGAGTATAAAGCGGGTAGCTTTTCGCATACATATAATTCCGCTACAATCTGTAGGAATAGAAGATATCAAATCTTTCCTTTTTTTATTGTCTCAATATAGTCAACCGCTTTCGCATATACTTTGGAAACTGAATAAGTTTCTTTGAGACTTACTACAATACAATACCTTATTGGTAATCAATTGTGTTTCTCCAAAATAGTATAATTGGCTCTCGTAGAGTTCTCAATTAATTTGGTACTACCACATATTTATGAACATCCATATGGTGAATATCTCTTTTAAAGATAAAGTTATACCATTATGGTCATGGTCAAAATTATATGCAAGATATATTACTTGCATTATTGTTGTCCTTTAATAATTACATTACCAAAATATTTTGGCGTACAATAGGTACGTGATCAATGACCATTCATACTATAATAATGATATTATTTTCTTATATAATCTCAAACCTCCTTCTAGAGGCGAGTGTGGTATATTAATACCAATAGCATGTTCATATTCTTCCAATAATGAATATGTATTCATAAATCAGACGTTGTCACATTTCCATCATGAATGGACCATAATCATCTATATGTGCTATATAAAATCTCATGTCAAATCGATGACAGATATTACTTTCACAGAGTGAATGATTTTTTTGAGATTCCTTATTGTTCTCATTACCACAATAATGACGATTATAATTTCGTCTATTGCCACGTCCACATCCATTGATACCTTCACGGTAATAATTTTGTCTTCTTTCAGACTTATCACATACTGCTATCACATTCTCTAAAGGGAATGAGAGTGGAGCAAATTCAATGGGACGAGTTTTCAATTCTTTGCCCACAATCATACATGATTTTGATCATGGCAAGACATAGAAATTTTACCACTTTAGGTGGGTGTAATTTCTTTCAAATTCCATTAGAATTATAATCAAACTTCGTTGTCTTTGCTTCTATATAAAATCAAATTACAGAATTTCAAGAACTTAAAAGAGAAAAATAAAGTAAAATGCTTACCTTACATCCATAATTTAATCATCACGAAGTTAATAGAACAATTGGCAATCATTATGCTCAATCTCAAAGTTTCTACTCAATTGGTTAGAGTCTCGTGCTGATAACGTGTTATGAAACAATAAAAGAACAATAGCAATATTGCAGAGAAAGAGAGAGAAAAAATTCTTATTGAATTTTGGGGTGATTTATAATGGGGTAAGACCCCTCTATTTATAAGGGAAAAAATGACTTAGCCTACAAGATAGACATTCACTCCAATAGAATTCTATTCTTAACATTATGTATTTAAACCTTTCAAAACCCTCGTGGCTAATTGAGGAGAGGTCATTCTCAAGGTGAACCAATTCATCACCTTAGGTTTGTGATAGAATTAATAAAATCTCTGCATCAGATATTTTGGGTTCGAGTCCTTTTTAATAAATTTTATGCAACGTGAATATGAACTAATCGAGACCCTAATATATAAATACTAAATATCGAACACTGCAGAGATTTCTGCATATGATTTTCAACAATTCAAGAACCAAACTTTAACTCTAGTGAATATATCTTTATCATGAATTCTGAGTCAAAATATAACCCACATTTTTTACAAAAATTAAATAAGATTTATAATCATTGGCTTTTCATTTCAAAAACCGTGTCAATTATAAAGTAGACAATAAATATAAGACACATTCTAGATTTTAAACTTCCATGTAAAAATGATTTTAATAGGAGTATAAATGCTTAATAATTTTGCAGCGTCATCACTTTCTTTTTTTGTTTTGTTTTTGGGTATAATAAAGTATAAGGTTAAGGTTACACTAAAAAAACAAATAGTTTGTAGTCTATTTAGTACTACTGACAGTTTAGTATATTATAATATATAATGTGCAAATTTCAGTTTTATTTACGCATGTTGGTGCGATAATATAAAAAATCTTAAGAGTTTAATCTCAACTAAAAAAAACATAAAATAGAACGAGAAAATAAAAGGAAAAGAAAGACACTATTCCATCTGCAGAGATCTATTACTCAACATCATCACAAGCACTTGTTACTGGACCCAGCCAGGAGCGTATGTGGCGTATAGGTGACGGGTTCAAAAAATTCATAATTTTTATAAATTATATATATATAATTTATTAAAATTACAATAAATAGTAAATTTGAACCCATATTTTTAAAAATATAATAAGTTTACTAATAAATATCATAAAAGTTGAAGCCACCAAATTTAAATCCTAGATCAGATCTGGACTAGCAAAGTCCCAAAGGGTTAGACAAAGAATAGATCTCTAGATTAGAAATCACATGAGTTGGATTTATAAAATTAGAATCTTTAAAGGTATCACATAATATATGTATACATTTTTGCATCATTTTGTTTGGCAAATTGATTAGAATAATTTTGGATTCGGAATCTTGTTTTGTGAGGGAGTGAGCGGTAGGTATTAGAATATAATTGTGTGTATCTTTTTATTATTGGTAGAATATTCTCTCATTATTGTACAGTCTTATAGTTGGTAGGATTTGATTTCCTTCATTATTGTATAGTCCTATAGTGGGTAGGATTTGATACCTGTGTACTCTATATATACTTTTGTGAGCAACACAAGAAATTTACTTCTCCCAAAACTCTCTACATGGTATCATACGCCAGTGGCTTATCACCAAAGAAACCCTAATTCTACCCTACCCGCGCCGCCGCCGCCGACGATGCTCTTATCGGCAGCCCATCGCCGCCGCCGCTGCCGCTGCACTAATCGACAGCCCCCTCTCTCTCGACGTCGATCAACGCTTCCTCTCTTTTGCCTTGCGCTCCATGGGCGCTACGACATCAAACAAGCTTCTCCAGCCGATTGCCATCAATGCATCGGCTCAGATCCCGCTCAAATTGGACTCCACTAATTACCTGGCGTGGAAATTTCAATTTCGAACTCTTCGTACGGGTTACGACCTCCTCGGCTTCTTGGACGGATCGAACCCGTGCCCACCAGCCACCATCGTCGACAAGGAGGTGACTTCCCCCAATCCAGCATATCCTTACTGGATTCGCCAGGACAATCTTATTCTCAGTGCCATCAAACCGACGTTCATCTCCTTTATTGCCGCTGCGGAAACCTCTAAAGAGGCCTGGGACATCCTCGCGCGCACGTACGTCACTGCTTCTCGTGGTCATATCATGGCTCTCAAAGAACAGCTCCATAATCCGGTAAAAGGTTCTAAATCTGTTACTGACTTTATGCACGGTATTCGCGTGATTGTGGATGAATTATCTCTCCTGGGTGTCACTGTTGATTCTGAGGATCTTGTCATTAAGGTTCTAAATGGTCTTTATGATCCGTATATGGAACTCTCTCATGTCATCCAAGCCCGCGAATCTCCTATCTCTTTTGCTGAATTACATGACAAACTGTTAAGCATGGAGGCTCAGATTACTGCTCGTGTTCCGGCCACCTCTGCCGCATCTGATTTGGCTCCGTCGGCTGCCTTCATCGCCGGACAACAGTCAGGCCGTCACCGCTTCGGTAGCCACGGGCGTGGTCGTAGCAGCCGCGGTTCAGCCTCTGGTCGCGGTGGTTACTCCAGCAATGGCCAATCTCGCGGGTACAATGGGAAATGCCTGTTCTGCAGTGAATTTGGCCACTCCGCGCACCGCTGTCCATCCTATCGCATCTCCGGCGCCAATCAGCCCCCATACGGTGGACCACTGCCGCGGCCAGCTTATGCTTCGCCGCCTTATCCGGCTGCTCACATAGCCCATCACTCTCTGACGATTCCCTCTGCATCCGATTGGATCCTGGACTCTATTGCCTCCCATCACATCACCTCTGATCTTGCCAACATGTCTCTTCACAGTCCTTACACTGGTTTCGACAATGTGGTTATAGGTAACGGTGAAGGTTTGACAATTACACACACTGGACAACTTAACAGTCATTCCTCTCTTTTATTACCTGGGGCTCTCTGTGTTCCACATATGCGTAAAAATTTGATCTCTGTTTCCCAATTATGTTGTCATAATAATGTTGATGTTATTCTTTCTGATACTAATTTTCAGGTGAAGGATCGTCGCACGTGGGCTACGCTCGTTCGCGGCCCGCTTAGGGGCAATACCTACTACTGGCCGGCGGCTCCCAGTCTCCCGTCCGCCCTCACGGCATAAAAGCTCCCTGCGTTATTGTGTCATTCTCGGTTTGGTCACCCGTCCGCTAAAATCCTGCGTCATTTAGTGTCTTCTAGCAGTATAGCGTCCAGTAATGTGTCTGATCTTGCTTGTGTCTCTTGCAAGCTTCATAAGTGTCATAAGTTACCTTTTTCTGAGTCAAGTTTATCTTTTACTGCTCCGCTGGAGTTTATTTTCTCCGATGTATGGACCTCTCCAATTATCTCTAATAAAGGATTTAAATATTATGTCATCTTTGTTGATCATTTTTCCAAGTATGTTTGGTTTTTTCCTTTACGCAGTAAATCTGATGTCTTTCAAACCTTCCCCATTTTTAAATCCACTGTAAAAAATAATTTCTCTGCTAAAATCATTACTCTGTATACTGACAATGGGGGTGAATTCCTCGCTTTACGCTCTTTTCTTGCCTCCAATGGCATCTCACATCTCACTTCACCTCCTCATACACCTCAGCACAATGGCTATGCTGAACGCCGTCACCGTCATATTGTCGATACTGGTCTCACTCTCCTCCATCATGCCTCTGTACCTCTCATTTACTGGCCTTATGCCTTTGCTACAGCAGTCTATCTCATTAATCGTCTTCCCAAGACAAATCTCTCGATGCTCTCCTCCTTTGAGTCTCTCTTTCATAAGCGCCCCAACCTTGCCAAACTACGTGTCTTCGGCTGTCAATGCTTCCCTTGGCTTCGGCCCTACACCTCACACAAAATGGAACCCAGATCTCGTGCCCGTGTCCTCCTCGGCTACTCTACTACTCAAAGCGCCTATCTATGCTTTGATCCCTCAACGTCTAAAATCTTTGTCTCGCGTCATGTCACCTTCCATGAAGATGTCTTCCCGTTCTCCAAATTGTCAAACCTCGAGTCTCCCCCTGTACCCATTCCGGTCTCCCTAGAAGTCCTTCCGCTGCCGCCACCAGTACCTGCTGCCGCTCCCACTGGCGATCCTTCACCGGACGCAATGCCGGCGCCAACGCCCGCTCCACCAGTGCCCCTTTCGACACCGCCAGCGGCCCCTGCCGCCGCTACACCCATTATGCCGCCACCTACATCCTCTCGGGGTGGTCATCATATGCAAACTCGCAGCAAAAATAACATCTTTACGTCCAACAAGAAGTTTGGTATGTCTGTTGTCACCTCTCTTGCTGTTACTGAACCTCAGACTTTGTCTAGTGCTATGTCTGATGAGCGCTGGCGCGCTGCTATGTCATCAGAGTTTGATGCTCTGCTACAGAATGGCACCTATGATCTTGTTCCGCCAGATTCTTCACAGAATGTTGTGGGTTGCAAGTGGGTTTATCGTATCAAACGAAAGCCTGACTGTACTGTGGATAAGTTCAAAGCTCGGCTTGTTGCGAAGGGCTTTCATCAGCGTCCAGGTGTAGACTCCAGGAGACTTTCAGTCTGGTTATTAAGCCGGCAACTGTGCGTTTGGTTCTCAGTCTAGCTGTATCCAAGGGCTGGCCTCTTCGTCAAATGGATGTAAACAATGCCTTTCTCCACGGGAGGCTTACAGAGGATGTTTATATGGCACAACCACCGGGTTTTGTTGACAAAGCCTATCCATCTTATGTCTGTAAGTTACAGAAAGCTATTTATGGTCTCAAACAGGCACCCCGGGCATGGTACAGTGCACTCCGCCAATGCCTCCTGACCATGGGTTTCGTCAACACTACCTCTGACACCTCGCTCTTCGTCTTTCAGCACTCTGGTATTACGGCCCATTTTTTGGTATATGTTGATGATCTCATATTGACTGGTATGATTCTGCTTTCTTGAACCGTGTGATTGACTCTCTTGGGACTCAGTTTTATCTTAAAGACATGAGTGATCTAAGCTACTTTCTTGGTGTTGAAGTTCTGCGCCACTCCAATGGGTGTTTTCTTTCTCAGCGTAAATATGTTGTTGATCTTTTGACTCGTCATAATATGCTGGAATCCAACCCTGTTCTGACGCCAACAGCGGCATCAACCCGCCTTTATCTGGCCTAAGGCTCGGCTCCTGCCGACGCATCCGCATATCGACAGGCCCTTGGGGGCCTCCAGTATCTCTCCTTCACCCGTCCTGATATCTCCTTTGCTGTTAATAAACTATCACAATTCATGCACGCTCCTACAGTCACTCATTGGGGTGCAGTTAAGCGCCTATTCCGGTATCTGAATGGGACGTGTGACTTTGGAGTCTGGCTGCGTCCTTCATCTGCTATACCTTTGCATTGTTTCTCTGATGCTGATTGGGGCGGAAACTGTGATGACTGCTCCTCAACTGGTGCCTATGTTGTCTTTCTAGGGCCTAATCCTATTTTCTGGAGCTCCAAAAAGCAGCGTTCCGTTGCACGATCTTCTACTGAGGCTCAGTATCGTGCCATTGCCTCTGCTGCCGCTGAAGTACGTTGGCTTCATTCCCTGCTGCGCGAGCTTCATGTCCCTCTTCCGGCTGCTCCTGTCATTTACAGCGACAACATTGGCGCCACTTACCTCTGTGCCAACCCTGTGTTTCATTCGCGCATATGAAACACATCTCCATTGGTTATCACTTTGTTCGTCAATTGGTTCAGAATGAGTCTCTACGTGTTGCTCACGTATCCTCTGCTGATCAGCTTGCTGATGCTCTCACCAAGCACTTATCTCGTCCTCGGCTTCTTCTGCTGATGTCCAAGATTGGCGTGTCCCCGGCCCTCCATCTTGAGGGGGCGTATTAGAATATAATTGCGTGTATCTTTTTGTTATTGGTAGAATATTCTCTCATTATTGTAAAGTCCTATAGTTGGTAGGATTTGATTTCCTTCATTATTGTACAGTTCTATAGTTGGTAGGATTTGATACCTCTGTACTCTATATACACTTTTGTGAGCAATACAAGAATTTACTTCTCCCAAAACTCTCTACAGTAGACACCCAAAGGTGTCAATAAAGCAGGTATAGATGTCGCAAAATAAGACTCCAAGTCCCATCGCAGACAACAAAACTTAGGTAGTTTCTTTATGTATACCTAAAAAAATTGCCACGCTTCTAAAGTTGGGATAGGACATGATTGGCACCCGATCTAAGCAATACGACGAATGAACCTTTAATAAAATAAATTTGTATTAAGAATTATGATGATTGAATTAATCCCAAAATAATATTGTGATATACTCTCTTCGTTTTAATTTTTGTGAACTTATTTGATTGAGCACAAAATTTAAGAAATGAGAGAAATTTTTTGAACTTATGGTGTAAAATTAAGTAAATATATTTTGTGTGGTCATAAATCATTGCATAAAGGTGAATTATTTTCAAATAAGGAAATGAGTCATTCTTTTTGGCACGATCTAAAAAGGAAATGAGTTCACATAAATTGAAGAGGATGGAGTATTTATTAACTGAAAGCTAAATTCAAAATGAGAGCTAAGTCATAAATCTCCACAAAATACAGAAATGAGAGTGAAAAATGTATAATACCCACTAGGCTAAGTCATGAGCCTCTAAAAAATACTGAATATTTACAGCGTCAGGGCATATCCCAAATGCTAAGTAATGCAAATAAATATTAAATTTGAGTCTCCACCGAGAAGAGGAGTGAAAAATGCTGGATTGAAAGCTAGTCCTATCCTGTAGTATCAGGGATGTGATCAACAATATATGCATCCATGAAAAACAAAAGCAGGCCTTCACGGGCTAACTATCATGACAGGATATCCAACGAGACTCATAGTCTACCTCCTAAGAAGGCGGAGAGACATTCTGAGATAAACATAAAAGAAAAAAGAAGGTATTTACATAGAGCGTGTAAGCAATTTATGATCAGAAAAGCTATAATAGGCCGAAGACTAAAATTGTAAGTTGAACAGAAAATTGAAGCTGAAACTTTAAGGTAGTAGTTAAACTGAAATAGAATTTAAGTTACACATGATGGCCCTATGTACATGAGATCTAGCAACATGCACGGGGGAGTGTCGGCCTATCTCTCCAACAAACAACATCCTTTACAAGCATGGGGTGGCTAACCCTGGCTTTGATAGCACTCACGCAAGGGGAGGTCGACTAGCCTTCTGAACGTGATCATATTAATACATAAATAAATGTGCATACTGAACTGAACATAAATATCACAAATAAAAGTATGTAACAAGAGGTAATACAAGTAAGCAGATAAATTCCGTCATATATATAAATTAATACCGAATAAGCATAGAGTGAACTCATTAATAGAGTACAAGAAGATATAGCTTAGATTCATCGAACACATGGAGCACGAGGATTTTGATGGAATTCCCTACTAGGAGAGTGAGCCTCAACTCACTTCAAAACTTTAGCTGCAATTCGTCTCTTTAAGTTTTTCGAGTATCCGACAACTCGAAATCTACAATAATAAGCTTAACCATGTCAATTCATAACCTATTAAGTCTTACTCATTGTGACTTAGCTATAGATCTAGAAACTCTCATCTCACTGATTCAAGTAAAGTTTTCAACTTTTCATTCTTCCACAAAGGTATATACATGACGAGGCCATAAATTTAAGTAAACTGATTTTACAAATAGATATAGTGACCTCAGTATGAATACTCGGTTCTACACCCATAACATCAATTATGTTACTTATAATCTATATATACATTTACAACCAAATGGATCTAGGGAAAGATACATCAACTATGTATTCTAAAATTAAATAGTAGATATGGAAGAATCTCTTAATTAACTTTGACACTAACTAAAAGATAAACTTTTATCATATGGCCATTCAAAGGAAACTTCTCCGCCATGACTAGAAAATATGAACCTCAAAAGCTCTATCAATTTATTTCAACGAATACTTAAACTTATGTAAAAATATAATTTCATAGAATGATAAGAGTTTTGACTAAATTTTCACCTAGAGATAATAACCATAGGAATTTGGAAGAGTTGAGTACCTGGTTTTTGAGAATGGGAAATTGCAAAACCTTGAATTTTTACGGCTTTCTACGTTCTCTGTGTTGCCTAACTCCTAAAGCAATTAAATTGCTTTGGCCTTCTTGCTAAAACATCCTTTTACCCTCTTTACTTTCTCAGACAAATACCCTTTACCCAACCCTTCTCACGAAAGAAGGCTTTTACCCCTCTAGTTCCCTTGGGCTTTGGTCCAAACCTCAGCGACAACGCTGAGTCCCTAAGGGAGGGGGGTGTATGTACAGAGGAGGAGGCAGAATTTCAAACTTATCGTTTCGCGAATCGTTTTAAATTATTGGGTTCTAAATTAATAATTTATACATATTCAATGAATTTTTTAAGATAAATACAGGGTTTGAACCAAAGCTACTGGGTTCGCCGAACCCATTGGCGGTACTCTAGCTCCGCCCTTGTGTATGTGATACCTTAGTCGAATCCCACATTTAAAAACTACATGAGAAATGCTAGGTATATAAGTAGACAATACTTAGACTTTAGTGACGCGCTTTAAATTCGTGAGGGTCTAGGCGCAAAGTGGACATATTACTAGTGGACTAGACTGTTACGTAATAGGTAATACCCTAGGCGAATCCTAAATCGATAAAACACTGGAGAGATGTTGTGTATATAAGTAGACATGCCTTAGACTCTAGTGGGGCGTTTTAAACCCTGTGAGGGCCTAGGCCTATAACGGATAATATCACTAACGGGTTGCGTTATTACATATGGTATCAGAGCCACTTTAATGACTACACATACACAATAACAAAAACTAAGTAATAAAGAATACATCTACACTTGCTAGTCAATTATCCATATATGTGTGTAACATATCACTAAAATTTTAATAAATATTGAACATATAATTACAAAAATACAACAAACGTCACAGACTTTGGATGAACGTAAATTGAAGAGACAAAAGCTCATGGCATTTGCCTTGGCAAAGAATATACAAAGCATCAAATTCACCACTAATGTCAAACGCGAAAATAGGGGAAAAAGAATAGCTTACAATTACGGGCTCAGTTGGGGGCGTGACCACGTGAGTTGTGAGGCGATAGAGGACTGGCGGTGGCGCACTGGCAGTGGCAAAGTACTGGTGAGGTCTGAGCCTCTGAGGGTGAAGATTGAGCACTGGCGTGAGGGTGAGGACTGAGGACTGGCGTGAGGTTGTGAGGAGGATGGCGTAGTACTCTTAGCTGAGAAACTGAAAATGAAACCCTAGTTCTAATATTATCAATTATGTTACAATGCACTAAGGGTAAACTAGTAAATTTATAAATCCTTGTTGGGTTATTGGTTTACCCAATAACAAAATTGCTAAACCGATGCTGACCCGATAACCCAATAATTATTTTTCTTTACCCATTAACAAACCATTAACCCAATAACTCAATATTGATAACGCAATAAGTAATTAACGGTTTGAGTTATTGTTTTACCCGATATATGCCCACCCCTACTTAGATCTCGAAAAAGCATTCAGGACATTAAACTGTGGTAACAAGAGGATCTAATAATCACAACAACCACACTAACTTGAAATTGACATGGGTGACGTAGAAAACGTCAATGAACATGTCGGGGATGCACAGCTGCCCCAAATGTCATAGTAATGGTACCCCTTGTGCCAAAAGCTGCACTTTATGATTGGGCACAGCTAATAGGTGACAACCTGGCTACTGCCATAGCTGTGAACCCAATTCAAGAGAAAACATTCCAGATCACCAACAATATGCTGCATCTTCTGCAGAATAAGGGATTGTTCTCCGGGTCACACATTGAAGACCCGCAGCAATATTTGAAAATTTTTCTATCGATTTGTGTGACCCAAAGTCAGCCTAATGTGAACCCGAAAGCTATCAAGCTGTTACTGTTCCCGTTCTCTATGACTGGCGAAGCTCAGAATTGGTTAAATTAGTCAAGTAGTTCCTTAATAAGTTCTACCTGCCCAACAAGACAGCAAGGCAGATTGATAAAATATTGTAGTACAAGAAGCAACCGACTGAGACCTTGCAGGAAACTTGGGAAAGATCCAAAGGGATGCTAGTGAAGTATCCTCACCATGGTATTCCAGACCAGATCCTGGGTCAAAGGTTTTACATGGGGTTAGCTGACAATCTAAAGGTCAATGTGGATGCTTCTGCTAGAGATGCACTTTTTAGTAAGACAGTCACGAGTGCAAAGTCCTTCATGACAAGATGTCCCAGAATTTGGGGTGGGTGACAAGAAGTACAAAACTGGCACCCATAGTACATTCAGTTCCTCTTGACCCAAATAATTCACATGCAGAGAACATGGCCACACTCATGACTCAGATGAGTATATTCACAAAGAAGATTGATGAGATGGGTGCAAAGTAGGTGCATATTATTGACACAAAAAATAGAGGACTGTGTATACCCTATGTTAATTAGTCTTATATGTGTTCATGGAGTTGAGAAGGTGACAATCAAGGAGCAAGAGAAGATATGAATTATGTTAACAACTTTGAGGGTTAGAGACAAGGAGGACAACAGTGGAGACTGACACCAAATCAGCAATACAAAGCAAACATGCCACAACCTTGGGGTATGCAACCTCAAGGCCAAATGGTGCCATACAACCAGAGACATCAGGGTTATCCACAGCAGAACCAGCAACAGTTAACATATCAGCCACCTCCTCAACAGCAATATAACAACATGGTAGTGATCAGGGGTATAATTCAGCAACTCATTGGGACAAATGGTAAGATGTAGGAAAAGTTGGAAGTGCATGATTTAGCTATAAAAAACACTAAGACTCAGTTGGGGCAGCTTTCTATGGCTATAAACAACCGCCTCCATGGAACTTTTCCAGCAGACACAAACATTTACCCCAAGGAGCAAAACCCAAATCAGCTGATGGCAATAAGTCCTTGAATAGGAGAGACATAGAAAAAGAGCAGAGTAAAAAAGAGCAGAGTAAGGAACGGGGACTTCCCTGAAGATCAATCATGATCAGAGACGGTGCAAGGATCAAGGAGACATGCTCGTCCTAGCGCTCGAAGCCATCCCATAATCCGTTTCTCCAACTTTTCCTGTTAAGTGGTCAGAGTGTCAACTCAGGTGCCTAAGTCTGCGACAGAAGTGCGGAGACTAGCCATTTTCTGCTCTAGGGCTGTCAGGCGGGTACTTCAGCAGAGCTGTCATATGCCCGCCTCTTCAACTCTCGTAGGTGGTAGGACCTCAACTGCCTCAGCATCATCATCATTAGACTCATCATCCGATTCATCAACATTTACCACCGGCTTTATCCCAATTATGATTTTTCTTGATTAAATACCTTGTTAATGATTTTTTTGGAAATTGGACATGCTGCCCAGTCTGTATCACAGTAGGCAGTAATGTTGTTATTGTTTGAACTAGATAATAGAATCCCTCTTTCAGGTTGGTTCTTGATATATTTGACAATTGTCATGACCTGGATTTTCCACCATCGAGAGTCATGATGGCACCTACTGTCAAAGCTAGTCAAGCCAAACATTACAACATTTCTAGTGATTTCTTTTAAACAATTACAATAAGCTCTAATAATAATTAAGTTCATAGGTGGACGGCGTGCCATACGATCCCATATTATGATTAAAGCCAAACATTATAATTCATAGGTGGACGGCGTGCCACACGATCCCAATTCATATTTCATAAGTGGATGTCGTACCACATGATCCCATATTATAATTCATAAGTGGACGACATGTCACACGATTCTATATTATAATTCGTAAGTGGACGGCGTGCTACATGATCCCATATTATAATTCATAAGTGGACGACGTGCCACATGATCCCATATTATAATGAATAGTACAATTAGTCTCTCCAAAAGAAGTCCCATTTAGGGAAGTTCAACAACATAACGATTAAACCCGACAAGGGTACAACTAATAACCCAAATATCCCGCCAAGGGAGAATACAATAGTAATAGTCTACTCGTCCCAGCAATGGAATCATTTCAACACATTCTATTTTAGCTCATTTTCTTCTTATCTAACACTTTATATGGAATCTATCAAATTAACAAGACAGTTGTGCCACATTTTTCGAGTTACAAGCAATTATGACTCATAGATGCTAGCCACCGGTGTATAGATACTTTTCACCATGCCTATACACCGTACTCGATCATATTAACAAGTAGCAATCAAAGCACTCTAATCCTATTCCCTCAAGTCAAAGTTAGATCAAACACTTACCTCGGTCCTAAAATAGCAATCAAATCTCCAACATCGCATTTCCTCTAGAATTCAACTCCGAAACAATGATATCTAGGCACAATTTAGTTCAATATTATCAATAAGGGCTCAAAGACACAATTTCACAGCCTAGAAATAAATTTCCTATCATTCTTCCAAAAATACCAAAATCTGACCCTGGGCCCACATGGTCCAAACTCGAGGCTCGGATAAAAATCCAATCACCCATAACCCCACGAGTTCAAATATGTAATTTGTTTTAAAATTCGACCCCAAATTGAGGTTGAATCACCCAAAATCCCAGAAGCCCTAACTCTACCCAAAACCACAATTTCTACTTTCAATTCATGATTTAAGGCTAGGAAATTAGTGATTAGCTGAAGAAATTAAGAGATAATGAAGTTAAGAACACTTACCTAGAAAGCTATGGAGGAAAAAGAGCTTAAAATTCGTCTATGGAGTGTTTTAGAGAGCAGTTCATGTGAAGAAAATGGTTAAAATCCCGAGATGGGTTCTATTTTTAAGCTTTAAAATCACATGGCACTTTTTTGCTATGCGTTCGCGACGAAGGGTCGCGTTCGAGAAGGGGACTGACTGGGGGCATCGCATTCTTGATTGGGAGTCTGCGAACGAAGAAGGAGAATTGATGTCCTGGAAAAATAGCCTACGCGAACGCGAGTGGCTGGTGCGAACGCGTTGAATGACCCGAAGGGGCTACGCGAACACAGGAACTTGTCCGCGAACGGGAAGAAGGAAAAATTGGGGGGATCCAGGGGTTGCACTACGCGAATGCGGGGAGGGTACCACGAACGCGGAGGAGGGGAGACAGAAGGCATTGAGAACGCGAGCCTGGGGCCGTGTTCGCGAAGAGTAAAACTGGTCTGCAATTCTTTTGAAAATCTGATGTCTTTTCCAAGTGAAATACCACCTCGAACCACCTCCGAATCAATCTCGAGCCATTGGGGCTCCCAACCAAACACACACACTAACTGAGTAACACCCCCACAGACTTACTCAAATGATCAAATATCTAAATAACACCAAATTCAATAAAACAAACCCCAAAATCATTATTTTCATTTCAAAGTCCAAAAACCTCTAACATTAGATATTTAGGTCTGAAACACGTCAAACGACATCTGATTTCGACCAAATTTCATAGAAAGCGCTTAACGCATATATAAGACCTGAATCGAGCGTCAAAACAAAATATGAGCCAGATACTTATAATTTATAACTCATTTTTATTTCAAATTTTCATATCATTCTCAAAAAAAATAATTTCCATAAAAAATTCTATACTCAGGCTCGGGACCTCGGATTGCAATTTCGGGAATACGCCGGAGTCCTATATTTTTCTATGGACATCTCGGGACCGTTGCATCACGGCTCTGGTTCCGTTTACCCAAAATATAGACCAAAGTCAACTATATCAATATTAATATAAAAATTCTTCAAATTGTTCATAGCATTCACAAATTTTAACATAAAAATTTTCTGGTTTCACGCCCGGACTGAGCACGCAAATCGAGACCACTAAAAGCGAGGTTTTCAAAGCCTCGGAAGCACGAAAAAAGGGACAACTACGGTGATGACCCAAACCCTTTGGGTCATCACAACTTTGACGATCCGTGCCCCCGGCCCGTCGTCCCGTGTGTTACCGCCTCGTTTTCCCCGTTTTATGCTTCTTTATGTTTCATCATATGTATTTGTAGACTTTGAAGTGATTCGGTCAGAATTTCGTTGGAATTGAGACAATTATTTTCTTTAAGAGAAGGCTAGTTTGGAAAAGTTAATCGGATATTAATCTTTGAGTTATAGGGCTCGAAATGGATTCTCGATGACTCGACTAGTTTTGAGTGCTGATTTATGACTTGGGAGTGAAATTGGAACTGAATTTGGAGGTTCTGTATAGAATTAGGCTTGAATTGGCTAAGTTTGAATTTTGGTAAATTCCGATTGATAGGTGAGATTTTGATCCGGGTTCGGAATGGAATTTCGAGAGTTGGTGTAGCTTCTTTAGGTGACTTTGGATATGTCTACAAATTTTCATGTCAATCAGACGTCGTTTGGTCGGGTTTTTTATCGAATGCGAGTTTTGGAAGTTTTAGTTTAACTTAGGCTTGAATCCATCGTGAATTGATGATTTTTGTGTTATTGGTCGTGTTTTTCTTATTGTAACAAGTTTGTATGATGTTTTGGGGTAGGTTGGTATTTTTTGTTGGGGTGCCGGGGGCAACAGGGTGATTTCGGAGGTTCAAATGGATCATTTTTGGTTGGCTAGAAGATCATATTTGCTGTCATAAATGTTGCAGAATTTTGTTCAATGCGATCGCAGGAGTGCTGTTGTGATCACATAGAAGGTTTGGGGAGGCCTTTGAAATTGTTCAATGCGATCGCGGTCCGGGGTATGCGATCGCATAGATGGAGGAAGTTGTTCTCTGCTATCGCAGGGAGTCTTATGCGATCACGTAATGTTGGGTTCTGAAGCAATGCGATCGTGTAGAGTGGGTTGCGATCATATAGGCCAACTTGGAGGCCTGGAAGAGTTTTTCAATGCGATCGCATGAGAGGTGATGTGATCGCATAGAAGAAATGCCTAGGCGGACATAAGGTTATTATAACATAACATGTTGGAGCTAATATCATTTTCCACCATTGTGGAGCTATTGTACGAGGGAGTAAGAGGATTTCACCTAGGTTTCGACTTGAGGTAAGTTTTATGAGCTAATTACATGATTTTATTGAAGAATCATCATCTAAATCTCTGAAAATTGGGTGGAAACTGGAGAATTTAGGGCTTGGTTTTTTAAATGAAAATCTGGGATTTGATGGCCCATTTGGACTCCGATTTTGATGAACATTATATGTACGGACTCGTGAAGAGACGAGGATTCCGGTGATGTGAATTTTGTAAGTTTTCGAGAAGTGGGCTCGGGGCTCGGGTTTTGCCAACTTCGTATTTTTAGGTGCTTTTTGAGTTCTTTCTATTGGGTTATTTCCCATTAGCTTATTATAACATATTCCTTCTAGTTTTGATCAGATTCCACACGTGAGGAGGTCGATTTGCAAGGAAAGCGCAACGCGAGCTAGGATTTTGGCCGGTTCGAGGTGAGTAATGGTTATGAATGATATACTGAGGGTTTGAAACCCCGTAATTGCACTATGCGGTGCTATGTTGAGATGAGACACACGTCTTGTGATGAGTGTGGTGATGTATCTACTGGGGACTCGGACTTGGTCCCACCCGATTGATGACTTACTGTACTTTTGGCTGAGACTGAACTTGTACTCGCATAATTTGGGCTAGTTGCCAGGTTTAAGGCCTTGTGCCGATCTGTAGAACTCCTAGGGAGTATGTTGAGCTGATTGACCTCACTTTACCTATTGGACACATACCATCTGTCCTGACTTTTGACTGTAAACCATGAAATAAATCGGACTTTGTAACTTGCACCCTAAATGAGCAATACCTACGGTTGTATACCCTGTCTTAGCCGAGTGGGCCCGAGAAGCCAAGTCTCTAATGACTGAGAGGGGTCGAGAACCCCGCAGTGAGGCTAATCGATATATATATACATCGGGTCAGGCTGCACGCCGTAACTGTATATACATACACATGTATATGGATTGGACTGCATGCCACATTAGTATATATATGGATCGGACTGCCGCTGCACCAGTATATTATATGGATCGGACTGCACGTCGCAGTAGTATATTATATGGATCGGACGGCATGCCGCAGTAGTATATAATATGGATCGGACTGCATGCCGCAGTAGTATATTATATGGATCGGACTACACGTCGCAGTGATATATGGATCAGACCGCACGCCGCAGTATTATAGCGCTTGGGCTGAAAGAGCCCCTCCGGAGTCTGTACACACTCCCACTGAGCGCAGCCGACTATATTTATTGGATTAGGCTGCGCGCCGCAGCAGTATGTGTATATATATAGATATGGTGTTGGATCGGGTTGTGCACTGCAGTAGTGTTAGTAACTGGTCTGACGTAAAGGAAAGTATTCATCATATTCCTTTTCCTTGTTTGGTACTTATCTACTGTCTTTACTGCTGGTAATAGAACTGTATAGTGATTTTACCGTATTTCTTACTGCCATTTGTTAGTTATTGCTATTAATCACTGAGTTGGAAGTACTCACTCTACTCCCTGCACCATGTGTGCAGATCCAGGTACCTCAGGGCAGAGTTGATCTTTCGGTGGATTTTCAGAGTATTTTCGAAGCTTGTCGAGGTAGCTGTCTGGCGTACGCAGGACCTGACTCCTCCACTACTTCTGTATTTTTGATATTTTGGCATACTCATATTATGATATATTTTAGTGTTATTACGCTATTTTGGTTGAGGCTCTAGACTCATGACCCCCAAATCCGTGGGAGGTTGCTATTGCTGGTTGTTGGGTTTTTTTTCTATATAATTGCTAAAATTTTGGATTTTTCTCTCGTTATTACTGATTTTGAATTAAGGATATGAGTTTGTAGCTCAGAACATGAGTGTGATTGGTCGGGCTTGCTTAGCAATGTGTTGGGCGCCATCACGACCGGGTTGGGGTCTTGACAACAACAATCCTTATTGGTGCTTCCATATGTGATCTTTTAGGCTATTGTAGGAACTGAGTAAGTGTTTGAACACTGAAGGAAATATCGGCCTGGTCATTGTTGGATAAAGCAGTCTACCTATCAATCTCTTATATGAGTTAATATCAACAGGAGAATCATATGTTAACTGATTTTTTAATTGATCATCATATTCTCTGGTTATCAGTTTTGCATTAGTGTCTAGTGGAGCAGCTATGGGTCTAGCAACAGTTAACCAAAGTTCTGATATAAGCTCTAGAGTATATTTCCTTTGATGCATTAGTATCCCTTGTTTAGATCTTGTAAACTAAATACCTAAGAAATACTTTAGCTCACCCAAGTCCTTCATTTAAACACTTGATGTATGTTATTTTTTGTTTCTTCAATAAATTTCAAACTATCACATATTATCAACATATCATCAACATATACCAAAACCATAGTAGTATCCTCAGAAGTATTCTTCATAACTAAAAAGTGATCAAACTAACTTTGTTTAAAGTCAGCTTTTATTAGAGCTTTAGTCAGCTTTGCATTTCATTGTCTTGGAGCTTGTTTTAAACCATATAAGGATTTGATGAGCCTGCATACTCTCTTCCCCTGGCTCTTAATTCCTTGTGGAAGCTCCATGTAGATTTCATCATATAAGTCCCCTTGAAGAAAGGAATTATACACATCCATCTAGTGTATATGCCATTTTTCTTTTGTTTCAATTGCAAGAACTATTCTAACAGTCTTCATTTTAATTACTGGAGAAAAAGTTTCTTGATAATCAATTCCTTCTTTTTGACTGTATTCCTTTGACACTCATCTAGCTTTAAATCTCTCAATTTCACCTGAAGCCTTATACTTCACTTTATAAATCCACTTACACCATATTGGTGTTTTTCCTTCGGGTAAGGAAACTATGTCCCATGTATGATTATTCTGTAATGCATCAATTTTTCTTTTCATTGCTTCTATCCTTCTAGGATCTCTTATTGCTTTTGCATAAGTTGTAGGCTCTGTAACACTTGAGGAGGTACCAATGAAAGCTCTGTATGATGAAGATAGACCTTCATAATTGATATAGTTTGATATAGGATGTGAAAATTCTTGATGAATATTGAGTGACACAAAGTCACTTAAACATATAGGTGGTCATTTTTCCCTATCAGATCTTCTATGAACTACTAAATTTCTGTTCTGCATAGAACTTGTAGTTGATATTTCAAGTTTCTCAGAGTCTCTATTTTGAGGTTCTTGATATACAATGTCCATGACTTGATTCTCACTAGAATTACTTTGTATAGGTTCAGGGATATGACCAAGTTCTGTTTCCATTATATTATTTGGAGTTTGACCTTCTGTCCGATTATATACATGGATATAATCAGGTATTGAAAATTGAAGATTTTGTAACTGAGAATTTGACGTTGAGAATATAGGAGTTGAACATATTTCTTTCCTTTTGAAAGGGAAGACATCTTCTCAAAAACTACATCTCAATAGACATAGAATACCCTATCTTGTAAGTCATAAAATATGTATCGTTTTTTAGTCTTTGCATATCCCATATGAACTGTTGTTTTGGTCCTTGAGGATAGCTTGTCTTGTTGATGAACTATCTTTGCATAACATAAACAGCCTAGTACCCTTAAGTGAGTATAGGAAGGTGGTTTCTGATATAGTTTTTCAAAGGGAGTCTTATTGTTGATGACAACACTTGGAAGTCTGTTTATGAGGTAAACAACAATAATTTCACAACGACCCCAAAACCTTATAGGTATTTCAGCTTGAAATCTAATTGCCCTGGTGACCTCTAAAATGTGCCTATGTTTCCTTTCAGCAACTCCATTTTGTTGAGGAGTCTAAGCACGTAAAGTTTGATGAACAATCCCAAGCTTCTTAAACATTTCATTGCATACTGAGTTTATAAACTCAGTACCATTATCTGTTATGACAGTTCTAACAACTTTGTCAAACTGAGTTTTAATTAGAACCAGAAAATGTGGTAATACAACACACACTTCTGACTTTTGTTTAAGCAAAAACAACCAAGTCATTCTCGAAAAATCATCCACTACAGTTAATAAGTACTTATTACTATCATATGTAGGAGTCTTGTATGTTCCCCTTAAATCCATATGTACTAGATCAAACTTGCTTACAGATTTAATGCTACTGATAGGAAATGTAATCTTGACTGTTTAGCACAAGGACGAACTACACATTGCTTTACTGTATCAACTATAAGGTCAGTTTTGCTATGAAGTTACGTTTTGAGAACTTTAGATGAAGCATGGATAAACCTCTTATGCCAAAGATCCACTTCTTTTGTTGTAGTTGAATTATTCAAGTCACTTTCATTTATTCCATCTGTTACTGCTAAGGATGTTCCAACCACTTGTCTTTCTAGTATATATAGTCCATCATCCTCCCTGCCAGTCGCCCTCACCTTCCCACTGAAGAGTTCCTGAAATACACAGAAATAAGGAAAAAAGGCTACTGAGCACTGCAATTCCTTTGTGAGTTTAGATACTGATAATAAATTGAATTTAAATGATGGAACATAAAACATATTAGTAATTGTGTTTTCTTCTGATATGGTGCTAGCACCTATGTGTGTCACATATGAAATATGTCCATTTGGCATGAATATTTTCTTTGGTTTTACAGATTGAATTATAGTAGACTCATTTAGCATATTCAAATTAGCCACCATATGCTTTGTGGCTCCTATATCTATTATCCACTCTTGAAGACTATTGAAGACCATCAGAGCACAACTAATACCCGATGTGTTGGCTGCAGGGGTTGAGATTGTGCTTGAATCCTGACTGGCTCCATACTTGTTAAGTAGTTGGAGTATTTGATCATATTGCTCTATTGAGAATGTGCATTTTGTTATCTGATTCAATTGGTTGAAATTGAGTTCATATAGTCCCTTTGTCCTAAGATCCTTGATTTATATTCATATTAACACTTTGTAAAGGACCTCTTGCATCATTATAACTACTATATGTCTGTTGCACCATGTTGTCAGTCATGACATTTTAGGCAGCATTGGTTCCAGTTCCCCCTTTCTTTTTTGGTCTATACTCAGGAGGTTAGCCCACAATTTTGTAGCAGTTTTCTTTGCTATGTCCCTTGAGTTTACAAAAGTCACACTAAACATTGTAGTTTTTCTTGAATCTTTGATTTCATGTGGATCTTGAGTACATGACTGCATCAAAACTTTCTGACATCATTGCAGGATTGGCACCTAAAATTCCTACGGCATTGGTCATTGATTTCTGACCTTCATCACTAATTATCATAGTATAAGCTTGATTGACTGTAGGAACTGGACTTCTCATTAGAATCTGACTTCTAGCCTGGGCATACGAGTCATTAAGTCCCATTAAAAACTAATACAGCTTACGTTTTTGAAGATATACTACAAACTCCTTAGATTTAGGACAATCACAACCTAGTGAAAGGCTTCAAACGCTTCCAACATATCTTTCAGTTTTGAGAAGTATACTGAAACAGATACAGTACCTTGAGACAATGTTGCAATTTCTTTATGCAGACTAAACGACCTTGAATCATCTACCTTGTTAAACCTCTCAGATAAATCTTTCCAAACTACTTGGGCACAATAAACATACATAATCCCTCCTAGACGATTTTTAGACACAGAATTCATAATCCACGAGAGTACAATTGCATTTACTCTCTGCCAATGATTCCATAGAATTTCTGGAAATGTTTCCTTCTTAAATGAGCCATCAATTAGGCCCAACTTATTTCTTCCTAGAAAAGTAACACGCATAGATCGATTCCAGATTGAGTAGTTCTCAATACCTGTGAGTTGAAACGAGATGATCTGAATACCGCTCATATTGGTTGGAGACAGGAACAGATGATGATTATAGTCGACTCTAACTGGTTGATTTCCAGTTCCAACAGTTAAATTTCTAACTCCTGAGTTCAATTTATCCCTTGCATGTTGTTGAGATCCAGATCCATGACCTAAAGCTCTTTCGTTTTCCATTGACAAGAATTCACAAGAAATTTGAATTGGATTTTCTTTAAATGAGGAAGAATGGGAAAGATCGACAACATGAGCTAGAATTTCAAGCTCTACTGTTCTGATACCAGGAAGTTAATGGAAAATTTTCAGATTATGAACTTTAGAATTCAGAGGAAGAAGATGAAGAGTGTCTTGAAGAAGACTAGAGAGAAGTTAGAGAGAGAATGAGTAGAGAAGATAATGAAACCATATTCTTTCTTATTGATGAAACAACCGTGTAATTACAATATATATAGTTAGGTAATTAAGTGATAATCTGAATTTAACTAATTGACCTCTTAACTAACTAATGGATATTTAACTAACGATAATTAGGAAGTGTCAAAAATCTAATATGTCCTTATACTTTAACACCTATGATAACCCTATCTCAACAGTATGATTGAAAATTACTTGCATAAAGATTTAAAATAATGCTGCAAAATGTCTCACTTATCAAACAATTTGCTATTCTTTTCTTAAACGTTATTTTGGACTTTTATTCCAACCAGTTGACTTAGTTTCTGCTTTCTGAAAAATTGATGCTTAAGGATTACGACGGGCTTACAATCAGAGCAGCGACAATTGATAAAAACAATCAGTCGCTGATATCTCAAGCAAAGCACAACATGCAACAAAAATATATATGTCAAGCAAATAGCATAAATTAGGCAAAGAGCAGCTTCATTTTGAATTCCCATGAAAAAGCAAAATATTCCTCAATAGAATATTCAATTATATTTTGTTTTAATTTAAAAAAATGGAGTAGATACTTAGGTACACAATATTGACCAATTTATATATATATACAAAACCTTTTTATTTGAAAGTGACATTAAAAAAATATAAAAAATTAAAATCTACAATAAAAGATTATATATATCCCTTTACTATCTAAAATAAGCCATATCTGGCCCCTGTTATACTATTCAATTGAATAAGTCCTTACCGTTTGTTCTGAGAATTTATAATGTCCCTCCACCATCTATTCTCTCATTTTAAATTTAAATATCCAATTGGCAAGCTTTTATTGGACGACTTAATGAGACCCACTAACCCTGACCCATTTCATTACCCATGAACCACCCGTAAATCAATTAAAGAAGAACCCTCCCCCCCCCCCAAAACAGATCGGTCCTCTCCTCATTTTCATCACCAAAGCTAGAGACCAAACGTTAGGGTTCTTCAAGAACAAAATTCTCTGAGTCCATGTTGACGATTAACCTCTCGATTTTCTAAAAAGGTATGTAGATTTTGCATAATACTACCTGTTTATCTCCCTTCTATGTGTATTTGTCTTAGTTTATTATTAGGGTTTTATGCTCAAATCGTTTTGGGGCTTTAATATGTTTTGTTTTCTTATGTGTTGGTTTAAGATGTTATTTCCTGACTTTTTGTCTTCTTTTCTTATGTGGAATGTCTTTGCATGTGTTTTGTGTTAGTATTTTCTGAATTTTAGAAGCATTAAAGTTGGTGAGATATGGTACTGTGGAGTTTCATTTATTCCATTTAGTCGTTTTCTTGTCTAGTATATGTCTTTGTTGTATATGCCGAATTCTGTTTCCTCACAACTGAAATCTTTGAATATTTTAGTACTAGTGGGCTTTTACTACTTGAATTATTTGTGGCCCCCTAGTTGTTACATGTTATTTGTGTTCCCCTAAAATCATATAGAATTTATATTTCTGTTGTTTGTCCATGTATTCTTTATTAGTTTTTTTTAATAGTTTAGGTATTTTTTATTGTTACCTTTACATAATAGCAAGGATGCCATTGGTGAACCAAATCTTGCATTATGGTGGGGACTGGATCACCAGCCCACATGTCTTGTATTCAAAAAAGTTATCCCATATCAAGAGAGGTTATGATTCTGAACTTTTATCCTACAATTATCTAGTGGATTTATACATTAATGAGCTAGGAAATGTAGGTGTTCAACAATTAATTGTGAATGGTCAATAATTATTATGAGATTGAGGATGATGATGGTATAAGACATATGTTGTGTCTAATCTCTGATGAGTTCAAGACACTTCATTTCTATACTGTAGATAAGTGTGAGCAGTCTATTAGTGTGACTAACATAGTTCATCATTCTAAGTCTTATACTGTATTAAATGAAGTTGGTACTAATTGTAGTGATGTTGAAAGTGAATCTGATTCTAATGTTGGAGAGGTAGATATGATACTGATGAATTACAAACATTTGCTAATCAAAAGAAAAGAGAGATTCTACTAGGTTTGGATAATTATAAGAAACTGTATAAGGGTATGAGCTTCAAGGATATACCTGAAGCAAGAAAATATCTTCTATGCCTTGGCAACCAAAAAGGAACTAAAGTTGTTGAAAAGTTCTCCAGAAAGGCTAAGAAATAGATGTATATTTGACTGCCTATTTGTTGTTCACATTACTCCAGATGGGGACCTTCCTGGGGTTAGGATAAAGACCTTAATAGCAAAACATACATGTGATGATGCATTTGAAAATTCTAGGGTTGATTATTATACAATAGCAAACTACTTCAAGAGGGAGGTACAAGATAACCCAAAGTTTAAGATAAAAGAGATAAGAGTAGAACTGAAAAACACATTCAATATTAATGTTAGTTATGGAAATTGCAAGAAGGTTAAGATGTTGATTTTAGAGAAACTGGATGGTAGCTTTGCAGATGATTACAAAAAACTTGAGACATATGCCAATGAGCTTAGAATAAGTAATCCGGGCAGTGATATAGTCATTAATTTGTCAAAAGATGCCCTTGAACAAGGTAAAAGAAAATTCTTGAGAATGTATACTTGCTTCCAAGCTTTGAAGATGGGATTTTGAGAAGGGCTTAGACCATTTATTGGCTTAGATGGTACTTTTTTGAAAGGAAAAGCAAAGGGTCAACTATTACTTGTTGTAGCTCTAGATGCCAATAATTAGGCTTATCCAGTAGCATGGGCAGTTGTTGATAAAGAAACAAAAAGGACTTGAACCCGGTTCTTCGAATTGCTTCGAAGGTTATTGTGAGCAACCTGAACTTAATCCAGATGTTGTTACAAGGCCAATAACTGTGTCAGAATCTATAACAAGACTTCTACAAAGGCAAAAACCTCCTCAACCTTCAAGTGTAAGGATAATTTCATTCACTGGCAATACAAATGGTGTTAGTTTTCCATCGTCTCTTCCTTTCAAACCACCAGGCCTCAAATGAAAAGGAAAGGAAGTTGTAACTGGAAGTCAGCTGGAGATGCAAAGTAGAAAGAAAGTGGATAAGCTGAAGCCAAGAAGGGGAAACAAGTGAAGTCTAGATATGCTGTTTTTGTGTAGATTGTTGGGTTGGAATAGAACAAGATATGTTGTTTTTGTGTAGTTTATTGGGTTGTAATGTGACTGTACATTACCTATTTTGTATAGTCTTTTAAGACATCGTGCTGAATGTTTGGGTTTGGATGGCACCCATATGATGAATCTGCAGTTTTTAAGTTAATGTTAAGTATGTTTTTAATCTGTTTCATTCAGGATGCATTGTGCAGTTAGTCTTTCAACAGATGTAATTTTTCTGGTTAGCCCTTGTATTGGTTTAACGTGGCCAGTAGCCAATGATATTTTCTATTGTTGTGTAAGCCTCAATTTTTGGTGCATATTGGGGAGATTTGAGCATAAAACCCTCATAATCAACTAAGACAAATACACATAGAAGGGAGATAAACAAGTAATATTATGTAAAATCTACATACCTTTTTAGAAAATCGAGAGGTTAATCGGCAACATGGACTAGGAGAATTTTGTTCTTGAAGAACCCTAACGTTGGTCTCTAGCTTTTGTAACGAAATTGAGGAGAGGACGGATCTGTTTTGGGGGGTCTCCTTTAATTGATTTACGGGTGGGTCATGAGTAATGAAATGGGTCAGGGGTTAATTAAAAAATAGTGGGTCCCATTAAGTCGTCCAACAAAAGGCTGCCAAGTGGATATATATATATATAGTTTCCTATTTCCTAACTGAATTTCATTTTTTTGCTTTCAATGAATCAGTTATGTATTAAACTTGAAAACATATTTTGTAAGTAATAACTATATTGACACTGAATTTTTTATATAATATTTTTAAATTAAATGTTGGTTCAACTATAGTTTCAAATTACATTAAATAATGAAAACCATTTGTGTCACAAGTATGAATAATACTACATAGAGTGGTAAGTACTCCTTTATCCTCAACCAGACACTTCAGTTTCGAGTTCTGAGATGAAGTCGTCTTTGTTAAGAAGCACTTTAAACCCAAATATGACACTTCTCGGTGAGAATCTAAATTTATTCGGACCCTAATACTAATACAGAACGTGAAATGAGAAATCGAAAAATAACATTTCTTCATAAATTTAAATTTTATTTTATTTTCAGGGATCATTAATAATCTTTCTTTTTTAAATTCTTTTAAAAGAACTCCGTCAAACCAGGGAACCATAATGGGAAAAAATAGGGAAATTTAGTAATCTAATTTGTTGGTTACGTGAATAGGGAAGACACACTGTATAATACAATTATTTTTGTTCCATTTATATAACCAGTTTAAAATGCGAATATCAAGCTAAGTTTAATGGTTATTTTGGGGGAACTGGATGCAAAAGGGTTTTAAATAATTATGGTGAATATATATATATGTGTGTGTGTGTGTGACTCCTACGTGTTATATCGAGAAAGAAGCAAACCCGAAAATGAAAAAGATAAAGAACATCAAATTTTAACGTGGAAAACCCTTGAAATCGAAGGTAAAAACCACGGAATTACAAAGATCCAAAAAGCTTCACTATAATAAGAGAGTTACAAAAGTTCTCCAAATTGACTATACAACAAGTGCCAAACACAGAACAACAAGAGCAACGGCAAATCGATTGAAGAAAGATGAGAATCCACAAAAATAAAGTTATTGTTCGACGCTCGAAATCAGATATTACGGGCCTCCAAATTTGATCTCCACCGATCAAATCAAATACCGAGATGTTAAGAATACTCAATCAAAATTTTAGCCCCATGCAATGATTAACAAATCAGAAAATGTGATTTGAAGTTGGCTGGTCAGAATAAAAATCTGTAGCAAAACCAAATATTTTTCTTCTCTCTTCTCTCTTGATGAAAGCTCTCTAAAAAATCACTCTTATGTGCTTAAGTCTTTCAAAGACTTGTATCAATGAGCATAGAATAATTCTCCAAGGTTGTCCTATTATAGATCATTAGTGGTGCTTTCTCTTAAAGCCAAACCCACTCAAAATAGGAATAAATACCGAATCCAATTCCGAATAGGAACGAAAACCAAAAGAGAATGGGATTAGGACATTGGGCCTTTGGCTAGACAACATGGGCGTGAGCCCAACAAACTCCCCTCCACCAAGGGGTCAAATGTGTCTTCAAGTAGATGAACTATTGATAGGCTTCATAACTGCCAATTTTTTGCAAAACACATGCTTATCTACAAGCTTAACTACGAAGTCCATAGGCTGCTCCATATAAATTTCCTTATTTAAATCACCACGAAGAAAAAGCAGTCTTGACATTCATCTGCTCAATCTCTAAATCTAGACTTGTGGTTAATCGTAGAACCACACGAATATGAGGCATCTTCACAACAGGGGAGAAAATTTCATCAAAGTCAACTCCCTTCTTCTAACCAAAACCTAACAACTAGCCTCGCGTTGTACCTAGGCGCAGAGGCATATTTATCTTGCTTTATTCTAAATATCCATTTGTTAAATAAAGTTATCTTACCTTTCAGCAATTTCACTAACTCATATGAGCCATTCTCATGGAGTGACTTCATCTCATTTTCCATGGCTTCTATCCACTGGTTTTTGTGAGTATTTTGCATGGCTTCATCATAGATATTAGGTTCTCTCATGTCAGTCAAAAGTACATACTCATTAGGAGGATAGCGCATGGATTTTTACTTCTCCTTGTAGATCTTCTAAAAGAGGCTTCAGGAGCATTCGAAATAGTTACCTGAGAAGAAATTGGATGTATATCAACCACAACTTCGTCAACTGGAGCATTCATAACATCTAAACCTTGATGATCATTTTAATCTTGATCACTATTTTTATTGTATTGTGCAATAGGTGCCTTAAAAATAAAAACTAGATCAATATCAACTAAGCTCTCACTAATCTAAGAACATATATGCTCAGCTTTGTCAATATCTTCAATAGTCTGGTCTTCAAAAAATATTGCATCATGACTTCTTATAAGTTTATTGTCAACTGGATCATAAAAACGATACCCAAACTCATCTTGACCATAACCGATAAGGTGCACTGCTTAGTTCTGACATCAAGTTTCGATCTCTCATCTTTAAGAACACACACAAAAGCTTTACACTCAAAAACTCTTAGGTGATCATAAGAAACATCTTTGACGAACGAAACTCTATCTAGGACATCACCATCTAAAGCAATAGCAGGAGAAAAATTGATAACATAGTTCGCCCAAAAAGTATTTGAAAGTTTAGCCTATGAAAGCAGGCATCTAACCCTATCAACTAGAGTTCTACTCATCCTCTCTGGCAAACCATTCAATTGAGGCATCTTGGATGGAGTTTCTGATGATGAATTGCTTGTTCCTTGCAATAGTTATTAAAGGGATCACAATATTCACCACCATTTGTCAGTGCAAACTCCTCAACCCTCATCCTGCCTGAGTTGGCAAAGGAGAAGGAGCCCCTTCATGAAATCGAAGAGCCGGTCCTCTTCCGTCATACCAAAAATGTCCAGGGAGAACATTTTAATTTCTTCCTCTTCTTTCTCTCAACTAAGACTTGAAATTCCTTAAACACGCCAAGTGCTTGATCTTTAGATTTCAAAGGATATACCTAGAGCTTATGAGAATGATCACTAATGAAGGTCACAAAGTAAAGTTCACCATCTTTTAACATTACTTTAAAAGAACCACATAAATCAGAGTGTACTAGCTCCAATAAATCGGGCTTTCTCGAGGAAGGATGGCTATAAAAGGAAATCCTTTTCTGTTTTCCAGATAAACAATGGATATACCTTTTCAGCTTTGCTTGTTCACTCCAGAAAGCAAATTTTTCTTATCTAAATACGTAATCCTCCTCTTGCTCATATAACTCAATCTTCTATTTACGATTATGATAATGTATCACTTTCTACCAGATTTATTGAGTCATTAAGAATAGAGCCCTGGTCACATATAAATAACCAGACTTGGCTCCTCGGGCCACTACTAACGAGCCCTTAGTGGGTTTCTATTGGCCATTAAAGAGGGTATATGGTAACCTTTATTGTCTAATCTTCCTGCGGAGATCAAATTAAAAGGAAAGTCTAGAGCATGCTTGACATCTTGAAAAACTAATGTTGAATCATTATTAGTTTTAAAACAAATTGTGCTAACACCAAACATCTTAACTTCATTAGCATTACTCATCTTTAACACTCCAGAATCAATAGGAGTATAAGATGAGAAAAAGTCTTTTCTTGGTGTGACATGTGAGGTATCTCCAGAATCTACTATTCAGATCATCTCATGGGATACCAAATTGATAACATTTTAATCATAAGCAAAAATAAGGTCATCTCAAACAATAGCAACAACATTTTTCTCGTTATTTTTAATTTTCTTTCCTTCTCTAATGTCTTGCAACGACTTGTGGCATAACCTTTTGATATTTCCTTTCTTGCCACAATGGTTGCATGTAATATTATAGTATTTGGACCTTGACTTACTTTTACTTTTACCTCTATTCCTCGAGCCTCTTGCTCTATCTCTCCTCCGGTCTTGTGTAACCAAGATATCTGCTTGCTAGGATGAATCCTGAGCTTTTCTCCTTACTTCCTCGTTCAACACACAACTCTTTGAAATATTCCATGGTCACCTTACCTCCAGAAGCTAAATTTGTCAAAGAAACATGAAGAGTTTTTCAAGAGTCATGCAGAGTATTAAGAAGCAAAAGTCATTGTATCTTATCATCAAAATTAACTCCCATTTCATACAATTGATCAAGGACGCCCTGAAAATCATTTATGTGATCAAGGATAGGGTTGTCTTCCTTGTATTTAAAGGTCATCAATTACTTTAGCAGGAACAACTTTTTGTCCCAAGTTTTTGAAGCATAAAGAGTCTCTAGTTTTTCCTACAATGATCTCGCATGTGTCTCGTTCAAATATGGTTGCTAACATTATCTTCGATATATTGTCGTACATATCCACATACTTGTTGTTGCTAGAAATCCCAATCTTCATCATATATACTCTCGGGTTTATGAGTTGCGAAAATGGGTAAATACATCTTTTTCACAAACAATAAATCTTTCATCTTGCTTCTCCAAAATATTATATTTTCTCCCATTTAAATATACCATCTTACTCATATTCCCCTCTACTAGTATACTTACCCGCGCGATACGCGGATTGTCTTAAAATAGAGAAATATTTAAAAGATATATATATATATTTGGTTGAGGTAATAATTTACTTAGGGTAAAAAAAATTTCCAAAAATAAACTTTGTAGAATTTTCCATAAAATTGAATCTCATATGATGGAATTTTTTTAAATTTTAACGTCACATAAACTTTTCAAAGTACAAGTTTAATTTCTAAAATTAAACTTTGTATAATTTTCCTTCTTTGGAAAAGTGCCGAAAATTTTCTTTGGTTTTGAATCCAATTCTAAATTGGATTTTCCATAAAATTGAATTGCATACGATGGAATTTTCCAACTTTGAGAATGTAATGACTGCCGAAAATTTTCTTGACTTTTTTGAATGTCCAATTCTAAATTGGATTTATTAATATAAACTTTTATATTAATATAATATTTTTCTATTGAAAATATTAGTCCCATTCCAAATAGGATAAAACTTCAATTAATAATCCAATTCAAAATTAGATTTATTATCAAGCCTTTATTAATATTATATTTTATATATATATAAAATAATATTAATTATATATATCACATATATTTCAACCAAGAGATATTATTTAATTTCTATTTCAAATAGAAACTTCAATTTATTCACAATATTAATTATAATCTTTGTGCTAGCAAAGAATATAATAACATTTCATTTGGACTAATAACTAAATTTATTTGCCTAATTAAATTCTTTAATTTAATTATCAAATAATAAATTAATTAATCCTTTAGCAAAGATCAGAACACTCGTTAGTGTGCGACCCCATAGGTTCAATACTAAACTGGTAGTAAATTGATCATATCAATATACTAATCAAGGGTGGCGTCTTGCAACACTCCTTAACGACCAGATAGCATGAAGTATACATTTTACTCTCAAGAACCAGTAGAAGAATAATGTAGTAATTCCTTCTGTCCTTATAGCTCTGGATCACCCTAGGATATGGTTCAACTGTCAAATCCTAATAGGCGATAAACTATGTGTTCACGTCAAATATAATCGACCATTGAATGACCTAAGAAACTCATTTCTTCTTTCATTCAATTGCCCTGGCCAAGGTCTTAGTTTGGTCGTTTATAATTCATGACAACATGGAGCTTAAAATCATTACCAAAAATTGACAGATTCTAATCAATCACTAATATTTACAAGTATTTAATCGTACCCAATATCCTTTCAACTATCGCCCTAGGGCCATAGGTGTCTAGTATCAAAGCACAATAAATAACTTGTCAATTACTATGACGATCTCAAGTCAAAGGAAACAGTTACATCACATTCTTCAAGAAAATATCCACACAAACTCAAGGGAAAATTCTATAGAGTCGTGGTTAGACCTGCGATGTTGTATGGGACGGAGTGCTGGCCCGTGAAGAACTCTCATGTTCAGAGAATGAAGGTTGCGGAGATGAGGATGCTTAGGTGGATGTGCGGTCACACCAGGCTAGATAAGATTAAGAATGAAGTTATTCGAGAGAAGGTGGGGGTGGCCCCGGTGGATGAGAAGATGCGAGAAGCGAGGCTGAGGTGGTTCGGGCATGTGCGGAGGAGAAGTCCAGATGCCCCAGCGAGGAGCTGCGAGCGGCTGGAGATTGTTGGCGGTCGGCGAGGCAGAGGGAGGCCTAAGAAGTATTGGGGAGAGGTGATTAGGTAGGACATGACTAGAATGCTGGTTTCCGAGGACATGCCCCTTGATAGGAAAGTGTGGAGGTCTAGAATTAGGGTTGTAGGATAGGGGCTCCTAGAGTTCTTCGTACGCCTCTTCCAGGGTTGGGTGTGGGTCAGCAGGGTTACCCATAGATGATTTGTGTTTTAGCTTATGTCCCCCCTATGGCTGTGAGTAATGGTAGTTACTGTATGATATTATTGCATGTGATTGTATTTATGTTTCGTATGTTTAGATAATTATTTACGCTATTTCTGCTGGAGTTACTAATGCTCTATTGTTTTTGTTTTTGTCTTTGTTTTTGTTTTACTGCTGTTTTTCCTTTTATCCTATGAGCCGGGGGTCGATTGGAAACAGCCTCTCTGCCCTTTCGGGTAGGGGTAAGGCTTGTCTACATATTACCCTCCCCAGACCCCCACCTGGTGGGAGCATACTGGGTAGTTGTTGTTGTTGTTGTTGTTGTTGTTGTTTCTTCTCTTCTTCCATGTTAAATTTGTAGAGAGTTTTGGGAGAATTAATTTTCTCGTATTGCTCACGAAAGTATATATACAGAGTTACAGAGAGGTATCAAATCCTATCAACTATAGGACTGTACAATAATGAGAGAATATCTACCAATATAAAAAGATATACAAAAGATATACACAATATATCCTAATACGCCCACTCAAGATGGAGGGCCGGAGGAAACGCCAATCTTGGGCATCAGCAGAAGAAGCCGAGGACGAGATAAGTGCTTGGTGAGAGCATCAGCAAGCTGATCGACAGATGATACGTGAGCAACACGAAGAGACCCATTCTGAACCAATTCACGAACAAAGTGATAATCAATGGAGATGTGTTTCATGCGCGAATGAAACACAGGGTTGGCACAGAGGTAAGTGGCGCCAATGTTGTCGCAGTAAATGATAGGAGCAGCCGGAAGAGGGACATGAAGCTCGCACAGCAGGGAATGAAGTCAATGGACTTCAGCGGCAGCAGAAGCAATGGCACGATATTCAACCTCAGTAGAAGATCGTGCAATGGAACGCTGCTTTTTGGAGCTCCAGGAAATAGGATTTGGCCCCAGAAAGACAACATAGGCACCAGTCAAGAAGTGGTCATCACAGTTTCCACCCCAATCAGCATCAGAGAAATAGTACAGAGGTAGAGCAGATGAAGGACGCAGCCAGACTCAAAGTCACGCGTCCCATTCAGATACCGGAAAAGGCGCTTTACTGCACCCAAATGAGTGACAGTAGGAGCGTGCATGAACTATGAGAGTTTATTCACAGGAAAGGAGATACCAGGACGAGTAAAGGAGAGATACTGGAGGCCCCCAAGGGCCTGTCGATAGGCGGACGCGTCTGTAGGCGCCGAGCCATCAGCCAGATGAAGGCAGGTGGACGCCGCTGTTAGCGTCTCAACGGGGTTGGATTCCAGCATATTATGACGAGTCAAAAGATCAACAACATATTTACGCTGAGAAAGAAAACACCCCTTGGAGCTGCACAGAACTTCAGCACCAAGAAAGTAGCTTAGATCACCCATGTATTTAAGAGAAAACTTAGTCCCAAGAGAGTCAATCACACGGTTCAAGAAAGCAGAGTTACTACCAATCAATATGAGATCATCAACATATACCAAAAAATAGGCTGTAATACCAGAATGCTGAAAGACGAAGAGCGAAGTGTCAGAGGTAGTGTTGACGAAACCCATAGCCAAAAGGCATTAGCGGAGCTCACTGTACCATGACCGGGGTGCCTGTTTGAGACCATAATGGCTTTCTGTAACTTACAGACATAAGATGGATAGGCTTTGTCAACAAAACCCGGTGGTTGTGCCATATAAACATCCTCTATAAGTCTCCCGTGAAGAAAGGCATTGTTCACATCCATTTGATGAAGAGGCCAGCCCTTGGATATAGCTAGACTGAGAACCAAATGCACAGTTGCCGGCTTAATAATCAGAATGAAAGTCTACTGGAAGTCTACACCTGGACGGTGATGAAATCCATTTGCAACAAGCCGAGCTTTGAACTTGTCCACAGTACCGTCAGGCATTCGTTTGATACGATAAACCCACTTGCAGCCCATAACATTCTGTGAAGAATCTGGCGTAACAAGATCCCAGGTGCCATTCCGTAGCAGAGCAGTGCCAGCGCTCATCAAACATAGCACTAGATAAAGTCTGAGGTTCCGTAACAGCTGGAGAGGTTATAGCAGACATACCAAACTTCTTGTTGGGCGTATGGATGTTATTTTTGCTGCGAGTTTGCATTGGATGACCACCCTGAGAGGTTGAAGGTGGAGGCATAGTGGGTGTAGTGGCGGCGGGGGCCGCTGGCAGTGCCGTAAGAGGCGCTGGTGGCGTGGGCGTTGGCGTCGGCGGTGCGTCCAGTGAAGGATCGCGAGAGGGAGTGGTGGCAGGTACTGGCGGAGGCAGTGGAAGGATGTCTAGCGAGACCGGAATGGGCATAGGTAAATATTCGGGGTTAGACAATTTGGAGAAGGTGTAGATATCTTCATGGAAGGTGACATGACGCGAGACGAAGATTTTAGACATTGAGGGATCAAAGTATAGATATGCGCTTTGAGTAGTAGAGTAGCCGAAGAAGACACAGACACGAGATCTGGGTTCCATTTTGTGTGAGGTGTAGGGCCGAAGCCAAGGGAAGCATTGACAGCCGAAGACATGCAGTTTGGCAAGGTTGGGGCGCCTATGGAAGAGAGACTCAAAGGAGGAGAGCATCAAGAGATTAGTCTTGGGAAGACGATTAATGAGATAGACTCTTGTGGCAAAGGCATAAGGCCAGTAAATGAGAGGTACAGAGGCATAATGAAGGAGAGTGAGACCAGTATCGACAATATGACGGTGACGGCGTTCAGCATAGCCATTGTGCTGAGGTGTATGAGGAGGTGAATTGAGATGTGAGATGCCATTGGAGGCAAGAAAAGAGCGTAAAGCTAGGAATTCACCGCCATTATCAGTATACAGAGTAATGATTTTAGCAGAGAAATATTTTTCAACAATGGATTTAAAGGTGGGGAAGGTTTGTAAGACATCAGATTTGCGGCGTAAAGGAAAAAAACCAAACATACTTAGAGAAATGATCAACAAAAATGACATAATATTTAAATCCTTCATTAGAAATAATTGGAGAGGTCCATACATCAGAAAAAATAAGCTCCAGCGGAGTAGTAGAAGATAAACTTGACTCAGAAAAAGGTAACTTTTGACACTTATGAAGCTTGCAAGATACACAAGCAAAATCAGACACACTACTGGACGCTATACTGCTAGAAGACACTAATGACGCAAGAATTTGGCTGACGGATGACCAAACCGAGAATGCCACAATGACACAGAGAGCTTTTGTGCCGTGAGGGCGGACGGTAGATTGGAAGCCGCCGGCCAGTAGTAGGCGTTGGCCCTACGTGGGCCGCTAACGAGTGTTGCCCCCGTGCGACGATCCTTCACCTGAAAATCAGTATCAGAGAAAATAACATTAACATTATTGTGACGACATAATTGGGCAACAGAGAACAAATTTTTACGCATATGTGCAACACAGAGAGCCCCAAGCAATAAAAGAGAGGAATAATTGTTAAGTTGTCCAGTATGTGTATTTAAACCTTCACCGTTACCAATAACCACATCATCGAAACCAGTGTAAGGACTGTGAAGAGACATGTTGGCAAGATCAGTGGATATGTGATGAGAGGCACCACCAGTCCAATCCAATCGGATGTAGAGGGAATTGTCGGAGAGTGATGCGCTGTGTAAGCAGCCGGATAAGGCGGCGGAGCATATGCTGGCCGCGATAGTGGCCCACCGTAAGGTGGCTGATTGGCGCCGGAGATGGGATAGGACGGACAACGGCACGCGAAGTGGCCAAATTCACTGCAGAGCTGACACTTCCCATTGTACCCGCGAGATTGGACATTGTTGGAGTAGCTACCGCGTCCGGAGGATGAACCACGGCCGCCACGGCCGCGCCCGCGGCCACCGGAATGGTTACGGACGAACTGCTGTCCGGCGACGAAGGCAGCCGACGGAGCCAAATTAGATGCGGTGGAGGAGGTCGGCGCACGAGCAGTAAGCTGAGCCTCCACGCTTAACAGCTTGTCATGTAATTCAGCAAAAGAGATGGGAGATTCACGGGCTTGGATGGCATGAGTGAGCTCCATATACTGATCATCAAGACCATTGAGAACCTTAATGACAAGATCCTCAGAATTAACAGTAACACCCAGGAGAGATAATTCATCCACAACCACGCGAATACCGTGCATAAAATCAGTAACAGATTTAGAACCTTTTACCGGATTATGGATCTGCTGTTTGAGAGGCATAATACGACCGCGAGAGGCAATGCCGTATGTGCGCGCGAGGATGTCACAGGCCTCTTTAGAGGTTTCCGCAGCGGCAATAAAGGAGATGATCGTCAGTGTGATCGACGAGATAATGGCACTGAGAATAAGATTGTCCTGACGAATCCAGTAAGGATATGCTGGATTGGGGGAAGTCACCTCCTTGTCGACGATAGTGGCTGGTGGACACGGCTTCGATCCGTCCAAGAAGCCGAGGAGGTCGTAACCCGTAAGAAGGGTTCGGAATTGGAATTTCCACGCCAGGTAATTAATGGAATCCAATTTGAGTCGGATATGAGCCGATGCATTGATGGCAATCGGCTGGAGAAGATCGTTTGATGCCGTAGCGGCCATGAAGCGCGAGGCAAAGGGGAGGAGGCGCTGATCGACGTCGAGAGAGGAGGCTGCCGGCTAGTGCAGCGGCGGCGCGGCAAGACGCCGGAGAGAGGCGGCTGACCATGAGGATCGGCGGCGCTGGAGGTAAGAGTTAGGGTTTCTTTGGCAATAAGCCACTGGCGTACATGTAGAGAGTTTTGGGAGAATTAATTTTCTCGTATTGCTCAGGAAAGTATATATACAAAGTTACAGAGAGGTATCAAATACTATCAACTATAGGACTGTACAATAATGAAAGACATCTACCAATAATAAAAAGATACACAAAAGATATACACAATATATCCTAATAAAATTCAGTCGTACAAATTGAGAAGACTTTGCCAAGATAATTGTACCTAATATTATGGGACAAATCTCTGTTTTTCGTTGTTCTCTAATGTTTTCTTCGTCTGACCCCTCTCTATTTGTGTTCTAATGAAGTATTTGTTCTACTGCTTTTCTTTAAATCGACCAGAACAGGAACTTCCACTATTTTTTAATAAAGTAAATATGCTACCACTTTACTGTAAAGTCTTCATATTCATGATCCATTTGCTGCGAACATTTTCCTTGATCCTCTTTATCTTTCTTTCCTTTTATAATGCTTCGTGAATATATCCAGTATCCTTCTGTAATCTGTTCTTTACTTAGCTTCACAAAATGAGTACATGTATTGGGATATTATGTGCAGAGATACGCCCAGAACTCTATCTTTGATGACGTTAAATGCTGCCCATATCTTGAATATGCTATTAGGTGGAAGTAGAGGTGTCAACCGGGCCGGGTTGACCCGGGACCGGCCCGGACCGAACCGGCAAAAACCGAGACCGGATCGGTTAGCAGGGGCCGGGCTGGGCTGGGTCCTAGGGGGTTGGTCTGTTAGGATTTTTTGATATTGGAACCGGACCGAACCGGCCCGGTATAGTTAACAGTACCGCGAACCGGTATGAACCGGCCCGGTTCAACGGCAATTTTTTTTTTTTGGTTTTTTGAATATGTGGGGCCCACATTACCGTTGGCCAACGGACAATTTTACAAAAATGGTCATTTTTTCATTATTTTTTTGTATTTATTAATTTACAATATTAACCCTTCTTAAAATCTATAAATCCCCTCATCTCTTCATCATTTCTTCACTCAAAATTCTTATCTCAATCTTAATTCTCAAATTATCAATCTATCTCTCTTCCCTTCAATTTGCAAGATTTCATATTTTATTTGTCACTCTTTTCCCGCAATTTGTCATTTCGGAATTTGAAGCTTGAATTGAAGTTCAAAATTGTTGTTCGTGGTAACACCGTATTTGCATAATCAAGTGCTCAATTTATTGTCGAATTCGGTGCACTCCCTCCAACTCTTTCTCTTATTTAATATTTTAATTGCATATTTAATTTTAGCTTATATTTTCATTTTTACAATATGTTTAATGATGCTAGTCCTGTAGCTTCTGGTAGTAATAGTAATGACCCGACTTCTAATCGTAAAATAAGAAGTTCGGTATGAAATTTTTTTGAAATAATAGAAGGTACTAATAGTGTTAAATGCAAATTTTGTAACGAAACTTTTCAACATTTGACCGAAGGAAATTTAGGAGGGACTGGAACACTTACAAGACATATGAGAGCTGTCTGAATGGGTCAATAATTTTTAAAAGTGGCCTTGATTTATTTTCAGACTTTCAGTTGGGAAGCAATGATTTGTACGTTTTAGTATGTTTCAGAGATTAGATTAGATAGATCGGAATGAAGAAATCAAGGAAAGGAAGATGTTGATAGCCCAGAAGACGAAGAACTTTAACTTGGAGATATTGATTATGATGAACTTGCTAAGGCGATGCAAAACATTTGAAATTACTACTTCACTAGTTTACTTGTTAGAAAAAATGTAAACATTTCATTTTCTACTTATTAATTTGAAATTGAGAAATAAAGTAGCACGCAATAAGTGCAACTTTTTTCCATCTTACTTGTATTCATTCAATTATTACAAAGTATTAATATAATTATAACTTAATAGTTATACTTAATTTCAAAAAAAATTGAAAATATACTAAACCCGGCCCGGCCCGGCCCGGACCCTTTCAACCCGTAACCCGTATGGTTCAATTTTAAACCGAACCAACCCGGCCCCTTAAAAATCCGTTACTGTTCAACCCGGCCCGGATCGGACCGGAACCCGGACGGGTCGAAAAAATCCAACCCGGCCCGGACCGGTTGAACCGTTAAACAGCTTTTGGTGGAAGTGCCTCTCTTTGTGAATGCCTTATTTTACAAATATTTTAGATACTTTTATGATAAATTAACACCTATTGCAGTGATTTATACTGCACAATGATGTAAACATATAGCAACCACAAGTAGGGGTGTTCAAAACCGATCCGAAACCGAAAACCGAACCGAACCGAAGCTTAATGGCTTAATGTTAACGGCTTAACGGACGGGGAACGGATTAAAATTTTTTTATTAACGGCTTATCGGATTGGGGGCGGATTATTCAATTTTCTTAACGGGTAATCCATTAACCCGTTAAGAATATATATATATATATATATATATAGATATATATATATATATATATATATATATATATATATATATATATATATATATATATATATATATATATATATATATATATATATATATATATATATATAATTTATTTTGCTGCCTCAGAAGATGAGCTGGGATTTATGAGCGAAAGAGCAAATCCTAGATATTTAAGCACTTGAACAAGTTACGTGTATGAGTCTTTTGCCATCAAGTAGACCAAATGCATGCACCGAATGAAATCAAACAGTTTGAGCATTACTCTGATTTCTGAAAAGGAAAAAACATTACATTTCTATACAGATAAAAAATATTATCAGGAGGACAACTGCTACACCAATAGCGAATAAGCATGAGTAACTAAGAATTGGAATAATAATATGGAGTTTTGACAATTTTCCAGCCATGGTAAATTTTACAGGGCAACAATAAATAGCTTCTCATCACACTAAGTAGATGTTCAACGCATACAAATTATAAGCACTAAAAGATCTCAACAGTTTGAGAACAAATAAACAGGTTCTATCTTTTCCAGACGGGAAAAAATAGTTGTACGAAAAGCATAAACGAGGACACAATCTGTTTCAACTTCTGGTAGCGTAAACTACTTTATATATTGAGAAACCCACTTAAAGCCATCACCATACCCCATTTTACGTACAATACTGCACATAAACACCTCCAAGGGACGAACACTAGAATCAGCAACACTCACCTTACCCTTGCCAGTAGTGATACCAGTCAAGCCAAGGTGATACCGCAGCTCATCTTCTGAGGCGTGAGCTACTGAGCTTGCAGCCTTGCATTATAAATTGAATGCAGTGTGCGGACAGAATACATTTGAGCCCTTAGGTATTAAACCGATAAACCGCCCAGTAACCGCCCGATAAGAGCTAACCCGATACCAATCCGCCCGATATCTTATCGGGTGGCTAACGGATGAATACATTTAAAAGCCGATAACCGTTAAGCCAAACCGTTAGAGTAAAAAGCCGCCCAATCCGCCCAATGAACACCCCTAACCACAAGAACCCTAATTGCACTTAATTTCGATTGTTATTTAAAGGTTTCAGCTGGATGATTCATCAACCAGGCTGGTGGCACCAAACTACAGATTACACAGACATAACCTTCAGCATCAAATTTATGGAGTTGTTCCAGAAAAAAAAAACATATACTCCATGAAACTAATGTTAAAAGTGAAAGATTTCCCATTCTAGCATTTTGGCAGGAGAGTCAAATTTTAGGCAATGAATAGATAAGATAAATAGAATTGATTTTAGTCATAGAATACCAAAAAGGAGTATATACAGCACAGGTTTGTCAAGTTGCTCCACACCAGCCATGAATCACCTCTAAGCGTCCATTAAAACCACCGTTAAAGTGCATCGACCCACCATGATAACAAATAAAGAGTATGCATATAAAAAACTCACTTAAAACTGCATCGCCGCTCCCTTGTATTTTGTGGTTGCTATCGAGAACTAAAGCTTAGACGTTGATTTACATATATATTATAGAAAGAAAGTTGATCGTTTCTAATTAGCATATCCAAATGTTTTCAGAGGAAAGAGATTTTTTGACTATCTTGAAATGGAAATCTGGAAGAATGTGTATCACATAGACATGATATATTACAAGTTCCAAGATGTATTTCCTTTAAATTCAACTTCAAAAAATAAATTTCTCTCACTGGGTAGTTTAGACTTTCATACTTTCCATTGACAGCTTGTTTTCCTACATATTGTCAAACTGAATCAATATTTTCCTTCCGTTTTACTTCTTCGTTCAGCAAGGAAGTAGCTTAAATTTATATGTTTGCAACATGCTAAACTGGAACTCCTTATCTTTGAGGCAGTGTGTGCTATTAAAATCTGATGCAACCAAAAGATAACATTATTATTCTGCACTAATCTCTTTCCTTGTTTATTTTTACCATGAATTCAACAATAAAAAGCAAAGCCTTGACTCCCATGCTTTTTAACAGAAATTAACAGAGAAAAGTGCTTAGTTCAGCTAGCAGGGAAAGAAACCTTATGTAACAACAAGATTACAACTTCAATCTATGCGGATTTACACAACAGTGATAGAATGTCCGCATGCCCTAAAGGGATCATCAACAACGCAAACGCTATTTACCAAAAAGATTCCGCACTACTTTTACCCATAATATCTTGAATTAATCAAGACGAAAGAGTTCCAAGAATTGAAAGCAAATGATAACTAAAGTTTAAGCAGCTTCATATCTGTCCATTTAAGCCTTCATATAGTTATTCTGTATACCAAAGAACATAGTTTGGAGATAAGAAAAATGTTTTTAAACAAATTCACAAACTTTTGTAGCCCATAAAATTCTTTTGCATGCCAACACCTTACTTATATTAGGAAGTATGATAATCTTGAACGGAATAAGAGACGATGGATTGAAATGCACTTACTTGGCCCATTGTCATCTGATCAAGCCGAAAGAGAGCATACACATTGCCTCTCGCCAAAGAGGTAATGTCACTATGTAGAGACAGTAAAATCACAAGTTTGTCATACTTAAAATAGAAAACCTTCAATGATGCTGAAAATGAAAAATCTCAAGCAATTACCATCAGAAGCTCATGAATTACCTCCGAGAGTACACATTTATAAGGGCTCCATCATCATCAAGGATAGGTATTGAACTTATCTGACCTGTCAGAGCAAGAGAAATCCAATTAATGCATTATATGCAGAAAAAGTAATAGAAAAAAATGCTTAGTGCAGCTAGCAGGAAAAGAAGAAGAGACGTGCAAGTAACATTATTTCCTAGTTTTCCCGGTGAATTTTATATAGTATGAAGATTTCAAGCGACAAAGACATTTTTCATATACCAGTTATTCGTGTTTCATAACTTCAAAAACTGAAATGGAAATGAATGAGGAGAACCTGTCCAGATTGGCAATCCCACACTCTTACTATCATGTCAGTACTCCCTGAATAAAGCTTATCCCAGCCTGATGCCAAAGCTATTCCTGTAACGACCTGTTTGCAAAAACCATTTAATTGGTAGCTGCACAAATCACTCTCATTTATGTGAATCAGTTCAAAGCCGTAAAGCTTTAATATGTTTCTAGTTATTCTCATCTCTCTCACACATACAGAAACACAAAAGGAATTCACTTCTGGAAGTGCAAGTAACATGATAGTCAACTGGACGCGAAGTTACTCCCTTCGTTCCAATGCATCTGCTATGAGAACCAACCATAAAGGTGATTAATTTGTAAAAAAGTCGATGCTTATCACACTAACTATATTTCAAACTAAAAAATTAATAGACCAATTACCAGTACACTGAAACATCCATAAGCTTATTTAATCCTATTACATTTGATGAAATTTCACAATGTCTGGTTGATGAATTAGCATATTATAACCAAATTCGTATATTAAATCCATTGCTTCTTCAAAAATTCAATGTAAGAAGTCTGTTAATCCATATTATGGCAAATCATGACATATCTATATTTGTACTATTTTTAAAAAAGTTAATTTATATACAGAATAGAGAAATAGTTAAATATATAAAAAAGAGCAGAAAAGTAAAGCGTACCTATTACATGCTTCAAATATGTTGTCAACATCTATTGCCGCACTTGGTTAATGAATCCCAGTAACAAAAGTTGTACTTAAAGCTCAAAAAAGATATTGATTATCTTTTGAGTGTCAGACTAAATTTCGAAAAACTTTTTTAAATACAACATTTGTAGCTTCAGTAGTTATATTCTCATCATCATCATAAACCAATATTTTTAATCCGTTTCTACTCGTCACTCGAGAAAGAGCAACATATAGTTGTCCATATGTAAACACTTGTTTTTTTAAAAATAATCTCACGTGAGACAATGAGTGTCCTTGGCTTTTGTTGATTGTCATGGCAAAAGACAAAATTATTGAAAATTGTCTTCGTTGGAACTTGAATGGAATTCTAGCATCAGATGGTGTCAATATCATTCTTGGAATAAACACGTTCTGTCCAACCATCTGTCCCGCTAAAACTTTTGCTTCAATAACTTGATTTCCAAGTTTAGTTATGATCAACCTTTTTCCATTACATAATCCTGCTGAATGATCAATATTTCTTAATAACATTACTGGAATACCAACCATTAGCGTAAGAGCATGATTTGGAACTCCAGAAAATTTAATTGTACCTAAGAAGCCAACAAATGTAAGCGTGTATATACTTTCCTCACTGTTTAATACAAGTAATGTCAAAAATCAGAATGCTACAGTTGTTGTATATCAATTATGAAGGCAACATTAGCAGAAACAAAGTTGAAAATTGCATGTATAAACGTAGTTTGTATATGTTCATTCGATTATCGTGTAACCAAATCGGCAAAAGTGATTTGAAGTTGGCTGGTCGGAATAAAAATCTGCAGCAAAAACAAATACTTTTCTTCTCTCTTCTTGCTTGATGAAAGTTCTATCAAAAATCACTCTTATGTGCTTAAGTCTTTCAAAGACTTATATCAATGAGCATATAATAATTCTCCAAGGTTATCCTATTTATAGATCATGAGTGATGCTTTCTCTTAAAACCAAAACCCACTCAAGATAGGAATAAGCAACGAATTCAATTTCGAATAGGAATGGAAACCAAAGAGAATAGGATTAGGCCATTGGGCCTTTGGCTGGACAACATGGGCATGATCCCAACAAACTCTAATTATTAGGTGTTTGTTCAAATTTTCTTACCATAATTGGTTTTCTTATCTGATGAAGAAAAGGACAACATATTTATCATAATTGGGTTTTTCTTTTCTTAGAGAAAAAATATAATTCTTTTATATTTGGTTAGCCATTTTTCTTGTAGAAAAAAATTTGGACTTCTATAAATTGAGGATCCTTCCTTCCCATTCAATAGCATGCACAATGTAACCGTAGGGGGCATTGAGATTCCATTGCATCGAGTTAGATGATATTTGTTTGATATCATGAATTTGTGTGGCCATACTTACAAAGTAATTGCTATCAGACTGTAGTAGATGAAATATGAAGTTGAAAAGGTTTTGAAAATATAAAGAACGTAAATCATGGAGTTGTAGATGTTTATATAAATTTGAGGTTTTTCAGTTGGAAGAGCACGTTTGAGACCACGAGCAGTCGTGGGATAATGGAGATTGCTTTTCATTTGAGATGCCAACTGTTTTGTTGGAATAATTGATATTATTCCTGCTTTTTAAAGAAAAATGTAGCTATTAAAAAGTGAAAAAAAGAAATTTCAAATTGTGGATGGTAGTTACGGAGTAAAATAGGGAACTTACAAAGTGGGAGGAACTTTTTCCTTGATTTTAATAACAACAAGTTTAATTAAAGGGAACAATTTCTTTAAATCAAAAATTGTGGGATGAATGTGGGAGTATTAACAGTTATGATTTTGTTAATTTGTAGGGAAGCATGTTCTTATGTTTTTAATAACAGTTGTGGATAAAAACGTGGGAGATTGGCAGTTGATGTGCATATTGGCTGGTTATTTCAATTTTTTTTGCTGATTTAGCTGATTTGTAGGTAGAAGAAAAAACTCCAACTTTTTTGGATAGTTGTCTTAATTTGTTACATGTGTTACCGTTAAGGGTGTGCCACTTGACAGCCTAATATTTTTTTGCTTGTGTTATTCTATATAGATAGATTCTATCACAACCAGAATAAATAACCAAGGCTCCGATACCATTTTTATGTCGAGGAAGAGGCAAACTTAATACTAAATAAGATAAAAAAATATCAAATTTTAACATGAAAAACCCTTCAAATCGAAAGTAAAAACTACGGAATTACAGAGATCTAAAACTTCACTATAATAATAAGAGGGTTACAAAAATTCTCCAAATTGGATAGACAACAAGTACCAAACACGGAGCAATAAGAGCAACAACAAATCAATTAAAGAAAGAGGAGAATCCACAAAAATGAAGCTGATATTCTAGGCTCGAAATCAGATTCTACAGGCCTCCAAATCTGATCTCCATCGTTCAAATCAAAGACCAACATGTTAAGAACATTCAGTCATAATTTCAACCTGAACCAACCTTTAACAAATCCACAAAAATGATTTGAAGTTGACTGGTCGTAATAAAGTCTGCAGCAAAAACAAATACTTTCCTTATCTCTTCTCTCTTCTCTATACTCGCTTCTTTCTTGATGAAAGTTTTATCAAAAATCACTCTTATGTGCTTAAGTCTTTCAAACACTTATATCAATGAGCATAGAATAATTCTCCATGGTTGTCCTATTTATAGATCATGAGTGATGCTTTCTCTTAAAACCAAAACCCACTCAAGATAAGACTAAGCAACGAATTCAATTCCGAATAGGAATGGAAACCAAAGAGAATAGGATTAGGCCATTGGGCCTTTGGCTGTACAATATGGGCACGATCCCAACAAACTCTAATTATTAGGTGTTTGTTCATATTTTCTTACCATAATTTGTTTTATTATCTCATGAATAAAAGGACAACATATCTATCATAATTGGGTTTTCTTTTTTTAGAGGAAAAATATAATTCTTCTATATTTGGTTAGTCATTTTTCTTGTAGGAAAAAATTTGGACTTCTATAAATTGAGGATCCTTCCTTCTCATTCAATAACATGCACAATGTAACCATAGGGGGCTTCGAGATTCCATTGCATCGAATTAAATGATATTTGTTTGATATCATGAATTTGTGTGGCTGAACTTACAGAGTAATTGCTATCAGACTGTAGTAGATGAAATATGAAGTTGAAAATGTTTTGAAAATATAAAGAACGTAAATCATGGAGTTGTAGATGATTATATAGATTTGAGATTTTTCAGTTGGAAGAGCACATTTGAGACCACGAGCAGTCGTGGGATAATGGAGATTGTTTTGCATTTGAGATGCCAACTGTTTTGTTGGAATAATTGATATTGTTCCTGCTTTTTAAAGAAAAACGTAGCAATTAAAAAGTTAAAAAAAAATAAATTGCAAATTGTGGATGGTAGTTACGGAGTAAAATAAGGAACTTACAAAGTGGGAGGAATCTTTTCCTTGATTTTAATAAATGCAAGTTTAATTAAAGGGAACAATTTCCAAAAATCAAAAATCATGGGATGAATGTGAGAGTATTAACAGTTTTGATTTTGCTAATTTGTAGGGAAGCATGTTCTTATGTTTTTAATAACAGTTATGGTTAAAAACGTGGGAGGATTGGCAGTTGATGTGCATATTGGATGGTTTTTCAATTTTTTGCTGAATTAGCTGATTTGTAGGTAGAAGAAAAAACTCCAACTTTTTTGAATAGTTGTCTTAATTTGTTACATGTGTTACCATTAAGGGTGTGCCACTTGTCAGCCTAATATTGTTTTGCTTGTGTTGTTCTATATAGATAGATTCTGCCACAACCATAATAAATAACCAATGCTCTGATACCATTGTTATGTCGAGGAAGAGGCAAACATAAAATTAAAGAAGATAAAAAAAATATCAAATTTTAACATGAAAAACCCTTCAAATCGAAAGCAAAAACTACGGAATTATAGAGATCTAAAAAACTTCACTATAATAATATGAGGGTTACAAAGATTCTCCAAATTGGATACACAACAAGTGCCAAACACGGAGCAATAAGAGCAACAACAAATCAATTAAAGAAAGAGGAGAATCCACAAAAATGAAACTGATATTCTAGGCTCGAAATCAGATGCTACAAGCCTCCAAATCTGATCTCCATCATTCAAATCAAAGACCAACATGTTAAGAACATTCAGTCATAATTTCAACCTGATTCAACATTTAACAAATCGGCAAAAGTGATTTGAAGTTGGCTGGTCGGAATAAAAATCTGCAGTAAAAATAGATACTTTTCTTCTCTCTTCTCTCTTCTTTCTTGATGAAAGTTCTATCAAAAATCACTCTTATGTGCTTAAGTCTTTCAAAGAGTTATTTCAATATAGAATAATTCTCCAAGGTTGTCCTATTTATAGATCATGAGTGATGTTTTCTCTTAAAACCAAAACCCACTCAAGATAGGAATAAGCACCGAATTTAATTCCGAATAGGAATGGAAACGAAAGAGAATAGGATTAGGCCATTGGGCCTTTGGATGTACAACCTGGGCATAATCCCAACAAACTCTAATTATTATGTCTTTGTTTAAATTTTCTTACCATAATTGGTTTTCTTATCTCATGAAGAAAATGACAACATATTTATCATAATTGAGGTTTTCTTTTCTTAGAGGAAAAATATAATTCTTCTATATTTGGTTAGTCATTTTTCTTGTAGGAAAAAATTTGGACTTCTATAAATTGAGGATCCTTCCTTCTCATTCAATAGCATGCACAATGTAACTGTAGGCGACTTGAGAATAGTGTTTAGGGGAAGAACTTTACGGGACAAGTTAGTGTATCACTTATGTTTGTCTCTTTGTGTGGTTGTTCTCTCGATATTTTATACTCTCTTTTTATGTAGTGGATTGCTCATCTCCGTTATGGATGTAGGTCAACGGACCGATCCACATCAAATGTTTGTATCTCTTTTGGTATTTTTTTCTTTGTTATATGATTTATCATCATTCAAGGTTTGTTGTGTTTGCTTCCGCGTGAAACTTGATCTTTCGGTCTTAACAAGTGGTATCAGAGAGCGGCTCAAGACAGGTTCATCTTGGCTGGTTTAGTTATAGCCGTAGCCGCAACCTATTTGAAGGTAATTATATTTTTTGTCTGAAAATTTTGACCGGTGTGCTACGCACGTTGAGTCAAACTTTATAGTAGAGATTTGGAGATGCGACATGCTGAAGGCTATATGAAGAAGGCGGATCATGTTTATTTTGTTAGAAAATTTAGGTCAAGGGGGGAGAATTATTAGGTGTTTTTCTAGATTTTCTTACCATAATTGGTTTTCCTATCTCATGAAGGAAATGACAACATATTTATCATAATTGAGTTTCTTTTCTTAGAGGAAAAATATAATTATTCTTTATTTGGCTAGTCCTTTTTCTTGTAGGAAAAAGTTTGTACTTCTATAAATTGAGGGTCTTTCCTTCTCATTCTATAGTATCCACAATGTAGCCATATGAACTTTACGGGACAAGTTAGTATGTCACTTGTCTTTTTGCCTCTTCGTGAGGTTGTTCTCTCAACATTATGTACTCTCTTTTTATATAGTGGACTGCTCATTTCCATTATGGACGTATGTCAATTGACCGAATCATATTAAATATTTGTATCTCGTTTGATATATTTGTCTTTGTTATATAATTTATTTATGTTATTAGCTTTCGCATAAAACCTAATTCTTTTCGTCCTAACATTACGGAGGCAGTAGGAATCCATCACCAAAGGTTATGGTCCTAGTTAATTAAAGGTTGTTAGATATAAATTTACCATAAAAAATTATGATAGGATGATACGTATGTCATACATTTTAAATATGTCTAAGGTTGAAACCTTTGATATGGAATTGCCTTTTGGTAAATGGTAAAGAACATTTTATTACATATTGAATATTTTTTGTGCGAATTAATTTAGGATCTGTTTATTTATAGATTTTTTTTAAAAAAACCATATTTGTCCATGTTTTATAAGTTTTTGAGATGTTTCGAAAAAGAATTTTCCAAAAATTTCGAAAACTTTTTTTCACTCATAAAATAGCAATACTTTTACGAGTGAAATGCAAATGAACATACTTTCAAATTCTAATTTATTTTTCAACTTAATTTTAAATATTTGTATTATTTTTTTTAAAAAAATTCAATTTTTAAGGTCCAAAATACCGAATAGGAAAAAAATAAACGCAAGCCCCACTACATCCAAGAAACCTGGTTTGTTCGAATTTTCGTCTGTTCTCTGTTTGTGCATACTAACGTTTCAGACAAAACGCCCTGCAAGATCCATCCCCCCTCCCCCCTAACTCCAACCCCAAGGTGATCTCATCTACATCAATATTATAAAAATCCCCTCTTCCATTTTCTCTGTCTAAAATTCTTGTTAATATAAACTCTTCTTAAAGAATCTTGAAACCTTAAAAACCAAAAAAAGGAAAAGAGTTCCAAAAAAATGGTGAACATTAAAGGAGGAACAAGACCACCATGGGTAGGATTAGGAGCTGCAGTTTGGTTGCAAATAGCTTCTGGAAATGCATATAATTTCCCCCTTTATTCTCATTCATTAAAATCAGTTCTTGGTTTTAATCAACAGCAGCTTACTATGGTTGGAGTTGCAAATGATATAGGAGAAAATGTTGGACTTATTCCTGGACTTGTTTGTAATAAGTTCCCACCTTGGGTTGTTCTTTTGATTGGTTCTTTTGCCTGTTTCTTTGGTTATGGTGTTCTTTGGCTTGCACTTAGTCAAACTGTTCAGAACTTGCCTTATTGGCTGGTAAAGTTTCTTCCTTTTTTATGTTTATGTGTTAAAGATCTAATCTTGGGCTGATGTTTATTGCAATCTTGTTTCTTGTTGTGGGATGATTGGATTAGCTAAGGAATTTACTGTCTAACTCTTTGTTTTAGTGAAATCCAAAAATTTTGGGGAAAAAAGATTGGTTTGGTGCATCTCCATGTGGTTTGTGTTTGGTTGTAATTGCAAAGAGATCATTGGCCAGCCCGATGCACTAAGCTCCCGATAAGGGTCTATTGTACGTAGTCTTAACCTTTCTGGAAGAGGTTATTTCCACAGCTCGAACCGGTCACATGACAACAACTTTACTAGTTACGGCCAAGACTTCCCTTGCAAAGAGATCATTATAAATATAAAAATTCTTTAAAAGATCAGTTTTTGTGAGTAGTGATTGCTCCAAAGTTGATGCATGTTTCTTGACTGCATAACTGATTTGTGTGGTTTACAGTGACTTTCATAGCTGAGGTGATTTGTTTGCAGAAGTTTTTAGCAGCAACTACCCTATTTAGCTTATCTGAGAGTAAAGCCTCTTCAATTTCAGTTCAACTATCAGGATTATGCTTGACATGAAAGAAAATTAGCTTATATTTTCTGAGGAAGAAGTGTTTAGGTTGCATGGCTAAAAAATAGCTCATTTGTTATTACATTGATTCAAGGGCCGAGCTAGAAACCCTGCTACGGGTTCAGCCGAACTGAGTAATTTGTGCTCAAACAGTGTGTTTGGTTAAGAAATTCATTAAATAGATACAAATATTTATTTAGAACCAGTTATTAGCCTTTAAAGTCATCATTTTAAAATCCAAAACCCATAGAGTTCAAAATCTTGGCTCCGCCCCCGCATTGATCATGTAACTAGTAGTGCTTGACCACCCTTTACTCAGAAGATCTTGGGCACTACTAACAATTGAGAAGCTGTCCCAGTATATCTTTTATCTTTTCTTCTTAGAAGCTGAATCCTTTTCCTTCGATCTTGCTTTTTCTGATTGGATTGGTATGGCTGTCAATTTTGCTAGTGGAGGCTCGGCATTTATCTCTGCTTTCCTTGGCTTAATTCATAGTAACGTAATGGTTTTCCCAGCTCTGATTTGTTCCATTTGTCCTTTTAGTTGTTCACTGCTGCTTCGCGAAGTCATACCCTCTAATGCCCATTGATCATTTTCCCTTTTATAGTTTCCTAATGTTCCCATTTTTGTTGCTTGTATCTTCTTTGACACTACTTATGATTCCAAGAGTTAATGTAATTATCTTAGGTATTTGGTTTCTCGTTTCTTTTAATTGAACAATATACTGTGCTTTGTTGTTTGGCAGTTATGGATTGCACTTTGTGTTGCCACGAATAGCAGTGCTTGGTTCAGCACAACTGTTCTTGTGACTAATATGAGAAACTTTCCACTTAGCCGGGGTACTGTTGCTGGGGTTCTTAAAGGCTACGGAGGGCTAAGCGCTGCAGTGTATACGGAAGTCTACAGTGCATTGCTTCGCAATTCTTCTTCTAAGCTCTTGCTCTTCCTTGCGCTAGGGGTTCCTACGCTAAGTTTATTGATGATGTACTTTATTAGGCCTTGTACTCCATCTTTAGGCGATGATTCTGCAGAGTCATACCACTTTTTGTTTGTTCAAGTAGCTAGCATTGTGCTCGGTGTCTATGTATTAACAACAACAATTTTGGAAGATATATTTTCTTTAAATGTCCTTGTTTCTTATACTTTTCTCGTTATCATGGTGCTCCTTCTAATGGCTCCACTAGCCATTCCTTTGAAGATGACCTTTTACCCCTCAAACCGCGGCAAGATGACCGATGTATCAGACCAAGACAATGTCAGCGCAGATAAATCACAACCCTTGTTAACACCATCATCGTCATCAGCAAACCTAGGAAGCTTTAACGAGGCAGACGAAATCTCCGAAGTGGATATGCTTCTGGCTGAAGGGGAAGGTGCGGTGAAGAAAAAGAGGAGGCCAAGAAGAGGCGAAGATTTCAAGTTCAAAGAAGCTTTGGTCAAGGCAGATTTCTGGCTTTTGTTTTTGGTTTACTTTTTTGGTGTGGGTTCTGGCGTTACCGTTCTCAATAATCTAGCACAGATTGGAATAGCTCAAGGTCTTCATGATACAAAGATTCTGTTATCGCTCTTCAGTTTCTGCAACTTCGTGGGTCGTCTTGGTGGAGGAGTTGTGTCAGAATATTTTGTCAGGTATGATCCTTGAGCCTCTTAGCTATTATTTCTGTTAATCCCCTCTTATTTGACTTATTAATTTTGAATCAATGGGAATATGAAGCAGAAAGGAACATGATAATAGGTTGTTTCTTCACTTAAAACTTAACCAAAAGTAATTAATTAAGCAGTTATTGCTACTGATTAACTTTATGATTTAGCCGATAAAATTGAAAGGATAAATGTATTTTTGATAATCGTGGTATTTGGGCTAGCTTGCGTGTACCTCGATTAATTCCACGGGATACCTGCCTCCTCCACCAGTAACGGGTACCGGGTAACTCTATCCACCCAAGGATTGGACAGATCAGAAGAAATCATCTAGTGTTTGTTTACATCTCCACTCGGATTTGAACTTAAGTTGCTCGGACACAGGTATGGGTGTCCGACACGGGTGTGGATCTAGAGGTCGGATTCTTCGAGATGTAAATTTTAATATTCGGGGATACAGATTCTAGTACGGATACGGGTGTAGAGACCTGGCTAAAAATAATTCAAAACAATAAAAATATAAAAATATCTCTAAATTATGGGAATTTTTTTGGAATACTTACGTATAGCTTGTAAAGTGTGGATCTCTTTTTTATTCTCAAGTTGTAGATAGGTAAATGATTGATTTCCTAGGTAAGTTATGCTATTTTTTTCAGATTTAGCCTAGTTTTGGTTATGATTTAGGGAATCAAATTGCATCTCGTCTCGAATTTTTCAGTCCATCGGGGTCAAAGTACTCGAAATTGTTTGACCATATCCGGCACGGATCCCATACCTATAGACACACTCATACTAGTGTCGTGTCGACAAGGTGCGGCACCTAAACTGCCATGTCGGAGCAACTTAGATTTGAACCTGAGGCCGCATGGTTCTCACAACTTCATTGACCACTAGGCCACACCCATTCTCACAACTTCATTGACCACTAGGCCATACCCTTAGGTGCACGGACAATGTTTTTATCTGAAGTATTTGCAGAAGAATTGTCAAAAAGGGTAGTTAAAAGAAATTTATGGATGAGATAACTTGTTGAAGATACTAAGGATTCTCATCAGGAATAATTAGACTGCTTGTTTCAGTTATAATGTTTCGCTGACATGATACTAGCCTGATCTAATTGCTTGTTGTTCAACTTACAATGCAGGTTAAAAGCAGTACCTAGAACAGTTTGGATGACATGCACACAAGTAGTAATGATCATTACCTACCTTCTGTTTGCGTCTGCACTTAATGGTACCTTGTATGCAGCGACAGCGTTACTAGGAGTCTGCTACGGTGTTCAATTTACAACAATGGTCCCAACATCTTCTGAGCTGTTTGGTCTCAAGCATTTCGGTATGATTTTCAATTTCATGTCATTGGGGAATCCTTTAGGTGCTTATCTCTTCTCCGGTCTCCTTGCCGGATTTCTCTACGATAACGAGGCAGCAAAGCAGCATTCTGCTACTTGCTTGGGTCCTAATTGCTTTAGAGTCACCTTCCTGATTCTCGCTGGAGTATGTGGTATTGGCACCATGCTTAGTATTGTTCTTACCATGAGAATAAAACCTGTTTACCAAATGCTTTATTCTGGAGGATCCTTTCGGCTACCTCAAAATTCAAATCATTGAGGTATCTTGAAAAAGCATGACCAATTTCATGTGCTAATATTCTAAACGAGAGCACATTAATCAGTACTTAATTGCCTGTGAGTTCAAATTTTAGATAGCATCGACCTGTTTCAGTTGTTAAAATGATATGTTTGAAAATTGTTGTGATCTGTAAGATATGTTTGAGAAATTTTAGCTGTTGTTAGGTTGTGTCCACAGTGAAGCATCTTGTGCAATAGATGCTTAAGCTACTGAGTGTAACTAGTTACTGAGCTGTAACACTTGATACATCGAGCTATAGTATGAAATAGTGTCCTTTCATCTACTTTGTATCATTGTCTCCTTTAGACTGAAATAAATGCTATAACAACTGTTTTGATGATTTAATGCGTTATAGCTAAGTGTATGGTTATTCTTAAGAACTAGTACTGTGTTGTATACTGCTACAGTTATCGGAGCTAATCTGAGATTTGGTTATCAACATAAATCTGAAACATTATTATGGAAGCATAGTTATATACGGTTGGACCTCTCTATAACAACATCCTTATATAACAACACTTCTCTATAAAAGCCAAAACTTTTCGGAACCAAATCTCATGTTCTATTATGATATATGTTTTCTATAACAGCAATTCGCTATAACATCCAAAAATATTTGAAACCAACGAGGCTGTTATAGAGAAGTATCCAAAAATATTCGAAACAAACGAGGCTGGTATAGATAGGTTTGACTGTAGATCTTATTATAGCCTGACCTTCAGCAAATTTCAGAAAGTCTATAGTTGTGCTGGTGATCTGAATTTGTTTAGGTTATCTTACTTTAATTCTCAGCTAGCAGTGATCTTTGAAATGGAATAATTTCAAGTGTTGTGATTACTACTTTCTAATGGCCTATCCTTGTGTATAAGATCAATTCTGGTGAAGTTGTGCAAATAGCGGATCCATGAATTTCACTAAGAGGTGTCAAAATATAAAGAAGTAAAACACCAAGGAGATTCAACATATAGTATATATTCATAATAAATTTTTGACCTAGCTATACAGTATAATTTTCTAGCGCACCCCTTAGCCTAAGGTGGCTCTGCCACTGAGTTGTAGTACCATGGAATGATATGAGACCTGTCTTTCTCAGTATCGAAAAAGTATTGCATGTGAAGATCATTATCATTTATCAAGTCCCACCATCATGCCATGGTTGCAGATTAAACTCCCCGCAATAAGCGTAAAGTGTAACCCCAAAACCGCATATCTTCAAGGTCCTGCATTTGACCTTTTGTGCCTTTCCTGATAGGAAGACATGGGTCTTATATACATAACATTACATGAGTGAAGAAGAAAGGAATTGGTGTAGAGATTCCTTTTATCTGCTGATAGATTTGATTTTTTGCTGCTAGTCTTTTATTGCATATATTTGGTAGCTCTCTAGTGAAAAAACCAGTGGTAGTAGATCTGCGCCAAAATACATAAGTTCCCCCTTAAACTTGTCCTGAAAACTCGATTGCACACTTTAACTTTACGAGCGTTTATTTCTGATATGGCTCTAACATGGCATTGTGTGGCAATGACGTGGCACGTGTGTAAATCACCCCACGATATGAGACTGGTACTGCAATCTTAGGGTGACATTTATTTCACTTCAAATAAGAATAAGGGGGGACTTGTGTATTTTTCCTAGATCTGCCTTGCGTAAAATTTCATTTTTTTGTGTCCAATATGGACCAACCATCATACATAATTGATACTTAGCTTAATTCAAGACTTTCAAGTACACAAATGCAGAAAAGAAGGTTACAACAGAACAAGGAATGTTGAGACAGCAACCCCCATGCCTGTTCCATACCTTAAAGTAAATTCTTCCTTTTTGCTGCTAAAACCAAACCAAACCAAACCAAAACTGATATCTACTAAAAACATTGTACTAACCTAGGATTCTGTAATCTGCAGCTAATCTAACAGATGATAGCTTCATATGAGTTGTCAAGTCGGCTTCATATCTTGAAACATTAAAGACCATTGCGAGTAAACCCCATCATCAGCTGGTACCATTTCTTGATTGTAGTGATTAAGCCTTGGACTCATGCCTTTTGCATCCAATGGCCCAGATTTATTGCTTCTGCTTGGATAAACAGCACTATTTTGGTACCTTCTGTCCAATGGGCCAGACTTCATTGGACTCCTATTAGGGTACATCAGTTTTTCTTGAATTTTCCCATCCAAAGGACCTGAGACACTCAGATTCCTACTTGTAACCATCAGTTTGTCTTGCATTCTTCTGTCTAGTGGTCCTGACTTCATCGTGTTTCTGGTTGGGACTATGGCTCTCTCTTGCCTTTGTTCCTTCGAGCTCTCAAGCTTCTTTAGTGCTCCGGTCCACTGTGTTCGGTAAGGTTTGAGCTCAGATAGAGCGAGATGAGTCGAGGTTCTGTGAAAACTGAGCTTGTTGATGTTCTTGGAAATGAGCTTCTTCGTTTTGTTGATTGCCAAAACAAGTCTTGAGAGGCCATTTGATGTGGTTCCTCCTTCCTTCCTTGCCAATTTGAGAATCTCTAGTCTGTGTTTGGCTATAATTATGCCCATGCTTTGTAGGAACTCATGGTTGAAGTAAGTTAAATCCTCTTTGTGAATCTCATTTCTGCTGAAAATAAGACCATACTCATAGACATGTGTTTGATCAAGAGTAGTTTTGGATAACCAAGAATACCAATCCATGGTTTCTTTGGTTAAAAAACATGCAAGATGGTTTTTTTTTATGTTTGCTAGTAAGTGTGGACTAATAATGAGACATATTACATATATGAAGCAACTTCTAGCCCCACCACCCACCCCCAACAAAACACCCCCCTCCAGCACCCAGGGGTGGATCCATCTTACCTACGGGCTCATGTGAACCCAGGAGCTTATGTCCAAACAGTGTGAATGTGTTCCAAACTAAACATCTATAAATGTTTGAATGTGAACCCAGTTACTATGAATTTGTTCAAGGTCGCTGCAGAAACCCATAAACAATTAAATCCTGGATCCACCTGGCCCCCACAAAAAGTTTTAAAAAAAAATATTAAAAGCTCACTTGTCCGTCCTCACTAAAAAGACAAAAGGAGTAGGGGGGAGGTGGAAAAGGTCAAGAGTAAGTAAATGAGCTCGAAAAGGAAACTAAATGCAACTAATGTGGTAGTTAAGATGATAGGGTAGCTAAATCAATTTATGTCATAAATTTCAATAGGTTGTTGGTTAATCAGCTTGAAAATTAGGCATTTTGACCTTTTCAAAATGGGTTTTAATAAGTCATTTAAGTGTGTAGTTGTGAATTCAATCGCCTATCTTCTTCTAGAATTTAGTTCATATATATCCCAATTCATCCAGTTGTTGCTTAAATTGCATCAACAAATAGCATAAACTGGCCAAAAACTTAAACATCATCTAAGACTTGACATGTACAAATTGAGTATTATGAGGGGTTGACATCTCTATATGTAATTAGAATTATCCTAAAATACAAGGTCTATTATTTTATTTTTTTTATGAAGAAAAAATTACGCGGAGAAAATCTATGGTGTAGCCCAACAATCGATGGGCGGCTTAAAAATGGTAGGAGATCATAATTCACAGATTTCCTACCATCTGTATGAGTCTTAGTGGAGTCAACTAATACTAATGCTGGTGGGAGATATCAGGTATTTAGTAAAATTGTCCAAGTGGGACGACTTATACATATATATATATATATTTGTTAAGTGCTAACAACCACATGCCCATACCTACAAAGGAGTTGTTTTATTCAAAGGGCAAATATTTACTTCTCACATGGCCAGCCTTCAAGATTGTCCTCACAACCCACATTCAATTTCTCAAAAGGCAAGACCAAACTCCACTAGCCTGATTATGACATTGAAGACCTTTTCTTCTTCTTTTTGAGCAAAATCCATCCCCCTTTTCTAATCTTGGCTTATATATGAATCTTGTTGCAAACTTAGAAAATTTATTTTCTTATTTCACTTTGAACAAATGAATCCAATAAAACAACCAAGAAAAGAAGAAAACTTATATCATCTGAATAAGGGAAATTGAGGAATGAATTATGGACCTTGAATTGAAGTTGTAGTCTAATGGTTATAAGTGTACGGTTATTGTTGGACTAAAATGACTCAAAAATATTTTTAACATGGTGTAATATTGTCTGTTTTGGGTTACCCCCATACAATTTTCCGCAAAAGAACTCATAACCATTAAGAGTATTCAACTATTATAAGTAGCTTCTTTTTCTTTTCTACTTTCCACGGGGAATTTTGTTTACAAACTTAACAATCTCTTCCTTTAACTAAGTTCCACATGACCCACCACCATTCATAGGCTAATTTGGAATTTAACTGTGTGTCACTCACATGATCTTGAGAATTTACGTTCTTTGTAGCCCAAAGGCTTTGTATGGATATTCAAAGCTACGGGTAAAGGTCGTAAACCCTATAGGCGGGCAAAGCCACTAAGTAGGCTCTGAGGGATTTTGTTCATACACACCCAATAATCTCTTCCTTGAAATAAGTTCCACATGACCTAACACTATTCATGGGCTAATTTGGATATTAAATGTGTGATACTCACATGATCTTGAGAATTTATGTTCGTTGTAGCCCAAAGGTTGTGCATGGATCTTTAAGTTACCAGTAAAGGTCGTAAACCCCGTAGGCGGGAAAAGCCCCTAAGCCGGGCCCTCACGCCACATCGCCATCTCCGTAGCTCTACGTAAATTATTGACTCTGATACAAGTTGTTGGACTAAAACGACTCAAAAATACTCTTAACATTGTGTGGTATTGTCCACTTTGGATCATACCTGCATAGTTTTTCCCAAAAGGCCTCATACTAGTAAGAGCATCAAACTCTTTATAAGTAGTTTTTCTTTTCTTTTTATTTGTGATTTTGGGCACAGTTATATCTTATAGAAGGTGTGTGTATGCTCCAAATTACATCACAATTGTCTCGTTCATTTTTTTTTTTTTTTTATTTTCTCCTTCCCCTAATCATGGTTAACACAAGTAAAAAAATAATATATATAACCATAGAGTGCTAGTGTTTGAGTTTGACTTCTAACCATAATGCTCTTTCAATACTTGGGTCAGTTATGGGTCCATTAGAACTTTTTTCTAAGAGTTTTTAAAGTGAGAGCATGCTATTCCAAAGAATATTAATATGTATTAGTTATGATTTATTTGGTATAAATGTTATACGACCAAACACTCTCACAAAATGCCACTTAAATTCAAGTTTCACATGGGCACTCTTTCTGTCATTTTCTAATATTTTTTTGCAGACATGAATGGGGACCTTGACAAGGAAAGGAAAGAAAAAGAAGATGAGATAAGAGTCCTTAAGAAATTGTAGTCATCTACTTCTTGAGTTTGCTCACATTATTGGTCTCAAATTCGATGAATTCACATTATCGGCCATAAGTCCGAATATAGTAGGCAAACAACTAATATTAAACTAGTCGAAGTCATAATAAAAGAATTTGTATGAAGAACCACGGTAGACAAGAGTAAACAACCCCCACTTCCAACCGAGAGGTTGTGAGTTCGAGTCTCCCCAAGAGCAAGGTGGGAAGTTCTTGGAGGGAAGGATGTCGGGGGTCTATTTGGAAACAGCCTCTCTACCCCAGTGTAGAGGTAAGGTCTGCGTACATTCTACCCTCCCCAAACCCCAATATGTGAGATTACACTGGATAGTTATTGTTGTATGAAGAACCACGGTCAGTAAGAATTCATATACCCAGAAACATAACTACGAGGTTCAATTGAATCTCCTTTATCAGTACAAAAAGTGTAAAAACAAGAATTTTTGTATATCTAGAAACTATTAAATCCCCTTGACATAGGTCCATATATGATAAGCGTGACACTTTCATATTATTTATAATCTCCTTATTCAAATTCCTAGTTCTGCTATTACATATAGTATCTCAATTTGCTTGAGATTAACGCATAATAGTAGTCGTTGTAATAATAGTCACTAAGACTAAATGTACTTTCCATTAAGGAATGAATGAGGTCTATCCATCCTTAATCATAGGTCTCGGATTCGAACCATAGTAATATAGAAATGTGAATTAGTCGGACCAATGAATATGAATACCAAATGATTATACTAAAGAAAATAGGAATTTGTACCTCCTATAGCAAAGGTCAATACCTTATTTGTTTCAAATAAATACCATTTAAACAATTATATTCTATAGATACCTTTTAATGTTTATAGCAAAATATCTAATATTGGTTACCTCCTACCCCTAAGCCAATAAGTACGCTATTCAGTTACACTATTTTCTTTCTCTCTCTACTTTGGTACATGCCGGTGAGGGAGAGACAAATTTAAACCCTAACCCAGCCACTACATACGCTACGAGAGTGCTCACAAACAAACCTGCTCAAAATCCATCAAAAACAATTCTTAAACCTATTGAAATAGTTCATGGAAAACCTACTGTTGTGTTTATTATGGAGGAACTTGGAAAGTTTACTGTTGAAGAAGGCCTACATCAGGCTCTAGCATTAACATTTTCGTTTGAGAGATTGGAGATGAATGAACTTCGAAAGTTCTTGCCAAAACTGCTTGGAACTCAAGGTCGTAGCTTGATTGGGTGGTTAGCGAGAAGGCACATCCTCATCAGGTTTGATTTATATGAAGATTATGTTGTTGCTGCTTCAGAAGTTGTAATCATCTGCTCGTTAATGGTGGTTAACAGCTCGTTATTCTGCTACCATTGCTCGACGGCGGATTTGCCGGAAATTAGGGTTTGTTCTTGAATAAAGTCGACGGAGTTTGAGGCTAAGCAACTTGATTTTCTGTTAATATATTTCAATGTATTTTCAACGAATCATGCTGTATTTTCATGTATTTCATTATATTCATTGTATTTTTTTATTGTAATTCAATGTATCTCGTTGTATTCCATATATTTCATTCTGTTCACTGCCTTTTTTCATTATATTTCTATGTATCCCGCTATATTTTATGTATTTCATTGTATTCACTGTCTCGCTATATGTCATGAATGTATTCATATATTTTTTTAATTAATATAATTTATGTATGCAAATATATTATCTAATTTTCTGAAGATTGCTATATTTCTGGGGTATTTTTCGGTTGAGAACCTTCTTTGCAACCCGAAATACAAATTTTATGTGTTATAATTAAGTTTGTTGAGTTATATTAGGAGTCTATTATGTTAATTGATACTTTTTAAAAATAGTGTAATCCTAATACAGTCGAATACAATAATTTGTCCAGTTGTAATCTGATGTCACGCCATGAATACAGTCGAATACACTCGAATACATGTATAGATGGACTTCCCTGATTCTTATTTTTGCTATTGTATTCATTAATAGAGTAACTTAAATACATCTAATTCATCTTATAACAACAGAAAAGGTATCTACAATCCGTAATATAGCAAATGGTATCTATAAATAGCTAATTACCACAAAAAGATAGCGCTTTATGAAAATTTCTCAAGAAAATAAAGTCAATCCCAATAATACAATTCACAAAATATTATTTGGTTCCAAATACCAAATCAATTAGCCATTAGTTGCTCATCTTTAATATTTTCTCAGTTATTAGACTATAAGTTAGCTCTTCTAGGCGAGCTTGCTCACATCGCTGGCCCCAAGCTCGAATAAAAGAGGATTGCAATAGTCTGGCAACCAGCAAAAACTAACCAATTTCATAATGAATCCCCATATTATAGATGTTTAACTGAAGTAACATAGTCAGTAAGGATTCAATATTATTGGTTATAACTCTTGCAAATGTTAATGGATTGGATTAAAAGTAAGGCTAACAATCCTGGACTGGCCCGGGACCTCGGCCCCTGTGGATTCTAGGCTTAAATGGTCCTAATTAAGACCTGGATTGTGGGGAGGGGGTGGGTCGGTCCTTAGATTGAGGCCCGCGAGACCGGGACCGAACCGGTCCTGGCGGGCCTAAACAGTCCCAACGATCCATTTTTTTTTAAAAAAAAAAGACTGTTTGTTAGGACATTTAAATTATAGTCGTTTCCTCTGCCAAAAATAGTCATTGGCTATTTACAAATAGCCATTTAACCCTCTCAACTTTGTTTTAACCACAAACATTTTATAATTATACTTTTTTCTATTTCAATTATAAATACCCTCTCATTCCTTTATTTTTCTCACAAATTATCAATATCTCTCTAATTTTCTTCTATAATTACTTACTTTATTATTACAATTTGTGAAAAATTGTGAAGTTGGTGAATTGAAGTCTCCAAGTCTTCAGCGATATTTAATTTTCAACAAGTTGTTCGTCAATTCGCTAAACTCGTTCCAACTTTTAAATTTTAATATTATAGTTCTATTTGTTTTATTTACTATGTATTACTTGATTAATTAAGATGGCTTATTCCTTAAAAAAATATTTAGTAAAGGAAAAATCTAAGAGCAGTGAATCTAGAGGCCAATTTATTCCTCCTCCACTTCCCCCGGCTCCACGACCCAAACACCATAATTGTCCTACACCTGCTATTTTTGATAGTGATAATAGTTTATTACAATTTAATGAGAGTCAATTTTGCATAATGTTGGAGCTGGTGAACAATTAAACCATGAATATATAAATGCTTTTTATGGTAATCCAACTATTGGTGAAAATGATGATGAAGAAATAAATTTTGATTGAACGCAACCGGATGATGATGCACCCACAAATCCTGCTCTTGGAGTTAACCCAACTAATGATAATTCAAATTATGCCACGTCTGACCCTCCTGTTACTACCCTACTTTTGCTAGACTATGTCTCAAAGGACAGAAACATCTACTGTTTGGCCTTTTTTTTTTACTCGACTAATTCCACAAAATAAGGCTAAGTGAAAACTTTTGGCAACGAGTTAGCTTTTAAATATTTTGACGGTCCGGGGGGGGGGGGGGGGGGGAGGTTGAGGGACGGGGGACGAAAACTTTGAAAAGACACATATTGATACACGCTCAAGATAAAGCCAAATATTTTCGTATGAAAACCTTGGTCGAGGGGACAAGTGTACTTATTCCTAGTCAGGTTGACCCTAGTACCGGATCTAATCAATTTCAACCGGAAATTAATAATATTATCGGTTATATTTTATATTATGATCCAAAAAAAAAGATCGGGAAGAATTGGCAAAAATAGTTATTGTTATGTGCTTACCATATTTTCCTTCTAACTCTCAATTTGTGCGTTATATTAAAAAAAAATTGGAATCCTACTTATAAAGATTTTCCTCGCACAACCGTAAAGAGCGACATTTATAAATATAAACATGAATATGAACTATTTGCTCTATTTATTTACTCATATAAATTATCGTGTTGTTATTACAACTTATATTGCTAGAAGTGGTAATCACTGTGATTAGCTTACTGTTACCAGTCATTGGATTGATGAGGAGTAGATAATGCAAAAGCGCATTATTACTTATAGAATATTTAATTCACGTCACACATGGCAGTTTATTGCTAGCACAGTTACAAATATTTGTAGATATTTTTACATTATTGATAAAATCGTGTCAGTTTCAATGGATAATGCTATTAGTAACACAAATGATGTAGTCTTGCTTACCACTACACTAAGTCATGCATTTGGTAACACTTTTCATGTTAGATGTACTGTCATATTTACCATTTAATTGCGGGTGATGGTATGAAAATTTTTAACATTGAAATTGAAAAGTTTAAAATGGCTCTTAACTCTTTTTTATCCAAACCGTAGAAATAGACTTAGATAATATTTTAAAAGATGTGATGAATTTGACCTAAGAGAAAAAAAGGTTCCTAAAGCTTATACATCTAAATGGAATTACGTGTATAAAAATTTAGTTATTGCATATGAATATAGAAACTCCATAAACCAACGTTCAGTGATGTAAATGATGATGATGATGATGATGAGCACCTTAAAAAATGCAGATTGGGATAATGTTAAAATGCTTGTAGATTTTTTTAAATTTTTTTATATTTCTACAATAAATTTTTTGGGCAATATTATCCTAATATTTCTAACTCTTTAGTTTATATTGCAGAACTTGTAAATTTGTTTGCTCATTTTTCAGAAAGTGGAGAAATTTATGAACTTGCTATTGATTCTATGAGAAAAAAAATTAAAAAATATTTTTTCCCTATTCCCCCTATTTATGGTGTTGATGCCTTGTTAAATCTTAAGGGCAAGGAGGGAAGTTCTTGGAGGGAAGTATGCGGGGGGTCTATTTGGAAACAGCCTCTCTACCCAAGGGTAGGGGTATGGTCTGCGTACACACTTCCCTCCCCAAACCCCACTAAATGGGATTATACTGGGTTGTTGTTGTTGTTGTTGTTGCCTTGTTAAATCATACTATAATTAGGAGGTCCTCAACTTTGGTATGAAATTGATTATAATGGATTAGCACTTGAAGAAGAGGAGTCGTCTAAACTTCCGGAAGCAATAGCCTCAATTAAAATAAGGAAATGCTCAAATTATTTATAATGATTATCAAGTTGCATTACATCATGCTAAATCAAATGTTGCAACTCCTTCTTTTTCTGATTCTCAATCATCTAAAAGAACTACAGGAGTAAAAGTACTTAGTGTTGGGGCCGGGTTTAGGGGTACTCAAGGTTCTAGTACTAGTGATTTTTCACAACCAAATGAGCTTGAAGTTTATTTGTTACAGGAAATTGAGAAAGTGAATTCCGACGCCTCCTTTAATATTTTGAAATGGTGAAAGGACAAAGAAAAAATAATTCTGATTCTTTCAAGGATGGCCCCAGACATTTTAACTATTCAAGCTTCAACAGTGGCATCAGAGAACGTTTTCACTCAAGGAAGACTTCAACTCGGTGATTATAGAGTGTCTATGAGGGAGAACCTGAAAAAATCAGTACTTTTTCAGAGACTGGATCCATTCGGAAAGAAGAAATTTTAGACTTGCTAAATCACAACCTGAGTTAGACGAAGCTTACGAAGAAATGCTAACTAAACTTGCGGAGGATTCTACTTCGCCCGGAAGCGATGATGATCAAGCTTCTTTTCCGTCATCACCAACGAAAATTCCTCCGGGCCATAATGGATTTATGAAGTTTGTAAGAGATACCATATAAATTAATATGTAAGCTGTATTTTTGCACATCTTGATTAGTTTTTTTCTTCTCAATGGTGGTATTAGTATCTTGTTGTGCTCATTCCATAGGGGGAGGAAGACAAAGAAAAATATTGCTTATGTTTTGTTATTACTGTAATAAAATTATAATGCATTGATTTAGATATTTTTATTACCATCTTTTTTTTTTCTAACTTCTATAAAAAAATTTAAAAAATAGAAAGCATTTGTTGGGCTCACTTAGGTCCGGGACCGGCCCACTTAGCCCGGGACCATTTAGGATCTGCCCACGAAGCCCGAGCTCATGAAGCACGTTTAAAACCGGCCCCGGCCCACGAAATCATTTAAGGTCGGGCCCGGCCCACTTGGCAGCCTTCATTTAAAAATTCTTGAGGAAGAAGGTGAATATACTTTAACTCTACTGTGAAATTATATTCTTCGGACGAGGATTATGAAATATAGTTTGAAAGATCACTCGATTTTCCAATAAGTTGGAGCAGTATTTCCAGTTGACATAGGAGTTAGGAAATCACATTTCTTTTTCGTTCAAAACCTTAGTTTCAAATTTCAGAACAGGTTAATTGGAGCCTCATCTTTCAACGATTTAAATTCGAAAAAGAATATGAAAAAACTGGATGAATTTATTTCCTCTGCCCAGGCCGAAGATGTTTCCAAATTTATTAAAAAATAAAAAATAAAAGAGTATATCATAAGGGTAAATTAGTCAAGATATATTTTTAAAAATTAATGATAAATAGATTAAAGGAATTATTACAAATAATATTTGGTACCAAAAAAGTGTTAAACCTTTTAGTTAAACCAATGAATAAAGAGATGGAGAGTAAATCTTAACCAAACATAATTAACTCTAGACCCAAACATATTGAATACAAAAGTCAAAGAAGACCATGCTTGTATAATATTTCTTAAGATGATTATCATACATTACATATAAATAACAAGCTTACATCTTTGGTACCATTCTCGTAAGAGCACAGAAAAAGACATTGATTATAAAATGTAGTAGCCCAAAAACTGGACTGAGGTATGTTGTTGGTCATCTCTTTCTCTTTTTTCTTCTTTGAGTGGGAGGCCCCCATATATATAAACAAATTTTCCTTTTATCCAATAGTTTTTAACCGCCGTACTTTCTCATAACTGTACGTCTGTACCCTTCATTATTTGCCCAAATATCACATTTGTTCTACGATGTCAACTTTCTGACGGCTTGATCTCGACAGTGGCTGAAGTGCTCCTTGCCATCACGCCCCGTGGGCACGACTACGGCTTGGTCGATCCCTTAGCGCTCCTTTTAAGAGCATCCATCTTATGGTCAGATTTTGACTCATACAATGGCGAGTATGATGAGGTCAAACCTGAGAGAATATCTTCCAAATTATCGCAGAAATTTAAGAAGCAAACTTTTAGTTGAAAACCATGGTACATATATAGTTGGCACATAATTCTTAGTGTTATGTATTGAACTCTAATCTAGTTCAAGTTTCAAGCACTAATCCAGTAAAAACTTCTTACGCAAACATGTCATTTAAAAGGAAATTGTAAGCTATCCCATATACTTTAATTAGTAATCTAGAATAAATGGTAAGTAAAATATACTTTATAATACCTTTAATTAATTATTACATTGAGAAGAAAAGGAAAGTTGTGACCAATTCCCACAGACTCTTCTTTAAAATAAAGCTCGTCTTCTGTCATAGAAGAACACATAAAAGAAAGCAGCAGGTTATACATTCTGCCTAATAAATATGTTTTCTCTTTTTTGAGATCCGAAAGTGGAGAATATTATGCATTTTATGGGTACATAGGATCAAATGTAAAGCAGCTCTCAAATAGCAGAGTTTTAGGCTGGCAACGAGGATAGAATATCAGAGTTGCCTATACATATCAGTTATCATATCTTATGCCACACTAGCCTTGAACCGGAAGAGGCGGCTCAAACTTGTGTCCTGTCAAAGAGATGGTATTTTTATTGGACCACACGGCCCCGCTGGAGCCGTAGTCATATGCAGCTAAAACCTCATGTTGAACAAAACTTGCATCTTGAACAACTCAACAACAACAATCCAGTATAATTTCACTTAGTGGGCTCTGGGGAGGGTAGTGTGTACACAGACCTTACCCCTACCCTTGGATAGAGAGGCTGTTTCCAAATATACCCTGCCCCGCTGGAGCCGTAGTCATATGCAGCTAAAACCTCATGTTGAACAAAACTTGCATCTTGAACAACTCAACAACAACAATCCAGTATAATTCCACTTAGTGGGCTCTGGGGAGGGTAGTGTGTACACAGACCTTACCCCTACCCTTGGATAGAGAGGCTGTTTCCAAATATACCCTGCCCCGCTGGAGCCGTAGTCATATGCAGCTAAAACCTCATGTTGAACAAAACTTGCATCTTGAACAACTCAACAACAACAATCCAGTATAATTCCACTTAGTGGGCTCTGGGGAGGGTAGTGTGTACACAGACCTTACCCCTACCCTTGGGTAGAGAGGCTGTTTCCAAATAGACCCTGGCATCCTTACCTCCAAGAACTTCCCACCTTGCTCTTGGGGAGACTCGAACTCACAATCTCTCGGTTGGAAGTGGGGGTTGCTTACCATCAGAGCAACCCCTTTTGTCTGCAAAATATATATTCATCATAATCCAAAATTGACTCCTCATATCGATCGATGGATTGATTTAGCAGTTAAACTTAACGTCAAGGTACTCCAATTTTTTTTTTTTGGTAATTACTATAGTTTACCTGATGCAATTTATACTGCTAAAGGACTGATAGATCAGACACTAAAAGTTTCAATTTTATACTATTATCACCACAAACAACATAATAAGATTCTGTAGTTTTAAATATTTTTATTTAGATGAAGTCTATATCTCATAAGAAAAATTGCAAAGAGTTATAGGTAGATGCTTGTTCCTCAAGGTATTATATCTATTTTGTTGCCCGGGTATAAAAGAATTACATGTTTTTGGCCTAGTATATCTAGAGTATTTTTATGTTCAGTTCTGCGAAATTCTGCGAGTGAGAGAGTCCAAGCTCCAATTCTTCGAGGAGAATTGGGAAATTGGTAATGTGGATGCTTATAATAACTTACAAATACTAAAACTGAGATATGCTAACATCACAGACCAACAACTTCAAGACCAGTTCGCTAAATACTCAAACATTTCAGAATTTGAATTAATATTTTGCGATAGCCTGAAAAATATAGATATCATGAGTGAAAAACTGAAGAAGTTGACCTTAGAATGGTGAAGAAATTACACTCTATGTCACTTGGCTCACTATCCTAACAAAATATGGCCCATATTTTCCCTTCCTACCCAGTATGTCCCAGTTCTATATTGTTGAAATTTAATTTTTCACTGATTAGCCCTCGCCGCCCAGTTCTACTCCCAAATTCTCTTCCAGACTTTCTCCCCACCCCACTTTCTCTTTCATTTTTAATCTCTTGCTCTCTCTCTGGCAAAATAGTCGGATTCTTCTTCAGATTTCCTTGCTCCGTTCATTATCTTCCTCTTTCACAAAATAATTTTGTTGAACAATCCACACCGGATCTATCTTTTGTAGTCTTTTTTGGAATATTTCATTGAGGACAATTGGAAGAGGATTTGGATGATGGTTTTGTGGCTATCAATTTGTGCAGCACTCTTTACGTGGAAATTTATTCAAATATAAATGTCCGACTGTCTTTGATGTTATGGGTTACTGTGTCTCCGTAGCAAAAGGAGGATCTGTTACGAAATCTCCTTTTTTTTTTGGTAGCTTTTGTTGTATATACATATATATACTTTGTATTAAACATGTATAACCATGTATATTTGTGGGTATTCTCATAGTTATATAGAATTGTACATGATTATACAAGTATACAAGATTATACATAATCATACCCATGTATATTTGTGTGTATAACAATGTATATAAGGTGTTTAATAATGTAAAAATGGGTTCATCTCATATCAATCAAAGAGATTTTTTTTTCTACAGAAAAAACAGAAACTTCATAAATAATTCATCATTAAAGATACAAAGACAGCTCATTTAGTGCTTTTTTTTAAATTTACTTAATTCAGGTGTTGTAGCAAAAGGGGTTCATCTAAACGATAAAGAAAGGAGTTATGAATGTGAAATCTGAAGTAAAGTACAGGGCTAATAAGGATACAGTTTTGTTGTTACTACAACAATGGTTAGTTCAGTACGAGAGTATAAAATATACCTGTTGTTCTAGTAGAGGTAGTGGGGAGATGAAATTGGGGTTGAGAGATGATGAAATTGGGGTGTAGTTGATGAAGTTGTGGGTTAGGCGGCTGAAAATTATTTGTGGGCTACCGCATGAAAACTGTATTTGTGGGTTAGGCAGCTAAAAAGTGTTTTCCCCAAGTGTACTTATGTGAAATTATCCCTAGAATGGTGCAAGAATCTAAAAAAAATCAAAATTCAAGCTCCAAATTTGGGAGACTCCACCCCCACCCCCGCACGCTCAGACCTGCCAACTGTAGCGCGGATAATATAATATGGGGGCCAACATCGATGAAACAAAGAACTGGGATGAGTTCGGCTCTAACACCATGATAAAGATATGGCATTGGACCTAACTCAACCCCATATGTAGAAAAGATACTTATATTGATATGCTACTACAAATTATTACATAGCTTGTTCCTTCTAGGGTATAAAATCCGAATACAATTGCATTCAGCGACAACTAAATTAGCCAAAGAATTGACATGAAGAATTAGAAGTGAAACAGACTGCCTATTTATTGTCAAACTTATCAAAAAAAACAATGACATGAAGTATGCAGAGGGAAAATTAGGATTTCAAGCTTGTGCGTTTGGAATTTTAATCCTTTTTAAGTTACTAGGGTATGCATTAAAAAATTATAAATAATCAATGAGTTTTTTAAAGACATACAAAATTTGAACAAAAGCTACTGAGTTACAACCGAACCGCTCCTAATAGTATGTCATGAGTAACACCCTCTTTGGGCTATTATTGAAAATTGAAAATACTTGCTCGCAGCCAACAAAGAAAATATAACACACATATGGAGAGAGTGGAACACAAACGTGCAGACTTCTTGGCAAATGAAGTTCATTGACATAAAGAAGATCCTTCAATATGGGAAGAGGCAAGCAAAACAAAAGATTTGGTTTGAACATAGATGCATGAATCCTTGGAGAAGATACTGTCAACAAGATGAGTAGGACTATAAAACATCATTTGAGTTCTATACTTCTGCATATCATCTACATGCACTGATTTGAGTTTATCTAGTGTAAACAGATATTGTTTTACCGTGTTTTAAGAAAATAGATCTTGGATCTAAATCAACATCAAAAGTTAGCTCAAGAGGTGAGATTACTTGAGACTGCATACGGATACTACAGCTTATACAATTAACCAATGTGGGATTCTAACATACTCTGCACAAGTCAGGAGTGCGAACTATCATAACATGGGTGGCCCAACATCAAGGATAAATCGAGCACTAGAATTATGGCTCTAATGCCATGAAAAGAACGCTGACTTTAGCCTCATTTAGTAGAAACCTTTGGAAATCCTCATACCAATGAGAGACAGGTGATATATTCTCTAATACCCTCCCGCATTTGTAACTCTGTACTAGAGCTTACACATGAATTTGAATCTTTTTCTATTTTTTATTTTTTTGCTTTTAAATTTTTCCCTTAAGTTTTGTTTAGATAAGTTTTTCTCTGATATTTTATTTGAGGAAGTGGGATTGGCTTAAGAAGAGGAGCGCGAATGTATATACACACGCACGCAGAGAGAGGATATGCTCACAGATAAAGAAGAGGCTTGAAACAGATGTAGATGTAAGCTCAACAGGTAGAGGAGTACTGGAGCAAAGTTAATGACTCAATAAGCTGAATTGAGAGAGAGAGAAGCCCAAGCGGCTCATGACTAAGTTGAGAGAGAGAGTCCAAAGCAATAGAACACCTAGTGAGAACACAAATGTTAAAGGACTTGCCAAATTTTGGCTCTAATACCATGTTAAGGAAATGAACCTTGTGGGTTGTGCTTAACTAAATCCCAAGAGATAGCTCGAGAATTGACCAAGACCATATAAAGATACTACAATCCATGCACTTGACTGATGTGGGATTCCAACACCTTGATTTATTGTACACGACCTCATTTACTGAGGTTTTAGATCATTATTTTCCCAGAAACTTAATTTTGGAAGGAAAAAAGCTAAGAAGTCAAGTTCCGCCACTCATATAATGAATATAATCAGCACATTCTATTCAGAAAGAAAAGGAACCAAATGTGTAACAAGCAAGAGAGCAAAGAGCAAAGCAAATGAGGAATCTATCCATCATGGCACAACAAAGGAGTTGTGAGAGGACTTAAACTTCTAGGAGAAAACCATCATCTACTGTCATTTTGTTAAGCTCTATATTCTCACAAGAGACTTTCTCTTGGTGGTTACAGTCGTTTTTATTTCAATTATCCAACTTAGCAGCAGGTATTTTAAGTTGCATTTTTATTCACATTTTACAAGACATGAATAATGTGAGATAGCTCTTTCTATCATTGAAATTGTGACCATAAAATTATTCTTTTTATGATATGGTAAATCCCACTCTCCAAACCTCCTTAACCAGGAGGCTAAGATCGGCTCTTTTCGACTTTGCTCCTTTATTTATGTGGAAAGGGGCTTTCTTTCCTATATATTCATGCAATTATCAGCTCATTTCTGGCCAATTAACACAATGATCATCAAGCACAAAACTTCAAATACTGAATCAGCAGCTAAATGTTACTTAAAATATTCCTTATGATTCTACATGAAACCAAGGAGAACGCATATGTAAAAACTAGGCAAAAGGCTACGAAATTTCTACCCAGGCCAGCTTAACTCCCTACTAATATATACATAGGACTATAAGATTATAAGCAGAACAACAAAGCAAAGCCAGAATTTATTCTCTCTGACTTACCCTAAATAGGTGCACGGCAAGGGCATCTCTAATCTTCTTCCCACTTTCATCAACCTCTCCATCAAACACCGGAAACTGTTCACTCCTCAGATACTCCACGGTTTCATCTGTCACTGCTTCACTACACTTGATGAGAAAATTTTGCAGCAAACAGCATGTCACAATTACAAATGGAAATGCCTCAACACATTGCTCATTCCATTTCTTAGCCAAAATCTTCCACTTTGCCCTAACTCCCCCAAAAGCTGTCCCCACCAACTGCATTCCTTTCCTATGCACCGAATTAAACGCCAATTCCTCAGTACTCCTCTCATCTTCCTTGTTCAATCCATTGTAAGGCGTTAATAGCCATGGTAAAAGTGGGAAACAAGAATCACCAAGAATGTACTGAGGTATTGAATTCTCATCATTTAGCTCAAAAGATGGACCATTTAAGTATTCCTTTGATTCTTCAACACCCAAATAAAGCTTAGATTTTCTTAAAACATTTTCAGGCCTCATTGTACCAGGCCACCCAGCTGAAACATCTAAGAATCTACCTTCAGAATCTACCAAAGCTTGAACAATCAAGAACCCATTTTTATCGATAAAATCACCATCCAATTCAAACTTTTCACACCCCAAAACACCACAGCAATTAGGCAAAGAAATCCAACCAAACCCCACAATGACCCTATTGATATCATTCTTTAGCTCAAACAAGTGCCCAAGATTCTCATTGATAGCTTTGCACACAGTGTAAAAAACCCGACACGCGGTAGGGGAATCAATACCAAATCGACGTGAAATAGCATAAAAGGAAGCACCGTGAGCGAGGCGAAAGAGGGCAGCAGCAAGTGCGTCATTGGGAGGAACAGAGAGTGAAGAAAGAGAAGGCGTGAGAAGGCGGAGCAGGAGAGTGAAAGAGGTCTTCGTGATATTGAAATTTTCAGCCCAAAGGGTGTCCGAATCAGCTGCCAGAAATCGCTGGAACCAGCAGTCAGCGGCGCGTGGCGAAGTTGGGTCGGTTGGTGGAGAAGCTAGGGTGGCGCGTGACGGTGGTGGGGGAGGAGGGGGGAGGTTGAGGAGTGAGAAGATGGTGGAAATGGAGGTAGAGGTGGAAGAGATGAGGGAATCGAGGGAAAGGGATTGGTGGGGTAGGAGGTTGAGGTCATGGCGGAGGAGGAAAGAGTGGGCGGAGGATATGGCGGAGATGAGCTGAGGAATGAGTTTGGTGCAGTGTTGGTGGCGGAGTTGAAGGGTGGCTTTGAATATCTTTGTTAGTTTGTTCCTCTTTTTGGTCATCATTATATTCTTCTTCTTTTTCCTACCTCTCTTTTTGCCGGCGGTTGCCATGGAAATGGATTGGTGATTTTCAACTTTCAAGAATGGATCTCTCCTCTGCTTGCATTTCAATTTTTTCCAAATCAATTTGATTTCCTGTTCTTGGGGTTTTGCAGTACTATTTCTGGCGTTGTATTTTCTCTCTTTTTCCTTGGATCTAATACAAGCTAATAAATCCCTCTTGCTAAAAAAAAAACTTTTAATATTCTTTTGGGGTAAAAAATGAAAGCTTTTTGGTGTGAATTTAAATAGGAAAAAGGGTCAAGTTTGCTCACGTATTATATGTAATTTAATAAGTACCAAAAAAATGAAAAATGGCCATTTTTGCAAGAAATCCGTTGGCCAACGGATCTGTAGCCGTTGCCAACGGAAATGTGAGCCCCATCAATTCAAAATAAAAAAAAAAAAAGTTACCGTTGAACCGGACCGGTCCGGTCCGGGCTGTACCGGTTCACGGTACTGTTCACGTACCGGGCCGGTCCGGTCCGGTTCCGAATAAAAAAAATTATTAACGGACCAACCCCCTACCCCCTATCAACCCAGCCCAGCCCGCCCCCCCTACCGGTCCGGTCCGATCCCGGATTGTACCGGTCCAGTCAGGGCCGGTCCCGGGTTAACCCGGCCCGGTTGACGGGTCTAGTTTGGGCATGTAACAATTTAAAATTGCTTCATTTTGCTATCTATTAGCTTTTTGATCTTTATGCTATTAACAAATTATCTTGTATTTATCCTTATTCTTAACAGATCTCCATAGTAGAATAAGTTAATTTTATTGTCCAATATTTTTAAAAATATATATATATAATGTTTATTCATTTTGAAGTTCAAAATTGAAATACTTGCTTGAAGTTTGTTCGTGGTAACACCGGATTTGCGTAATCAAGTGCTCAATTTATTATCAAATTCGGTGCACTCCCTCTAACTCTTTCTCTTATTTAATATTTTAATTGCATATTTGATTATATTTTAATTTTTACAATATATTTAATGCTGCTAAAAGAGCGTGTAGAAAAGTTACTGGTAGGGGTGGAAGTAAAAAAAGAGGTAATCCTGTAGCTTCTGGTAGTAATAGTAATGACCCAATAACACATGTTTCTGAATCATCGCCTAATTTGCAAGATGTAGAGATTGATTATGAACAATTACAAGAAGATTATGGAATAGAAGATAATGAAATTGGAATAGAAGATGAGATACCACCTACACCTAGTAGTGGAAATGTTGGTAGTATTGGAGTTGGAGTTACTAGTGCTACAAGGGGTAGAAGACCACCAGTTGCTCCAACTTCTACTCGTAAAAAAAGAAGTCCGGTTTGGAAATTTTTTGAAATAATAGAAGGTACTGATAGAGTTAAGTGCAAACTCTATGTAATGAAACTTTTAAACATTTGACCGGAGGTAATTTAGGGGGGACTGGGACACTTACTAGACATATGTCGGGTATCCATCCTATAGAATGGGGAGTTAATGAGGATGGAAGTCAAACAACTCTTAACTCTACTACTGGATGTCTATTAAAATATAATAAAATGAGGGATCGGGAGGGACTAGCAAAAATAAATACTTTGGGTTGTTTACCTTTTTCTTTTGCTTCTTCATCGTATCTTATTACGTATATTCAAAGGATTTACAATCCTTTATTTAAAGGTGTCCCTAGAAGTACTTGTAAAGCAGATATCTTTAGACTTCATGGACAATATCAAACATACATACGTTATTTGTTTAGTCACCTTCCTTCTAGATTATGTCTAACTTCTGATATTGGTCATGCTGTTAATGGAAATGATTATTTGACAATTACATGCCATTGGATATATGATAATACTTGTATGCAAAAACGTATTATCGCTTTTATATATGATGAAGATCAGAATCATACTGCTACTTTTATAAGTAGTACAATTGTTGATGTTGTTGAATTTTATAATCTAAACCAAAAAGTTTTGTGTATGTCTTTTGATAATGCTTCAAACAATAATGCTGCAGTTTCAATTTTAAAATTGCATTTGCAACCACCTCTTGACGATATTTTTCATGTTAGGTGCGCATGTCATGTTTATAATTTAATTGTTAAAAGTGGCCTTGATTTATTTTCAGTTGAGATTACTCATGTTAGAAGAGCAGTTGGTGTTATTCAGGGAAATAATAGACAATCTAGAATAAAAGAATTTAAAACAAAGTGCATGCAGTATAACCTTACACCTAGATTCATGCCAGACGAAGTTGTTACTAGATGGAATTATACATATATATTTTTAAAATGTTGTTACAAATATAGATTTCCTATTACTGAAGTTGCTAATGCACATTGTACTGATCCTAGGCGTATGTTAACAAGTGATACTTGGGATGTCATTAATGATGTTGTTAAATTTTTACATAAATTTTATACTGCTACTGTTGTGTTTTCTGGCGCATATTACCCAACTGTTACTACGGCTTTAGTACATATAGCTGAAATTTCTTTGCTACTATATGAATTTAAGAAGAAAGAAAAATATATGGATGTTATTGTAAGTATGCAAGCGAAATTCAAAAAATATTTCTTTCCAATTCCTCCAGTTTACTTAATTGGTGCAGTTTTAAATCCTTCTATTAAAATGTCTGATTGTCACCAATTAATGAATGCTTTATATACTTATAGGGAGATTGGAGAATCTGAAATCCCAAATTTATATGATTCTATGAACAAACTAAATGAATATTTGCAACAACTACATAATTATTATGCAAATGAATGTGATAATACTGCTCGTGCTTCTGACAATGTTAATCCCGCTATGCAATGTAGCAGTTCTTCTAATGTGGATGATGAAGGCCTTGATAGTTTTAATATTTTTTCTACATTTTCTAACACTCAAACCAGTAGCAGGAATATTGATGAGCTTCAATTCTACTTGCAGAAGCAAAAGGAGCCTCGCACAAAGGACTTTTCACCATTGGGATGGTGGCATGAAAATGCAAAGCAATTTTCTGTTCTTGTCGCTATGGCTCGTGACGTGCTGGATGTGCCAATTTCTACCATTGCATCGGAGAGTGCATTTAGCCAAGCAAGACAACAACTTGGAGACACCCGCCACTCATTGGGAAGCAATGCTTTGGAAGTTTTAGTATGTTTAAGAGATTGGATTAGATCGGAACGAAGAAATCAAGGAAAAGAAGATGTTGATAGCGCAGAAGACGAAGAAATTGGAGATATATTAACCCATGGAAACCCATCGGAATTTAACTCCCCAGAAGAAGGTCAATCGGTTCATATTGATTATGATGAACTTGCTAAGGCGATGCAAAACATTTGAAATTACTACTTCACTAGTTTACTTGTTAGAAAAAATGTAAACATTTTTTTTTCTACTTATTAATTTGAAATTGAGAAATAAAGTAGCACTTGCAATAAGTGCAAATTTTTCCCATCTTACTTGTATTTATGATTTCATTCAATGATTACAAAGTATTAACATAATTATAACTTAATAGTTATACTTAATTTAAAACAAATTGAAAATATACTAAACCCGGCCCGGCCCGGCTCATTTCAACCTGTAACCCGTATGGTTCAATTGTAACCCGAACCAACCCGGCCCCTTTGCAACCCGTTACTGTTCGACCCGGCCCGGACCGAAACCCGGACGGGTCGGAAAAAATCCGACCCCGCCCGGACCGGTAGACCCATTATCCACCTCTAGCCCAAACTCGAACACTTTCCCTTTTTTTTCCCCTTTTTATTTTGGTAAAGACCACCGTTTGTCCATTTTGGTGTAGGGTTAAGAAGACCCTACCCTTGGATTAATAACCAAAATGAGAAGCATACAACAAAAGGAATTAAGAGCCTGTTTGGCTTAGCTGATTTAAAGTAGCTGATAAATATTATATGCTGAAAGTCATTTTAAGTGCTGAAGCTGATTTAAAAAATAAGCAGTTACGTGTTTGGATAAAAGTGATGAATTTAATAATAAGCAGCTTAAGAACTGGATATATGAAGAGTTTTATTTTAAAAAAAAGTATTTTAGGTATAGAATAATAAATATTTTGGTCAAACCTAAAGTGCTTATAAGCTGAATTTGATAAGTTGTGGGAAGCCAGCTTATGACTTTTAGCTTATTTTTGGCTTATAAGCACTTAACTTATAAGCACTTATAAGTTTACCAAACGCGTTAGTGCTGTATTTTGTCACGGGCCCGGGCCTAAACGGGCTTCTCGGGCCGGGCTTCGTGGGCCTGTGCTCTGACGGTCCCGGGCTTCGTGGGGCTCAATGGGTGAGACCAGCCCGTGACGGGCCTAAGCCCATGTGGTTTTGTATAGTAGTTATTAGTATAGTATATAATATACTATAGAATATATTTATATAGTATACTAGTTATTAGTATAGTATATATAATATATATTTCATTTTAAATTGTATTGTAGTAATTAGTATATATTGTATGTTATGTATATATATATTCCCTTTTATATTTTCTTGTAGTATATATTGTATGTTATGTATATATATTCTCTTTTATATTTTCTTGTAGTATATATATTGTGTCTTATATAGTATAGTTGTAGTATATTTATTGTATCTCTTATATATATATATATATATATTCTCTTATATATATATATATTGTATCTTCTGTATATATGTTACTACTTATATATTTTCTTGTAGTTTAGGTTGTATGTTATGTATATATATTCTCGTATATACTTTCTTGTAGTATATATTGTATGTTATATATATATATATATATATATATATATATATATATTGTAGCTTATTAATAATTCGAAGTAAAGACAAAGAAATATTGAGAAAAAAAATATTCAAGGGTATGTCTTACAATTTTTATTACCTAAAATGGCATATCTTTCTTAGTCTTTCTTCCCCCAATGGAATGAGCACAACAAATTACTAATACCACCATTAAAAGAAAAAAACTAAAAGAAGATGTGCCAAAGTACAAGTTACATCATAATCTACATTGTATCTCTAACAAATCTCATAAATCCATCAAGGTTGGGAGGAGGTTCTGTTGGTGGTGGTGGAAAAGAAGCTTGTTCATCACCACTTCCGAGCGAAGCCGAATCCTCCGCAAGTTTCGCTATCATTTCTTCATAAGCTTCATCTATCGCCGGTTGTGATTCTGCAATTCCAAAGTTTCTTCTTTCCGTGCGGATTCAATCTCTAGAAAGTACCGATTTTTCCAAGCTATCCCTCATCGACGCTCTATGATCACCTATTTGCAGTCTTGCTTGACTGGAAGCGCTCTCCGATGCAACAGTTGAAGCTTGAATTGATAAAATATCCCGAGCCATCCTTGCAAGAACCGGAAAATATTTTTTCCTTGACTTCCACCATTCCAAAAGATCAAAAGAGTCGTCTGGATTCTCCTTTTCAAGTCCCTGATACAAATAAATTTGAAGCTCATTTAGATGTGAAGTTTTATCATAATTATCACCTTGAGAACCCGGAACTCCGTCCAAGATTTAAGAGTTGTTAAGCCCGCAGCTCTTTTAGACGATTGTGAGCTAGACGAAGTAGGGGTTGAAATATTTGGCCTAGCATGCTCTAAGGCAAGTTGATAAGCATTATAAACTGTTTGAGGATTAATTTTAATTGATGCTTTTGCATCTGCAAGTGTAGCAACTTCCTCGTTTGAAAGATCTAATGCCTTATAAATATTTGAATACCAAAAATGAGGACCTCCCATTTTCATTGTAGGATTTAACATTGCCGTAACACATAAAATAGGAGGGATAGGAAAAAAATATTTTTTAAAATTTTGTTTCGTTTCATTTATAGCAAGTTCATAAATATCCCCACCCTCGCCAAATTCAACAAACAAATCAGCTAGTGCGGCAATATAAACTAAAAAGTTTGAAATAGTAGGATAATATTGCCCAGAAAATACATTTGTAGCAACTTGAAAATGTTCTAAGAAATCTAAAAGAATTTTAACATTCGTACAATCTTGGGTAGTAAGCATTTCATCATCATCCTCACCACCTACCGGAGAATTAAACGTTGCATTAATTGAGTTTCTATATTCATATGCAACTACTAAACTTTCGTACATACAATTCCATCTAGTTGGACAAGGTTTAGGAACATTTCTTTCTCTAAGGTCATATTCATCACATTTTTTAAAATACTCTCTAAGTCTAGTTCTACGGTTTGAATAAAAAATCCAATTAAGAGCCATTCGAACCTTTTCAATTTCTATGTTTAAAATTCGCATACCATCACCGACATTTAAATGATAAATATCAAATACATCTAACATGAAAAATATTAGTAAATTCAGGATTTAGTGTTTTTGTAAGCATGCCTATAGCACTAGTGTTATTAGAAGCATTATCCATAGAAATTGCCATTATTTTATCGCTAAAGCAAAAATATCTACAAATATCTGAAACAATGTTAGCTATAAACTTACATGTGTGACGTGAATTAATTATTCTATACGCAATTATACGTTTTTGCATTGTCCAGCCCTCATCCAGTGGCTTGTAACAGTTAGATAATCACAATCATTACCACTTCTACCAATATCAGTAGTAATAGAAATCCGATTAGGTATATGAGTAAATAAATAGCGCAAATATTGTTCATATTCATGTTTGAATTTATAAATATCAGTCTATACTGTTGCGCGATGCCAACCTTTATAAGTAGTATTAAAAACTCTTCTAATATAATGAACCCAATTAGGATAAGAATCAAAAGTATAAGGTAAGCACATAACAGTAATCATCTTTGCTAATTCTTCACGGTCTATATTTGGATTGTATATAAAATACCTCCGGTGACATTGTTAATTCCTGGTTGAACTAGATTTGAACTTGTACTAGGGTTAACCGCAGAATCTACACTTGTCCCCTCTTGCTGCGCTTGCATTTGCAAAAAACTAGCCTTATCTCTAGGGTGTGTTTTTATGTGCCTAGTCAAGCTACCCGTGCCGCTACGGTCTCCAGTAAATTTATGAACCAGTAATTTCCCACAAGTTTTAGACTTAGCCTTATTTAGTTCTCTTACTTGAGTAAAAAGAATTCCAAAGTAATGATGTTTCTTGACGTTTAGCAGGTTATCTATTAAAAGTTGGAGTTTCTACAGGTGGGTCAGCCGGTGCATTACTTGAGTTATTAATAGGACTAGTAGGTGTATCATCTAAATCTGGTGCTTGGGTTTCATCATCATCATCCTTATTTTCCTCTAAGATAGGTTCATTAGGATAAAGAGCATTCATAATTTCATCATCTAATCTATCACCTACTGCAACATCATGTAGAAATTCACTATCGGTAAATTAAAAACAAGGGTGATCACTATCAAGCATTACGGGAGGAGGAGGAGGACGTCTAGGTTGGCGACTACTTTCAACTTGCTTATCTTTTTCTAGGTCGGGGAGCCGGGGGAAGGGTAGTATTATGGCCACTACTTTCACCGGTTTTACCTTTTCCTTTACCAAATATTTTTTTCAAAGAAAATGCCATATTAATTATAATTATGCAAACTAAATCACACAAAAATATATTATTAATACGTAAGAGTTGAAACGAGTTTACCGGATTTCCGAACAACTTCTTAAAAATTGAAAATCGTTGAACACTTGAAAACTTCAATTCAACAACTTCACAATTTTTCATGAATTTTCAACAATAAATTAAGCAATTGTAATAGAAATATTGAGAGATATTGCTGAATTGGTGAATAAAAATGAAAGAATGAGGGGGTATTTATAGTTGAGAAATGGATAAAAGTGTAATTATATAATGTTTGGGGTTAAATTAAAGTTTAGGGGCCAAATAGCTATTTTTTAGACCTCCAAACGGTCAAATAGCAGGCCAAACGACTACTTTGTAAAATATGTCCGTTGGTGATTTTAAAACCAAATTTTTTCTAAATATAGTCGTTGGGCCCGTTTAGGACCGCCAGGCCCAGGCCCGGCTGACGGTCCCGGTCTCACGGGCTAATGAATGCGGACCGGCCGGTCACGGGCCTAAAAGTAACACCAGGTCCAAGAGCACCAGGACCAGCCCACCATGCCCATTAGGCCCGCCATGACCGCGGGCCTGGTCTGGTCCGGTTCAAGCCCGGACACAGTGCAGCACTTAAACGCGTAGATAAGCCAAAAAGTGCTTGTAAGTCAATTTGACCAAGTTATAAGCTTAGCCAAACACCCTCTAAATACTTATGTTCCTGTGTGAAGTAGAAAGGACTGGACTTGTCCAATTTAATACTATTAGTTAACACCAAAAAATGGCTAGCTATGTTAGTAATTGAATTTTTGACCAATATTATCTCTTATCTTAGTTGATATGTCTACTTTGGTCCTTCAGATATAATCCTGAGCATATTTAATTCTTTAAGTGTGCTAATGTGGAGCACCTTTAGTCTCAGTGGCCTAATGTGTTCAAAAGCTAACAGTGTTAAATAAAAATTATACGGGGCGCCCTATTTGGGCACCCTTTTTTAACCTGTAGCCGCTTTGTCTTTTTGTTTGCACCCGTACCCACTTTTTAGAAAACTCCAGTTTCCCTTTCTCCTCCCCTTCTCCTCCAAAAACTTCAGCTCTAGATCTAAAGTTTTTATTTTCTAACTGGAAAATTTTTATTTTATAACTGGAGCTTAAGTTTTCATTTTATAACTGCTAAAGCTTAAGTTTTTATTTTATAACTGAAAAACTTAAGCTCTAGAGCTTAAGTTATTATTTTATAACTGGAGCTTAAGTTTTTTTTTAACTGATTTTATTTTATAACTAGAAAACTTAAGCTCTAGAGCTTAAATTTTTATTTTACTAGTCTTAGAGTATGCGCGTTGCGTATGTATTTCATGTCAATGAATATGAATTTTTAAAATGATAAATTATTGTTAAAATTAACTTACTGAAATTACATAATTTATCTTATTATGATTATATTCCTATATATTAGGATTTCATGTATAGTTTAAATATAAAAGATTTAATAGTCAAAGCTTTAGTTAATTTTAGCGTCTTGAATATTAGGAAGTTATAATTAAACAATAATTTTATCCAATGCGAATTTTATTTATAAAATAATATAAAGGACAATCAATTTTGCATTGAAGTTTCATGCTTTTATTATAGTATAATGTAATAGAGAAGACAAAAAAGAAAAGTGAAATGTTATTTTTATATATTAAGTAATTTAATTGTAGTCTCTCATTATTTACCACATAATTAGAATAAAGTTGTTGTAAATACTAAATGAAGTAAAATAGTTCTTAAAAGAAATTACTTATTTGATGTTAAAACTAACTTTGTTCTTCGTGAATACAATTAGAGTGCCACTAGAATGTCACTTAATTATGAAAACTATGAACGTCTACAATTTTGTACTTAACATACCAAGTAATTGACTTTTTAAATATTTAGTTAAGGTAAAATTTTAATCAATTTTAGGTATCTAGTTTGAATAAGGAAAGAATTAATAACCAATTTCAATGAATTTTCATGTCTTAAATATTAGAAAATACTTAATTGACTATTTTATTTAGTGTGAACTCTATTTTTAAAGGGTAAAAAAGGAGAATAACATTTCGCTAAGGACAATCGTGCTTTTGATATACTATAGATATAGATAGATAATTTAATTTTAAATTTTCTAATCTACTCTTAAGAAGATAATTTGTAGCTGCATAAATATCCGTGTCTTATTTTAGATCATAAATTTTAAAAGTTTTTTTTCTTTGTTAAACTTTGTGCTCAATGGCCAAAAAGAGTAAAAGTTAGTGTGACGATCCAACCATCGTCTCATGTATTTCCGTCCTATGTTTTCCGTTTTATGATTCTACATATCTCATTATATGTGTTTGGTGAATTTGAAGTAATTGGGATATAGTTTGGTGAAAATAAGACAATTAGTCTCTTTAGGAAAAATTTGGTTTGGAATAGTCAACCGGATATTGACTTGTGAGTTAGAGGGCTCGAAATGGATTTACGATGATTTGATTAATTTCGAGGGATGATTTAAGGCTTAGGAGCGCAATTGAAAGCAAATTTGGAGGTTCGGTGTAGAAGTTTGCCTATTTTGGCGAAGCTAGGATTTTGGCGAAATTCGGTTGATATGCAAGATTTTTTATCCGAGGGTCGGAATGGAATTCCAAGAGTTGTAGTAACTTTGTTAGGTGATTTTGGATGTATGCGCAAAATTTCAGTTAATGCGAAGGTGTTTAGGTCGAACTTTTGATCGAATGCGTGTTTCAGAAGTTTTAGTTTAACTTAGGCTTGAATCCGTTGTAATTTGATGATTGTGTTGTTGTTGGATATGTTTTTAGGATTGGAACAAGTTTGAACGAAGTTTTAGGACGTGTTGGTACTTTTGGTTGAGGTCCCAGGGGCCTCGGGGTAAATTCGGATGGTTGACGGAGAGTTTGGAGTTATTGCATGGAAGAGGTTTTGCTGGTTCTGTTGTTTCCGCGTCTGCAGAAAAGGGACCGCATAAGCGGCTCCGCAGATGTGGCTAAGTGATCGCAATAGCGGTCCTTCAAGGGCCTGGGGTTCCGCAAAATCAGATGGGGGTCCGCATAGGCGGTGGCCGCAGAAGGGTCCCTGGGAATTAAGTTAGGTCGCAGAAACGGTCAAAAGGCCGCATAAGCGATGACCGCAGGTGCACAGTGTTTCACGAATTTGAAAGAGAAGGAAATATTTCGGACATCGGCTTAGGTGATTCTTGGGCGATTTTGGAGAGAATTTGAAGGGGTTTCATCAGGTATGAACTATTGGACTCGGATTATGTTCATATAGTATAAAATCATGGATTAAACACTAAAATTCAAGGGATTAAATGTTAAAAATGAAGGTTAGGGCTTGAAACATAAGAGAGCTTAAATTGATGGTTTTAGGGGTCAAATGGACCCCGATTCTTGTGAATTTGATATGTATAGACTCGTGGCGAAATAAGGATCATTTTGGTGTAACATTTTTTGAATTTCGAGAAGTGGGTCTGGGGCTTGAGTTTTCTAATTTGCGATTTTCGATGTTTTTGAGTCTTTTCGATTGGGTTATATTACCTTAGCCTATTGTAATGTATTCGTTGTGGTTTTGGCCAGATTCAACGCGTAAGGAGGTCGATTTGAGAGGAAAGGGCATTGCGGGCTAGTCTTCGGCTGGCTAAAGGTGATTAATGCTTGTAAATGTTGTTCTGAGGGTTTGAAACCCCGGACTTTCACATCGTAACGCTATGTTGAGATGTGACACGCATTTCATGACGAGTGCAGGATCGGTTGCTAATGGGGATTGTGACTTGGTCCATCCCGAGTGAGATTTACTCTATATTAGTGATTGATACACAATATTGTACTAATATTATTTGTGCTTGTTGCCATGTTTGGGGCCTCGTGCCGACTTGTAAAATCCTTCGGAGATTGATATCGTTGTTCTGCATACACTTGCATATCATTTGGTCCAATCCACAACCTTTGAACATTGTTTTGCAAACTCAACCATGTTTTCTATGTTCTGAAACTCAAATGATATTTTTAAATGATATTCTGGGCTGAGAACTATTATTTTATAAATGCCTATGGGGCTCATGATAATTTCTGGATTGTGCATAGATCTGACTGCACGCCGCAGCAGTATTATATTGAGATGAGCATGGATCGGGCTGCGCTCCGCAGCAATGTATATATATTGGATCAGACTGCATGCCGCAGTAACATGGCGCTTGGGCTGTAGGAGCCCTTCCGAAGTTTGTACACACACCCAGTGAGCATTGTCGATGATAAATATATGGATCGGACTTCACGACACAGTGGGTACTGAATTGTGCCATCATATGCATTGCATTGCATCCATATATTTGCACCTTACTTATTGTTTAGCTGTTAAGTTTCACATGTTACTGTATTATTGGATTTTAGCTTATCTTGTGTATTTCTATGTTTTCCTTATTCGGACTGTATTTACTTTTATTACTCCTTGGTTCAGAGTACTCACTTTACTCCCTGCACCTTGTATGCAGATCTAAAGTAGTCACAGGCTGAGTAGATCCAACAGTTCAACAGGTACATCTTTCCGGGAGTGTCAAGGTAGCTGCACGACATTCGTAGCAATCGACTTTCTTCCTTTCATCCCTATCTCTTATTTTTCTCACTTTTAGCTTAGACAAACTTTGTATTGATACGATACTATGTATTTTAAAGGCTCACACTTGTGACACCGGGTCCTAGTGGGACTATTTCATGTATTTTGTTATTTCCGCACTTTTTTCAGTAAATCTGGACACCTATTATATGGTGTTATTGCTTTAAAATCCATCTAAGTTTGTGGGAGTTGTGGTATCAAGGTCGGGCTTGCCTAGTAGTATGCTGGGTGCCATCACGGTCGGGTTGGGGTCATGACAAGTTGGTATCAGAGCCTAGGTTAGTTGGTTTCGCGAGTCATGAGCAGGTTTAGTAGAGTCTCGCGGATCGGTACATAGACGCTCGTACCTATCCTCGGGAGGCTGCAGAACCTTTAGGAAAACGTTCTTGAAATTCTTATCCTGCGACTTTGTTGATCAGAGGCCATGGACGCGATTGAGGTCGAGGTCGTGGTCGAGGTCGAGGAAGAGCCGCGGGGCCATCACCTGTTGATCCACCAGTTTCCCCGGCTCAAGTTCAGGCCCCAGCTGGAGAGACTCAAGCAGCACCTGCTCAAGCACCAGCTATGCCTATTGTGGTTCCGGGTCTTCAGTAGGCCCTAATTCAGATTCTATCAGTTTGCATTGGTCTGGCTCAGGCAGTATCAGCTACTACTGCGGCAGCTACTTCACAGGCCGGGGAAGGCAACCAGACCCCTGCTACTCACACACCTGAGTAGGGAGTGCAGGGTTTGCAGACACTAGAAGCACCACCAGTTTAGCAGGTTGCCCCAGTTCAGCCGGCTGCCCCGGTTCAGGATTTTGTGGTTCCAGCTATGCCAGACGATGAGCAGTGTCGTCTTGAGAGGTTCATCAGGCTTTCACCTCATACTTTCACTGGTGCTCAGGGCGAGGATGCCCAGGGTTTTCTCGACAAGTGTCGATGTATGCATTGGACAGAGGGGATCTTGGAGTCGAGCGGGGTATCATTTACTACTTTTCAGTTTTCTGGAGCAGCCTTTACTTGGTGGGAGGCATATGAGCGGCGTAGGCCGGTGGGTGCAGAGCCTTTGTCATGGCAGGAGTTTTCCAATCTCTTACTGGAGAAGTGGGTGCCGCGATCTTAGAGGGAGGAGCTTCATAAACAATTTGAGTACCTTCGTAAGGGAGATATAACTGTGACATAGTATGAGGTGAGATTTTCTGAGTTGGCTTGTTATGCTTCATGGATGGTTTCGACTAATCAGGAGAGGATTCAGAGGTTTGTGGATGGGCTCATTTATCCCATCCGTATTCTGATGACGAGAGAGGGTTCTGAGCCATATCTTTGAGGATGCGGTGGATATTGCTCGTGATATTGAGACGGCTCGCCGTTAAGGGAGAGGGGAGAGGGGGGCCAAGAGGCTTCGAGGATCGAGTAGCTTCAGTGGTGCTCCGTCTAGGGGCCAGTTTCAGCAGAGCAGAGGTCGTCCTTCCAGGCCTCATCAGTCGGCTCGTCCAGAGTATCATGGGGCATCTTCAGGCCATGGTCATCAGGGCTCCCAGCAGGGCCAGTCTTCACTGAGTGCCATCCCAGCACTGAGTTCATCATATGCTCCTTCAACTCAGGGTTCTTCTGGATTGAGTGTATCGGCTGGTCACTCTAATGCGATGGGTTCCCTTCAGTCTCCTGCTCCAGCCCCTGGTAGTTGCTACGAGTGTGGAGAGTTTAGTCACATGAGGAGGGAGTGTCCTCGGCGTCCTGGTAGTCAGTCTCAGAAGAGGGATCAGCCCTCATCTTCCACTCATGTTTCATCAGCACTCACTCAGTTAGCTAGGGGTAGAAGTCAGGTAGCTAGAGGCTGCCCCAGAGGTGGGGGCCGGATTGGCGGTGGTTAGGCTCGATTCTATGCTCTTCCAAACAGGAGGGATGCTATTGCTTCAGATGCTGTTATCACAAGTATTATTTCAGTCTGCTACAGAGATGCCTCTGTCTTATTTGATCCCGGTTCTACCTATTTATATGTGTCATCATATTTTGCTCATTATTTGAGTGCAACCCAAGGGTGTCTTGCTTTACCTATGCACGTATCTACCCCGATGGGTGATACTATTGTTGTGGACCATGTGTGTTGATCTTGTCTTGTTACTATTGGGGTCTTGAGACCCGAGTTGATTTATTGCTTTTGAGCATGGTAGACTTTGACGTTATTCTGGGCATGGACTGGTTATCTTTGTGTCATGCTATTTTGGACTGTCATGCAAAGACAATCACCTTGGCTATGTCGGGTGTTCCGAGGATCGAGTGGCATGGTATGACTGATTATGTCCCTAGCAGGGTTATATCTTGCTTGAAAGCCCAGCGTATAGCTGGGAAGGGTTGTCTATCATATTTGTCATTCATGCGTGATGTTGGAGCTGATGCCCCCAGTATAAATTCTATTCCCGTTGTGAGGGACTTCCCTGATATATTTCCTGAAGACCTGCCGGGTATGCCCCCGGACAGGGATATTGATTTTGGTATTGACCTGGTGCCGGGCACCAAGCCTATTTCCATTCGACCGTATCGTATGGCACCAGCGGAGTTAAAAGAAATGAAGGATCAGCTTCAGGAACTCTTAGAAAGGGGTTTATTCGGCCGAGTGTGTCACCGTGGGGTGCACCTGTGTTATTTGTGAAGAAGAAAGATGGCACAATGAGATTGTGCATTGATCACAAGCAGTTGAACAAAGTAACAGTGAAGAACAAGTATCCTCTGCCTCGCATCGATGATTTGTTCGACCAGTTTCAAGGAGTGAAGGTGTTTTCTAAGATTGATCTCCATTCGGGCTATCACTAGTTGAAGATCAAGGAGTCGGATATTCTTAAGACTGCCTTCAAGACTAGGTATGGTCACTATGAGTTACTCGTTATGTCTTTCGGGCTGACCAATGCCCCAGCAGCATCCATGCATCTAATGAACAGTGTATTTCGGCCATATCTGGATTCTTTTGTTATCGTATTCATTGATGATATTTTGGTATAATCGCGTAGCCAGGAGGAGCACACAGAGCATTTGCGAGTGGTATTGCAGAGATTGCGGGAGGAGAGGTTGCATGCCAAGTTCTCCAATTGTGAGTTCTGGCTCAGTTTTGTAGCCTTCTTGGACACGTAGTGTCCAGTGAAGGTATTCAGGTTGATCCAAAGGAAGTTGAGGCGGTTCTAAGTTGGCCTAGATCGTCCTCGGTCACAAAGATTCGTAGCTTCCTCAGTTTCGCAGGTTATTATCGCCGGTTTGTTCAGGGTTTCTCATCTATTGCCTCGCCCTTGACCAAGTTGACGTAGAATGGTGCGCTGTTTGCAAGATCAGGTGAGTGCGAGGAGACCTTTCAGAAGCTCAAGCTAAATTTTACCACAACTCCATTATTGGTCTTGTTATTAGCTTCAAGGTCTTACACCATTTATTGTGATGCTTCGAGAGTCGATATTGGTTGTGTATTGATGCAGGAGGGTAGAGTGATTGCTTATGCTTCTTGGCAGCTGAAGCCCCATGAGAAGAACTACCCTGTTCATGACTTAGAGTTGGCTGCCATAGTTCATGGTATCTTGTGAGGTATTCACCAATCATCACAGTCTTCAGCATTTGTTCAAATAAGTCTACACTCTTTTCAATCTTAGTAGAAGTTTTAGCTGATGATGAGAGCTGAGTGGGAGCTAGAGCACCACTCTCAGCTTCTGTCTGATCGAAATAAATTTGAGGCAGCGGAGGTGGCTTGAGTTGCTTGAGGACTATGATATTACCATTTTGTATCATCCGGGAAAGGCCAATGTAGTGGCCGATGCTTTAAGCCGAAAGGAGGTTAGTATTGGGAGTTTGGCGTACATCCTAGTTGGGGAGAGGCCATTTGCAGTTGATGTTCAGGCTTTGGCCAATCAGTTGGTTCGATTAGATATTTCATAGCCCAGTCGGGTCTTGGCTTGCGTGGCATCTCGATCTTGCTTATATGATTGCATTAGAGAGCGCCAATATGATGATCCACATTTGCTTGTCCTCAAGGACAGAGTTCTGCACGGAGATGCAAGAGATTTGACTATTGGTGATGATAGTGTGTTGAGGATACAGGGCCAGATTTGTGTGCCCAATGTGGACTTTCTTAGAGATTTGATACTTGAGGAGGCCCACAGCTCACTGTATTCCATCCATCTGGGTGCCGCGAAGATGTACCAGGACTTGAGACAGCATTACTGGTGGAGGAGAATGAAGAAAGACATTGTGGGATTTGTGGCTCGGTGTCTCAACTGTCAGCAGGTAAAATATGAGCATCAGAGACCGGGCGGTTTGCTTCAGCAGATGTTATTCCTCAGTGGAAATGGGAGAGAGATACTATGGATTTCGTGAGTGGTCTTCCATGAACTTTGAAGAAGTTTGATTCTATTTGGCCCATTGTGGATCGATCGACCAAGTCCGCGCATTTCATTCCAGTGTATACTACATATTCTTCGGAGCGGATGGCAGGGATTTTTATTCATAAGATTGTCCGATTGCATGGTATTCTAGTTTCTATTATATCGGATAGAGATACTAAGTTTACTTCTCAATTTTGGAGGACTTTTCAGCTGAGTTCAACATTTCATCCTCAGATGGACGGACAGTCCGAGCGTACAATACATATACTGGAGGATGTATTGCGTGCCTGTGTGATTGATTTTGGAGGTTCTTAACGAGTTTATACCTCTTGCGGAGTTTGCCTACAATAACAACTATCAGTCTAGCATTCGAATGGCGTTGTATGAGGCCTTATATGGAAGACGGTGTAGATCTCTGGTCAGTTGGTTTGAGCCCGGCGAGGCTAGGTTGTTGGAGACATATTTGGTCCAGGATGCCTTAGAGAAGGTGAAGGTGATTCAGGAGAGACTTCGTACAGCTCAGTCACGTTAGAAGAGTTATACGGACCGAAAAGTTCGAGATGTATCTTACTCGGTGGGTGAGAAGGTCTTGCTGAAGGATTCATCCATGAAGGGTGTGATGAGGTTTGGGAAGAAAGGGATGTTTAGTCCGCGGTTCATCGGACCTTTTGATGTGTTTAGGAGGATTGGGGAGGTGACCTTTATGCTTGCCTTTCCATCCAGCTTATCGGGCGTTCATCCAGTATTCCATGTTTCCATGCTCCGGAAGTATGTTGGGGACCCGTCTCATGTTTTGGATTTCAGCACAGTTCAGTTTGATGATGATTTGAATTATAATATGGAGTCATCAGTTCGGAAACTGAGGTCAAGGGATATAACTTCGGTGAAGGTACAATAGAGTGATCGGACCATGGAGAAGGCTACTTGGGAGACCGAGCAGGATATGCGGAGCAGATACCCGCACCTATTTGAGACTTCAGGTATGTTTCTTGACCCACTTGAGGACGAGCGTTTGTTTTAGCTGAGGAGGATGTGACGACCCGACCCATCATCTCATGTATTTTCGTCCCGTTTTTTCCATTTTATGCTTCTACATGTCTCATTATATGTGTTTGGTGAATTTGAAGTAATTAGGATAGAGTTTGGATGGAAATGAGACAACTAGTCTCTTTAGGAAAAGTTTGGTTTGGAATAGTCAACCGGATATTGACTTGTGAGTTAGAGGGCTCGGAATGGACTTTCGATGATTCGGTAGTTCCGGAGGATGATTTAAGGCTTAGGAGCGCAATCGGAAGCGAATTTGGAGGTTCGGTGTAGTATTTTGGCGAAGCTAGGATCTTGGGGAAATTCGGTTGATATGCAAGATTTTTGATCCGAGGGACGGAATGGAATTTCAAGGGTTGCAGTAGCATCGTTAGGTGGTTTGGATATGTGCAAAAAAATTCAGTTGATTCGGAGGTGTTTAGGTCGGGTTTTTGATCGAATGCGAGTTTCGAAAGTTTAGTTTAACTTAGGCTTCAATTGGTTGTGATTTGATGATTTTTGTGTTGTTGGATATGTTTTTAGGATTGAAACAAGTTTGAACGAGGTTTTAGGATGTGTTGGTTTTTTTGATTGAGGTCCCAGGAGCCTCGGGGTGAATTCGGATGGTTAATGGAGAGCTTGGAGTTATTGCATGGAAGAGGTTTTGCTGGTTCTGTTGTTTCCATATCGCAGAAAAAAGACTGCATAAGCGGTTCTGCAGATGCGGCTAAGTGATCGCAAAAGTGGTCCTTGAAGGACTTGGGGTTCCGCAGAAGCGAATGGGGGGTCTGTATAGGCGACGACCGCAGAATGGTCCCTGAGAATTGAGCTAGGCCGCAGAAGCGGTAAAAAGGCCACATAAGCAATGACCGCAAGTGCGGTAAAGTAACCGCAGAAGTGGAAATCGACCCAGGTTTAAGTGAAAAGTGTTTCACGAATTTGAAAGTGAAGGAAAATATTTTGGACCTCGGCTAAGGCGATTCTTGGGCGATTTTGGAGAGAATTCGAAGGGGTTTCATCAGGTATGAACTATTGGACTGGGATTATGTTCATATAGTGTAAGATCATGGATTAAACATTGAATTCAAGGGATTAAATATTAAAAATGGAGGTTAGGGCTTGAAACTTAAGAGAGCTTAAATTGATAGTTTAAGGGGTCAAATGGACCCTAATTCTTGTGAATTTGATATGTATAGACTTGTGGCAAGATAAGGATCATATTGGTGTAAAATATTTCGGATTTCGAGAAGTGGCCCGGGGCTCGAGTTTTGCTAATATCACGATTTTCGATATTTTTGAGGCTTTTCGATTGGGTTATATTAACTTTGCTTATTGCAATGTATTCATTGTGGTTTTAGCCAGATTCGACGCGCGAGGAGGTCGATTTGAGAGGAAAGGGCACTGTGGGCTAGTGTTCGGCCGGCTAGAAGTGAGTAATGCTTGTAAATGATTTTCTGAGGGTTTGAAACCCTGGAATTTTTCATCATAATGCTATATTGAGGTGTGACACACACTCCATGACGAGTGCGGGGTCGGTTTCTATTGGGGATTGTGACTTGGTCCATTTCGAGTGAGACTTACTCTATATTGATGATTGATACACAATATTGTACTGATATTATTTGGGCTTGTTGCCATATTTGGGGCCTCGTGCTGACTTGTAAAATTCTTTGGTGATTGATATCGTTGTTCTGCATACACTTGCATATCATTTGTTCTACTCCACAACCTTTAAACATTGTTTTGCAAACTTAGCCTTGTTTTCTAAGTTTTGAAACTCAAATGATATTTTTAAATGATATTCAGGGCTAAGAATTACTTTTTTATAAATTCCCATGGGGCTCATGATAATTTCTGGACTCTGCATGGATCGGGCTGCATACCGCAGCAGTATTGTATTCAGATAAGCATGGAAGACTGCACGCCGCAGCAACGTATATATATTAGATCAGACTGCACGCCGCAATAACATTGTGCTTGTGCTATAGCAGCCCCCTCCGGAGTCTGTACACACCCCCCAGTGAGCTCTGTCGACGATAAATAAATGGATCGAACTGCACGCCGCAGTGGGTACTGGATAGTACTATAATATACATTGCATTGCATCTATACATTTGCACCTTACTTGTTGTTCAGCTGTTGAGTTTTACATGTCTATTGTATCATTGGATTTTAGCTTATCTTGTGTATTTCTGTGTTTTCCTATCTTCGAATTGTATTTAATTTTATTATTCACTGAGTCGGAGTACTCACTTTATTCCCTGCACCTTGTATGCAGATCCAGAGCAGTCACAGACTGAGTAGATTCAGTAGTTCAGCAGATACAGCTTTTCGGGAGTGTCAAGGTAGCTGCATGGTGTTCGCAGCCATTAACTTTCTCCCTCCCATCCCTATCCCTTATTTTTCGCACTTTTAACTTAGACAGACATTGTATTGGTAGGATACTATGTATTCTAGAGGCTCAGACTTGTGACACCGGGTCCTAGTGGGACTATTTCATGTATTTTTGTTATTTTCACACTTTTCAGTAAATTCAGACTCCTATTATATGGTGTTATTGCTTTGAAATCCATCTAAGTTTGTGCGAGTTGTAGTATCAAGGTCGAGCTTGCCTAGTAGTGTGCTGGGCGCCATCACGACCGGATTGGGGTCATGCCAATTAGTGTTTCTTAAAAAATAAAGATTAATAGGCAAAGTTTTTGTTGATTTTAAAGCCCTAAAGTATTAAAATATTATTAAATAATATTTATTTCAAGGAGAAATATATGTTTAAAGGATAAAAAAACGATCAAAAATATATTTCGTGTTGAAGTTTTATTAAAAATAAATTTTGCAAAATTTTAATGGTTACTCTTTAAAAATAAATTTTATACCGGATAAAATTGTATTGTGTATATTAAACAATAAGAAAATATTTTAAATGGATAAAATAATTACAATACAAGTTATTGTTATTAATTTCAATATATAAATTAGAGCATCTTATATACCCTTCACTTATCCAATATTCGATTGAGCTTTTGATTTGATACATGTAAATTTTACAATGAAAGACTGCAAACTATTATTATTTTCACATATTGAGATATCGTTTTTAAATTTACTTAAAGATATTTCTTACTGATGTGCCTTTAAGTTTGGTTTAGAATTTTCCTAGTCAACTTCTATAATTAAAGTCTTAAGATAGATTTATTTTTATTGGTAAATATCTAATGTACGTGTAGGAGATAAGTTACGGTAATTTAGACAGTTAACATAAGAAACATATTTATGTAACCTAAATATTAGGAGTTTATTTAAAGTTCAAATAAGGAAAATTTAATAATCAAAATTTTAACTAATTTTAAAGTCCTAAATAATAGGAAATTAGCTTAAATTACATTATTGTCCAATGTAAAGTTTATTTTTGAAGGGTAAAAAAGGCGAGCGGCATTTCGCTAAGGGCCTTCGTGTTTTTAATATAGTATAGATAACAGGAGCTTAAGTTTTTATTTTATAACTGGAAAACTTCCGGTTAGTATAGAGAGCTTAAGTTTCCAGTTACAAAGACAAAAACTTCAGCTGAAGCTTTCAGTAAAAAAGAAAGAACTTCAGCCCTTACGTGAAAAAGCGGGTACACTTCCAATTTTTTACAAAGCGGCCACAAGTTAAAATATGATACAAAAAATGAGTATAAATGCAAATGCCCCCAGTGTTAACCAAATCTAATTCATGAAACAAATCTTGTGCTCTGAAACAAAATGTTTCCTCTCTTTTTATTGGATAACAAAAATTATCACTTTAATTTCTCATTTTTAGATAATATCTTCTAAAATTTTGACCTTGAAAATATTTCCGTTTGTGCCAGATTTCAATGAGAAAATGACATTGTATAGCCGCTGTAAAAATAATAGCCGAAAAAATATATCAAATTTATATATTATTTTGTATATTTATATATAATAATAATCATACAAGTTTTATATATTTTTTCGCCTACTAGGTGTAGATAGTTTCTGGCGCTAAAAGTGATAATACAATCTGGTTATTCGTTTGCTTCAATAATATGCCTAGAAGTGATCTTAGCAGCTCTATTTTTTTTCCTTCAAATTTTAACTTTTCTTTTTGAAAAAATCAACCGAAATTGTTAAAAGTAAACGTTTCAACGTTAAAATATTAAATTTATCAGCTTTGTACTATTAGTGTGTATTAGTTATAAAATATTTTCGATAAGCTAAAAAGATTATGAATGCCGAAACCAACCCCGTAATTGATCTTGGACAAATTGTATGAGTGAGACTAAAGGTACTCCACTTTAGCATACTTAAAAGACTAAATATGCTCAAAGTTATATTGGAAGGAACAAAATTAACCAACCCACAAAGATAAGGGACAATATTGGCCAAAAACTCTTAGTACTACTATTATTGCAGTAAATGAGTCTTCTATGTACATGTGATGCTATGACTTCTGAGCTTACAAGAAAATGTACAAAAATAGTATACATATATATATATATATATATATATATATATATATATATATATATATATATATATATATATATATATATATATATATATATATATATATATATATATATATATATATATATATATATATATAATACTCCAATCTAGATGCACGATCTTCATGTTTGATCTCATGAATCTAAATGAAGTCATGTGCCTCCTATCCATTTTATATACCCCTATAGTAGGCATATCCTGGATATTGAGGAAGATGGTAGCAATACGTAGAATCTCCAATGTAGCACAATATTTTGATAGTGTGTCAGCCACTGTATAGGAAAGTCTGGAGGTCTAGTATCAGGGTTGTAGGATAGGGGCTTCTAGAGTTTTTCGTACTCCTCACCGGGGTTGGGTGAGGCTTGGCAGGGCTATCCATAGATGATTTGTGTTTTGGCTTATGTCTCCCTTATGGCTGTTAGTATGGTAGTTACTGTATGATATTATTGCATGCTATTTTGTTTAGGTTTCTTATGTTTAGCTAATTATTTACGCTATTTCTGCTGGAGTTACTAATGCTCTATTGTTTTGCTTTTGTTTTTATTTTTGTTCTTCCTTTTCTCCACTGAGCCGAGGGTCGATTGGAAATAGCCTCTCTGCCCTTCCGGGTAGGGGTAAGGCTCGTCTACATATTATCCTCCCCAGACCCCACCTGATGGGACTATACTGGGTAGTAGTTGTTGTTGTTGTTGTGTCAGCCACTGAATTTCCTTATCTATGCCAGTGCTGGACTTCAATTTGATGACCTTGAATAATCTTTTCATATTTAAAATATCAGCATGAATTTTTCAAAAAGGTGAAGAAGATCCAATCTTACTAACAATCAATAAAGAGTCAATTTCTAGAATTACATTGTGAATCCTATTAAGGCAATCAACTCAATTTCAAAAAGTGCAACTTGTATTTCAGCCATATTATTAGTGCAGAAGTGAAGAGCCTTGGCATATGCCATGACAAGCTTTCCACTGCTATCCTAACAATACCGGCCACTCTTTTCATAACATTACTAGTACCATTCGTGTTAAACTTCAGTATACCTGAAGAAGGAAGTGAACGCATCACCTTGAGAGCTTTCATTTAAGGTTTAAAATTTTCCGAGAACCTGCAAATTCCAGCTCAGTCGTCTTGCCATTTGATTCCCGTTGTAGTGAACTTTAAGAAGCATGATTATCAGTGATTGTACTCGATCTACTAAGCTTTATACAGAAGCATATGAACCTTTATATTTAGCTGCACACGTCTGTTTCCACAACTCCCAACAAATAATTGAAGGAACACACTGGAGAACAAAATTGTGTGCCTTATTTAAAGGCTTAATAAACCACCATTATCAATGTCCGTTTTAAGTTGCTTGAGATAGTAATACCTACGCTATGACTGAAATATTTCAATATATATTGAGCTTTCCGGATTGAGAAAAAGATGTGAGCAATATAGTCTTCTTGTGTATCTCTACTACAATAGCATTTAGAAGGGCCTTAATGCCGAACCTTTTTATCACTTCATCAGTTAGTAATCTCCTTCTCAAAAGTCTCATCATGAAAAATGATACTTTAAAGGGGAATTTCTTATGTCATATTTTTTTATGAGGACATGGAAGAGATTCCAGTTTGTCTCAACGCATGAAAGTAGTTTTACAAGAGAATTTACCATCCTTGGATGGTTTCCAAATAGGCCTATCCAGTGTGTTATCTTCACCAATTGGGACTTTCTTGATTTGCTCCAAAATATGATTTGGTAGAACCTGTCGAACCTCCTCAAAGTTCCATGTCTCACCATCATAGACTTTTTTTAACTGTATTTTGCCTATCTTGGGTCCTTGAGTCACAAATTTATCTAGTGGTCATAGTCCTGACCAATCATCCCGCTAAAAAGAGCATTCTGATGTATTAGACTTCTGTGACGATATGACTGGTGTCTCATGAATTAACACCCTGTTCTTCCCGCATTCTGCTTCTTTATATTTCATTATCGGTAATTGGGGTATTAGAGTTGATTTGGAGTGGTTTTGATAAGAAACGAGACACTTAGTCTCTTTAAGGAAGACTAAGCTTGGAAAAGTCAACCAGAAGTTGACTTGTGTGTTAAAAGGCTCAGATATAAATTCCGATGGTTCACGTAGATCTGGGAGATAATTTGTGACTTAGGAACGTGATCGGGAGTGGTTTTAGAGGTCCGATATAGAATTAGGCTTGAATTGGTGAAGTTAGTATTTTGGCAATTTCCGGTTAATAATTGAGATTTTGGTTCGAGGGTAAGAATGGAATTCCGAGAGTAGACGTAGCTTTGTTAGATGATTTGGGATGTGTGTGTAAAATTTTAGATGATTCGGAGGTGTTTAGGTTGGGTTTTTGATCGAATGCGAGTTTCAGAGGATTTTGAAGAACTTAGGCTTGGATTTGTTGGAAATTGATGATTTTAGTGTTGTTTGATGTGTTCAAAGGATTGGAACAAGTTTGGGTGATGTTTTAGGATGGTTGGCACTTTTAGTTGAGGTGTCGGGGGCCTCGGGGTGATTTCGTATGGCTAAACGGGAAGTTTAGAGTTGTTAAGTGCAGCAGAAATTCAACAGCAGTTGCAGGCCAATAATTAGCCTTCGCGTTTGCGAGATTTGGTCCGCATTCGTGGATAGTTAGCCTTCAGGACTTCGCGTTCGTGGTGAGGACCCCGCGATCGCGTAGAAGAAGGTTGAGGTCCTGAGTCTTTATTCTTAACGTTCGTGAAAATGGTATAGTGTTCGCGGAAGGCCCGGAAATGTGCACCACATTCGCGTGAATAATCTCGCATTCGCAGCTGAGGCATCGCGTTCGCAGGTGGGACACCGTGTTCGTGAAGAGGAAATTTGGTCAATGGAGATTTGCACATCTTGAACGCGAGATGTCCTTCGCGTTCATGTAGAAGGAAATGACACCTGGGCAGACTTGTTTTTATATTATTTCATCCGTGAGCCAAGTCTTATTTCCACCATTTTTGAACAATCTTGAAAGCTTTTTGACGAGGATTAAAGATTTTTTTGAATGGGGCTGATTGGAGGTGAGTCTTATGGTCTAGAAACATCATTTAATTGAAGAATCAACACTTAAATTCATGGGAATTTGATTAAAAGGGGAAGAACTAGAGCTTGACTTTTTGAATGAAAAATTGGGATTTGAGGGAGCATTTGAGCTCGAATTTTGGAGTTTTTGATATGTGTAGACTCGTGGCGAGATAATGAATCCGATGATGTTAATTTTCTGACTTTCAAGAAGTGGGATCGGGGTTCGGGTTTTGCAAATGTCGTGAATTTTGACGTTTTTCGAGTCTTTTCGATTGGGTATTATTCCTTTAGCCTATTGTGATGTATTCGTTGTGGTTTTGATCAGATTCGATGCGCGAGGAGGTCGATTTAAGAGACAAGGGCATATCGATCTAGGATTTTTCATCGGCTTAAGGTGAGTAATGATTGTAAATTATATCCTGAGGGTTTGAAGCCCATATGGCACAACTTAGTGCTATATTTAGGTGAGGCACACGCTCAATGATGAGTGCGGGGTTATTTATTATTTGAGATTGTGACTTGGTCCATCCCGATTGATATTTTACCACATATTTGACTAAGACTTGTTGTTTTTCACTATGACTTGGGCTTATTGCCATATATGGGGCTTATTGCTGACTATTTGAAATCCTTTGTGAACTTTAATCATTGTTTCCTCACTATTAGAAATATTACTTGAACTCAGTCCAATTAAATTACACTGTTTCATGGCAGCTATTTTACTCAAATTTGAAATTTAAATTGTGACGACCCGGCCGGTTGTCTTTGGAATTTATGCCCTGTTTCCCCATTAACTGCTTTCCCTAGGTTCATTTCTGCTATTTTGATTTGCCGGGACGTTCGATGTGAGAATTCGGAGTGTTTTAGGACACTTAGTCCCTAAATAAGAGCTTAAGTGCTGGAAAATGGTTCGTATTTGGAACAGTGTGAAGACGATCTCAGAATGGAAATCCGATAGTTCCGTTAGCAGCATTAGGTGATTTCAGGTTGGGAGCGTGTTCGGAATGTATTTTGGATGTCCGCAGCTCATTTAGGCTAGAAATGTCGAAAGTTAGAATTTTGAAGTTTCCGGTCCGATAGTGAAGTTTTTATCCGAGGGTCGGAATAGCATTCCGAAAGTTTCTATAGCACCATCATGTCATTTGGGACGTGCATGCAAAATTTTAGGTCAATCGGACTTGGTTTGGTTAGGTTTTTGATCGAAAGAGAGTTTGGTTGAGCTTTCGAGTTCTTAGGTTCAAATCTTTGGTTAATTCGAGTTTTCGGTGCTATTTTAGGTGTCTTAAGGATTGGTGCAAGTTTGAATGATGTATTAGGTGGTATTGGTGCTTTTGGTTGAGGTCTTGGGGGCCTCGGGGTGATTTTGGGTGGTTAACGGAAGAAAATTCTATGTGTGTAACAGCTGAAGACTTCAGGCTTCTGGTATTTTTGCTTCTGCGGCTTGGGAACCGTAGAAGCAGAGCCGCAAAAAGTACCTTAGGGCACCGCAGATGCTAATTTTGGCACAAGTCCAGGAACCGTAGAAGCGATATATTTTTCGCAGAAGCGGACTCGCTTCTGCGATTGATGGACCGCAGAAGCGGTAGGTCGGCACATAAGAGAACCCGCAAGAGCGGCTGGCTTCTCCGTAAAAATGGGACCGCAGAATCGGTCCCTGGATCCGCAAAAGCGGAAATCAATGTAGTGTTAAGGGTTTTATCCAAGGTTTAATTTCAAAGTTTGAAAAATCAAGTTTGACCTCGGGCAGAGGCGATTTTGAGAGGGTTTCGAAGAGGAGATTATTGGGTAATGTTACTATTATCTTTTTTGGTTATATTCCATCGTTTTGTGGTTAAATCCATCATTTAAATTCGAATTTGGGATCAAAAATTGGATAATTTGGGTAAAACTTCTTTGGCTAAACTAGTGATTTCGGGGTTGGAAGCGTGTTCGAGATGTATTTTTGATGTCCGTAGCTCATTTAGGCTAGAAATGCCGAAAGTTAGAATTTTGAAGTTGCTGGTCCGATAGTGAATTTTTTATTCGAGGGTCGGAACGGGATTCTAAAAGTTGCTGTAGCACCATCATGTCATTTGGGACGTGCGTGCAAAATTTTAGGTCAATCGGACTTGGTTTGGTTAGGTTTTTGATCGAAAGAAAGATTGGTTGAGCTTTGGAAATCTTTGGTCCAAATAATTGGTTAATTCAAGTTTTCTGTGTTGTTTTAGGTGTCTTACGGATTGGTGCAAGTTTGAATGAGGTATTAGGTGGTATTGGTGCTTTTGGTTGAGGTCCGGAGGCCTGAGGGTGATTTTGGGTGGTTAACGGAAGAAAATTCTAAGTGTGTAACAGCTGAAGACTTCAGGCTTCTGATATTTTTACTTTTGCGGCTTGGGAACCGTAGAACGGAGCCGCAAAAGCGGCTTAGGGCACCGCAGATGCGAATTTGGGCACAAGGCCAGTAACCGTAGAAGCGGTATATTTTCCGCAGAAGCGGACTCGCTTTTGTGATTGATGGACCGCAGAAGCGGTAGGTCGGCACATAAGAAAAACTGCAAGAGGGGTTGGATTTTCCGCAAAATCTTGACCGCATAAGCTGTCCCTAGATCCGCAAAAGCGGAATTCACTGTAATGTTAAGGGTTTTATCCGAGGCTTAATTTTAATGTTTGACAAATCAAGTTTGAGCTCGGGCAGAGGCGATTTTGAGAGGGTTTCGAAGAGGAGATTATTAGGTAACATTTCTATTATCCTTTTTGGTTATATTCCACCGTTTTGTGGTTAAATCCATCATTTAAATTCGAATATGGAATGAAAAATTGGATAATTTGGGTAAAGCTTCTTTGGCTAAACTATTGAGTTTTGAAGGGGCATTTGGCCCCCGAATTGAGATATTTTTATATGATTAGACTCATGAGAGTACAAGGTTTCTGAAAATGTTAAAATTATTTGATTATGAGATGTTGTCCTGAGGGGCGTTTTGGTCATTTTGCCTATTTTTGCGCCTTAGCTTTAATTTTAATAGTGAAATTAGTTACTTGCGATGTTATTTACAATATGTAATTGATTTTAATAGATTTGGGCCACTCGGAGTAGGATACTCGTGGCAAGGGCATCGCTTTACAGTTTTTTTTGTATCGGTCCGAGGTAAGTGGCTTGTCTAACTTTGTGTGGGGGATCTCTTCCCTTAGGATATATTGGCTGTTGTTTAGAATGCCTCTTGCGCGAGGTGACGAGCGTGTACTTGTGCCAATTGTTGGGAACTCACCTTTCTTGACTTATCTATTCTGCGTTCTTCACGTATTTAGCTGTTATAAATGCAACATTTACTTGTTTTAGCTTAGGGAAAGAATGTTAGTTAGCTTACCTGTTCTATTTGAATAAATTGCAATATCTGCTCTTCATGAAGCATGCTAGACTTTGGATTCTACCTGTTGTCTTTACTTAGCATTTGTACATTATTAAATTGCTGTGATGTGTTTGTGATTGGCACTACGGGTTCAATTCCCCGGAGGTCCTTTGATAATGGTATGATGGACTACAGGTTCAATTCCCGAGAGATCCTCTGATATTGGTATGATGGACTATGGGTTGAATTCCTAGGAGATCCTCTGTTATTGGTATGATGGACTACGGGTTCAATTCCCAGGAGATCCTCTGATATTGGTATGATGGACTACGGGTTCAATTCCCGGGAGATCCTTTGACATTGTTATGATGAACTACAGGCTCAATTCCCGAGAGATCCTCTGATATTGGTATGATAGACTACGGGTTCAATTCTTGGGAGATCCTCTGATATTGGTATGATGGACTATGGGTTCGATTAACGAGAGATCCACAGACATTGGTAAAATGGACTGCGGGTTCAATTCCCGGAGCTCATGGAATCCTAATATTGAGTGATACTTGGTTGTGTTATTTTCTTTATGTAGCTTAATTGTTGTTGACTTGCAGCTTCTATCCGATTTTATTGTTTCTTTCCTGCTTATTTTCTTCCTTACATTATTCATTACTGTTGTTATGTTTTTTCTCAGTAGTGCCCTGACCTTCCCCGTCACTACTCAACCGAGGTTAGGCTTGGCGCTTACTGAGTACCGATGTGGTGTACTCATGTCTCTTCTGTGCATGTTTGTCATGTACAGATCCAGATACTTCTTGTCGAGCGCACTACTAGTGATCCAGGAGCTATACTCGGAGACTTGAGGTATGCATCTGCTGCATCCGCATATCTGAAGAGTCTCCTTTTACTCTTCCTTGTAGTTAGCAGTTCCACTTCATGTATTCAGTTGTTGTAGACATTTCCAGATATTAGAGCCGTATGTTATGTTTTACTCTTAGCCTGTGTTGTCTGTGGGTTTCTGGGTCTTTGGGATAGTTTCAGATTTGTGAAGTGTTAAAGTGTATGTGCCAGGCAGCAACTATATATATTATTCATGTTATTTCGCTTTTGGATTTTAAATTTCGTAAATATTGTTACTTCCGCAATTTGTTAATATTCGAACTAATATTTGAGCTGAGCACTATTGTTTTACTAATGTTTGAGGGGCTTATGATTATTGTTGGACTGATTGAGGCCGAGGTCCACATGTGAGGATATGTTGAATTATGAGAGGAGTCTTTCAGGCCTCGAGTATTATGTGAGGAGGCTTTCAGGCCTCAAGTGATATTTGAGGGGTCTTTCAGGCCTCGAGTGTGATGTGAGAAGTCTTTCAAGCCTTATGTTGATATGATCAGGCTTTTAGGCCTTATGATGATACATCGCTTGGGCTGTAGGAGCCCCTTCAGAGTCTTGCACACCCGCAGTAAGCGCGGGTACCCATCTATAGTGGATAAATTTTAGACAGTGGTAACAATGACAGTGTATGATGCAATTTGGTCAGGTAACAATGACTGACCAAGGATAACACCGTGTGGTCGGTAACAAGGGCTGAACAGGAACTAATTTCTGCCCGAGGAGCTGGTACCATTCTATGTGATTGCCCGAGGGGCGAGTTTTATGTGCTAATTTTACATACTTACTTGTATTTTACTTGTTAAACTGTGGTATTTGTGCCCGAGTGGCAGATTTCTGTGCATAGCGGCACTAATTATTTTGAAATTATTTCGCAACTGTTGAAAAGATCATTTCAAAAGAGGTTTAAACTGAGCCAAGATATTTTCTAAAGATTTCACAGCTTCACTGATTTTTCTCAAAGAGTTTTACACTGCTTCTATACAATATGATTGTTGGTTATATGTGATTTTTTACTGCTCAGTTATTATTTACCTTTATTACTCACTAAGTTGGAGTACTCACTTTACTCCCTGCACCTCGTGTGCAGATGCATATATCTATTCACCCGGTAGAGGGTTTTGAGCTAATTGAAGATTTGTTGTCGTAGCTGATCAAGGTGACTGCCAGCGTCCGCGGCACCAGATTTCTTCCTTTTGATTCTAAATTCCATTTTATATATTACTGGCCTTGTAGTTGTATTTATACTCTTTTAGATGCTCATGACTTGTGACACCCCGATTAAACCATCTTAAAAATTGTTTACTCATGTTTATTTAATTTTAAAAAGGCAAGTTTGGTTGGTTGGCTGGCCTTGTCTTCACGAGAGGTGCCATCAGGACCGGAGCGGGGTTTGGGTCGTGACATGTTCGCATCAGAGCCTACGTTACAGAGCTCTCACGAGTCATGAGCAGGCTTAGTAGAGTCACATGAATCGGTACGGAGACATCTGTATTTATCCTCGAGAGGTTACATAACCTTTAGGAAAACTTCACATTCTGGAATTCGTATCATGTATCCTTGATTCAGCTTAAAAATAAACTCTTGAAATTTCTTCCACGTGTTCATACGCGCGTATGAGCGCTCAGTACCAGATGTGCCTTAATCCTTGTGAGTTTATGTTGGCTAGTCTAGAGGATTTGAGGCCGGATCTTTGCCTATTGCTTTAGCATCGAGATACTGATTGTATGAGCAAGTGTTTTGAACTTATATGTTCAATATTGTCCCTAATAGTGGGAATGACGGCTGGATAGCTTTGTGATGAGTATGCTAGCACTGCATGATGTTTCTATATGATTTGGAAGTTTCGATGAAAATTTGCTAGATGATAGATGGACTACTAAGTGTATGATTTCCCTTGTGAGTGGAAGTGTAGTTCCGAGATTATAGGCGTGTGAAGAATCTATTCAAGTCTCTTAGTTGAGAGTGAAGTAAATTGCATGTTATGGTGTGAGTTCAGACTCAGGAAAACTAAGTGACTGTATAATATGTATGTTGGTGGAAGGTATACAGAAATGTTATATTGAGGCGAAGCAGGTAGGTTATCTCCTGTGGAGTGTTCTGAAGTGGCGTTATCCTTATGTGTATGTTAGAACTCAAGAGTAATTGAAGTAGATTCAGGTGCATTGTAGCGAGGCCACACGGAGATATGACCTTTCGTGGTAGATTCAGGTGTTCTATTCCTATGATGTGAGATGGGGTCTCAACCTTGTGTTGTGATGGTAATGCTGATCTTGAGGTACAACTCTTTCGTTTGAGTAACTTTTCATGATTTGAGTATGTTCAGACTGTTTCTTATTGGTGCGCGTATTATGCAAGTTGTAGCTAAGGCCTGTATTGAGGCATCATATTACCAGAGTGGTGTGTTGGATTCGAGGTGATCATTGGGGTCACTAATGAATACGAACATATTTGATTTCAGCTTGTTGGAAGAATAATATAGAGGTTCGGCTCGAAATGTACTGTGGTATTAGTCAAAGGGGAAGCAGTTTCATGAATGGTTGATCTGAGAAATAGTTATTGTTTATTGATTATTTCATTTATCGTCGGCAGTATATGGAAGTGTTGGAACAAGACCTTAGTTTATAAGAGGTTTTCTACCGGTATTCGGGTGTTGTGGGTAACAGCTGTGAATAGAAGTTATCGTTTCGAGTGTTTGGACTATGTAGTATATCATTGATGGTTATTACACCTGGTTCAGGCTTATCCTAAGCATAGATGTGAGGTTTTGATCTTGTGTATGATTTTGAAAAGTGCAATATGGTTCTATGATTTATGGACTAGATGGATTGTGAAATTGCACCTATGTCGTGTTATCGGACCTATGCGAGATAGGGTGACGTGGTATCACCCCCGGGTATATGCTTGGTAAGGTCATTCAGCTATTGGTGGGCTTCTAGGACAACTCTAGGTACGCTCGAGGACGAGCGTTTGTTTAAGTTGGGGAGGATGTGGCGACCCGACCCATCGTCTCAGGAGTTAGCACCCCGTTCTCCCTGCTTTCTGCTTATTTATGTTTCATTAACGGTAATTGGGTGTTAGAGTTGATTTGGAGTGGTTTTGATAAGAAATGAGACACTTAGTCTCTTTAAAGAAGACTTAGTTTCTAAAAGTCAATAAGAAGTTGACTTGTGTGTTAGAGGGATTGGATATGAATTATGATGGTTCGGTTAGCTCCGGGAGATGATTTGTGACTTAGGAGCGTGATCGGGAGTGGTTTTGGAGGTCCGACGTAGAATAAGGCTTGAATTGGAGAAGTTAGTATTTTGGTGATTTTTGGTTGATAGGTGAGATTTTGATCCGAGGTTCGGAATGGAATTCCGAGAGTGCCAGTAGCTTTGTTAGGTGATTTGGGATGTGTGAAAAAATTTCAGATGATTCGGAGGTATTTTGATTGGGTTTCTGATCGAATGTGAGTTTCAGAAGATTTTGAAGAACTTAGGCTTTGATTTGTTGGGAATTGATGATTTTAGTATTATTTGATGTGTTTAAAGGATAGGAACAAGTTTGGGTGATATTTTAGGATGAGTTGACACTTTTGATTGAGGTCTCGGGGCCCTCGGGGTTATTTTGGATGGCTAGACGGGAAGTTTAGAGTTGTTAGGTGCAGCAGAAATTCAACAGCAGTTTCCTCACTATTTAAAATATTACTTGAACTCAGTCCAATTAAATTACAATGTTTTATAGACTCAGCTATTTTACTCAAATTTGAGATTTAAATAATATTTGAACTGTTGTTTGAGGTGAGCATTATTGTTTTGCTGCTATCCGAGGGGCTTATGATTATTTTTTGATAGATTGAGGCCGATGACCATATGTGAGGATATGTTGAGTGATGAGAGGAGGCTTTCAGGGCTCGCGTGTTATGTGAGGAAGCTTTAGGCCTCGACTGTTATGTGAGGAGGCTTTCTGGCCTTGAGTGATATGTGAGGGGGCTTTCAGGCCTCGAGTGTGATGTGAGAAGACTTTCAGGCCTTATGTTGATACGATCAGGTTTTCAGGCCTTATGATGATATAGCTCTTGAGCTGTAGGAGCCCCTCCAGAGTCTGCACGCCCACAGTGAGCGCGGGTACCCATATATATTGGATAAATTTGACAGTGGTAACAATGAAACTGTATGACACAATTTGGCCAGGTAACAATGACTGACCAGGGATAACACCGTGCGCTCAGGTAACAATGGCTGACCAAGAACTAATTTGTACCCGATGGGCTGGTACTATTCTATGCAATTGCTCGAGGGGCAAGTTTTATGTGCTCATTTTGCATATTTACTTGTCTTTTACTTGTTAAACTGTTATTTATGCCCGAGTGGCGGATTTCTGTGTATAGCAACTTTATGGTTTTGAAATTATTTTGCAACTATTGAAAAGATCTTTTTCAAAAGATGTTTAAACGGAACCAAGTTATTTTCTAAAGATTTTACAACTTTACTGATTTTTCTCAAAGAGTTTTACGCTGATTCTATACAACATGATGGTTGGTTATACGTGATTTCTTACTTCTCAGTTATTATTTATCTTTATTACTAATTGAGTTGGAGTACTCACTTTACTCCCCACACATCGTGTGCAAATGTAGGTATTTATTCACCCGGTAGCATGTTTTGAGCTAATTGAAGATTTGCTATCGTAGCTGAGCAATGTGACCGCCAGTGTCTGCGGCACCGGATTTCTTCCTTTTGATTTTAGTTTCCATTCTGTATATTATTGGCCTTGTAGTTGTATTTAGACGCTTCTAGATGCTCGTGACTTGTGACATCCCGATTAAGGCTGTGTTTGGGTTGTACTTCCACTAAGTAATATTATTGAACCATCTTAAAAATTGCTTACGCATGTTTATATAATTTTAAAAATGCAAGTTGTTTTGGTTGGATGACCTTGTCTTCACGAGAAGCGCCATCACGGTCGGAGCGGGGTTTGGGTCGTGACAACTTCCAAAGGATAAGGGGTTTCCGGGTGGCAATTTGAGCCCAAACACATCTAACCGCCCAACTAGCCCAGAGATTAACTGGTTGGGGTACAAATATTATAGCTCATGGGTCAATTTGGGTTGAGCCCAAGTTAACCCATTATTTTTTATAGCCTTAACAGCCCAAATACAACCCTTGAAATTCACCCAAAATAAAGGATCTCAACCTAACTTATTTAGAAATTTACTTAGTTGCCCCAATTTTTTTATTTTTTATTTTAATTTTCTGTTCATTTATTTTTCTACACCACCCACTCACCCACCCGCCCCTTACTTCCACGCAACCCCCCCCCCCCCCCCCCAAAAAAAAATTACTTCTTATTTTATTTATAAATTTCTATTTTTTATTTTTCAATTTTTCTACCCCCTCCGCATCCTACCCAACCCTACCCCTACACCCTACAACTCACCCTCACCCCGCGCAAAAACCCAAAAAAAAAGTTTATTTTTTTTAATCAATTTTTCTGCCCCCCAGCCCACCCCACCCCCTATCCCCCGCGCAAAACCCCTAAAAAATTCACTTTTTGTTGTATTTTTAATATTTTATTTTTCTACACCGCCCACCCTACCCCTACCCCTACCCCCACCCACACCCTCACCCGCTCGTCGAAAACCCCCTAAAAATTTACTTATTTTTGTATTTTCAATTTTTTTTATTTTTGTGCACCACCCAGTCCCCTCGCGCAAAACCTTTTTATTATTTTTTTTACTTTTTTAATAATATCAATTTTCTGTTTTATATTTTTTTTATTTTTCTGCACTTTTCTCCCACCCCCTTCCCCACCCATAAAATATTTGTTAAGTTATATATTTTAAGGTAATTTTTTTTTAATGCAAGATGAGCATGGTTCTAAAACATGGGTCAAGCTAGGAGGGTTGGGTTATGACCCATTGTTTAGCCTATCTTGACCTAGCCTATCTTAACCCAAATACACTTTGGGTTGGGTTAGGCAATGGCCCATATATTGACCTAACCTATCTTGGCTCGCCCAAATTCATCCCAACCCGCCCATTCCCTCCAAGTACATCATGAAATACAACAAAATCCTAAACCAACATGAATTGTTGAGACAATTTCCTAACTGTGTAGGATATTAGCACAACATTCATCAAAATGAGAAAGCATCAACAATCAACAACATACACAGTAATATCTCACACTATGGGGTCTAGAAGAGTAGTGTGTACGCAGACTTTTCCCCTACCTTGTACGGATAGAGAGGTTGTTTCCAATTGACACCCGGCTTAGAAAAGCATAAGCACCACAAAGTGAGAAAGCATATTAAACAAACTACGCTAAGCTATTTAAACTTGCGACCGACCCACAAAATTGTGAAAATGAGCCATTGGATTAGAACTAATTATTATAAGCACATAAACATACAAGAACTTCAACAACACTACATTATATCATCAAATACTTTAGCAAAAAAGCCCCGTCATGGATAATCGAAACGTCAACTTTTTTTATTTTCACCGGGAGTTCGAGTCTCTTCGACCCCAATTAATTTCGGAGGTGCACAGGCCCTCGGCAAGGAGTTTTCTGCAAGTACACCACAGTTAGTTCATGTTTTACGTTTTCGATGACCCTCAGATCGAAACCTCCATTAACAGCAAAAGAGAAACAATCGGAGAAATAAGCTAAAGAATTTTAAAAATATACTCACCAAAAAAGACAGGGTTATGCGATGAAATCTTGTGACATAGAGAAGAGAAAGAGACACAGAAAGTTAGGGCATACAGTGATAGCTGCTAGCCTCTAAGTACTCTTAATTGTAATTACTAAAGAGGGCTCCAAACTGACTTGATTTACCTACAACCTAAAGGGTAATAAAATCGCTAAGGCTCAGATTACTGAACTTAATAGAGGTATAAATTTGAATCTTTTGGATATGAACTCATTAATGCATTAATCGTTTTCTTTTAAACTACTTATTTTCTCTGAATGGGTTGGATCCATCCAAATTTTATACAAAGTCTTGAAATTATTAAGTGTGATGATCCAAAGGGTCTTCACCTGTGTTCTTACCCATTCTTCATCTTCGAGGCCTTGAAAATCTCATTTAGGATTGTCTCAAATTGCGTGCGCGGTCTGGGTGCGTATCCAAAAAGCTTAAATAAGAAGTCTGTGTGAAAAATGATGAATTTTGATAGTAATACGATTAAAGTTGACTTTGGTCAATATTTTAAGTAAGAAGACCTAAAATCGTGATTTGACAATCTCGGAGGGTCTGTAGGAAAATATGGGACTTGGGCATATCCCAGGGATCTAATTTTAGGTCCCAAGCCCAAGAAATGAATTTTTAATAGAAATTATTTTTCTGAAATCAATATGGAAATTTGAAATGAAAATGGAGTAGAAAGTGTTGGTATCGGGTCCTTATTTTGGTTCTGGCACCCGGTATAGGTCTAATATGTGGTTTGAGCCCTTTCTGTGAAGTTTGGTTGAAAGCGGACTTCGTTTGACGTGTTTCGAACTTGAAACGGAAAATTAGAGTTTTATGAAAAATTGAAAGAAAGCATGTGTTTTGAGGCTTGATTCTATGCATATGATGTTATTTTGACGATTAGATCGCACGAGTAAGTCTGTAGGATGTTTTTGAGGCCTTGTGGATGTTTTTCTTGGAGCCCCGAGGGCTCGGGTGAGTTTTACATAGGTGTTGAGTTGCATTTTTGAGCTTTGGAATTGCAGCTTTTCAATCAGGTTCTTCAGACCTACAGGCTTCGTATTTGCGAAGCCTAGTTTGAAAATGCGATTATCACAAATGCGTAGGCTTCTCGCAATTTCTAAGTAGTCCAGGTCTGACCCTTCTCACAAATGCGAGGAAATTCGTCACAAATGCCAAGTGCTCTTGATGGTTTGAGGTTGCAAACGCGACCAATAAGTTTGCAAATGCGAAACTTCGTAACTGGCCGGTGTTCACAAATGTGAACAAGTGTATCACATTTTCTAGACCTGATGGGTTCGCAATGGCGAACCCATGATCGTAATTCCCATATCTGAGGCCTGCATTTTTCATATTTAGACGATTTTAAGCTTTATTTTCCACATTCTTTCAAACTCAAACACCCATAGGCGATTTTCCAAGAAATTTTTCTTCTGAAAATCATTTGTAAGTCAATTTTTAATTAATTTCTTCAATATCTAACATCATTAAACATGTTTTTATCTTAAAATCAAGGTTTTCCATGGGTGAAAATGGGGATTTTGGGTAGAACGTAGTTTTTCTTAAAATTGGGGTTTTGGACCTCAATTCGAGGTGCGATTTCAAAACTAATCATGGATATGAACTCATAGGGGAATAGGTAAACAAATTTTGGTTCGAACCTCAGGTTCTGACCATGTGAACCCGGGGGCGCATTGGGAATTTTTCAGTAAAACTTTGGAAAATTCATTCTTATGCATTCAAATTGATTCAACTAGTATTTGTTGATACGTTCAAGTAATTTGTGACTATATTCGAGCAGTTTTGTGGTGAATTTGAGGAGTAAAGCTATTCTAGAGGCTTGAGTTGAGTTTGGAGCATTTGAGGTAAGTGTTTTGTCTAACTTTGGCTTGAAGTAATAGGAGTAGATTCTTATTTTCTAATTACTATTTGTCGAGTACAGTGTATAGACATGGTGACGAGTATCTATACACTGGTGTCTAGCATGACCGTGTGTCATTATATTGTGATTTACCCTGAATTTGTTGAGATTCTTCCATGCTTATTTGATGATTTCTATATACTGTAAAGAGCATGAGTAAGAGATTTTGATTACTGAACTCCATGGAGCATTGACTCGAGTTGTATTTAGGGGTGTGCATTTGAATCGGTTTATTGATAAATCGAATCGATTATTTGTTATCGAAATCGAAAAAATCAAAATCGAAAAAACCGAAACCTTATTGAAACGATAATGATAAACTTATGTACAAATCGATAATCTATAAGTAATTGTCGATAAGGATCAAAATCGAATCGATAAATCGAATGCACACCTGTATCACTGTAGACACTTATAAAATGAATAATCATCTATTTGTGTAGATTAATATAACATACAGAATGTATATATATTCCGCTACTATTTTGAAAGTGGCTATACAATATCATTTTTCCTAATCTATACCCTTTCATTTACTCTAAGTCCCTTACCCTATTATTTCCTCTACCACATTTAAGGAATAATCATACTTAAAGATCAAGGGAATGAAGTTCAAATTAATGGAAGATAAAATTAGTCATGATGATGTATTTTGTCTTGTTTTATTTTTTTATACCGTTGGAGTGTTGGTGGCATACATTTGATTCCTAACTCTAGTTTTCTTGCATGTGCTTGTTAATACAATTTTTATGTTATAAATGGTTTCGTCTTATTTTAGCTTCTTTTGCCCATATAAGTTAGGCGCGTTTATAACGATATACTTTCTGTGGAATCCTGCAAATTTTCTTATTGGTGTAATCGATAACCGAATCGATAAGACCCCAAAATCGATAAATCGAAATCGAAAAAATCGAAACCTTATTGAAACGATAACGATAAGCATATGTACAAATCGATAATCGATAAGTAATTATCGATAAGGGTCAAAATCGAATCGATAAATCGAATGCACACCCCTAGTTGTGTTACGGATTGAGAAGGTATATGATATAAAATGACTCTTTGGAGCAATGGCTTGGATAGTAATGTGAATTAAAAAGTGAGGAGTGTAAGAAAGAGGAAGAGTTGATGGTTATTCCCTTTTCAGGACGTTTTTATTGGTTTTACTCCCTTGCTGGATTTAGTGGTGTTGTTATATTCCCTTGCCGGGATTCTCTTTGACTAGTTATAATTCCCTTATCCCTTAATTGTGGCTGTTGTCTGGGTGAGGTTATTAGATATATGGATCGGGTTGCACGCCATAACAATGATAATTGTGGAGCGGGTTGCACTGTAATGACACTAAATGATATGGGTCGGGCTGCACACTGCAACAATACAATATATATGTGGATCGGGTTGCACGCCGCAATAGTATTTCTATGTGATTGGATTGGGTTGCGCGCCACAACAAATTATAGATTGAGTGTGTTCATTCCCGAATTAAGTTTATGTTGGCTGTTTTATCATTTATTTAGACTTCTTGTCTATAACTGCTGCTTCCCCATATCATGTTCCCTATCCCTTATAAGCTGCTTATTTTCTATTTATTTTTACGCAATATATTTCATAACTGCATAGGTTTATATGGTAGTCAGGTCTAGCCTCGTTACTACTTCGTTGAGGTTAGGCTAGGCACTTACCAACACATGGGGTCGATTGTGTTGATGCTACACTTCTGTGCTCTTTTGCACATATCATGGAGCCGGAGCAGCTTTTGAATTGCAGTAGTTTAGTGGGAGATGAATTCCATCTAGAGATTTCGAGGTAGCCTTGCTGACGCCCAGAGTCTCTTCTATCTTTATTTTCGTTTGTTGTCCTTGTACCGGAACAAACAGTATTGTGTTTTCTTTCAGACTTTGTATTTAGTATTCTATAGACGATCGTGAGTTTGTGACTCTAGTCTTGGGTAGAGTTTGAAATTGAATTTACACACTTGCTTTCAGTTTATTTATGTATAAGACTTCCGCTTTTATACTTTTCTGAAAGAGAAAATAATTAATTGGCTTCCCTAGCTCCTAATAGTAGGTGCCATCATGACTCCCGAGGGTGGGAAATTCGGGGCATGACAATTTGGTATCAGAGCACTAGGTTACATAGGTCTCACAATTCACGAACAAACTCGGTAGAGTCTGAGGGAACGATACGAAGACGTCTGTATTTATCCCAAGAGGCTACACAGTTAGGAAAATTTCACTTTTGTTCTTTCCTGTCGTATGATTCTGTTTCTCAAATAGTGATTGTCTTTTTACTCTGTTCTTTCACAGATGGCAAGAAAACGTGTTTCCTCTTCTACCGCAGCAACCTGAGCCCCCAGTAGCATCTCTTACGAGGGGCAGAGGGTGAGGCCGAGGCCGTGCTAGAGGCAGAGGCAGGGGAAAAGCTCTGCCCCGAACAGCATCCCTAAAGGTGGAGCCTCATGTTGAATATGATGAGGATGTTCCAGCCCCAGCAGCTCCGGTGGGCCCAGGTTAATTGCCATACGGGTTTATAGCTACCCCAATTCTTCAGGATGCTTTGGTCAGATTGGTAGGACTTATGAAGAGAGTCACTCGAGCGGGTTTTCTTAACAGTATAAAGAACAGAGTAAGAGACTCCAAGAAATCAAAGTATACCATAGATACAAAAGTTTCCCTACAAAAGGGGCTGGCTTCAACAACCCATAAGGGACGACTTGCCAAGCTATACAAACAGTTAATTTGTTTATAGTCGCAAAAGTTTCCTACAAAAGGCGCTGGCTTCAACAACCTATAAGGGACGACTTGCCAAGCTACACAACTCTGAAAACTTGTGTACTATAACCAACGTTAGCTGTTTATAACTCAGAAAACTTTCACACTACAATAAGCTAACTTTTACAGAGTATTCTTACTCTATTTTCATACATGGACCGGCCTTTCCATCCATTCGAAAGAAAGAACATGAGAGAAATTTAGAAAGCACTCATATGTAATATATCACAAAATATTTACAAAGGTTACAAGATGATCCTACCATTACTAAAAGGCCTCCTTTATATAGGGCTAGGAGGTTATTACAAGACAAACTTTCAAGATAATATAAATCTATCTTACATGGCAAACTTATCTACATGCGGGTCCTTCTTGGCATGTGAAGGACTTTAGGCAAAACAACTAAAAAACACCTAAAAACATGCGAAGGTGGTGAAATATACATGGTATATCAAGTGAAAGCATGAGGTAGCATGTGACGCCATGTGAAATTATTGTGTTGCATGTGACGAAGCATGTGGAGGCATGTGGAAGCATGTTAAAACAAGTGAAAGTGGGGCCCGGATGGTATGGAAAGATGTGGGAATTTGTCTTGGCATGGGTAGGATATTTTTTAAGGGTTTTTTGGTAGGTAATGTAGGATTATGGTGGGATTATCAGGGATTTAGATAATTAATTCTAGGGTTGCCTTCTAGGCATCTTTTCAAGGACCTTGTGTAGTAATGCCTTCAACTGGATGGTCCTTCTCCGCTGTGTTCTTTCTCCTTTGGACTGAGAGATGTAATCCACAACTTTAATCTGAAAATGTCATGAGTGATCTTTTCTCGGATGACTTCATATGGAGTTTGATATTCTTTTGCTACTTCCCGGACTCTTTCCCAGTGAGGATGAGTATTGGTGTAATTCCAGCTTGCCTAATCTATCGGCCATATCACTTTCGGGATGCACCTATTTTGCTGAAAAAGGATTCTTTGTGCCTCGCTATATTCTTCCTCCATTGATAAAATTGACACCAGAAGTTTCCACCAGAATTATGACTCTGCTTGTGCCTGGACTTTTCCATTGATGATCATTACCGGCCTATAGAACATAAATACCTTTACTGTGTAGTCTGAAGCATTTCATCCAGTATCTTCTAGGCTTGAACCATAATAAAAATACTTTAAGGGCTGGTGCAATAGTACCAAAATCCTTGAAGACGTTGCATTTGAATTCCATGAAAATATAATATTGATGGCATAGGTACCAGAAAAATCAAAATAATTCTTGTGGAAAATCCCTGGCTTGAGCGATGAATATATGGCAAAACGGATATTCTGGATTGATTCCATAAGGCTTGAGAATAGATCCTCCATATTTTCGGAAAACTTGGAGCTCGTAATAAGCTCCTCTTTCCATAATAATTGACAGATCAAAGGGATCCATGAGATTGAACAACTCTGGTGGGTGATCCGTTGGCTTAAATGAACTTGTTCCTGATGCATTTGAAAACATGAAGATGTGGCTAATTAGCTTCTGCTTTGTCTTCAATTTTGCGGTTGAAAATCTCTTTTGACAATTCTTCTAGTCTAGATAGAAAATCTGCGAGAATATTATCCTTTCCTTTCAGGTGATTGACATTAAATTTTAATGGAGAAAACCATTGAGCCCATATGAGAATCTGAGGATTGGGAATAATTTTTGAATTTATCTTGATCATCTTTGGGAAGGCATTCATATCCATTTCTATTAGAAATTATGTATGGATCAGGAAGAAATTAAATTTCTTGATTCCATTTCTTACTGCAACAATTTCCTTGAAAGTGGAGTGATAATGTTGCTCGACATCTTTGAACTTTCCACTAGCGTATCCGCATATTTTCCTCTGGCCATCTTTTTCTTCAAATAAAATAGCACTCCAATATTCATGGCTGGCATCAGTTTGCAATATCTTTTTTCCATCTGATGGGATGTGGAGAGACTTGACATTTTTTGATATTTCCTTTATTTTCCTGACTGTTTCATCCTGTTCCCTTCCCCATGCTGGAACATTTTTCTTGAGCATTTCTGTGAGTGGTGAAATGTACATAGAGATATTTGGGATAAAATCTCTTACATAATTTATTACACCCAAGAACTATTGGAATTGCTTAATTGTGAGATTGGTATCTGGAAATTTGAGCAGTTCCTGACATATATGTGGTCCTGGACTGTATTCCCCTTGGGCAAAATGCATTCCGAGAAAATCAATCTCCTTTTGAGCAAAAACCATCTTTTTTGCAAAAAGCATGATTCCGTACTGTGTTACTAATGCCTCAAATTGATGAAGCAAGTTGACATGTTCCTCCAATTATTACTAAATAGCATGATGTCATCAATGTAAACTAAGGAGGTATGGAGGATGGGTTGGAAGATTTTTATCATGGATTTTTGGAACAAAGAGGGTGCAGTTTTCAACCCCAAGGGCATGACTTTCCATTGGAAGTGATGGTCGGGGATGCAAAACCCTATTTTGGGTCTTTCTTCAGGGTGGATTCCCAATTTCCAAAATCCGTATTTGAAATCAAACTTGAAGAAATATTTGGCCTTGGCTAAATGCGAGAAAAGGGTAAGTTTATTTGGGATAGGGAACTTATCATCTTGGAGGAAATGGTTAAGTGGTTGGTAATTGATGACTACCCTGAGTTTTCCTCTTGTCTGTTCAGCTCATTTGTTGACATAAAATGCTTCGCATGCCCATTGTGAGTCTGATGGCTCCATCAGATCAAATTCCAAAAGCTCTTCACATTCTTTGTTTGCAAGCTGAAGATGATATGGATTCATTCCTGAATGACTTGCCTTTGTTGGATTGATATTTTCATTCTTCTTGAAGGATAGCTTGATAAAAAACTCTTCGTTTTTCCATAACGGGCGTTTCCATTTCTTCATGAAATCCTTATGGGATTCAGCACATGAATGTTCAATGAGATTTTGCTCAATCTCTTTGATTTGTTCATCGTTGATGATTTGGAATATCCTTAGAATCTCAAAATAAAGTTTGGACTATTTTTTAAAAGCTATCCCGTAAGCCCTGATCTGGAGTTGATCTCTAAGTTGTCTGTAAATGTCGAACCCAATAATAAGATCCTTTCCTGGTACATCAGATCCTAGCAGCTTTGTTCTGTACTTCAATCCTGGAAAGAACTCAATTGTGACCGGGTGCTTTGTAGCGACAGTTGTGGTCAAGATTGCATTTAATGCAGTGTTGAAATCCTTAAAATGCGGCACCCATTGATCTTCAGGGAGAACAACAGAATTTATGAGTGAAGAAGTAGCTCTGGTATCGATGAAAGCAACAACCCGAGATGGTTTATCCCATTTGGATGAATAGACCTTGAGTTCTACTTAAGGAACGACTGCGAGAGCGTTGATATCCCCTCAGGTTTCGATCTCTGGTTCTGAAATTTGGTATTGCTCATTGCCTTGATCTTCATAGATATCTAGAGAGAATAAAGTTTCTTCATTAGGTTCATCATCTATAGAGAATATGGATTCAAGGCCGTCCTCCTTTCCAAGATGTATGCCGGTGTAATCATCGATTTCTTCAAGGAGTTTGAAAGATCTTCTTGATTGTGGATAATTTTTTGCGAAGTGTCCAATCTTATGGCAAATAAAGCATCTATTCTTCTTGTGAAAATTTCCTGGCCTTCTGCGCCTGAAATACTTTGTGCTTCTCTTGGACCTTGATTTTTGTCTGGAATTCTTGGCCATTTGAACCTCCTGAATTTTTTCATTCGTCTGGGTGTGCGGCAGGAACATCCTGATCCAGTGATTAGATCAAATTTGCGGCAGGCTTTGTCAAGTGCTGGATAATTTGCTTTAAGGCTGAGCACTTCGTACAAATATCATCCAATGCAACGAAAATAGCTTGACTGATGTAACCAATTTGTGGGATTGTGATTAACTGAAACGTTTCTTCAATGATGGTCATGGTTCGGTTTGCTAACAACTTTGGAAGATAAGAGACAAAGGCTTACTTCAGATTAATGTCTCCACCACTTTCAAAGTATATCTTTGCCATTTTTTGGAAATGTCTGCCAATGTCGTTTCTGTCGAATGACACACACTTCATTTCAAAGAGTTGCCTTCGCATTTTCTCCTGTCTTTAGTCAGTATCTCCACAGAAAACTTCATGTAGGATCCTGATGTTGAAGGCAAAATCTTGGGAAGTAAGAAAGGTATTTTTGTCCTGGATTGCAAGTGAGTTCCACCAGTCTCTAAGAATTCCTGAGAACCGTGAAGTAAGTTCTGACATGATGATATACTTCTCTTGTTCCACCAAATTTTTGGCCACCATCCAAGTGTAGAAGTCTTGGATCCTTTGAGGCCATTTTGAAACCTTGATGTCATTTAAGGTGAAAGTGTGGAAACCAGTTCCAACTAGTTTTGACGCCATGAGCTCATATCTTCTTTCTGGTATTGGCTCATCTGTCATCCCTTCTTGTTCCTCGTCTACTTTAGATACTTCTGGGTCTCTTCGATTGTTTACAAATATTGCAGGATTGTCTTCCTCGGAAGAGTTCATCATGGATTCATTGCTTGACTGAGAGCTATCTTCCGTTAATTCATCGTCTAATGAATTCAGAGATTCCGACCATGGAGTATCTTCTTCGGGTATGTATCTTGGCTGAGACATATAGAGTTCTTGAGCCTTCTAGTCAGAAATCATCAAATTTTCAGGGTTGGACCCTTTTGAACTTTCTCCTTGGTCTCGCCTTTTCTTTGTTTGTTTTTGTGCTGCAAGGGCATCTTTCCTTTCCCAAACCATTTTTGCGATATCAAAATCATGTTCTTCTTTTAAGGGTTGGGTGAAAGAGATTGGATTTTGTGAGGTAGATGGAAAAGTAGAAAAGGTGTAGTCTAATTTAGGTGGGGAATATGCTTGTGGAGACATGTGGAAGAAGATAGGTTTTGAGGAGTAGGTTGGGGTTTTTTGTGGCTCAAATTGTTCATTTCTCAGGAGTTGAATTTGTACTTTGATGGAAATCATTTCCTTTTGTTGTTGTTGGAATAATTGGAAAAGTGAAGTTCCTGGCGGACAAATCTCGTATTGTAAACTCGCCAATCTTAGTTCCAAGGCTTTGATTAGTCCTTCATGGTGAGATGATGTCTGCTCCATCTTTTTCTCAATTGTTTCCACCTTACTCATCATTTTGTTTTGTTTATGGGCCACGTTCTTTATGGTGTTGCCAATGTTGTTCAACACCTTATTTTGGCAGATGGAGTTTTCTGATTACCAATTCATCGTTGCTTCGATGTCACCTGTTGGGGTTTTTCTCCAGTAGGTAGCACTATGTTGTTCTTGGGAATTTTTGGAGCATGGCTTATACCCTCTTTTTCAAAAGATTGAAGTGAAGGAAAATCTAGGGTATGACTAGAGCTTGAAAGACCTAGCATGAATATCTGTGGTTGTGGGGGATTTTTGGTCTTTTGAGGTTGGTAAAGTTTTAGGTTTAGGTGGCTTTTTGGATTCTGGGGTATGGGCTGATGGTGATGGTAATTTGGGTATGGTATCATGTTCCTCCCAGCTTGGAGTGAATTTTTCTGGTAATTTTGGCTATTCCTGGGGTTTGTAACTGATCAGAAATTCATATTTACCTGGATGACTTAATGAGCCAATTGAAGGATCTTTATTTTTGTATTTGGCTCGAAATTATTTTTCAGTTTTCCCCTTTTTCTTGGATTTTGGTTTGTTTTGACTTAGGCCGACCCTTTCATCATATTCACCATTTGGATCTTCCAAACAATCTTGACAATCACAATTAAGATCCCAAGGACAGTGTCCCGTAAAGGGGCATTTGAACCACCAAGTTCTTTTTCCTTCTTTGTCAAAATTTTGACACCAATCATGTTCTTCCATGATGCTTTGTATATTCCAAAAGAACTCTCCATCTGGTTCAAGATATGTATCTGTTGTATCTTTGGGTTGAATCATTTGGCAAGAGAAGATGGTTTTATTTGTTTTTTTGAGATGGGAATAGTCAAAGCTTATGTAAACGGTTTTGTCATCTTCTTTGGTAAAAGTTGGTTCGCCAGATTGCAGAGATTTCTCCAATTCTCTTAAAGTTTCCTAATTTGTGATCCAGGAATCAGGAAGAATTTTGACAAGTTCATTTCTGGAAATTTGTCTGGGTATTTGGGTACACATGGTGTTTCCTTTGGTAGCATCAACATGTAAGAGTAAAGCGTTTTCTCCTCCGGGAAGGCAAAGATCCATTGCGTGATTTTGAACTCGCCATGCCATTTGGTGGTGAAAGGTAGCTTGGATGGAATCTTTGGCTTGTGGGGCTCCCTGGATTTTGATTTGGAGTTTTAAGGCTTCGGTTAGGTACGGGTCATAAAGGGACATGTTGAATTTGGAAAGATAGTTATAAAGACAGTTCCAGCATTCAGGGTAACTTCTGCAGTACCCAAATTTGCATGTTGGTACTTCAAGTATCTTGTATCTAGAAGAGAAAGTCGAGCTACAACAGGTTGACCTTTTCTTCCTTGATATGTTAAAGCGATTCAGATAACACCAAAATGGATATGGGTAAAACCATGATCTCTCCATTGTCTGGGAAAATCATCTGGGATTTGAAGGGTGATAAATTATTCCTCTCGAGTGGCAAGAATAGGATGTTGGTCAAGCTTTGAGGCAGCAACATATTCTTTGACTCCTTTTGGTCTGTGTTGGACTAAGGAACAGATTTGGGTCCAAGGTGCAAAGGAGTTTTTGGCAAAAGCTGAGTAGAGGTTTATGAGGGGTAGTTCAGTAGAGGATACTTTTTGTTCATCGAGTAGGATATCTACTTCATATAGGTAATCATATTCTTTTGACAGAGTTTTGTATAGAGTAGGAGACATATTCATTTTTGCTAGGGAAGAGGATGATGGAAATGACTCAGACATATTTAGCACAATGTTCCTCCCGAAAAAAGGATGGGCTGGCTCGGATACCACAATATAAAGAACAGAGTAAGAGACTCCAAGAAAGCAAACTATACCATAGATACAAATGTTTCCCTACAAAAGGGGCTGGCTTCAACAACCCATAAGGCTGGAGGAGGTTTTCAGACTCCCGCTACACGTACTCCGAAGCAGGTAGCTCCTCAGGCTCAAGTTCCCGTGGTGCAGCCAGCCATGGCAATTCAGCTAGGTATAGCAGCTCAGACCGGCAATGGTACGGCTATGTTCGCAGATGCTTTGTAGAGGATGGATAAGTTCACCAAGACCTTTACCACCACATTCAACAGAACTTCTTCAGAGAACCCCCTGGATTTCTTATATAGCTGCCATGAGGTTCTTCGGACTATGGGTATTATGGAGACCAATGGGGTCGACTTCGCCCCCTTTTATCTAGTAGGATACGCCAATACTTGGTGGAGGGACTATTATTTAGCCAGACTAGTAGGGTCGCCATCCTTGACTTGGGACCAGTTTACCGAGTTATTTTTGGAGAAGTTTCTCCCAGTTACTCAGCGAGATACTCTTCGCAGGTAGTTTGAGCGCCTTCAGCAAGGCTTCATATGAGACTCGGTTCATTGATCTTGATCGCCATGCTATTGTCATACTCCCCACCGAGAGAGAGGGTGCAGAGGTTTATGGATGGGTTGATTCAGCCAATTCGTCTCTAGATGGTTATGGGCATCGGGAGTGAGATCTCGTTTTAGGAGGCGGCCAATGCGGCCCACCGAGTTGAGATGGCTCTGTCACAAGGAGGTGGTCATGGGTCAGACAAGAGGCCCCGACACTCAGGCAGATTCAGTGGTACCTCAACTGGAGGTAGAGATTCTTATGGTAGAGGCCATCCTCCTTGGCCCTTTCAGTCAGCTCTCCATGTCTCTCATGGTACTTCGGGTGATCGTTGTTCTCAACCGCATTACTCTGATCAGCAGCCTATCAGTGCACCGCTGCTTCAGAGCTTCCGAGGTGGTCTTTCAGGTCGATAGGGTCAGTCTCAGTCCTCTCAGCTGCAGCATTCAGGCAAGTGCTATGAGTGTGATGAGTATGGTCATATCAAGAGGGCTTGCCTGAGGTTGAGGGGTGCATAGTCACATCAGTAGGGTTCTCGAGCAACGATTCAAGCACCAGAGGTTCCACATGTCGTCCAACCAGCTAGAGGCGAGGGTAGAGGTCATAGAGGTGAAGGTAGAGGTCATAGAGGTGGAGCTCAGACTGCCAGAGGTAGAGGTTATCCGGTGGTCGAACGTCCCAAAGATATAATTAAGAAAGGTGGGGCCAAGCCCTAGTGTTATGCTCTTCCAGTCAAGCCAGGGGCTGAGTATTCAGATGCAGTTATTACATGTACTATTTTGGTATGTGATAAATATGCTTCACTACTATTTGATCTTGGGTCTACGTATTCGTATGTGTCGTCCTATTTTGCACCGTACTTTATCATGCCTAGTGATGCTTTGAGTATTCGTGTTTATGTATCTACACCGGTGGTGATTCTATAGTGGTCGACCAAATGCATTATTCCTGTGTGGTAGTGTTTGAGGGTCTTGAGACCTGTGTTGATTTATTACTTTTAGACATGGTGGACTTCAATGTTATATTATAGATAGATTGGTTATCCCCGTATCATGCTATTTTAGATTGCCATGCGAAGACCGTGACCCTGGACTTACCAAATTTGCCCTGTTTGGAGTGGAAAGGGACCCTAGGTCATGACACTTGCAGTGTTATCATATGTGAAGGCTTGACACATGGTCAAGAAGGGGTATTTAGCTTATTTGGCGTATGTTCGCGATTCCAGTGCAGAGGTCCCTTCTATTGATTTTGTTCCCATTATTCGGGAGTTCCCCTATGTTTTCCCTTCAAACCTGCTGGGTATGCTGCCCGACAGGGATATTGATTTATGTATTGATCTGGCTTCAGGCACGCAACCCATCTCTACTCCATTGTATCGCATGGCCCCACCAGAGTTGAAAGAGTTAAAGGACCAGTTGCAAGATTTGCTTGAGAAGGGTTTCATTAGACCCAGCGTTTCAACTTGGGGTGTGCCGGTGTTATTTGTGAAGAAAAAGGATGGTTCGATGAGGATGTGCATTGATTACTGAAAATTGAATAAAGTAATGATAAAGAACAAGTATCCGCTGACGCTTATTGATGATTTGTTCGACTAGATTCAGGGCGAAAAGGTGTTTTCAAAGATATATTTGAGATCTGGATACCATCAGTTGAGGATTAAGGCGTCTAATGTCCCTAAGACGGCATTTTGCACTCGATATGAGCATTATAAGTTCCTGTAAATGTCATTTGGATTGACCAATGCCCCAACAATATTTATGGAGTTGATGAACCAAGTGTTCAGGCCTTATTTGGACTTGTTCGTGATAATTTTCATTTATGATATTTTGATATCCTCTCGCTGCCAGGAGGAGCACGAGCAACCTCTCATAGTGGTTCTTCAGACTTTGAAGGATAGTCATATATGCTAAGTTCTCAAAGTGTGAGTTCTGGTTGCATTTTTAGGTCATGTTGTATCAAGAGAGGGTACCCAGGTGGACCCAAAGAAGATTGAGTTAGTCAAGAACAGGCATTGACATGCATCAGCTACAGAGATTTGGAGTTTCTTGGGGTTAGCAGGCTACTACCATCGGTTCGTAGAAGGGTTTTCATCTATTGCAGCCTTGATGACTAGATTGACTCAGAAGGGTTCCTAGTTCAAATGGTTGGATGAGTGCTAGGAGAGCCTTCAGAAGCTCAAGACAGCTCTAACTACGTCACTGATATTGGTTTTTCCCACAAGTTCAGGGTCTTATATAGTCTATTGTGATGTTTCCCGTATTGGGCTTCGCCCCCAATATTGATGCAGGATGGCAGAGTCATTGCTATGTTTTGAGACAGTTGAAGATCAATAAGAAGAATTATCTGGTTCATGATCTAGAGTTGTCAGCCATTGTTCAGCCATTGTACACTAATCACAAGAGTCTTCAGTACTTATTCAAGCAAAAGGAGTTAAATTTGAGGCAAAAGAGGTGGTTAGATTTGTAGAAAGATTATGATGTTACTATCTTGTATCACCCGGGGAAGGCCAATGTGGTGGCCGATGCATTGAGTAGGAAGTCCGCCAGCATGGGTAGTCTTGCTTATATTCCGGACATCCAGAGACCCTTTGCTTTGGATGTTCAGGCCTTGGCTAATCGATTTGTGAGGTTAGATATTTCTGAGCCTAGGCGAGTGTTAGATTGCACGGTCGCTCGCTCTTCATTGTTGGAGCCTATCAATGAGCGGTAGTTTGATGGTCCCCATTAGTGTGCCCTGAGTGACACGGTGCAGCGTGGAGTTGCCAAGAAGGTGACCATAGGTGATGATAGTGTCTTGAGATTGCAGGAGCGAGTTTGTGTGCCCAATGTTGATGGGATCCGAGAGTTGATCTTAGTGAAGGCCCATAGTTCTCGGTATTCTACTTACCAGGGCACCCCGAAGATGTATCAGGATCTGAGGTAGCACTATTGGTAGCATAGAATGAAGAAAGATATTGTTGCATATGTGGCTCGATGTTTGAATTGTCAGCATGTTAAGTATGAGCATCAGAGGCTTGGTGGACTGTTTTAGAGGATTGAGCTTCCCAAGTGGAAGAGGGAGCGGATTACTATGGATTTTGTTACTGGTCTCCCATTGACCCAAAAGAAATTTGATACGAATTGAGTCATTGTTGATAGGCTGACCAAGTCAGCGCATTTTGTTCCTGTTGTAGCCACTTATTCATCTGAGATGTTAGTTGAGATCTACATCAAAGAGATTGTTCGCCTTCATAGGGTGTCGGCATCTATCTTTCAGACAAAGGTACACAGTCTACCTCGTAGTTGTGGAGAGAAGTTCAGCGAGAGTTGGGCACCCAGGTAGAGTTAAGCACAACATTTCTTCCTCAAACGGAAGGACAATCCGAGCGGACTATTCAGATATTGGAGGATACGCTTTGAGTCTGCATCATTGATTTTGGAGGCTCCTGGGATCAGATTTTACCTTTAGCGGAGTTTACATACAACAACAGCTACCAGTCCAGCATTCAGATGGCCCCATATGAGGCGTTATATGGTAGACAATGTAGATCTCTAGTTAGGTGGTTTGAGCAGGGAGAGGCTCGATTATTGGGTATAGATTTAGTTCAGGAGGCCTTGGATAAGGTCAAGATCATTTAGGATAGGCTTCGGGCAGCTCAGTATAGGCAGAAGAGATATGCAGATCGCAAGGTTGGAGATGTGGCTTCATGGTTGGTGAGCGAGTATTGTTCCGAGTGTCGCCTACGAAGGGCGTAATGAGATTTGGGAAGAAGGGCAAGCTTAGCCCTAGGTTCATTGGTCCATTTCATATTCTCGATTGAGTGGGAGAGATGGCTTATAGACTTTCCTTGCCGCCTAGCTTGTCAGTCGTGCATCCAGTGTTTCATGTTTCTATGCTCCGAGAGTATCACGGCGATCCATCCCATGTGTTAGATTTTAGCACTGTCCGGTTGGACAAAGATGTTGGAAACACGTTCTCAAGGCATTATACTAAACATGTGTTCATATTTGTAGGTTTTGATGAATGACAAACTATGCGCAAATTGACATATGACAAGGTCCAAGCACAAGCGCAAAATTGATATATAACGAGATTCAAGCACAAGAGAAACATCGAGATTAAGTTTTATATGAGTTGGTATTTAATTGTGATCTTGATTCGACAACTTAAACTCAAGACTTGGCTTCTCCGTAAAAATATTTTTAACAAATCATGCATATTTAATTTAGAGCAAAATGATTTTAAATAATGCATATTTACTTTAGTCAAAATAATTTTTAAACATGCCTCTAAAATCTGGACTAAGATAATCGATTATGTACTTATGATAATTGATTATGTTTAAGTCAGCTGCTTGACAATCGATTGTGAACTTATGACAATCGATTGTGTTAAGGCAGTGAGCATCAGATTTTTCAAATCTGCATGACAATCGATTGTGAACCTTATGACAATCGATTGTGATGAGGCAGTGTCCATCAAAGTTTTTCAAAGCTCAAAATAATCGATTGTGAAGCTAATGACAATCGATTGTGAAGAGACAGTGTCCATCAGATTTTTCAAAGTCACAAAATAATCGATTGTGAACTTATGACAATCGATTGTGTTGAGGCAGTGTCTTCCAGACTTTTCAAAGTTATTAAATAATTGATTGTGAACCTATAACAATCGATTGTCAAGAGGCAGTGTCTAAATTGATTTTTCAAGACTGATATATAATCAATTGTTAACTTAGTATAATCGATTGTATAACTGACCGTTGCCAATATGTTTTCAAATACCGTCAGGCAATCGATTATTGATTTCCTATAATCGATTGTTTTAATTAAAATCTGGAAAGGATTTTTTGAACGTTGCCGAGTAATCGATTATTGATTTCCAATAATCGATTGTTTTAAGTAAAATCCGAAAATGATTTTTTGAACTCTGCTGAGTAATCGATTGTAGATTTCTGACAATCGATTGTTTTACGTAAAATCTGGAAATGATTTTTTGAACGTTGCCAGTAATCGATTATTGATCTTAGATAATCGATTGTTAAGCGTAAACTCTGGGATTGATTTTTGGAAGAACTGGCAAACAATCGATTGTGGTAATTTGACAATCGATTGTCACAGAGTAAAATCAGCAATTCTTAATTGGCAATTAGGCAACGGTAATACAGAGTTTTTCAGCTATAAATACAGCTTCATTTCAGTCTTTTAAGTACAACAACACACAACAACTGATCATACAATTGCTAAAGCTTGCATACTTTATTGCTTATCATTTTATATTCATTACATAAGCTTTTGAGAGCCAAATTCTTGTCGAAAGTTGTTGCATCTTGAGCGTATTCTTTCGACTCATATCTACTCTTAAAGGAGTGTCTTGTTTCAGTGCTAAGTGTTTTTTGTACACTTAAAGGGAAGTGTTAGTCCCTTGCATTGTAAGAACGAACTTGTGTTTCCTTGGTTGAAGTCTTGGAGTGTTGTATCTTCGAGCAAAGGTTGTTGAGGCTTGTGTCCTCAAGTTGTAACGGTTTGTTGAGCACCCATAAGCTTAACAAGTTAGTGGAAATCTCGAGAGAGTCTCTCGGGGACTGGACTAGCCACGGGTTGTGGTGAACCAGGATATATCGGTGCGTTTGTTCTAATTTATTTACTTATCGCACTTATTTATTTCCTGCAATTTTTAAATTCCGCAAGTTTACGCTAATTTTTATTATACTGCTATTCACCCCCCCTCTAGCGTTAAGCGTATTATCTAACAATTGGTATCAGAGACCAACTCTCTGAAGACTTAACCGTTTGAGAGAAACATCCATGGCTTCTACTCGTGATTCTTTTGCAGGAATAGGTGAAGGACAATGCTCCACCCGACCACCGCTATTCGATGGTACAAATTATACATACTGGAAGGAGAGGATGAGAATATTTGTACAATCAAATAGTTTTCATCTTTGGAAGGTCATAATGAATGGAGAACAAATTCCAACCAAGAAGGTTGAAAATGAATGGGTCCCAAAGTCCGAAGATGAATACGATGCAGATGATATCCGAAAGGTGCAAAATAATGCTAAAGCTATTAATTTATTATATTGTGCTGTAAATGCTGATGATCACAGGAAGATATCTTGTTGCACAACGGCGAAGCAAATGTGGGACAAGCTGGAAATTACGTACGAAGGTACGGACCAGGTAAGGGAAGCCAAAATTGATTTCCTAACCCATGCATATGAATTGTTTCACATGAAGGAAGGCGAAAAGGTCGATGAGATGTTTGAACGATTTTCAAAAATCGTAAATGATTTACATGCTCTTAAGAAGACCTTCACGGATAAGGAACTTGTCCGAAAAATTCTCCGAAGTCTCACTCCGGAACGGCGATCCAAGGCCGACGCGATTCAAGAATCCATTGGCATTTCAAATGTCACCATCGACGCATTAAGAGGTAATCTTAAAACTTATGAATCTACTATACTTAACCCTCTTGTTGATGATCAAAGGAAGCAAAGAATCGCTCTCAAGGCAAGCACAAGCCAGCCTCAAAATGATGAGGACGGAGACAACGAGTTCGGACTCGTTATCAAGAGATTTCAAAAGTTCATGCGAAAAGAGTATGAACGAAAGGGCAAAAAGCAAGGAGATCAAATAAAGTGCTATGAGTGCGGAGAAACCGGGCACATTAAATCAAATTGCCCAAATGCTAAAAAGGAGAAGAAACCCTTCAAGAAGCAACGAGCATACATATCTTGGAGAGGCGACTCCGGTGACGAGTCAAGTGAGGAAGAAGAAGACGAAGCCGCAAATCTTTGTCTTATAGCACAAGAAGACAACAAAGAAGAGGTATGTCAAATTTCTTCCAAAAATTTCTTTTCCCTTGAAGAAATGCAAAATGCTTTTGATGAGTTGTATAGCGAATTTATTAAAGCTTCAAAACTGTTAAGAGTATAAAAGAAAATGCTTCTTTAAAAGAAAAAGATTTTCAAAAACAACTCTCTTTTAAAGAAAAGGAATTGGAAAAACTGATTTTAGAAAATGAGAAGTTGAAAGAGGAAAACAAATTTTTTGACAAGAGAAGCGCCGACAAGCCCGAGAGTTCTAGAATTTGTACTTATTGCATGCATCTCAAAAATGAAGTAGAAAGGCTTAAGGGCACCTTAGATAAGTTTAACTCTTCTCATAAAAATTTGAATGAAGTGCTTGTTAATTTGAAGTCGACCAAGCATGGCATAGGTTTTAGAAACGAGCCTAAAGAGAAAGTTGAAGCCAACCCCCAACCACCTAAGGCTCAACCTAGGATAAATAAAACAAATGTTCATCCTAGATACAACAAACCTAGAAATGGTTTTCATCAATCGCAACCTAGAAATTATCATGCTAGAAATAATGCACATTCTAGGCCAAACACTAGAAAGAATTTTGAACCTTTTAGAACACCTAGAAATGATTTCCAACCTAGAAACAACTATTATAGAAATGATGCATATCCTAGAACAAATGGTAGGAGAAATGATTTTCATGATTTGCGCAATAGTTATATTGTCAAAAATAGAGTAAGTGAATTTTGTCCGTCCAATTACTATCAACCTAGAAGGATGAATAATCCTAACGTGCTTGTCATTATTGTAGACGAATTGGACATATTGCTCCTGCTTGTTTTACACGACATAGACATAACACTCAATCACATCACTATGATTTGCCTAACCCCCAAGGACCCAAAATGGCATGGGTACCTAAAACTCATTAATCTGTTTTGTAGGTATGTTTGAAGGGATCAAGTGTACTATGGTACCTTGATAGTGGATGCTCCAAGCACATGACGGGAGACGAATCCAAATTTCTTCAACTAGAACACAAGGAAGGGGGAAGTGTTATTTTTGGTGATAACAACAAAGGAAAGATTATCGGCATCGGATCGGTCGGTAAGGATGAAATTTCTTCCATTAAGCATATATTACTTGTGAAAGGTTTAAAACATAATCTCTTGAGCATAAGTCAATTATGTGACAAGGGAAATCTTGTTTTATTTGATTCGGATGAATGCTTAGTTTTTAGACGTAGCGATTTTAAAATTATCCTTCGTGGTTTTAGAATAGATAACATTTATATGGTTGATCTTGCAAATTCTTCACCCGAATATGTGAATTGTTTAATGAGCAAAGAGGATGATTCTTGGTTATGGCATCGTAGAGTAGCTCACATCAACATGCATCTTTTGAACAAATTGGTTTCACAAAATTTAGTTGATGGTCTTCCAAATTTGAAATTTGAAAATGACTATATTTGTGATTCTTGTCAAAAGGGGAAGCAAACAAAAGCATCTTTTAAATCGAAAAATATTGTTTCAACTACTAGACCATTGCAATTGCTTCACATGGATTTATTTGGACCATCTCGCATTTAAAGTCTAGGTAGAAATCGTTATGCTTTTGTTATTGTTGATGATTATTCCAGATTTACTTGGACTTTATTTCTTGCCCATAAAAGTGATGCTTTTTAGAATTTTAAATATTTTCTTAAACGTGTTCAAAACAAAAAGGAAACAACAGTCACTTCAATTAGAAGTGATCATGGGGGAGAGTTTGATCACAATCTCTTTGCAGACTTTTGTGACGGACTCGGCATCGAGCATACCTTTTCCGCTCCACGAACACCACAACAAAATGGGGTGGTGGAAAGGAAAAATAGGTGTCTCGAAGAGATGGCTAGAACTATGCTCGAAGAGGCTAAGACTCCCAAATATTTTTGGGCGGATGCCGTGAGTACCGCATGCTACGTTTTAAATAGAGTAGTCATAAGGCCAATACTCATGAAAACCCCTTATGAACTCTACAAGGGAAGGAAACCAAATATCTCCCATTTTAGAGTATTCGGTTGTAAATGTTTTATTCATAACAATAGAAAAGATCAATTGGGAAAATTTGATGCCAAATCCGATGAGGGAATTTTTATTGGGTATTCTTCACGTAGCAAAGCATATAGGGTATTTAATAATAGAACCCAAACTGTGGAGGAATCCCCTCATATTGTGTTTTCCGAAAATAATGCTCGCTTGGCGAGAAAGGATTCTTGTTCTGATCTTGCAGGTATTCTAAATAGTTTAAAAGACAAAGTACAAGAGGAAACTCCTAAGGAAGTTCAAGATGAAATCTTGGAACAATCAATGGAGGAAACGCCACAATTGGAGAAAGAAACGAAAATGCCTAACGAGTGGAGGACAATCAAAGATCACCCTCTCGAACAGGTAATTGGCGACGTCGGAGAAAAGGTAAGTACCCGAAACTCCCTTAAGAACACCTTAGGACATACTGCTTTTGTTTCTCAAATTGAACCAACAACCATCTCCGAAGCAATTGGGGATGAATTTTGGACCTTGGCAATGCAAGAGGAGCTTAACCAATTCAAACGGAATGACGTTTGGGATTTGGTGCCAAGACCCGAAAATCATACCATAATTGGTACGAAATGGGTTTTTCAAAACAAACTAGATGAAAATGGTGTAATCACTAGAAACAAGGCTAGGCTTGTAGCAAAAGGCTATAATCAAGAAGAGGGTATTGACTATGAAGAAACATATGCTCCCGTAGCTAGATTAGAAGCTATTCGTTTATTACTTGCTTGTGCCTCTTCTATGAATTTCAATTTATATCAAATGGATGTGAAAAGTGCTTTTCTAAATGGTGTTATTCAAGAAGAAGTTTATGTTGAACAACCCCCCGGTTTTAAAGATTTTAATTCTCCCGATCATGTTTTCAAACTCAAAAAGGCTCTTTATGGTTTAAAACAAGCTCCCCGAGCTTGGTATGAAAGATTGAGTAAATTTCTATTGGAAAATGATTTCATTAGGGGGAAAGTTGACACCACTCTTTTTGTTAAGCATAAAAACAATGATATTTTATTAGTTCAAATCTATGTGGATGATATTATATTTGGTGCAACTAACAATATTTTGTGCAAGGAATTTTCCGATTTAATGACAAGCGAATTTGAGATGTCTATGATGGGTGAGTAAACATTCTTTTTGGGATTACAAGTTAAGCAAATGAAAGAAGGTACGTTCATTTGCCAAGCGAAATATTGCAAAGAATTGCTGAAACGATTTGAAATGACCAATGCAAAAGCAATGGCAACCCCCATGAGCACATCCGATCATCTAGACAAAGATGAGAAAGGTAAGGAAGTTGACATCAAAAAGTATCGAGGTATGATTGGCTCTCTCCTTTATCTTACTGCTAGTCGTCCGGACATCATGTTTAGCGTGTGCTTATGCGCTCGTTATCAATCGTGTCCGAAGGAGTCTCACCTAACTGCGGTGAAATGGATATTGAAGTATCTTGTTGGTACTGTAAATGTGGGTCTATGGTACCCCAAAGGTTCTTCATGCCAACTTGTTGGCTATTCCGATTCCGATTTTGCTGGATGCAAATTGGACCGCAAGAGCACTAGTGGCACTTGCCATTTGCTCGGTAGCTCTCTCGTTTCTTGGTTTAGCAAGAAACAAGTAAGTGTTGCGTTGTCCACAACCGAGGCTGAATATGTAGCCACGGGGAGTTGTTGCGCTCAAATCCTTTGGATGAAACAACAACTCTTGGACTATGGCCTAAGTCTTGATCATATCCCTCTTAGATGTGATAATACTAGTGCCATATGCTTGACGAAGAACCCCGTTCTTCATTCGCAAACAAAACACATTGAAATTAGACATCATTTTATAAGAGATCACGTTCTCAAGGGCGATGTCGAAATTGAATTTGTTGAAACCAAAGATCAATTGGCCGACATCGTTACAAAGCCCTTAGAGAAAGAGTCCTTCTTCCGAATTCGTAGTGAACTCGGGATTCTTGACTCCACGTTGATCTATGTCATGCATTGCATTTTCCCTTTCACATGTTTTCTAACTTGAGCGTCGGAGACGTCTAACGTATTTTTGCAGGTATCACCTTAAAGGCAGGAGGAATTATAAAGCTTGACGCACAGAACAATCGATTTCTCTTTTATATAATCGATTATCCAGTATCAATAATCGATTGTCTTGACATTATTTGCGTTATTATTTCTGAAATTGCAGTTTTTATAAATAAACAAGTTTTTTTTTACTTATTCTATATTTTTTGCTAATGGCAAAAGGGGGAAGATAACGGGTATGCACTCTCAATACTTATCGGCATAAATTGAGGGGGAATTCATATATTGAAGGGGAACAAATTGCATATCTATATACTTGTTGCATATCTTTACTTGTCTTGAATCGTCATTATGAATTGCCTAATAGGCATATCCCGCTTAAAATTTGCCATTATCAAAAAAGGAGAAATTGTTGGAAACACGTTCTCAAGGCATTATACTAAACGTGTGTTCATATTTGTAGGTTTTGATGAATGACAAACTATGCGCAAATTGACATATGACGAGGTCCAAGCACAAGCGCAAAATTGATATTTAACGAGATTCAAGCACAAGACAAAGATCGAGATTAAGTTTTATATGAGTCGGTATTTAATTGTGATCTTGATTCGACAACTTAAACTCAAGACTTGGCTTCTCTCGTAAAAATATTTTTAACAAATCATGCATATTTAATTTAGAGCAAAATGATTTTAAATAATGCATATTTACTTTAGTCAAAATGATTTTTAAACATGCCTCTAAAATCTGGACTAAGATAATCGATTATGTACTTATGATAATCGATTATGGTTAAGTCAGCTGCTTTACAATCGATTGTGAACTTATGACAATTGATTGTGTTAAGGCAGTGAGCATCAGATTTTTCAAATATGCATGACAATCGATTGTGAACCTTATGACAATCGATTGTGATGAGGCAGTGTCCATCAAAGTTTTTCAAAGCTCAAAATAATCGATTGTGAAGCTAATGACAATCGATTGTGAAGAGACATTGTCCATTAGATTTTTCAAAGTCACAAAATAATCGATTGTGAACTTATGACAATCGATTGTGTTGAGGCAGTGTCTTCCAGACTTTTTCAAAGTTATTAAATAATCGATTTTGAACCTATAACAATCGATTGTCAAGAGGCAATGTCTAAATTGATTTTTCAAGACTGATATATAATCGATTGTTAACTTAGTATAATCGATTGTATAACTGACCGTTGCCAATATGTTTTCAAATACCTTCAGGTAATCGATTATTGATTTCCTATAATCGATTGTTTTAATTAAAATCTGGAAAGGATTTTTTGAACGTTGCTGAGTAATCGATTATTGATTTCCTATAATCGATTGTTTTAAGTAAAATCCGAAAATGATTTTTTGAACGTTGCTGAGTAATCGATTGTAGATTTCTGACAATCGATTGTTTTACGTAAAATTTGAAAATGGTTTTTTGAACGTTGCCAGTAATCGATTATTGATCTTAGATAATCAATTGTTAAGCGTAAAATCTGGGATTGATTTTTGGAAGAACTGGCAAACAATAGATTGTGGTAATTTGACAATCGATTGTCACAGAGTAAAATCAGCAATTCTTAATTGGCAATTAGGCAACAGTAATACAGAGTTTTTCAGCTGTAAATACATCTTCATTTCAGTCTTTTAAGTACAACAACACACAACAACTGATCATACAATAGCTAAAGCTTGCATACTTTATTGCTTATCATTTTATATTCATTACATAAGCTTTTGAGAGCCAAATTCTTGTCGAAAGTTGTTGCGACCTTGAGCGTATTCTTTCTACTCATAATCTACTCTTAAAGGAGTGTCTTGTTTGAGTGCTAAGTGTTTTTTGTACACTTGAAGGGAAGTGTTAGTCCCTTGCGTTGTAAGAAGGAACTTGTGTTTCCTTGGTTGAAGTCTTGGAGTGTTGTATCTCCGAGCAAAGGTTGTTGAGGCTTGTGTCCTCAAGTTGTAATGGTTTGTTGAGCACCCCTAAGCTTAACAAGTTAGTGGAAATCTCGAGAGAGTCTCTCGGGGACTGGACTAGCCACGGGTTGTGGTGAACCAGGATATATCGGTGCGTTTGTTCTAATTTATTTACTTATCGCACTTATTTATTTCCTGCAATTTTTAAATTTCGCAAGTTTACGCTAATTTTTATTATAATGCTATTCATCCCCCCTCTAGCGTTAAACGTATTATCTAACAAAGATCTGTCTTATGAGGAGGAGCCGATAGCTATTCTACACCGGCAGGTTCAACAGTTGAGGTCGAAGAGTTTTCCTTCAGTGCATGTTCAGCGGAGAGGTCAGCCTCCTGAGGCATCAACCTGGGAGTCCGAGTACGATATGCGAAGCCACTATCCTCATCTAGTTCCCGACTCAGGTACTTCTTTCTTTTTTCCGTTCGAGGACGAGCGATTATTTTAGAGGTGGAGAATATGACGATCCAAAGGGTCATCACCTGTATTCTTACCCATTTCGTGTCTCCGAGGCCTTGAAAACCTCAATTAGGGTTGCCTGGAATTGCATGCGCAGTCCGGGCGCGTAGCTGGAAAGCTTAAACATGAATTCTGTGTGAAAAATGATGAATTTTGATAGTAATATGATTAAAGTTGACACTGGTCAATATTTTGGGTAAACGGACCCGGACTTGTAATTTGTCGGTCTCGGAGGGTCCGGATAAAAATATGGGACTTGGGCGTAACCCCGGAATCGACTTCCAAGGTCGCAAGCCCGAGAAATAAATTTTTAAAAGAAATTGTTTTTCTGAAATTAATATGGAAATTTGAAATAAAAATGGATTATGAAGTGTTGGTATCGGACCCGTATTTTGGTATCGGCACCCACTACATGTCATATATGTGGTTTAAGCATTTTATGTGAAGTTTGGTTGAAAGCAGACTTCGTTTGATGTGTTTCGGACTTCAAACGAAAAATTAGATTTTTACGAAAAATTGGAAAAAAGTCATGTGTTTTGAGGCTTGATTCTATGTATATGATGTTATTTGGCAATTTGATCACACGAGTAAGTCCATAAGATATTTTTGAGATCGTGTGGATGTTTGGCTTGGAGCCCCGAGGGCTCGGGTGAGTTTTGGATAGGTGTCGAGTTGCATTTTTGAGCCTTGGAATTGCAGGTTCTCTATCAGGTGCTTCAAACCTACAGCTTCACATTTTTGAAGCCTGGTTCGCAAATGCGATAAAATTAGCCCATGTTTGACCCTTCTCACAAATGCGAGGAAATGCGTCGCAAATGCGAACTGCTCCTGATGGCCGGAGGTCGCAAATGCGACCAGTAAGTTCGCAAATGCAAAACTTCACAACTGGCCGGTGTTCACAAATGCGAACAAGTGTTTCGCATTTCCCAGACCTGTTGGGTTTGCAATTCGAACCCATGATCGCGATTCCCACATATGCGGTTGCATTTTTCATACATAGATTATTTTAAGCTTTATTCACACTCTTTCAAACTCAAACACCCATAGGCGATTTTCCAAGAAAATTTTCTTCTCCAAATCATTTATATGTCAATTTTTACTTAATTCCTTCAATCTCAAACATCATTAAACATGTTTTCATCTAAAAATCAAGGTTTTCCATGGGTGAAAATGGGGATTTTGGGTAGAACCTAGATTTTTTTTAAAATTGAGGATTTGGTCCTTAATTTGAGGTCCGATTTCAAAACTAATCATACGTGGGGGAATGGGTAACCGGGTTTTGGTTCGAACCTCAGGTTCTGACCACGTGGGCCCGGGGGTATTTTGGAAATGTTTGAGTAAAACTTTGAAAATTCATTCTTATGTATTCAAATTGATTCAATTAGTATTTGTTGATACGCTCAAGTAATTTCTGACTAGATTCAAGCGGTTTTGTGGTGAATACAAGGGGTAAAGCTATAGTAGAGGCTTGAGTTGAGTTTGGAGCATTCGAGGTAAGTGTTTGGTCTAACTTTGACTTGGGGGAATAGTAGTATAGTCTTATTTTCTAATTGCTATTTGTTGAGTATAGTGTATAGGCATGGTGACAAGTATATATACACTGGTGTTCTAGCATGACCGTCTGTCCTTATATTGTGATTTACCCTGAATGTGTTGAGATTCTTCCATGTTTATTTGATGATTTCTATATACTGTAAAGAGCATGAGTAAGAGATTTTGATTACTAAACTCTGTAGAGCATTGGCTCGAGTTGTGTTACGGATTAAGAAGGTATATGATATGAAATGACTCTTTGGAGCGATGGCTCGGATTGTAAAGTGAATTCAAAAGTGAGGAGTATAAGAAAGAGGAAGAGTTGATGGTTATTCCCTTGCCGGGACGTTTTTATTGGTTTTGTTGGTTTTACTCCCTTGCCGAGATTTGGTGGTATTATTATATTCCCTTGGTGGGATTCTCTTTCACTAGTTGTTATTACCTTATCCCTTATTTGTGGCTATTGTCCAGGTGAGGTTATTATACATACGGATCGGGTTGCACGCCGCAATAATGACAATTGTGAATCGCGTTGCATGCCGTAACAACACCAAATGATATGTGTCGGGTTTCACGCCGCAACAATACGATGTAATATGTGGATCGGGTCGCACGCCCCAACTATTATAATTGTGGATCGGCTTGCACGCCGCAACAGTATTGCTATGATTGGATCGGGTTGCGCGCCACAACAAATTATAGATTGAGTGTGTTCATTCTTGAATTAAGTTTTTGTTGGCTGTTTTATCGTTTATTTAGACTTCTTGTTTATAAATGTTGCTTCCCCATAGTATGTTCCCCCTCCCTTATAAATTACTTATTTTCCGTTTATTTTTCTACAATATATTTTATAATTGCACAGGTTTATCTGGTAGTCTGGTCTAGCCTCTTCACTACTTTGTCGATGTTAGGCTAGGCATTTACCAGCACATGGGGTCGGCTGTGTTGATGCTACACTTCCATACTCTTTTACACAGATCACGGAGCCGGAGCAGATTTTGGACAGCAGTAGTTGAGTGGGAGCTAACGTCAGTCCAGATATTTCGAGGTAGACTTGCTTACGTCCGCATGGACCAGAGTCTTTACTATATTTATTTTCATTTGTTGTCCTTGTACCGGAACAAACAGTATTGTGTTTTATTTCAGACTTTGTATTTAGTAGTCTATAGATGTTCGTGAGTTACTGACTCTAGTCTTGGTAGCGTTTGTAATTGAATTTCCGCACTTGCTTTCAGTTTATTTATCTATAAGATTCCGTATTTATACTAAATGTCACATTGTTTTAATATTGTCGATGTTTGCTAAAAGAGATAATAATTAATTGGCTTGCCTAGCTCTTAATAGTAGGCGCCATCATGACTCCCGCGGGTGAAAAATCTGGGGCGCGACATTAAGAGGCTCACTTAAAGATTTATATGAAAATAATATATCACCACTACACCCCAGCTACCCCCAGAATCTTCCACTACCAACACCAACCACCACCTTCAACCACCTCCACCAAACCACCTCTATCACCAATCTTCACGGCACAACAATCCCTACCAATCAATCTCCTCCACCTCCCGCCACCATCGCACAAACACCACTGTCAACCATAAAAAATGACGTCCACCACATGTCCCACCATACAACCATCACCTATCACTATCATATACCATCAGTCATCACTGTGAAACTACCATTGCAAGATATGCACACCAACCAAATCGCCACCCATCATAACTTACAACCACCACAGCCGACCAACACCACCAGCTGTTGTTGCCACTACCGCTAGATTTTTAAAACATTGTTTCATCAAACAAATAGTTCTTACAATGTAAGTTAGGATTTTTTTAAATATATAATATTTAATTATTAATTTGATTTAAATTTACTAGCTTGTACAAAAGAATATATTATACACATTCAGATGTTAACAACAAAAAAATCTTAATTATCCTGTATCATGTATAGAAACGATATCTTAATAATCAAATATTTATTCACATACAAGCATCTTAATCCTCAAAAAACAAACAAGCCTAAACCAGGGGCAAAAAGAGACCTCAAAACATATAAAGCACTATTTTGAAGGGAAATTTTCAATGTCTTCTTTGCCCCTAGGTTAAACCTTTTTTACTTTACGTTCGCCCTTACTTTTATGTAAATCGAGCTACTATAGAATCCTAATCGGTAATAGCATATCTCATTTCTTCTTGTTTTCCCTCTTTCTACTTTACTTATTTTTGAACATTTACGTAAATAATGCAACTTTTCATGACTTTATAAATGCTCAAAGTGAGTAACAATCCCCAAGCCTATAGCATGGCAAGGTTGCAAGATACCTTATGAAAAGTTAGTTCATCTTTGAAAATATAAAAATTAAATGTTTAAATATATGATAAGTAAACCGTACTCAAAGATGAGTCTCCTAGAAGAAAACAATTTTGAAAATGATAATATGCAACAAAAATAACCAAAAGAAAGAAAAACTGCTTTTCATTTTGACTCCATATTTCTAGATTCTGCCTTAAACAATTTAACAAACTTTTCAAAGATTGTGCTCAAAGTTGACTCTACTCGTAGTAGAAATTTTGAAACTAGAGAACACACAGGAAAAGAGACGTATTTTCGTTTATTTTTCAAAAAACCAAATTTAATAATCTAATAATTTTTAAAAAAAATCTAACTCAGAGGCTTTTCCAGTAGAAGCAAATTTCACGCCCAAACACCAAAAATTGTCTTTTTATTTTGGTCACTCCAAAATTAAGCGTCCAATTAACCATTTATTGTTCATTCCTTCACGTAATATTTTTAACATTTTGATGCCAACACTAAAACATCTATGTCTACACCATCAAATTCAGCCAATTCATAATAAACCCATACCATAGCTATATTTTAGCATAAATATAAAAATATAATAAATGAATCATCAAAAAAATAATTTTGGAAAAAAATTATTGGAATTTTATGGATAAAAAAGATAAATAAATTAATTTAAAAACCCTTAAAAATTATGAATAAAATATCCGAACATACTTATATATGCATATATATGCCATTTTAAAGGTATTTTGCATATTGAAAAATATATAAGAAAAAATTAGGTATCAACAGTCGGTCTATGGACAGTACGAGCCAATGTCAATATATATATGCTCGATAACTGAGGGCAACCTTAAGTAGGTTGTAACGACCCGACCAGTCTTTTTGAGCTCTAGCGCATCGTTCAGCCATCTGAGGCCACGAGCACATTCATTTCAGGTGTTATGACTTGTACGCATGGTCAGAATCGAATTTAGGGAAGTTCAAAATTGATTTGGGAAGAGAATTCTCATTTCGGAAGCTTAACGTTGAAGGAATCAACTAGGATTGGATTTTTGAGTAAACCACATCAGAATCAGGATCTGAAAGATCCAGTAGGTTCGTATGATGATTTCGTACTTGGGCATATGCCCGGAACGAGTTACGAATGACCCGAGATTGTTTTGGCGCCTATTGTGGAAGTTGGCATTTTGAAAGAAATTTCATAAGTTTGGTTTGAAGTTCATTTCAGAGTTATCGATGTTCTTTTGGGATTCCGAGATTGGGAGTAGCTCCATATGGTAATTCTGGAGTTGGTAGCGCGATCGGAAGTGAATTCGGAGGGTAGGACATTTTGAAGCCATTTGGCTAAAGATAAAAATTTGATGGTTTTTGAGAAGTTTGACCGAAAGTGAACTTTTTTATATCGGGGTCGGAATATGACTCCGGAAGTTGGGATAGGCCCTTAATGTCAAATATGACTTGTGTGCAAAATCTGAGGTCAATCGGACATGATTTGATAGGTTTAAACTTCGGAAGTAGAAGTTGAAAAGTTCATAGTTCATAAAGCTTGAATCGGAGTGTAATTCATGGGTTTAGCATTGTTGGATATGATTTGAGGTTTCGGGCAAGTCCGTAATGTGTTTTGGGATTGGTTGGTGGGTTTGCTTGAGGTCCCGATGGCCTCGGGTGGATTTCGGGTGGTTAACAGATTAAATTTGGATTTTATGAAAAGGTGAAGTAACTGGTATCTGATATTTTCGCACCTGCGAGGATTTGGCCGCAGATGCAGAGCCGCATAATCGGCCAGGAAGACCGCAGATGCGGATTTTGGAAAGGAAAATTGGGACCACAGATGCTGTCAGGGAGTCGCAGATGCGGAACCGCACCTGCGAAAAAGGAAGCGCAGAAGCAGAAGCTGGCGGCTTGGGAAGGAGCCGCAGAAGCAGAGTTTTGACCGCATAAGCAGAAATAATTGCACAGAAGCGGAAATGACTGGAGCAGTGAGGTCTTTAAAATTCGGGGTTGAGTTCATTTCAACCCCATTTTTCTTCTATTGGAGTCGATGGGGAGCAACTTTCAGGTGCCAATTTCGTCACTCGTCATGAGGTAAGTAATTTATGCTAGCTTTGAGTTAAATACAAGGTTTATACATGGATTTGAGCATGAAAATTTGTAAAAAAATTTGGGGTTTGAGGGAAAACCTAGAACATTAGTATTCTCGAATGGTGACCACGATTTTGAGTATGGAATTAAGAAAAAAGCATATATTTCAGTTCGTGTGTTCATGGATAAGCTTTATCTTCGAAGAATTTCGGATTTCGGGCACGTGGGCCCGAGGGCATTTTTGTCAACTTTCCAATCGGGGTTAGAAATTATTATAAATTGGATTAGAATGAGTACCTTAGCATATAATAATGGATTTGTATGACCATTGGCTAGTTTTGGAGTATTATGCGTTGGTTCAAGCCTTCGGAAGAACATAAAATGCCGGTTATGAGTCTTCGAAGTGAGGTAAGTCTCCTTTCTAACCTTGTTAGAGTGAATTATCCCCTTAGGTAAGTTAATTGGTTATGTTCTGCTATTTTTGGGGGCTACGTATGCACGAGGTGACGAGAGTCCATGCGTAGCTACTATTATGCTATTATTCGGGTAGTCTAGGACCCAAAAGCATGTTGTACTTGGGATATTTGCAATCTTATTGACATTTGAATTGCTAAAATCAAATTGAACTAGTAAACAAATTTCAAAGAGGATTAAACTTCATTTTCTTAAATGTTTAAAAGAGGAGTTGGTTTTTATTTAATAAAATGTTCCCTGATAATTCTTAATTGACTGTTTGAGCATGTATTCCTGTGTGTACCTGCATCGCATGGATGATTTGCTAGCAGGATGATTGTTTACTTTATGTTGACTGCGTCGCATGGATGATTCGCGAGCAGGGTATTTGTTTAGTTTATGTTGACCGCGTCACATAGGTGATTCGCGAGCGGGGAAAATAGATGCATCTATTAGTTCGGGCTGTTCAAGCCTCGGCAGTGCACAGTTTATATTTCTGTTGGATCGGGCCGTCGCCTCGGCATGATATGCGCATGTTTATATTGCTTAATGGAAATACTTGATGTTGATATTTCCTTTTGGACTGATATAAATTGCTGAAGATAAATGAATAGAAATCCTAAAAATCCTTTGTTAATTGTTAAAGGTGTTTACCTGTTTTGCAGCTTTATGAACTAGAGCATGCTATATAAATCCATAATTTTCTCACATTTTAGTATATTATTTTTGGACCATTAGTAAGTGTTAAAGTTGACCATCTCGCCTCTACTTCTTCGATATTAGGCGGGATACTCATTGGGTACACGTTGTTTTCGTACTCATACTACACTTGTTGTGCATTTGGTGGCATATGCTTATTGCGTGGCTTGTGGTAGCAGCATGACAGGCACATAGACTAGGTGAGCTATACTTCCTCGAGGCAATTCCACAGCTAGTATAGTCTCTTCAGGATTTTATTTACCTTTTGTCCAATTGTATTTTAGACAGTTATTGTACCTAGTTGATTTCTCTTAGAAATTGCTCATGTACTTGTGACACCGGGTTCTGGGGATGTATTTGGATTTATTCGGAAATCTTAAAAGTTGTTTAGATATTTCATTATTCATTCGGATAAATATACCGAGTCTTATTTAAATTGTATAAAATAAATGTTTTCAAAAAATTATAACAAAAATTTAATTGTGTATTCTAGTTGGTTTGCCTGACAGTGGTATCCAGCACCACCATGACCCTTAGTGGATTTTGGGTCGTGACAACATGGTATCAGAGCACTAGGTTTCCGTCGGTCTCGCGAGTCACGAGAAAGTCTAGTAGAGTCTCGCTGATCGGTATGGAGACGTTTATATGTATCCTCGGGAGACTACATGGTTGTTAGGAGTACTTCCCTTCTTAATTCCCTTCTCGTGCGATTCAATTCCTTTGAGGCTTATGCCTTTTATTCCTTCCTACTCAATCTTACACGGGCGCTTGTTATAAATCAAAAATTGAAGGATTGTAATGGCACTACAAATGTGGTGCGGGATGATTCTCCCGGTATAGTTGATTGGACTATTATACTCGCCTAATGGAAGGATATTCTATTGTTCAGCTCAGTAACAGAACTTCTAAGAGGCTTGAGGCTAGGCACAGGTTTCCACAATGCTTGTGAGCGATTATTCTGCAGTCTTGTTGTGATAATAGGATGTTTGCCATGTGTTGGTGCAGTGAATGACTTGAAGGGAGGTTTACTCGGTGTGTTATCAAGGGGTTCAGTATATAATTACCGGCAAGGGAAAGGTAGTCGGACTAAGGATGGTCAGATGTGGGATGGTGGAAGTAATGAGACTTGGTATTTGCAAGCATGGTGGAGTTTTCTTCTATGATGTGGTGTCGCGGTCCTGATTGAACGTACAAGTTTGTTGGTGATATGATCTGTTGCAATTCACCTTTAAGGCAAGATATTGTGAAATAGTATTGGAAATATAGCTGTCAGATATCACATGGTGCGGTAGTTCTGGATCGAATCCGTATTTCTAATGTTGACGGTTCGATAAAGGTGACCATAGGGAAGGTTTAAAGTTCAGCAGCAATTGTGGGTTCAGTGCCACAAAGATAGAGTTTATTTAAGGCAGCAAATGAGCAGCAAAGTATGAGGGAATATGTGTGGGAAGTGTCAGGCAGTGTTTAATATTCCTAGAAGGCCAGGTGTATGAAGCAAATGTCAAGTAGTTGATTAAGTAGGCGAGTATACCCAAAGTGGGAGAGTGGCGGATGTTGCATATGGGCTTGGTAGTAGGATGACTATGCTCTTAAAGGAGTGTTTGGAATGATTTGAGAATTTCAGAGATTAGTGATTGGGGCCTACGAAGTTAACTTGAAGCATGGGCCATTAAGCGGCAGGAAATTTGATACAGTGGAAAAGAGATGCTTAAAATGAAGGAGGACACAACATAGCCTTGAATTGAAAGGATATAGCCGCACATTTAATTGATGTCCACAAGGGATAAATGGACCGACGCAGCTAGAAAGTGAGCTTGGACTCAGGATTTGGTTATTGATGTCATAGTGGTTGTATCCCGTGCAGCAGCATTAGAAGGTGTCGGGAGTTGATTTCCACAGGGGGTTATTTCCCCATGAGCAGGTTAGCGGTCCCGTGGTTGGCGAAGCTTCTGCAAGGAATTATATTGGTTATCCAATAAAGTGATCGGTCATACGAATGTGGATGATGATTCAAAATACAAAAGATGGAGATTTACAGAAAGATTCTGAGAATTTGATGCGTATGATTGCACAAGGTTATAGCAATAAGAGGTAAAGAATTTGGGTGAATTCCAGTTTTGTGTGTTAATGACTTCAAGCTAAGTGGGAGAGCCCCACCGCTTATGATTTGGGTTGCATGATTAGCTCCTTGCGAGGTTTCAAATTATTAATATCTTGATGGGTTATCTCAGCTACGGAAAAAGACCATAAGTGGTGAATTGAGTAGATGAATTGTGGAATGCATGCTATGGTTGGCCTTGTTGGCTCATGTTCTAATTTGGGAAAAGATTCAGGATTTATGCCTCGTATAGATGCAGGTTTCAAAGGAAGTGATTTACCCGAGTGCTTTGTCGAGAGGGTATTCGTATGTTATAAGATTTATGGAGTGGAATATGTTCGGGACCCAGATCAGAGTGGGTGTCTCTCAATAATGGTCCTAGTGAATTCAAAAGTTAAGATACGATTCCTAAAGATTTCGAGCCGATATGTATGGCTAAGAATCAAGCTTAGAAAGCAGCTTATGAGAAGAGGCACTGAATGTTCCGTGATGGTTGGCTTGTAATGTAGCAATTGGGAGGTATGAAATGGTTCGTGAGTTTTGAGATAGCATGGCCTCGTGATTCAAGGTCACTCGAGGTGAGTGTAAATGGAGTATGTTATGTGTCGAATGGAGTAAGTATTATTTCTAAAGCAAGCAAGGATAAATTGGAAGAAGGTAGATTGATTAGCCATAGTTGAATTGGCATATTGGGGCCAGTGATCAGTTCATTCCGTGTGATCAAGTTATGTGTATGATTTGTGGCGGTACATGTGAGGCTTGTCGGCGCCATAACTGATGTTATCCAGAAGCATTCTTCTGTTATGGCTTGTTAAGTGGAGGCAGATTCCAGAAGGGATATGCTGACTTGGACCACTACTTAGAGATTTGCATATCCTACGGTTATCGGAAGTTACTTGTGTGTTGCTATGATTCTTTGAAGTGAGTTAAGTGAAAATTTCTTATTTGATGAAATGTTAAATATTAATGATTTCGGAGTTACGATGAAATTGTGTTCTATCGTATGTTGGCACGTTGGGTGCAGTGAGTAGCGTGGAAATACAAAGTGAGGATCAAGGTTGCAGTTCGGTGTTGACAAGGATGTCACAGGCTCGGATGAGCAAGGAAAGGGTTAAATGATTAAAGTAAACTGGTATTGTCTTCAGCGTCACCTAAGATCGATGTTTTGTGAAGAAAGGCTTTGCATCCTGTTAAGGATTCTTGATCACTTTTCGGTATTAGTATGACCAGTGGTTCAGGTGTGTGGACCCATTGTTTATTTTGGGAAATTGTGGGAGCGTGTCCCATGGGAAGATTGCATAAGTGTGACATGAAGTCACTTGATTGATTAAATATTTAATCCAAGTATGAGGTTGTAACGTCACTAAATTTGAGAATTTATGCCTGGAGGGCACTTTGTTTATTGGGTTATGAACTGAGGAGGTTGCTCCGGTTATGATGGTTGTTCTTATGTGTTATGAGGAAAAGGGAGTTACTATGGATCTTTGAAAGTTTATTAGCCAAGTTGGTGCAATCAGAAATCGGCTTGAGATCAGTGGATTGATTTATATTTGAACAGGGCTTTATATCAGGCCAGGTACATTTCAGCGAGCGTTCCTTATGCAGGGACAGTTGGGGTGTTATTTTGTCATCAACTATTCCAGGTAATGATGTATTGCGCTGTATGAGTTATGAGATGGCTTGGTAAATTTTTATGAGTTGAGGCTCCGTGTCGCGATGATATTATATGAGCAAAATGGCTCTTGAGATTCAGATCTTGTATTGCACCTCAGTGTGCCAAAATTTGTGGATTATTAAGTTATATGTCTCCCCAGGGAATGATATTATACACTTAGTGTGTTTATGACCGATATTCTATATTTTGTCGTAATGAGCAATTTAGCTCGACGTACATCTCCTTATGTGAGTTCTATATGTGGATCGGGTGGCACGCCGCCATGGGTATGTTATTTGGATCGGATTGCACGCCACAATAATGTGATGTTCAGCACAGTTCCCCATACCTGTTTTATGTTTCGATTCATGTCTTTTGAGGAAAGCTCATATTAAGCTGTGATCTCGCGTCGCATGTATGATTCACGAGCGAGGTGTCTGTTCAGTATGTTGCCCGTGTCGCATGTATGATTCGCGAGTGGGGTTATTGAACTTCTTTTTCAGAGTTCATTTTCCTTATGTATCCCATCCTAATTGGTAGCCTAGTGGCACATTGTGGCATCATATGGGACTTTTGACCATGTCCAGGATGGCTTATTACCTGAGCCATTCGTACTGGGTGAGACAAGATTATTGGATTTAGAATTAGTGCAATCTGATCATATGGTGTATATTAAGGAGCTGAGATCATTATTTGGCTTAGAATGTGATAATATTTCTTGTCAGAAGTATCACTCAATTATTGGTTGACTCAGCAATTGAATATGAATTTCGGCACATCTCATCCGTCGTGGCGGTATTGTAAGAGGTAGAATAAGACTTGTATGTGTCATGAGGTGCAATGGGAGCATCTGATTCATTGAATTTTGGTTAAGTTGATCAAAAAGTATTATTGTGGTCTTGTGGATTAAGTGTTGCAAAGTGAGCAATCAGCAAAATTATGCAGTCGTGTTTGAGTATAGTGTGTAGTAATTGATATGGTGATCGTCTGTTTGAAATAGGCCTAGCATAGAACTCCGGATGTTGGAATTGAGCTCTAAGGCTTAATTGCTTGCATAAAAGGGGATATCTTCAGAAACTATCGAGCTAATGTGATCAACTAAATTGTGGTAGCATGAGAAGGTGCATGAGGTGTTAAACAGTGATTTCAGACTACTTCAGTACAGTTCTCAACACATTTGAGGACGAACGTATGTTTAAGTGGGAGAGAATGTAACGACCCGACCAGCCATTTTGAGTCCTAGTGCATCGTTCAGCAATCTGAGGCCATGAGCAACTTTATTTCAAGTGTTATGACTTGTACGCATGGTCGGAATTGAATTTCTGGAAGTTCAGAATTGATTTGGGAAGAGAATTCTCATTTCAGAAGCTTAAAGTTGAAGAAATCAACTAGGATTGGATTTTTCAGTAAACGACCTCGAAATCAGGATCTGAAGTATCAAGTAGGTTCATATGATGATTTCAAACTGGGGCGTATGCCCAGATCGGGTTTTTGGGATGACCGGGGAGCGTTGTTTCGCCTATTGTGGAAGTTGACTTTTTGGAAGGAATTTAATAAGTTTGGTTTGAAGTGCATCTTAGTGTTATCGATGTCCATTTCAGAATTCAAGACTGGAAGTAGCTCCGTATGGTGATGCGAGAATTGGGAGAGCGATCGGAAGTGAATTCGAAGGTCCGTAGGTCATTTTGAAGCCATTTGGCTAAAGATAGAAATTTGAAGATTTTTAAGAAGTTTGATCGGAAGTGGAATTTTTGATATCGGGGTCGTAATCTGACTCTGGAAGTTGGAATGGGTCCGAAATGTCGAATATGACTTGTGTAAAAAATTTGAGGTCAATCAAACATGATTTGACAGGTTTAAACATCGAAAGTAGAAGTTGGAAAGTTCAAAGTTCATAAAGCTTGAATCGGAGTGTAATTCATGGTTCTCACGTTGTTGGATATGATTTGAGGCTTTGGGCAAGTCCGTAATGTATTTTGGGATTGGTTGGTAGGTTTGGTTGAGCTCCCGGGGGTCTCGGGTGGATTCCGGGTGGTTAACGGATCAAATTTGGAGTTTAAGAAAAGCTGAAGTAGCTGGTATCTGGTATTTCCTCACCTGTGAGGTTTAGGCCGCAGGTGGGTGCGGAGCCGCTGAAACGCCCAGGAAGACCGCAAATGCGAATTTTGGAGAGGAAAGTTGGGACCGCAGATGAGGCCAGGGAGCCGCAGATGCGGGACCACACCTTCCTCTCCAAAATCCGCATATGCGGTCTTCCTGGGCGCTTCTGCGGCTCTGCACCCACCTGCGGCCAAAACCTGGCAGGTGAGGAAATACCAGATACTTAAGCTTTTTCTTAAACTCCAAATTTGATCTGTTAATCAACCGGAATCCACCCGAGGCCCTCAGGACCTCAATCAAACCTACCAACCAATTCCAAAATACATTACGGACTTGCTCTACGCCTCAAATCATATCCAACAACGCCAAAACCATGAATTACACTCCGATTCAAGCTTCATGAACTTTGAACTTTCTAACTTCTACTTCCGATGTTTAAACCTATCAAATCATGTCCGATTGACCTCAAATTTTTCACACAAGTCATATTTGACATTTCAAACCTATTCCAACTTCTGGAGTCAGATTACGACCCCGATATAGAAAATTCCACTTCCGATCAAACTTCTTAAAAATCTTCAAATTTCTATTTTTAGCCAAATGGCTTCAAAATGTCCTACGGACCTCCGAATTCACTTCTGATCGCGCTCCCAACTCCAGAATTACCATACGGAGTTACTCCTAGTCTCGAAATCCGAAACAGACATCGATAACACTGAAATGCACTTTGGAGCCGCAGATGCGCGACCACATCTGAGAAAAAGGAAGCGCAGAAGCAGAAGTTGGCAGCTTGGGAAGGAGCCGCAGAAGCGGCGTTTTGACCGTATAAGCGAAACCGCATAAGCCAAAATAATTCCGTAGAAGCATAAATGACTGGAGCAGTGAGGTCTTTAAAATTCGGTGTTGAGATCATTTCAACCCCAATTTTATTTCATTGGAGTATATGGGGAGCAGCTTTGAGGTGCCATTTTTGTCACTCATCATGAGCTAAGTACTTTATGCTAGCTTTGCGTTAAATACAAGGTTTATACATGGATTTGAGCACGGAAATTTGTAGAAAAACTTAGAGTTTGAGGGAAGACCTAAAAAATTAGTATTCTTGAATTGTGTCCACGATTTTTAGTATGGAATTAAGAGAAAATCATATATTCTAGTTCGTGAGTTCATCGGTAAGCTTTATCTTCGAAATTTTTTGGATTTCGGGCCCGTGGGAATTTTTGTCAACTTTCCAATCGGGGTTAGGAATTGTTATAAATTGGATTATAATGAGTACCTTAGCATATATAATAGATTTTTATGACCATTGGCTAGTTTTGGAGCATTGTGCATTGGTTCAAGCCTTCAGAAGAATGTAGAATGCCGGTTTTGAGTCTTCAGAGCGAGGTGAGTCTTCTTTCTAACCTTATGAGAGGGAATTCTCCCCTTAAGTGAGTTAATTGGTTATGTGCTCCTATTTGTGGGGGCTAGTACACACGAGGTGACGAGAGTCCGTGTGTAGCTACTATTATGCTATTGTCCGGGTAGTCATTGACCCAAAAGCATGCTATACTTGGGATATTTGCAATCTTATTGACATTTGAATTGTTAAAATCAAGTTGAACTAGTAAATGAATTTCAAAAAGGATTAAACTTTATTTTCTTAAATTGTTAAAAAGGATTTGGTTTTTATTTGATAAAATGTACCCCGATTATTCTTAGTTGACTGTTTGAGCACGTATTCCTGTGTGTACCTGCGTCGCATGGATGATTTGCGAGCAAGGTATTTGTTTACTTTATGTTAACCGCGTCGCATATGTGATTCGCGAGCGGGGGAAATAGATATATCTATTGGTTTAGGTCGTTCAACCCTCGGCAATGCACAATTAATATTTCTGTTGGATCGGGTCGTCGTCTCGACATGCTGGAAATACTTGATGTTGATATTGCCTTTTAGCCTGACATAAATTGCTGAAGATAAATGAAAAGAAATCCTGAAAATCCTTTGTTAATTGTTAAAGGTGTTTACCTGTTTTACAGCTTTGTAAACTAGAGCATGCTATATAAATTCATGATTTCCTCATATTTTAGTATATTATTTTCAGACCGTTAGTAAGTGTCAAAGTTGACCATCTCTTCTCTAATTCTTCGAGATCAGGCGGGATACTCATTGGCTACACATTATTTTTGTACTCATACTACACTTTCTGTGCATTTTATTGCAGCGGTTTATTGAGTGGCTTAGTGGCATAACGGCATGATGGGTACAAATACTAGGTGAGCTGTACTTCCTCGATGCTATTCCGCAGCTAGTATAGTCTCTTTCTTTATTTACCTTCTGTCCAATTATATTTTGGACAGTTATTGTACCTAGTTGGGTTCTCTTAGAAAATTGCTCATGTACTTGTGACACCGGGTTCTTGGGATGTATTTGAATTATTCGGAAATCGTAAAAGTTGTTTAAATATTTCATTATTCATTCGGAGGAATATACCAAGTCTTGTTTAAATTGTATAAAAGAAATATTTTCGAAATTATTATAACGAGAATTTAATTAAGTATTCTAGTTGGCTTGCCTGACAACAGTGTCCGGTGCCACCACGACCCTTAGTTGATTTTGGGTCGTGACACAGGTGAAGAAAGATTGCCATTGGAAAGGAAAAGAGCCCCGAAGAGGACATCACTACTTACGTGAAAGGGTTCTTAAGTGTTTACACTTACCTTTTTACGTTGGGTCCTATTGATCCTGTTATGCTCGACTTCTGCCGCCAATACCGAATAACCTAGGCTAGATCCATCATTCTTTCTGGTGCATTGTCATTTTTCTTCAATTCTCCGTGAGTAAGGTCTAAAGGATGTCTTTTACCCTCGATCATCTCATTAGACTGTACAACCCACATCTCTATCGAGGCGGATTAATAAGGATTCAGCGTCAGACTACCAAGGTGATCTTCTTGAGCATAGACAAGGATAACGATTGAGGATGGATGGGTTGGTTTGTTCGAGTTAGGACTTACGACATAATCCCGACCGAGAAGATGCCATCTCCCGAAGAATAGAAAATGAAGCGTGAGTACAAATCCCCATATAGCTTCTGTTTATTGTTTTATTTCTTTTGCATTTTCTTATTGACATCCTTTCCTATGATGCTGCAGTTTCTTGGGTGACTGGTACAATCCCGAACCATGAAGACTGGGTTCGGAAACCAGCCTCGACCTCTTCATATGCTGAGCGCTCGTGGTATAATTTGGCAAAGGGTTGATGGGAGGCCAAAAATGACAGTAAGCTTTTACTCGTGTTTAATGCTCTTTTCTGAAATATTTCTTTTTTATTTCTAATTGATTTCCTTTCATACAAGTCTTGGAGATAATGTTGTCATGAGGTCCTTGTCTGGGCAGGAGAAGGATGCCTCCTCGAAGCCGGCCAAGGATAAAAAGAGAAAAAGGGCCTCACCCTACAATACACAAATCACTTTCTCATTCGAGTTATGTAACATAACTACAATTTCTTGCATGCTACTTTTCGTAATATTCAGGTTATCAAATTAACCAGTCAATTTAAGATTGTTCATCGATTAAATTATTTTTATAAATCAGTCACTTATTACGTAAGACTATATATACGTAAAATATTAACGAGTGTATTACGTATACAAAAACTAATGAATTTTTTTTTTCTGGTCATTTTACTAATAACTAGTACACGTTGGTTCTCTTAAATTGGTAATTTAACCAAGTTAATAAACTAATTTTTCCTAAGCTTGTGTAAACAATATGATTGAATATTCAATTATTGCAAAATACTATACAAACTAATAATTTTCATAGCAAATTTGGAAAAGTTACGAGTTTGATAACTGATATTTTAACCTTAAAACTTATACAAAATGCCTAACTCAAGAGGCTCAATTCATCTAATTAGTCAGTCTAATAAGTAAGATTTTAGTACCTGCCGTATATATAAGTGCAGAATGTGTAAATTCTTAGTTTTACTACACTGGTTCTAGGAATATGACGTATATATCTATTTGTTTACGTGTAAATGAAGTTCTTTAGAAAGAAATCATAGGTAGAATAAAATATGATTGAGTTAAAAATTTATAAGAACCATTAGTTATTAAGATATAATCGAGCTAAAAATTTTAAGGACCAGTAGTATTTGTCATGCTTGGATACCTATGTGAGTTCTAAGGCATGAATAGGATAAGGATACAACTTTTAGCATTCTATAAAGAGAGAAAAATGGGTTGAATAAATTGTTAGTAAACTATCACAAACAAAATTTGTAATAATTAACATGCTATATATATATATATATATATATATATATATATATATATATATATATATATATATATATATATATATATATATATATATATATACAAAATGCCTTAATACACTCTCTTCACAAGAATTGTTGTGTTCTCGATCCCCACCATTTTTTAGCAGCAAAAGTGAGTGGTCACTATGGTTATCATATCATTAAAGTAAAATACTTTCTTCCTTCCTACAAAAATTGGTGCCCCAAAAAACTTTTTTTTATAACAATATACGCCTAATGGCTAATATATAAATAATAACCCAAAATTTATAATTTGTCCAAAACTCAAGATAAAACTGCTAAGCTAAAGATAAGAAAGTTGAAAATGCTAACTATTACAAGTATAAGATAGAGTGTATCCATAAGCCAAGTACAAAACCTCTCATCAGGCAGCAGTTTTTGCATTCCAAGGACAAGGCAGATATTGACAATTTTTATTTGGAGAAAAAAGCTTTTGATCCTTGTTATGAATTTTATTAAAGGATTAGGTTGGAATTCTAAATTGTTTTAACTTCTTTACGTGTCATTGGAAAACAAGGATTAAGGATACCTTACTTTTAAGCTTGCATATTGCATACAACTCCTAAATATCTTAATATTTTCTTCAATATCAATTAAACATTCTGCCTTCCAGTCACATAGTTTATTGTTGAAACTTTTTTATTTTATTTTATAGATTTATCATTTCAAATGTCGAGATATTAATGTCTCATTAATATAACAAAGTATATTTGAGTCTCTTACACTATAAATATGATCATTTTTATCTTCATTTTATTTACTTAAATTATTTATCTTTTCAAGCAAGCAAAAAGTATTTGAATAAGACAAAAGGAGGAAACAAGGATTAAATTATCGTAGATAAAATACAAGAATATAATATTCTTATATAATAGAATATATTTAAGTATAAGGGACAAACTTGTCTATTTGTATAAAAATAAATCTGAATGAAAATACTATTCAAAATTCGAAAAAATACTCTAGTATATTATATTGGAGCTCCAGTACTATATACCGATCCAATATATTATACTGAAACTTTTCGAGTGTTGGAGTTCCAGCCTAATATGATGGAAGTTCATATACAGGTGCACCGATCACCAGTATATTATGCTGGAAATTTTCGTGTTGCAGAAAAACAACGGCTATTTTTTAATAACTTTGCAAATGCTGGCTATTTTTGAATGATCAGTCTGAAAACTGGCTAGCCTATGCTATTTTTACCCAAACACATGGACTACAAATGACTCCCAAAAGAATTCAGAGGGATTTTAAGTGAACAATTAGCATAATTTGTCGCCCATCCAATCATTTAAATTAAATATAGTAAATAGGTATATAAAATATATATAATTCATATACAATTGTATATAATTAGTAAACAATCTATATGTATCAGGTAGGAAAAATAAATTGTGAATCCGGCAGGCTATTTGTGTAAAGATCAATCGAACAAAGACGCAATCCAAACTTCAAAACCTGTAAACTTTTTAGGAAGAAACGGCGTCAAGTAGGCACTCTAAAAGGCCACTATTTAGGAATTATGCAATGCATATGGAATTTCAGTTTTACAATCCTATTTTTCGGGACAAAAATATCTTGAACTGTCTTGAAGTTAAAATTTTTAATTTAAAATTTAGGATAAAATATGTACCAGCTAATCTCTAAATAGTATCCTGCTATATGTGCACTTGCTCCACTTTTTAGGGGCCGTTTAGTTTAAATACAAGTTATGCTGGGATAAGTTATGCTGAAATTAGTTATGCTTGAATTAGTTATTCTGGTATTATTTTTTATCCACTATTTGTTATGTTATATTAAAAATAATATTTGAATAATTTCTAAAAAAAAGTATATGTTATCCCAGCACTAATTATCCCATCCCTACAAAGCATAAGTTATCCCAGTACTAACTTTATCCTGAATTAACTTATCCCTGTTATAAATAGAGAGATTTTACGCTTCTATTTAAGGTGAATGTCTTTAATTAGAGAGATTCTAGAGTCCTATTATTGGTAGCTAAATCATCCCACTCCCTATAAATAAAGGGGTCTTCTACCATTGTAATACATCCCTAACAATCTCTAAGTATCAATAAGAATACTTCTCTCTCTCTATTCTCTCTATTCTTGTATTATTGTTCTTGTCTTTATATTATTTCATAACACGTTATCAGCACGAGACTCTACCGTCTCAAGAACCATTCTCGAAAAATCTAAGGTATTTCCCTCTTCCTAATTTAATTTTCGATTATGTCTGACATTACGAAAAGAAAGTTCGTTGCCCTTGAAATTTCGGGCAAGAACTATATGACATGGGTGTTGGATGCTGAAATCCACTTAGATGCTATGGGTCTCGGAGACACCATTAAAGATAGAGAAAAAGCATCCACCCAAGACTGTGCGAAGGCCTTGATTTTCTTGCGCCATCACCTTGATGAAGGTTTGAAGATTGAATATCTCACCGTCAAGGATCCACTCATCTTGTGGAACGGCTTAAAGGAGAGATATGACAACCTGAAGTTGGTCACTCTGCCACAAGCACGATATGATTGGGCTCATCTGAGGCTCCAGGACTTTAAGTCCGTTTCTGAATATAATTCTGCAATGTTCAGAATTACTTCTAAATTGAAGCTATGCGGAGATAAAATCTCCGATTATGATATGCTTGAGAAAACGTTTACAACGTTTCATGCCTCCAATATGGTACTGCAACAACAGTACAGAGAGAAAGGCTTTACAAAGTACTCTGAACTGATTTCTCTTCTACTAGTGGCTGAGCGAAATAATGACCTGCTCATGAGAAATCACGAAAATCGACCCACTGGGTCTACACCACTGCCTGAAGCAGATAAGGTGCACTTTCATTATGCCAAACATGAAAAGGGCCATGGTCATGGTCGTAAACGGGGTCATAGCCAGGGACGTAGACAAGGAAGAAATTCCAATGAAGTCCGTCAACCCCCAAGGAGAGATAACCGCCGAAAGCAGAAACGGGATCATGAAGATCCTAAGGCAAATGGTTCAGAAACTATATGTTATCGTTGCGGTGGGAAAGGGCACTGGTCAAAGACTTGCCGTATACCAAGACACTTGGTTGACCTTTATCAAGCATCTCGAAAGAGTAAAGGCCCTGAAACAAATTTTGTCTATGACGACAACTTGGACATCACCCACCTGGATGTGGCAGACTTCTTTGAGCAACCCGAGGGGAAAATGGACCACCTAATCGGCGATGGGTCCGTGATGAAAGAAGATGGAGTTATTTGATTTTGTTCTACTTATTTGTATTAGTTAGTGAATAAACTAATAGTCATTAGTATTAGCTCGTATTAGTTAGTTCATGATGCAATGTTAGCAGTAGTTCTTTAGAATGTCTTCAATATGCTCAAATATCAATAATATTTTTATTTTCCAGTAGGGGTAATCGACTAGCCTGAAAAACTAGTCGATTATCTAATATTTTTGCATTAAAGCTGAAAAAAAATCATCCACAATCGATTGTCTATGTCTAACAATCGATTATCGTTAGACAGTGTAATCTGGAATTTTTCAAAAATCATCCATAATCGATTATCTATGTCTAACAATCGATTGTCGTTAGACAGTGTAATCTTGAATTTTTCAAAAATCATCCACAATCGATTGTCGTTAGGCAGTGTAATCTGGAATTTTTCAAAAATCATCCACAATCGATTGTCTATGTCTAACAATCGATTGTCGTTAGACAGTGTGATCCGGAATTTTTCAAAATTAATCAACAATCGATTGTCAATGTTAACAATCGATTGTGTGTGAAAAATGCTTAAACTGAAAATATTCAAGCTGCATAGTAATCGATTATGGATAACATATCTGATTTTGTTAGTCAACTGTTAGCAGCAGATTTTGAAAATATTATGTGACACAAACGAATTGAACTTGTTTATTCTTATGTTCGTGTATCTCTTTTGTATGTCAAACTATGGGATATCAAATATGGATATCTCACAAAGCAAACTTGGATCAACGTCCAACTGTAAAAGTATTTGCCTAGTTGATTCATGTACTACACATACAATACTCAAAGAAAGGAAGTATTTCTCTCAACTAAATATGTGTAAGGCAAACGTTACTACAATCTCTGGAAGTAGTAAATTGATTGAAGGCTCCGGAAGAGCAATCGTAACTCTGCCCAAAGGCACGACGTTAATCATAGAGAATGCAATGTTCTCCTCCAAGTCTAAGAGAAACTTGTTGAGTTTTAAAGATGTACGCCGGAATGGCTATCATATTGAGACAATGGATGAAGATAATCTTGAATATCTCGTCATCACAAAGAATGTCTCCGGCCAAAAGAGGGTTATTGAGAAATTCCCGTCTTTATCTTGTGGCCTGTATTGGACAAGAATTAGTGCAATTGAGGCACATTCAACAGTAAACCAAAGGGTTACTGATTCCAATACCTTTGTACTTTGGCATGATCGATTGGGACACCTAGAATCGGTCATGATGAGACGGATTATAGAAAGCTCATATGGGCATCCGTTAAAGAATTTCAAAATTCTTTCAAATAATGAATATCCTTGCACTTCGTGTTATCAAGGCAAGTTGATTATCAGGCCATCACCAACAAAGGTTGGGACTGAGTCACCCACGTTTCTGGAACGTATACAAGGGGACATTTGTGGACCTATTCACCCACCTAGTGGGTCGTTTAGGTATTTCATGGTCTTGATAGACGCATCCTGTAGATGGTCTCATGTGTGCCTGTTGTCATCACGCAACCTTGCGTTTGCGAAATTAATGGCACAAATAATTCGACTACGAGCACAATTTCCAGATAATCCAATCAAGTCCATTAGACTGGATAATGCTGCTGAGTTTACATCCCAAGCATTTAATGATTATTGCTTATCAATCGGGATAAAAGTTGAACATTCTGTAGCTCATGTTCACACTCAAAACGGTCTTGCAGAATCGTTAATTGAACGCCTGCAGTTGATTGCAAGGCCATTACTTATGAGAACGAGGCTGCCCACTTCGGTATGGGGTCACGCCATCTTACATGCAGCAATGCTAATTCGTCTGAGACCGACGAATTACCACAAGTATTCCCCATTGCAATTGGTTTTTGGTCATGAACCCAATATATCCCATTTAAGAATTTTTGGATGCGCAGTATATGTGCCTATAGCACCGCCATCCCGCACCAAAATGGGTCCGCAAAGAAGGTTAGGAATATATGTTGGGTTTGAATCGCCCTCCATCATTCGCTACCTCGAAACATTGACAGGCGACGTGTTTACTGCATGATTTGCAGACTGTCAATTCGATGAGACACTTTTCCCAAAATTAGGGGGAGAAGTTGGTGAAACCAAACGGGAAATTTTGTGGAAAAATGCATCATTATCTCATCTTGATCCACATACCTGTATTTGTGAAAGAGAGGTACAAAAGATTATCCATTTGCGAAGAATAGCAAATCAAATGCCTGACGCATTTACGGACTTGAAGAGGATAACGAAATCCCGCATTCCCGCGGAAAATGTTCCAATCCATATTGATGTCCCTGTTGGACAATCATCTAGTGTCATATCCAATGAGTCAAATGCACGCCTGAAGCGTGGTAGACCATTAGGTTCCAAAGATCGAAATCCTAGAAAGAGGAAAAAGAATGATCAAAATGACACCACGAAAGAATCTCATGAGGAAATTCATGATTTAACAAATTCTGAGATTCATGAAGAATCCATTGAGCCCGAGACTCTGGAAAATACGGAACTATCCCTAAATCCAATTAATATTGAGGCAAATATTAATCGAGTGGATATTCTGGTGGATAATGCCTTTGCTTATAATGTCGCATCTAGCATTATGCAAGAATGTGAGGATCTCGAACCTCAATCTGTTGAAGAATGTCGAAAAAGACAGGATTGGCCAAAGTGGCAAGAAGCAATTCAATCAGAATTAAATTCGCTGGCAAAACGTGAAGTTTTTGGCCCCATAGTTGAAACACCTAATGGTGTTAAGCCTCTCGGCTATAAATGGGTCTTCGTACGCAAAAGAAATGAGAAAAACGAGGTACAAAGATATAAGGCACGCCTTGTTGCACAAGGTTTTTCTCAAAGGCCTGGTGTCGATTATGAAGAGACATATTCGCCTGTAATGGATGCGATAACCTTTCGTTATCTCATAAGTTTTAAAGCTTGACATGCACTTAATGGATGTGGTTACTGCCTATCTTTATGGCTCACTTGATAATGAGATATACATGAAAATTCCCGATGGACTCAAGATGCCAAACGCGCATAATTCAAAATCTCGGGAAATGTTCTCAATTAAATTGCAAAGATCCTTGTATGGTCTAAAGCAATCTGGACGAATGTGGTATAATCGTCTTAGTGAGTACTTGTTAAAAGAAGGCTATATAAATGACGCCATTTGCCCGTGTGTTTTTATAAAGAAAACAACATCGGAATTTGTTGTACTTGCCGTATATGTCGATGACATAAACCTTATTGGAACCCCTATAGAACTCCAAAAGGCAATTGATTATCTAAAGGATGAATTCGAGATGAAAGATCTCGGAAAGACTAAACTATGTCTTGGTTTGCAAATTGAATATTTGGCAAACGGAATTTTTGTTCATCAATCTACCTATACAGAAAAGGTACTGAAACGGTTTTACATGGATGAAGCACATCCTTTAAGTACACCGATGGTTGTTCGATCACTTGATGTGAACAGAGATCCATTCCGACCACAAGAAAGGAATGAAGAGCTACTTGGTCCTGAAGTACCATATCTTAGCGCAATTGGCGCACTAATGTATCTTGCAAATACTACAAGGCCTGACATATCCTTTTCAGTTAATGTCTTAGCAAGATTAAGCTCAGCTCCTACGAGGAGACATTGGAATGGGATCAAACACATATTGCGGTACCTAAAGGGAACTACCGATATGGGCTTATTTTATGGCAAGAATTGCAGCCCGGATCTTGTTGGTTATGCTGATGCTGGATATTTGTCCGACCCACACAAGGCTCGATCTCAAACGGGTTATGTGTTTACCTGTGGAGAAACCGCCATATCTTGGCGATCGACTAAGCAATCAATTGTGGCTACTTCATCTAATCATGCCAAGATAATTGCTATTCATGAAGCAAGTCGGGAGTGTGTGTGGTTGAGGTCTATAATACATCATATCCAAGACAAATGTGGTTTGAAGTGTGATAAACTACCCACAACTTTGTATGAAGACAATGCAGCATGTATAGCTCAATTGAAGGGAGGATTCATAAAAGGAGATAGAACGAAGCATATTTCACCAAAGTTATTCTTCACACATGATCTTCAAAAGAATGGTGATATCAATGTTCAACAGATTCGTTCAAGCAACAATATGGCTGATTTGTTCACAAAATCTCTACCAAAGTCAACCTTCAAGAAGCTAGTTCACAAGATCGGGATGCGAAGACTTAAGGACATAAACTGATGTTCTTATCAGGGGGAGTTAATGCGCATTGCACTCTTTTTCCCTTACAAGTTTTTGTCCCACCGGGTTTTCCTTGCGAGGTTTTTAACGAGGCAACCAATAGGCGCATATTCAAACATGTGTACTCTTTTTCCTTACTTTAATTTTTCCCATTGGGTTTTGTTTTAAGGTTTTAACGAGGCACATCATTGAATAGACATTCAAGGGGGAGTGTTATAAATAGAGAGATTTTGCACTTCTATTTAAGGTGAATGTCTTTAATTAGAGAGATTCTAGAGTCCTATTATTGGTAGCTAAATCATCCCACTCCCTATAAATAAAGGGGTCTTCTACTATTGTAATACATCCCTAACAATCTCTAAGTATCAATAAGAATACTTCTCTCTCTCTATTCTCTCTATTCTTGCATTATTGTTCTTGTCTTTATATTATTTCATAACAATCCCAAGTTTATTATCCTCCTCCATATAAATAGAGGTGCCCACTACCATTGTAAATAACTCCTAACATTCTCTAAGTATCAATAAGAAGAACTCTCTCTACTCTTCTCTCTATTTGCTCTTGTTCTTGAGTTATTGTTCTTGTCTTTTATATTATTTCATAACATGTTATCAGCACGAGACTCTACCGTCTCAAGAACCATTCTCGAAAAATCTAAGGTATTTCCCTCTTCCTAATTTAATTTTTCGATTATGTCTGACATTACGAAAAGAAAGTTCGTTGCCCTTGAAATTTCGGGCAAGAACTATATGACATGGGTGTTGGATGCTGAAATCCACTTAGATGCTATGGGTCTCGGAGACACCATCAAAGATAGAGAAAAAGCAGCCACCCAAGACTGTCGAAGGCCTTGATTTTCTTGCGCCATCACCTTGATGAAGGTTTGAAGATTGAATATCTCACCGTCAAGGATCCACTCATCTTGTGGAACGGCTTAAAGGAGAGATATGACAACCTGAAGTTGGTCACTCTGCCACAAGCACGATATGATTGGGCTCATCTGAGGCTCCAGGACTTTAAGTCCGTTTCTAAATATAATTCTGCAATGTTCAGAATTACTTCTAAATTGAAGCTATGCGGGGATAATATCTCCGATTATGATATGCTTGAGAAAACGTTTACAACGTTTCATGCCTCCAATATAGTACTGCAACAACAGTACACAGAGAAAGGCTTTACAAAGTACTCTGAACTGATTTCTCTTCTACTAGTGGCTGAGCGAAATAATGACCTGCTCATGAGAAATCACGAAAATCGACCCACTGGGTCTACACCACTGCCTGAAGCAGATAAGGTGCACTCTCATTATGCCAAACATGAAAAGGGCCATGGTCATGGTCGTAAACGGGGTCATAGCCAGGGACGTAGACAAGGAAGAAATTCCAATGAAGTCCGTCAACCCCCAAGGAGAGATAACCGCCGAAAGCAGAAACGGGGTCATGAAGATCCTAAGGCAAATGGTTCAGAAACTATATGTTATCGTTGCGGTGGGAAAGGGCACTGGTCAAAGACTTGCCGTATACCAAGACACTTGGTTGACCTTTATCAAGCATCTCGAAAGAGAAAAGGCCCTGAAACAAATTTTGTCTATGACGACAATGAGGACATCACCCACCTGGATGTGGCAGACTTCTTTGAGCAACCCGAGGGGAAAATAGACCACCTAATCGGCGATGGGTCCGTGATGAAAGAAGATGGAGTTATTTGATTTTATTCTACTTATTTGTATTAGTTAGTGAATAAACTAATAGTCATTAGTATTAGCTCGTATTAGTTAGTTCATGATGCAATGTTAGCAGTAGTTCTTTAGAATATCTTCAATATGCTCAAATATCAATAAAATTTTTATTTTCCAGTAGGGGTAATCGACTAGCCTGAAAAACTAGTCGATTATCTACTATTTTTGCATTAAAGCTGAAAAATAATTGATCAACAATCGATTGTCTTTGTCTAACAATCGATTGTCGTTGAGACAGTGTAATCTGGAATTTTTCAAAAATCATCCACAATCGATTGTCTTTGTCTAACAATCGATTGTCGTTAAGACAGTGTAATCTGGAATTTTTCAAAAATCATCCACAATCGATTGTCTATGCATAACAATCGATTGTCTTAAAACAGTTCTGGAATTTTTCAAAATAGCCAACAATCGATTGTCTATACTTAACAATCGATTGTCTTAAAACAGTGTGCTCTGGAATTTTTCAAAAATAGCCAACAATCGATTGTCTATGCATATCAATCGATTGTCTTAAGACAGTATGATCTGAAGTTTTTCAAAATAGCAAATAATCGATTGTGTGTGTTTAACAATCGATTGTCAATGTTCAACAATCGATTGTTTGTGTTTAACAATCGATTGTTTGAAGAAAACGTTTAAACTGAAATTTTCAAACTGCAAAGTAATGGATAACATATCTGATTTTGTTAGTCAACTGTTAGCAGTAGATTTTGAAAATATTATGTGACACAAACGAATTGAACTTGTTTATTCTTATGTTCGTGTATCTCTTTTGTATGTCAAACTATGGGATAGCAAATATGGATATCTCACAAAGAAAACTTGGATCAACGTCCAACTGTAAAAGTATTTGCCTAGTTGATTCATGTACTACACATACAATACTTAAAGAAAGGAAGTATTTCTCTCAACTAAATATGTGTAAGGCAAACGTTACTACAATCTCTGGAAGTAGTAAGTTGATTGAAGGCTCCGGAAGAGCAATCGTAACTCTGCCCAAAGGCACGACGTTAATCATAGAGAATGCAATGTTCTCCTCCAAGTCTAAGAGAAACTTGTTGAGTTTTAAAGATGTACGCCGGAATGGCTATCATATTGAGACAATGGATGAAGATAATCTTGAATATCTCGTCATCACAAAGAATATCTCCGGCCAAAAGAGGGTTATTGAGAAATTCCCGTCTTTATCTTGTGGCCTGTATTGGACAAGAATTAGTGCAATTGAGGCACATTCAACAGTAAACCAAAGGGTTACTGATTCCAATACCTTTGTACTTTGGCATGATCGATTGGGACACCCGGGATCGGTCATGATGAGACGGATTATAGAAAGCTCATATGGGCATCCGTTAAAGAATTTCAAAATTCTTTCGAATAATGAATATCCTTGCACTTCGTGTTATCAAGGCAAGTTGATTATCAGGCCATCACCAACAAAGGTTGGGACCGAGTCACCCACGTTTCTGGAACGTATACAAGGGGACATTTGTGGACCTATTCACCCACCTAGTGGGTCGTTTAGGTATTTCATGGTCTTGATAGACGCATCCTATAGATGGTCTCATGTGTGCCTGTTGTCATCACACAACCTTTCGTTTGCGAAATTAATGGCACAAATAATTCGACTACGAGCACAATTTCCAGATAATCCAATCAAGTCCATTAGACTGGATAATGCTGCTGAGTTTACATCCCAAGCATTTAATGATTATTGCTTATCAATCGGGATAAAAGTTGAACATTCTGTAGCTCATGTTCACACTCAAAACGGTCTTGCAGAATCGTTAATTAAACGCCTGCAGTTGATTGCAAGGCCATTACTTATGAGAACGAGGCTGCCCACTTCGGTATGGGGTCACGCCATCTTACATGCAGCAATGCTAATTCGTCTCAGACCGACGAATTACCACAAGTATTCCCCGTTGCAATTGGTTTTGGGTCATGAACCCAATATATCCCATTTAAGAATTTTTGGATGCGCAGTATATGTGCCTATAGCACCGCCATCCCACACCAAAATGGGTCCGCAAAGAAGGTTAGGAATATATGTTGGGTTTGAATCGCCCTCCATCATTCGCTACCTCGAAACATTGACAGGCGACTTGTTTACTGCACGATTTGCAGACTGTCGATTTGATGAGACACTTTTCCCAAAATTAGGGGGAGAAGTTGGTGAAACCAAACAGGAAATTTTGTGGAAAAATGCATCATTATCTCATCTTGATCCACATACCTCTATTTGTGAAAGAGAGGTACAAAAGATTATCCATTTGCAAAGAATAGCAAATCAAATGCCTGACGCATTTACGGACTTGAAAAGGATAACGAAATCCCACATTCCCGCGGAAAATGTTCCAATCCGTATTGATGTCCCTGTTGGACAATCATCTAGTGTCATATCCAATGAGTCGAATGCACGCCTGAAGCGTGGCAGACCATTAGGCTCCAAAGATCGAAATCCTAGAAAGAGGAAAAAGAACGATCAAAATGACACCACGAAAGAATCTCATGATTTAACAAATTCTGAGATTCATGAAGAATCCATTGAGCCCGAGACTCTGGAACATACGGAACTATCCCTAAATCCAATTAATATTGAGGCAAATATTAATCGAGTGGATATAGTGGTGGATAATGTCTTTGCTTATAATGTCGCATCTAGCATTATGCAAGAATGTGAGGATCTCGAACCTCAATCTGTTGAAGAATGTCGAAAAAGACAGGATTGGCCAAAGTGGCAAGAAGCAATTCAATCAGAATTGAATTCGCTGGCAAAACGTGAAGTTTTTGGCCCTATAGTTAAAACACCTAATGGTGTTAAGCCTGTCGGCTATAAATGGGTCTTTGTACGCAAGAGAAATGAGAGAAACGAGGTACAAAGATTTAAGGCACGCCTTGTTGCACAAGGTTTTTCTCAAAGGCCTGGTGTCGATTATGAAGAGACATATTCGCCTGTAATGGATGCGATAACCTTTCGTTATCTCATAAGTTTTGCTGTCCATGAAAAGCTTGACATGCACTTAATGGATGTGGTTACTGCCTATCTTTATGGCTCACTTGATAATGAGATATACATGAAAATTTCCGATGGACTCAAGGTGCCAAACGCGCACAATTCGAAATCTCGGGAAATGTTTTCAATTAAATTGCAAAGATCCTTGTATGGTCTAAAGCAATCTGGACGAATGTGGTATAATCGTCTTAGTGAGTACTTGTTAAAAGAAGGCTATATAAATGACGCCATTTGCCCGTGTGTTTTTATAAAGAAAACAACATCGGAATTTGTTGTACTTGCCGTATATGTTGATGACATAAACCTTATTGGAACCCCTATAGAACTCCAAAAGGCAATTGATTATCTAATGGATGAATTCGAGATGAAAGATCTCGGAAAGACTAAACTATATCTTGGTTTGCAAATTGAATATTTGGCAAACAGAATTTTTGTTCATCAATCTATCTATACAGAAAAGGTACTGAAACGGTTTTACATGGATGAAGCACATCCTTTAAGTACACCGATGGTTGTTCGATCACTTGATGTGAACAAAGATCCATTCCGACCACAAGAAAGGAATGAAGAGCTACTTGGTCCTGAAGTACCATATCTTAGCGCAATTGGCGCACTAATGTATCTTGCAAATACTACAAGACCTGACATATCCTTTTCAGTTAATGTCTTAGCAAGATTTAGCTCGGCTCCTACGAGGAGACATTGGAATGGGATCAAACACATATTGCGGTACCTAAAGGGAACTACCGATATGGGCTTATTTTATAGCAAGAATTGCAGCCCGGATCTTGTTGGTTATGCTGATGCTGGATATTTGTCCGACCCACACAAGGCTCGATCTCAAACGGGTTATGTGTTTACCTGTGGAGAAACCGCCATATCTTGGCGATCGACTAAGCAATCAATTGTGGCTACTTCATCTAATCATGCCGAGATAATTGCTATTCATGAAGCAAGTCGGGAGTGTGTGTGGTTAAGGTCGATAATACATCATATTCAAGACAAATGTGGTTTGAAGTGTGATAAACTACCCACAACTTTGTATGAAGACAATGCAGCATGTATAGCTCAATTGAAGGGAGGATTCATAAAAGGAGATAGAACGAAGCATATTTCACCAAAGTTATTCTTCACACATGATCTTCAAAAGAATGGTGATATCAATGTCCAACAGATTCGTTCAAGCGACAATATGGCTGATTTGTTCACAAAATCTCTACCAAAGTCAACCTTCAAGAAGCTAGTTCACAAGATCGGGATGCGAAGACTTAAGGACATAAATTGATGTTCTTATCAGGGGGAGTTTAAGGCGCGTTGCACTCTTTTTCCCTTACAAGGTTTTGTCCCACCGGGTTTTCCTTGCAAGGTTTTTAACGAGGCAACCAATAGACGCATATTCAAACATGTGTACTCTTTTTCCTTACTTTAATTTTTCCCATTGGGTTTTGTTTTAAGGTTTTAACGAGGCACATCATTGAATAGACATTCAAGGGGGAGTGTTATAAATACACTTCTATTTAAGGTGAATGTCTTTAATTGGAGAGATTCTAGAGTTCTATTCTTGGTAGCTAAATTATCCTCCTCCCTATAAATAGAGGTGCCCTCTACCATTGTAAATAACTCCTAACATTCTCTAAGTATCAATAAGAAGAACTCTCTCTACTCTTCTCTCTATTTGCTCTTGTTCTTGAGTTATTGTTCTTGTCTTTTATATTATTTCATAACACGAACAAAGTATTAAATTTTTATCACGTCCCTATTTCCTGTATTACCTCTTGCCAAACCACCCCTTACTCTACATCGAAAACTTAACCTTAACGTAATTAGGAGCATATATATAGTACTATAGAGTAATTAAAGATCGCTCCCTCTTCTAAGTCTCTTCTCCTACTTTCTCCATTAAAAACACACATAGTTAAAAGACTTCAAATTATACGTCTAATTTTATCTGCAAAAAGAAGCATATATGGGGTCAGCAAAATTGAAGATAGGTGGGGTATGGAGTGGAATACTTGAAGTAGAATTAGAAGAATGGACAATTCCAATGTTAAGAGAAGAAATTGCCAAAAAATCAGGGCTTGAAACGATCAACCTTATATGTGCTGGTAAATTGTTGAAAGATGGTGATGGAACTGAGAAATTAAGTGAATTGGGTGTTAAAAACAATGCAAAGATTTTGGCTTCTAAGGTTTCTATTGATCAAGGCAAGTCTGTTAAAGATGAATCTTTGGCTGAGGAAGAACGTTGCACTAGGCTTTCAAGGCTAAAGTTAGTAATTTTTTTGTTAATCTTTTAGTCAGTTTTATGTTGTTTTGTTGATTCTGTTGATGGGTTTTGGGTTTTATTGTTTGATTATGTGAGTTTTGTTCTTTAAATTGTGTGATCAGCGTGAAAGTAGTGGCTTTTATAGCATCTACAATGGTACATAGAATCGATTTTTTTTCCGATGATGATTTTTGTGTGTAAAAGAAGAATTTTTGGCTGAGGAAGAGAGCTGCAGTAGACTTTCAAGGCTAAAGTTAGTGTCTTTTTAGTCATTCTTTATGTTATTTACTTGATGGATTTTGAGTTTTATTGTTAAAGTATGTGAGTTTTGTTATTAAAGTTTGTGTCTTTATGTTAGTCTAGTGTTTTTCTTGATTCACTTGATGGGTTTTATTGTTTAATTACAACAACTAACCCATTGTATTCCCATAAATAAAGTCTGGGGAGGGCAGTATGTACGCAAACGTTACCCCTAGCGGAAGCTTTTCTTTTTGGTGTGACTAGAGTGAAAGTAGTGTCTTGTTTAGCTTATATCTTTGGTACACGGCATTGATTTTTGCTTCTGACGATTCTTTTTTGTGTGTGTGTTTTGTGGGCGGTGGGGGGGGGGGGGGGGGAGGGAACTGTTTATTTTCGTTCATCTATTTGTGTATTTGTTGTATGTCTCCGTGGAGTTTGACTTGGGGATTCTATTTGCTAAGGGTTGTGAGTTCGATTTTTGGAATTATGATCAGAGTGAAAGTAGTCTGATTTAGCTGCCATTAATATCTGATTCTGATGAGCCCCGGTTATTGGTCTAGCTGTAAGAGCCCAGCACATGACTTGTGGGTTTGGCACATGTCATGGGTTCAAACCCATCTGCGGACAAAAGCGTAATATTTTAAGTGGAGAAGGGTTGAGGTGCGGGCCCTTTATCCATTGAGTTTCGAACCGTGTTCACAAGCCCTCATGATTTCTCGGTTATCCAAAAAAAATCTGATTCTGATGATGATCTTTATATGTGTGTTTATTTGTATGGGGAGGTCTGTCTTTACTTCTGTCTGTATGTTTTGTTTATTTTTGTTCATCTGTGGTATATCCACTGAGTATGGGAATTCTAATTGCTGTGGTATGATGACCCTTTAGGTAGTGAGTTGTAACGTAGTAGCTATGATTTATTTTTGCAGGACAGAGGCTGGAACCAATATTTAGATTTCTACTTATTCGCTCTGATGTTGCTAGCTCTTTCATATCGATATGAAGAAGAAAATATATGTTGGAGAGGAGGGGCTAAAAAGAAATAAAAATGAGAGTAGCTTTGATGGTATAGACATGTCGAACATGCCAATGTACTTATAATTGGGGTTTATAACACTCTTCCGCTTGATGATATTTTCCTGGAGGAAGAAACTATTTATTTGTGATATTGCTTAAGTTTGTTTCCTTAGTAATAAAATGTATAAAGCTCTTGCAGCCTCTATTTTAAGCCAGTTACTTCTTTGCCTGGACAAGACTTTATTCATCTGTTCTTTTCTAGCTAACTTCTGATATGATTTAAATTATAGGGCTGCTGCTACTTCTCTGTCGAAGAGACATGCCGATGGCTCATTACCTGTTGAAGATTTCAATCTGGAGCTCGAAAATCAGAGTGGACAAAAGGTGCAACTGGGAACTGAGACAGATCAACGGTATACAATGTTTTTTCTTAACCTATTAGCAAATAGGTTCATATTGACTATGAATGACACACATCTGTTGTTTTCATTTGCTTTTTGTTTTCCAGAGCAATAATGATGGGCCTTATGCTTCATACAAATGCAAAAGCCTTGATGAGGAAGAAGAATTATAAAGAAGCACTAGAAGTGCTGACCATGGGAGAAGTTAGTGACTAATCTTTTTCTTCCTATTTCCTGTCTTTTAAGTCAAGTACAAGATTCTGATGTTGTCATACAAAGGATGCCCGAATCTGTATGTTGCTCTGACTCTCGGAAAATGTTGCAAGCTGTGTGTCGGATCATCCAAAAGTAGCATTTTTGGGGGATCCGACAGGGGTGGGACAGCATTTTGGATAGTCCATGCAACATAGGGAACTTGTGACCTATATTTTTGTTTGACTTGTGGTTATGGCATCAATTTTCCACTATAGCTTCTTGCTTATGCTGTTTCTAGTGTCCAGTTGTCAGTGTCATGAGAGATTGTGTTCTTGTTGTGAAAACCATATTGGACATTCCTGATATAGAAATTTTTTTAACTACAATATTATTTAAATATCTGGTTGAATGCTCATATGGAAGTGGTTTCTCTTTTGCAGGAAGCCTTCTCTCTCTGCAACCAGAAACTCATCGAGGCATGTTAGATTTCTTTCTTCCAAAATATATTATTCCTTTCCGTTCAAAATGAGTGCTGTTATTTTGCGCAATATTGTTATTAAGATGAGAGCTCTGAATGTATGTTATTCAGTGATTAACTGGGGAGTTATGGCTCGCAATTTGAATTCCTCCATGAATTGATGTGAAAAAGTGACCTCGGACTTTTGAGTGATATATTATGAAAAACTATAGGAAATAAATGAAAGAAGATGATATAGTTTGAATTTCCTTACTCTTCTCCTCCGTTCATTTGATCTGTGGTTGTTAGTCCTTGAATGGGTAGATTATCTTGTGAATAGTGTTCGGCGTTTCAGCAGATATAAAATGTATGTTTAGGCGGATAAATTACAGTCAACTCATACAAGTTGTTTTTTGTGGCGTATCTCTTTATTCACTGATCTGCTTAAATTTGCTTTATAGCTGTATCTGATGATTTCGTCCTTCCTCTTTGGCTTTTCAGATGGTTGACAATGTGCCAATTCTGCAAATAGACATGGTGTGGTGCTACCTTATGCTCCGAGATATCAGCTGGCTTTCCGTTGCTGGAGTCCGCCTTGCAAAAGCTAGAGAAGGGCTTGAGCGTTCTCATGGGAAGGAAGCTAGTCGTCTCAGACTGCTTCAAAAAGGACGATACCCGGAGATTTCTCTGTGAGTAATCCCTTAAACACAGATTGATACTGCTTGTGTTCAATGCTGGAAACAGTTCCTTGCAACATTATTTTAAAATTATTTGCTTCCATATCTTCTTTATATAGACATTTGAGGTTGGAGCTCCTAGAAGGAGTAGTGGCATATCATAGTGGTCAGATTGAAAAATCTAGAAAGTCCTTGACATCTGCTCAAGCCAAGTTTTTGCAGGTTAGCCTGTCTTTCTTTTTCCTTCTGGTAAAGCTGATGACGGTTGGCTATTGCTGTTTGTACTGATAGACAGATATCGGGATAAATGTTTTCAGTTCTTTGTAGGAGATAATATATTCTTCTCCAGTGTCTGCTTTTGCTTCCATTTCTGTCTAGTCTTCTTGCATGCGTACTTGTGTTCATGTGCTGTGGCTTTGTTGGCTTAATTAGCACTTTGCTCGTGTTTCCGACTTATTAGTTTATTCGGCTTACATACACATCTTGTTAATTCCCACATTGGTTGAGAGAATGAGTTGTGGTCTCCTTATAGGTCTAGGGCAATCCGCCTCGTGAGCTATTAGCTTTTATGGTTGAGTTAGGCCGAATGGTTCTTAGCACATCTATTGTTTCTCTTCTTTTGGAATACCAGCTCTTGTTGTTTCTCTCTTGTTTAATTCTTCATACTTATTTTCTCAATAATGATAAACAGTTAATCCATTTTTTGTCTTTTTTTATTTATTTAAAAAACAGCTTCAAATTCCAGATGAAGCTTTGTCCTTACTTTTGAGTATGGGCTACAAGGAACGGGATGCCAAGAGAGCCCTGCGCATGAACAATCAAGTAGTAGAAAGCGCGGTTGATTTTCTTGTTGAGGAGAAAGAAAAGAAAGCAAGGCAAAGGGAGGACGACGTCAGGCGGCGGAAGGAGATCAAGTGAGTTCATATTTGTTTAAGACATAATTCCTCTGTATATTTTCTTAACACTTGCTACATTACTTAAACTCTCTTTATCATATAAACTGTAGAGATCAAAAAGGTTATGGAACGACTCCCCTCGGGAAAGCTGTTGATCTCGAGAGACAGAATGAATTGGTGTCAATTGGGTAAGTGAGACTTGTATCGCAAGATCATATAAGTGGAGACATTTCTTGTTTCCCTTACATAGGAAAGCTACTCCCTCTGTCCCAATTTATGTGGTGGTTTTAGGCTTTATACGAAGTTTAAGAAAGGAATGTTCTTGGAACTTGCAGTCTAAAATAAATCATAGAGATTTATGTGGCTGTAAATCAATTTGTTGAGGGTAAAGTAGTAATTTTAAAGATAAATTATTTCTAAATAAGAAAATATGATATTCTTGTTTGGACTGGTTAAAAAGGAAAGAGTGCAACATAAATTGGGACGGTGGAAATACTAACTTAAGCAATTTCTCCCAGAGGTTATTATTCGACGTAAACTACTTTTATGCTCATTACTAAACTGGATTAGAAAACCTGATAGAGAACTTTTTCGACTAGCAAACAGTGCATTTGGTTGATAAACCAGATGACTGTGCTTCTTTTATCCAATTATCCCAAATGTTTAGTCTTGAGTGGGCTGATATTTTTGCAAAACTCATACATATTCCTGAAACGCCAGGTTTGAGAAAGAGCTTGCTGCAGAAGCACTTCGACGAAATGAAAATGATACACAAAAAGCTCTGGATGACTTGACAAATCCGGAAGCTAATGCTTCGATACAGGTAAATTTTCTGGCATGAATATAATGCCATGTGAAGCTATTATTCGAGTACTTACTGAGGTATTAGATACTAATCCAATTTGATAAAAAAATTTACGACAACAAACCCAGTTTGATCCCAACAAGTGGGGTCTAGGGAGGGTAGTCTGTACGCAGACCTTACCCCTACTTAATGCAGGTAGAGAGGCTGTTGCCAATAGTCCCTCGACTCAGGAAGGGCAAGAAGAAGAAGAGGAAAGCAAGGGAGTAAAAAATGGAAGATAAAAGAAAAGGGAGAGATAAAGGATAAGTGGTACCAAATAATAGCAATAGGGAATACAATACCTGAGGCGAACAAAACCACATAACATAATAAAAATCTAAAAATAGAAGGGACATGCATACTGTTAGAATATGTAAATAGTAGAACCCTAATCCAATGTGTATTAGGAGTAGGATAGTTTATGTATATATATATATGGGGCTCATTGTACTATGTTTAATACCAATATATATTTTTCTCCCGTGCTTTCTCACATGGTATCAAAGCAATCGTGAGAGATTTATCGCTGTGTCTAGAAATTCGGGTTCTGACAGTTCCAGTGTTATGATTACCTCAGAACCTATAATGGGAGGTTCAAACTACCTAGCTTGGGCTTCGTCTGTCGAGTTGTGGTGTAAAGGTCAAGGTGTTCAAGATCATCTAATCAAAGGGTCTAGTGAAGGAGATGAAAAAGCCAAAGCACATTGGGAGAAGATCGATGCTCAATTATGCAGTATTTTGTGGCGATCTATTGATTCCAAGTTGATGCCCTTGTTTCGTCCATTCCAAACATGTTATTTGGTTTGGGAAAAGGCTCGTACTTTATACACTAATGACATATCTCGTTTCTATGATTTGATATCACGGATGACAAATTTAAAGAAACAGGAATTAGATATGTCTACTTACTTGGGCCAAGTGCAGGCAGTTATGGAGGAATTTGAGACGTTGATGCCAGTTTCTGCTAGCGTTGCAAAGCAGCAAGCGCAACGACATAAGCTGTTTCTAGTTCTTACTCTTGCTGGGCTTTCTAATGATCTTGACTCAGTACGCGATCAGATTTTGGCTAGTCCGACTGTCCCCACAGTTGATGAATTATTCTCTCGCTTACTTCGCCTTGCTGCAGCACCAAGTCACCTGGTGAGCTCATCACAGACACTTGATTCATCTATCCTCGTATCCCAATCAGTGGACAATCGGGCATCTCATACTATGGAGTATAGACGAGGAGGCGGTCGTTTTGGAAGATCTAGACCCAAGTGTTCTTATTGTTATAAACTTGGTCACACTCGTGACGTGTGCCATTCTTTACATAGTCGACCACTCAAAAGTGCTTATGTTGCTCAGACCGAGACTACAGGTAACCAGGGATTTTCTGTATCTGAAAGGGAGTATAATGAGTTTCTTAAATATCGAGCAAGTAAGCAGACATCTCCACAAGTAGCCACTGTTGCTCAGACTGATACTTCTGTTGCTAGTAATTCTTTTGCTTGTGTTTCCTAGTCTAGTCCTCTTGAACAATAGGTTGTGGACTCAGCTGCTTCTGATCATATCTCTGGTAATAAATCCCTTTTGTCAAATATTGCGTATTCACAGTTTCTTCCCAACGTTACTTTAGCTAATGGGTATCAAACTAAAGCAAAAGGAGTTGGACAAGCGAATCCTCTACCCTCTGTCACTCTAGATTCCGTCCTTTATGTCCCTGGCTGTCCTTTTAATCTTGCATCTGTTAGTCGTTTGACTCGTGCCCTCCATTGCGGTATATATTTTATTGATGACTTTTTTATTATGCAGGACCGCAGTACGGGGCAGACGATTAGAACAGGACTTGAATCAGACGGACTCTACTACCTTAACTCACTAGCATCCTCCAAGGCTTGTCTAGTTGCAGATCCTCCAGACCTACTTCACAGTCGTTTAGGACATCCTAGTTTGTCCAAGCTTCATAAGATGGTGCCTCGTTTGTCTAGTTTATCCACATTAGAGTGTGAGTCATGTCAGCTCGGGAAACATACCCGCGCCTCCTTTCCTCGTAGTATTGAGAGTCGTGCAGAGTCTGTTTTTTCTTTAGTTCATTCGGATATATGGGGTCCTAGTAGAGTCAGTTCTACCTTGGGATTTCGTTATTTTGTTAGTTTCATTGATGATCATTCAAGATGTACTTGAAATTTCTTAAAAGATCGTTCTGAGTTGTTTTCTATATTCCGGAAATTTTTGTGCTGAAATTAAAAATCAATTTGGTGTTTCTATTCGCACTCTTCGCAGTGATAATGCCTTAGAATATTTATCCTCTCAATTTCAGCAGTTTATGTCTTCTCACGGAATTATTCATCAGACCTCTTGTCCTTATACCCCTCAGCAAAATGGGTTGCAGAGAGAAAGAATAGGCACATTATTGAGACTGCTCGCACACTTCTCATTGAATCTCATGTTCCGCTGTGTTTTTGGGGCGCTGCAGTTCTCAGATCTTGTTATTTGGTTAATCGGATGCCTTCATCTCCCATCCAGAATCAGATTCCGTATGAGGTATTGTTTCCCCAGTCACCCTTATACCCTGTTCCCCCTCGTGTTTTTTAGAGCACTTGTTTCGTTCATAACTTAGCTCCTGGGAAAGATAAGTTAGCTCCTCGTGCTCTCAAGTGTGTCTTCCTTGGTTATTCTCGTGCTCAGAAGAGCTATCGTTGTTATTCACCTGATCTTCGTAGGTACCTTATGTCAGCCGATGTTACATTTTTTGAGTCTAAACCTTTCTTTACCTCTTCTGACCATTCTGACCATCTTGCTATATCTGATGTTTTACCTATACCAGTCTTTAGGGAGCCTACTATATCTCCTCCTTCAAGTTCCGCTACTGAAGTCTTACCCATTCCAAACGTTGGAACGTCTACTGTTGCTCCTCCTAGACTCCCTGCACAAGACACTCCACTCTTGACATATCATCGTCGTCCTCGCCCAGCATCTGGCCCGGTTGATATACGTCCTGCACCTGACCCTGCTCCTACTGCGGACTTGTCTCTTCCGATTGCACTTCAGAAAGGTATACGGAACACCCTTAATCCTAATCCCCATTATATTGGTTTAAGTTATCATCGTTTGTCATCACCGTATTATGCTTTTCTATCTTCTTTGTCCTCTGTTTCCATCCCTAAGTCTACAGGTGAAGCATTGTCTCATCCAGGGTGGCGACAGGCTATGACTGACGAGATGTATGCTTTACATACAAGTGGTACTTGGGAGCTCGTCCCTCTTCCTTCAGGTAAATCTACTGTTGGTTGTCATTGGGTGTATGCAGTCAAGGTTGGTCCAGATGGTAAGGTTGATCATCTTAAGGCTCGTCTTGTTGCCAAGGGATATACTCAGATATTTGGGCTTGATTACAGTGATACCTTCTCTCCCGTGGCTAAGATACCATCAGCCCGCCTTTTTCTCTCTATGGCTGCTGTTCACCATTGGCCCCTGTATCAGCTGGACATTAAAAATGCATTTTTACACGGTGACCTTGAGGATGAAGTTTATATGGAGCAACCACATGGGTTTGTTGCTCAGGGGGAGTCTCGTGGCCTTGTATGTCGCTTGCGCCGGTCACTTTATGGTCTAAAGCAGTCTCCTCGAGCCTGATTTGGTAAGTTTAGCACTGTTATCCAGGACTTTGGCATGACTCGGAGTGAAGCTGATCACTCTGTATTCTATCGGCATTCTCATTCACGTCTCTGTATTTATCTGGTGGTCTATGTTGACGACATTGTTGTTACCGGCAATGACCAGAATGGTATTAGTAAATTGAAACAACATCTCTTTCAACACTTCCAGACTAAGGATCTGGGCACACTAAAGTATTTTCTGGGTATTGAGGTCGCACAGTCTAGCTCAGGTATTGTGATCTCACAACGGAAGTATGCCTTAGATATTCTTGAGGAGACAGGAATGACAGGTTGTAAACCTGTTGACACTCTGATGGATCCGAATTCTAAACTTCTTCCAGGACAGGGGGAGCCTCTTAACGATCCTGCAAGATATAGGCGGTTAGTTGGTAAATTAAATTATCTTACAGTGACAAGACCTGACATTTCCTTTCCTGTGAGTGTTGTGAGCCTGTTTATGGGTTCACCGTGTGATAGTCATTGGGATGCAGTTGTTCGCATTTTTCGGTATATAAAATCAACTCCAGGTAAAGGTTTATTGTTTGAGGATTGAGGCCATGAGCAGATTGTTGGATACTCCGATGCTGATTCGGCAGGATCGCCTTCTGACAGACGTTCTACTTCTGGATATTGTGTCTTAGTAGGAGGAAATTTGGTATCTTGGAAAAGCAAGAAACAGAATGTGGTTGCTCGGTCTAGTGCAGAAGCAGAATATCGAGCAATGGCTATGGCGACATGTGAGCTAGTTTGGATCAAACAGTTGCTCAAAGAGCTGAAATTTGGTGATGTTAGTCAGATGAGATTTTTGTGTAATAATCAAGCTGCTCTTCATATTGCGCCAAATCTAGTGTTCCATGAGAGAACTAAGCACATTGAGATTGACTGTCACTTTGTCAGAGAAAAGATACTCTCGGGAGATATTGCTACAATGTTTGTAAAGTCAAATGATCAGCTTGCAGACATTTTCACCAAGTCCCTCACTGGTCCTCGTATTAACTACATATGTAACAAGCTCGGTACATATGATTTATATGCACCAGCTTGAGGGGGAGTGTTAGAATATGTAAATAGTAGAACCTTAATCCAATGTGTATTAGGAGTAGGATAGGTTATGTGTGTGTGTGTATATATATATATATATATATATATATATATATATATATAGGGCTCATTGTACTATGTTTAATATCAATATATATTTTTCTCCCGTGCTTTCTCACACATACTACTAAGACTATCGGTGAATAACTATAAACTACCTACTAACTTCTACCTTAATCCTCGACCTCTACACTCTCCTATCAAAGGTCATGTCTTCGGTGAGCTGAAGCAGTGCCATGTGCTGCCTAATCACCTCTCCAAATACTTCTTAGGCCTACCGCGACCTCTTCTCAAACTCTCCATGGCCAACCTCTCACACCTTCTAACTGGAGCATCAATGCTTCTTCCCTTAACATGTCCGAACCATCTCAGCCTCGACTCCCGCATCTTGTCCTCCACGGAGACTACTTCCACTCTATCCCGGATATCTTCATTCCTAATCCTATCTCTCCTGATACACCTATACATCCATCTCAACATCCTCATCTCTGCTACTCTCATCTTCTGCATGTGGGAGTTCTTGACTAGCCAACACTCAGCCCCATACAGCATAGATAATCGTACCACCACTCTATAAAACTTACCCTTAAGTCTTAGCGGTACCTTTCTATCACACAAATTTTTAATTTTTGGAATTGACTGGGCTGTGTCCTATCAGTTAGTTGACCTAGGTTTGCATGCTTAGCCAGTGATAATTCAAATGTTACTAAGTCCCAGTAATTAGTACTGTCAGACTTAGACCAAGAGAAATCTCCAGTTTCTCTACTTCCTTTTTTTTGGGCAGAGAATGAATATCTCGAGATATCAGGAAATATGGGTCTGGATATCTTGCTTTATTGATTTGTATGAACTCAAAATAGATAACTGGTAAATTTGACAAATGCCTGCTTTTGTTTTTCATTGCTCAGTTGCTCTCGCCTATCACTACGCTACCTCGACAGCTGAGAGTCCCTATCTTTTTGTTATCTATCTTTAGAAGTAGAGCGAGTGACTCCAGTGGGCAACTCGTGTTATGTCATATAGACACCTTTGTAGTTCTAATGAAAATTTGATTTACCAAAAAAACTTCGACTAGCTTGTCAATCGGGCAATTAGCTCCTGATTTTGCTGGCACTATGCAATTGAATAAATTCAACCGTTTACTTATTTAAGGAGACAGTTGTATTTACAACTGCTCGGTTCGTTCCTTAGTAGATAGCCCATGCTTCGACCATTCGTGGCATGGAAATGCCTCTTTGATAACAACAAAAAAAAACCCAGTATAGTCCAACGAGTGCGGTCTAGGGAGGGTAGATGGTATGCAGACCTTACCCCTACAGTGAATATAGGGAGGTTACTTCCAATAGACCTTCGGCACGAGGAAAAATGAGAAGAGAGTAGTAGCAACATGCAATAACGAGAACGAGATTAAAGAAAACAAAGCGAAAGGAACAACATGAAGATAGAAATCGACAATATTAAAATCTAATACTGCCACTAATAACAGTGGAATTGCCTCTTTGATATATTTTCAAAATGGTGCCCACAAAATACGATTAATCAATCTGACTCGTAGTGCAGATTTATCGAAGAATATCTTTGGTATCTGTTTCCTCTTTTTGTAATGCAGATACATATTGAGTCAAGGAAGAAGAAAAGGTTACGTCAAGCAGAGAATGTTGTTATTGAAGAAATTGTATCCATGGGTTTCCCAAGAGAAGCAGGTATCTATATTTGTTAAATTTATATTTGCATTTGTTTATTGCATACTAGAACCATTTTTTGACTTAATAACCACATTATTCTTCCATAGAAGTGATTAATTTACATGTCGATTTGGCAACATAATAGTTACTTAGTTAGAATAGGTTTTAAGTGTATCGAGTGAAAATAGAACACTCACATCTTGGTCCGTACCTGTCCTCGGCCACCAATTTAAATGGAAATGGACAAAAAGCTGTGGGGGATTGGAGGAATTTCATGAGTTATGCTTTGGGGTCAATATGTGGAAAATATATCTTTACGGTGTCAGTCCTCTGAGCTGAAGTAAATATATAAATGTTTTGTTTTGGCAGTGGCTGCAGCTGTTCGCACTTTTGGCACGAGACAAGCAGCGCTAAATCATCTACTTGCTACTGCTGCAACGGAAGGTCAGAATGCAAATGATACTCTACACAACAATCAAGGGGAAGATAGCAATGCAAATAATCCTATAACTGACCAGCAAAGTGAAAACGGATCGGATGCTAACACAGGTTCAAGTAGTGCTGGAGGTTCAAGTCATAACAAAGTGGAGGAGCGCGATGTGGAAATGGAAGATGCGATTACTGGAGAATTACTAAGAGGAGATGCTTACTCTGACTATGACATTGAGGTTGCTGAAGAAGGTGAAGCTATAAACGAATACTTAGCTTTGGTAACCATAGGAGATAACGTAGAGAATGTTCTATCGTCGTAGTTAAAAGTACAGTGCATGTCCAGAATGGTCCGTCTTTGTCGCTAAAAGTACAGTACGTTTTGACAGACTTGGAAAGTTTGCTGTGTATAACTCTGCCAGTACAGGAAAGGTTACTTGAACCTTGCTTTGGAACACAATCCCTACGACATTATGGTGGTCCATCTGGAGGAAGAGAAATGGAAGATGCTTTTGAACACAAACAAAGAATCCATGATTATTGTAAAGTTTAGATGTATCGAATCCATGATTATTGTAAAGTTTAGATGTATCTCTCTACTATCTTCTTGCTGCAATATGGCTAGATGCCAACAACGCAATACATGATTGAGGCATAGTTGTTTTATTACGCAATATGTGATTACTGTAAATAATCTCTTGCTGTAACACCACACTTATTTCTGGATATTTTAATAAAATCACATAGAACCTCTATGCGATATCCACCAAGTACCTAAAGCCAAAAGCACAAGGATAGAGAGAAATTTAGTAAAAATATCAGCGATGTCAGAGAGATCATCACCCCGAAAAAGAGGTTACATACTTGATCTGAGCATCATTCCCACTGGCAATAGCAATATTAATTGTTGCTGCAGCGACATAAATGATTTCTTCTACTCGATCAGGGTCGGACTTACCAACCTTCAGAGTTTGAATCAAATTGACCAGTTTTTCATAAATCCAGCCGCAATCACAACCTGCTCATAATTACAAACTATTCAGATAAATGGCTATGGTCTCATCCAATGAGAAGTCTCACTAAAAGAAAAAGGAAAGAGAAAATTTGGGGGCCATTTCTATTCCAAATACCACAACCAGCTATTTCGATCTCATATTCAACTACCCAAGAGCAAAATCTGTTAAGATCTTAGAAGGTATGAGGAAAATGTACCTAGAAAATTTGAGTCAATTACTCAAATGGTCACTTAACTATTCCAAATTATCTCCTAAAGTCACTTTACTTTCATTTGTAACAACAAAGTCACTAACTATGCATATTTCACTCAAAATGTCACTCAACTAGATTTTCCAAATTTTGCATTGCCAAATACCTATTTTACCCTCTATATTATAAATATTTATCTACTTTTATTTTTTTAAGCTTTTTAATATTATGATTTTTTCTTTTTAATTTATATTATGGACTTACCTATGTAATAAATGAATATTATTTATAAATTAAAAAATAAAAAGTATTTAAGCATATATAATGCTAGAATAACAAAATAATGAGCATAGTAAAAGAATTAATTAGAATAATTTATTTTTAATAATAATTTTAATATTAACAAACAAAATAAAAAATTTATTTACACAATTCAGAATGAAAAAAAATTGTAAAATATATATTCCATGCACGTAATATAAAAATAATTATTTATATAAAGGTATTTTTATAATATATATTATATATTCTTGAAAATTCTACTTAGTTATATTATTATGTTTAGCTATATAATATAATTGAGCATAATTTTCAAGAATGCATAATGTATATTATAAAAATAATTTTATTTAAATAATTATTTTTATATTATATGCATAGAATACATATTTTACAACCTTTATTTTCTTTCATTCTGAAATGTGTAAATAAATTTTTCAATTTTTTTGTTAATACTAAAATTACTATTATAAATAAATAAATTATTCTAATTAATTCTTTTACTATGATCATTATTTTGTTGTTCCATCATTATAGATGCTTAACAATTTTTATTTTTTTAATTTATAAATAATATTTATTTATTACATAGGCAAGTCCATAGTATAAATTAAAAAGGAATAATCATAATATTAAAAAGTTTAAAATAATAAAAGTAGATAAATATTTATGATTTAGAGGGTAAAATAGGTATTTGGCAATTCAAAATTTATAAAATCTAATTGAGAGATATTATGAGTGCAATAGGTATAGTTCAGTGATTTTGTTGTTACAAACGAAAGTAAAGTGACTTTAGGAGATAATTTGAGATAGTTGAGTGACCATTTGAATAATTGACTCCAGAAAATTTTAGTTGCCCTTTGTTTGGCTAAAAAGTTAAGTACTTGTTAAGCTAAAAAACAATCAAAAATAATATGGGTTAAACGGAACCAAGGGTAATATGAACTAGAGAAAACTACTTTGCTAAGATATGTGATAATAGTGAAGATAGCTTGAGATGTAAGAACAATAAAGCAATGAGAATCATTTCACAAGAATGAGAGAGAGAGAGAGAGAGAGAGAGAGAGAGAGAGAGAGAGAGAGAGAGAGAGAGATGTATATTCTTAACAATAAGATACACATGAGTCCTTTACAAAGGGAAGGTCCCATTTATATACTAAAGGACCTTCCTCGAAATAATCAAAGAAAAGTACAAGGGGTTGGTGGTCTTAGTGTACGGGAAAGTCAGAACTTTAAGCAACGTTGTCTCGAGTCATGTCTCTTGGTCCACCCGCTTGCTGGGGCCATCCTTGTTTGAGTCGGCCTTGATTAGGCCGTTCTCTACTTTGTAGGCATGCATAGGTAACCTAAGAACGTAGGGAACCAGCCCAATACAGATAGTCCCTCCGTTTGTTGGGGACGTAGCCGAGAGACGTCGTCAATGAACGGATATACATACTCGTCCTTTCTACAAATTTGGCCGTTCCCGTCGATACTATAGAAAACAAGAGGGGCGTGATCGTAGGCGAAGGGGTCATGCCGTTGACATAAAACCTCCTTTTGGGGATTCTTTTTTAAGATGACATCATCGATCACGTGCGTGATCATTATCTTTTCTCCCGAGGTGGTTCAGGACATGACGTGACGCTTTGGTTTCCCGCGCCGATTTTTGAATCGAGCCTTTTTGATTTCCGTGCACCTTCCCTTATAAATAGAGGAGAGGTTGAATCCGAATCATCTTTCGAACTTTTTGGGGAGCACTTTCTCAACCTTTATCTCATCTTTTATGGCACCCATCGATCTTTCTTTTTTTTAAAAAAATATTTGTTCCTGAGAATCGAACCTTGTATCCTTAGAACTCTTTTCTCTTATAACTTCCATTATGGCTAAACGTCGTGATGATAGTACCAGGACGAAGGGTGACGCCCTTTCTAGGGCTTAGTCGTCCTCAGATGATATGGAAGTCGAGGAGGCTCTCATTCCCCTATCGACAGCCAATATTCTTCCACTGGACATGGCAGTACGAAAAGACTTTAAGAACCAGTGTAAGCTTCCCCCTTGGGAACTCAGGGAACTGACGCCATCTCTTTGGCTACTCTCAGGGAGTCATATAATATCCCTGGCTACATCGAGCTAGCTCCCGCCGGGATGGACTATGCAAATGTGCATAGGCCCGGGTATTGCACTTTCTACGAGTACACTTTTCAAATCGGGTATAGTCTCCTGCTTTACCCTTTGGCGGAGGAGCTCTATTGCTTGTACGGGGTGTGTTCGGCCCAACTTACTCCGTACGCATTGAAGGTGAGTAGGATCTTACCACATATGCGGAGAAAGCTGAGAAAGAGGTTACCGTCAATCACCTCTTGCAAATGTTCGGCGTGAGCTTCATGAGAGGCTCAATGCTCCAGTTAGAACAGCTTTGTGTCGCAAGCGGACGACAAGACCAGCCTCAAATTTTGGAAGAGATTTTTTTATGTGCGTACCGAGAACCTGGTGTCCAACCCTGAAGGATTTCCGGAGGTGTGGAACGATGCATGTAAGTATTACTTCACGTAGCTTTTACTACGACAATCTTATTTTGCTGGTTTTCACCATTATAGATTTCCATTTGCCTTCATGCAGTGACAGCTCGCCCTCCTCGAAGGGTTGATGACATTAGGTCGTGTGTACGAGCGTTGATACCGTTGTGGAGGAATGTCGTACCTGGCTGGAGTTCCTCAGGCTCTACAGCCCGTTAGGTAATGGCCTTGCTTGGTTCTCCATTCCCGTTCTGACTTGGGGGTTTTCCATAATTTTCTTGCTTATCTCATACATATTTTGGTAGGTCGAGGCACCTCTAAGAAGGCACATAAGAAGAAGAAGCAGAGAGCTGTGGCCGGCCCTTCTGTGGCGGCATCTAACCTTGGTGAAGAGGATATGATCCTCGTAAGTATGTCCAGGGGTAGTGTTTCTCCCCTCTCAAGGATGGAGATCGCATAAGAGGCGGCTCCGGAGGTAGTGTATGAGGCAGTGCTAAGGGTCATGCTTGCAATAGAGCCCGAAGAGATACCGGCGACTGTGTCTGGGACCGTCCCCGAGGCTTCCCCTATAAGAGCGTCCACTGTCGAACCATCCCCATCTGAGCCCGTCTCACGTCCTACTAAGGGGGACCTTGAAGAGGAAGAGACATTGGAGAGAAGGAGACGTTGGATTCTAACCGGCAAGGCTGTGGTTACTCAGACGAAGAAGGCTAAACCACCCCATCCTGAATCTAGGCCAGTTTTTATAGCCGAGGCCATTTGCTCGGGGAGGTCTGCTCTGAGGAGGGAAGCCGCAGAAAGAAGAGACGAAAGAGTGGACGTGGCGGGCCTGGAGATCGCTATGGAGGACGCGGGTAGAGGAGGCGGGTCCATGGACCAAGTGGAGATGGTGGCTGGCCGGTCCTCCCGTCGCATAGTGATTCCTAGTCACTATAATTTGTTGGAGAACAGCGAAGAGGCGGCCACCATCATGAAACTCCTATGTGCGGGTGCTGAGAGCGCGGCTTTGGCGGAGCTTAGTGATAAGGGCTTGGCCCAAAGAGTGACGGGAGCGGTCTTGCAGGTACGTCTTTTGCCTTGATTGATGATTTTCCTTTTGCGTTAGTTGAGGGCAATTTTCCTTGTACTCACGTTTCATTCGTTATTTTAGACTCTTATCCTGGAGGCGAAAAGGGGTCGACACTTGAAGAAGAAGGTGGCCAAATACAATAGGTTGGTGTAGAAATATAACAGAACACGCGAGGTGCAACGAACCTTGGCCGACATGTACAGGCAGGACCCTAACTTTACGGTGGTTTGTGAGGGCCTCGTGCAGTCCGAGGAGCAGCTGAAGAAAATGGTGACCGAGCTAGAGAAAGTTGACGAATAACTTATGGCCGCCGTTGCTCGGACTGCGGAGATGGAGGTCCTTATTCAAGCCAAGAATAAAGAGTTGCAGCTTGGCCGCGTAGTGGCGGAGGAGGCGGCAGGGTTGTGCGCTCGGGTTGCGACCTTAAAGGCGGAACTCGATGCCAAAAAGGTCAAGGTTGAGGACATCAAGCGGACCCTAGCATAGGCTGCCACGTCTCGTGAGGTACACGAGATGTGGGTGTACGCGGAGGCCCGACTGGTCGTGCTCAAAGAGTTTTTGGCGGTTGGGCGAGCATTTGAGGCGGAAGTTGAGAGCCAACGCTGGTTAGAGCTGCCCGTGAAGCGACATGCTATAGTCCTGAATCGCCACCCAGGGAGGAGGGTAACTCTGCAGACGTCAACCGTTTGGAGTCCAACTCTTGGATTTACAAGGCATATCCTCCTGGGAACGAAGATGGGCCGCATGAAGGCTAGGCGGGATAAGATAATCAGGGGGCGGAGGCCTTTAGGACCTTTGTAAATATGTTTGTGAATACTGATTTTTGTAGAGTGGGTGTTGACCATTTTGAGGATAAAGATATACGGTTTTTGCTATAGTTAATCTTTTCTATTTTCTGGAACATTGTATACTTCCCTTTTTTCTTTTTACTTTTCTCTTGTCGCGGTTGAAGCTAAGTGGGCCATTCGGTAGCCCTAACCGTGTGAAAGTGATGGCCGTAGCCAAGTAAGGTTCGACGGCCATAGCCGTGTAAAAATGATGGCCTTGGCCATGTAACATTCGATGGCCTTAACCGTGTTAAAACAATGGCCTTAGCCATGTAAAAATAATGGTCGTAGCCGTGTAAAAATGATGGCCTTGGCCATGTACCATTCGACGACCTTAACCGTGTTAAAATAATGTCCATATCCATGTAAAAATGATGGTCGTAGCCGTGTAAAAATGATGGCCTTGGCCATGTAACATTAGACGGCCTTAACCGTGTTAAAACAATAGCCCTATCCATGTAAAATTAATGGCCGTAGCCGTGTAATAATGATGGCCTTGGCCATGTAACATTCTACGGCCTTATTCATGTTAAGACAATTGTCTTAGACATGTAAAAATGATGGCCATATCCGTGTAAAATGACGGCCTTAGCCTTTTCATTCGTTTGGAGATGGTTGTAGCCTTTTCATTCGTTTGGAGATGGTCGTAGCCTTTTCATTCATTTGGAGATAGCCGTAGCCTGTTCATTCATTTGGAGATGGCCGTAGCCTTTTCATTCATTTGGAGATAGCCGTAGCCTTTCTATACATCTGGAGATGGCCGTAGCTTTTCTATACATATGGAGATGGCCGTAGCCTTTCTATACATCTGGAGACGGTCATGGCCTTTCTATACATCTGGAGATGGTCGTAGCCTTTCTATACATCTGGAGATGGCCGTAGCCTTTCTATACATTCGGAGATGGTACTTAGTCTAGTCCCTGTATCATGTCGGTCCTGGAGAGTACACGGTAGGGACGATGTGATACACTTGTACTGCAAACATCTCCAGGTGTTCCCTTTGCCGCCTCATTAAAAACCTTCCCGAGAAAACCCAATTGGGACAAAAATCGGGTAAGGGAAAAAGTGTACGACTTGGGGGACACCTTTTAGAAGTGAAAATGTTTGTGATGAGCAACGTTCCAGTTATTCTAGAGCGTTTTTCCCTCCATTGTCTCGAGCTGGAATGCTCCTTTCCCGGCTGCCGCTGTGATTTTGTAGGGTCCTTCCTAGTTTGTGCCTAGTTTTCCTTCATTTGGGTCTTTGGAGGCCAACGTCTTGGCTTTGAGGACGTAATCTCCTACTTCGAGTGGTCTTACTCTTGACTTTTTGTTGTAATACCTTTCGATTTTTTGTTTTGGGCTACCATCTTGATGTGGGCTATTTCTCTTCTTTCTTCGACTTCATCAAGGTCTTGGAGTCTGCTGGCGTCGTTTTCTGTTCCACTGGTGCGCGAATACCTTAAGCTGGGTTCGCCTACTTTGACAGGTATGACAGCATCGGTTCCATAAACCAGGGAGTATGGGGTTTCCCCGATGCTAGACTTGGGTGTTGTTCTGTGTGCCCACAAGACTTCAGGTAGTAGTTCGGGCCATAGCCCTTTAGCGTCTTCCAGCTTTATCTTCAGTATGCTTAGGATTGTTTTGTTGGAGGATTCCGCTTGGCCGTTGGCGGCGATGTGGTATGGTGTGGATAGTATCCTTTTGATGCGCCATTTCTCGAAGAACTCTGTCATTTTCTGACCGATGAATTGACGCCCGTTGTCACAGCTTATTTCTTTGGGGATGTTGAAGCGGCATATGATGTTCTTCCATACGAAGGTGATGACCTCTTGTTCGCGTATTTGCGTGTAAGCACCTGCTTCTACCCACTTAGAGAAATAGTCAGTTAAAACAAGTAAGAATCGTACCTTCCCTCGTCCTACTGGCAGTGGGCCGACTATATACATCCCCCATTTGATGAATGGCCAGGGTGAAGTGATGGAATGGAGGGGTTCTCCAGGCTGATATATCATTGGGGTGTACTTTTCGCATTGTTCGCATCGGCGGACATACTCAGTTGCCTTCTTTTTCATGGTGGGCCAGTAGTAGTCGGCATGTATGATGCACCGCATGAGGGCGCAATTACCGGTGTAAGCGCCACAATGGCCTTTGTGTACTTCCTCAAATACCGGCCTTGTTTGGTGCGGCCCTTAGCACTTGGCTAGGCGGCCACCGAATGTTCTCTTATAAAGGTCGTTGTTTATCATGCAGTATCGGGCGGCTTGTACGCAAAGCTTTTTTGCCTCCTTTTTATCGGGGGGCAATGTCCTGTCCTGCAAATAAGATATGAACTGGTTGCGCCAGTCCCAAGTCAGGTTTAAGGAAAGTACCTCGGTGTGGTCAATGGGTGAGTGGAGGAGCGTGACCACACTTTATTTGTTGAAATTTTTGGTGGCTGCAACCAACTTTGCCAGGACGTCCGCTTCGAAGTTCCGCGCTCGGGGAATTTGTTCGAAGCGGCATTCGTCGAACGTAGCCATCAGTTTGTAGATTTCTTCCTGGTACTTTTGCAGCCTCTACTCTTTGACTTGATAAGTCCCAGTGACCTGGTTTACCACATGTTGGGAGTCGTAGTGGAGTAGGATTCGGCGAGCCCCGTATTTGGTTGCCAGTTTCATGCCTGCAACAACAGCCTCGTACTCGGCCTCGTTGTTAGTCATTTCCGGGCATCGTATGGACTGCCAAATTGATTCGCCCGTGGGAACCTCGAGAATGAGTCCCAGTCCCGATTCCGACGCATTAGCGGTGCCATCCATATAAAGGACCCATAGGTCATTATTAGAGCATACGCGTTGCGCCTCGAGTTCTGCCTTTGGCAGGACTTCCGTGCTGAAGTCGGCAAGGACTTGCGACTTGACGTCGGTTTTTGGAAGTTATGTGATATCATGCTCGCTAAGCTCAACAGCCCATCTGGCGAGTTGTTCTGAGAGTTCAGGTTTGTGTAAGATGCTCCCCAAAGGAAAGGTCATTACTACCCTTACGGCGTGGTACTGGAAATAGAGCCGAAGCTTTAATGAATCTACTACGAGCGCCAATGCCAGCCTCTCAAGGTGTGGGTACCGGGTTTCGGCGTCCACTAAAGTTTTGCTAATGTAATAGATTAGGGATTGCGTACCTTTATTTTCGCGCACCAAGACAGCGCTGATTGCAACTTCCGATACAGCAAAGTATACCAACAGTGGTTCGCCTGGGTTGGCTTTGACCAGCGGGGGTGGCGATGACAGGTATGCCTTCAAACTTCTCAGGGCGTCAACGCATTCTTCATGCCATTGTAGTCCTTGGTCTTTTTTCAATACATTAAAGAATTGGTGGCACATATCAGAGGAGCGCGAGATGAACCTGGAGAGGGCGGCTATTGGACCCGTCAACTCTGCACTTGCTTTTTGCTACTAAGTATTTTCGGGATGGCTTCTATGGCCTTGATCTGGTGTGGGTTGACTTCGATTCCCCTCTGTGATACCAAAAACCTCAGGAACTTTCCCGAGGCTACCGAAGGCGCACTTTTCGGGATTCAGCTTCATGCCGTATCTCCTCCGTATTTCGAAGGCTTCCTTCAGGTGGTCGAGGTGGTCCTTTTTTTCGACGACTTCACCAACATGTCATTGATATAGACCTCCATTGTCTCGCCAAGATGCTATTTAAACATTGTGGTCATCAACCTCTGGTATGTATCCCCCGCATTCTTGAGCCTGAAGGGCATTACCCTGTAGTAGTAAGTCCCTTGGTGAGTGGTGAAGGTCGTTTTCTCCTGATCCTCCTCGGCAATCATGATCTGATTGTAGCCGGAGTATGCATCGAGGAAGCTCAGCAGCTCATGTCCTGCCGTGGCGTCTATCAATTGGTCGATGTGGGGTAGTGGAAATGAGTCCTTTGGACATGCTTTATTTAGGTCGGTGAAATCTATGCTCATCCGCCACTTCCAATTTTTATTTTTAACCATTACGACGTTGGCGAACCACTCTGGATACTTGGATTCCCTAATGGAGCCATTAGCCAGCAACTTGTCTACTTCTTCACTCACCGCTTCATTGATGGCGGCATTGAATTTTCTCCTTGCCTACTACACGGGCGGTTGTAGCGGATCGACATTCAGCTTGTGGGAGGAAGTTTCTTGGGGGATTCCTGGAATATATGCATGGGAAAAAGAAAACAGGTCTGCATGATCAGATAGAAATTCACGATACTTACCTGGATTTGAAAGAACATGGCCTATGTACCCTTTCTTAGTGGAATCGCTATTGTTCAGCTGTACGGGGTCGAGGTCTTTGACTGTGGCCTTTCTAGCCTCGACGTCATCGGGATCTTTAATGGCGTCTTCTGTCGGGTGGACCTTAGTCCCCGACAGGGCGCTTGCTATGCCTCCAAGCTTGCTGCTTTGAGCTGCTTGGTGTGAGTGTAATCTTGAGCTATCTTGTAACACTCTTGGGCAGTGCATGGCTCCCCGCGTATACTTTACACTCCCCAAGGTGTTCGGAATTTTATTACATGATAGAATTTGTAGGGGACCGCCCTCATGGCATGTATCCACGGACGTCCTATGATGCGTTTTATGCCATTTCTTGATTCATTACTTGGAAAGTGGTTTCCATCGTAACTCCTCTTGCCAGGACGGGCAGCGTTTACCTCGCCAGAGGTTCTTTCAACTGCATTGTTAAAACCAGTTAGTGTTATGCAACGCGAGATTATTTTATCCTCGAGTCCCATTAATGCAAGGACTCTTGGATGAATGATACATGCACCGCTGCCATCGTCGACGATGATCCTCTTTACATCAGTATCTACTATGCGTAAAGTAATAACTAAGGCATCATAATGAGGAAAAACCAAACCGTCGGTATCGGACTTATCGAAGGTGATACTATCTTCGAAGTCGTCATACCGTTCGTGAGCGATAGTTCGCTTCAATTTGTTAGTGGTGGTAAATTTGACATGGTTGATTGCTGAGTCATTGACGTCCCCAATGATCATGTTGATGGTGCGTGTTGGCGAGGGTGGTCTAGGTTGCCCGTGAGGTTGTTCCCGCCTGCGTGTAAAGTTCATTTTTCCTTTGTCGCCGAGCAATTATTTCAAAAACCCTTGGTTCAGCAGTCGGACCACCTCCTGTCGGGTCCTATGCAGTCACAGTCTTGTGCCCCCGTTCCTGGTGGAACTCACATAGAGCGTTTGATTTTCTGTTGGCCGGGTCAGACTTCATCTTCGCTGGCCATTGTACTTTGTTGCCCAGTTTCTGTAGTGCGTACACTACTTCTGAGGGAGACACACAAAAGTTATGTGCAGATAATGAAGGAGGCATACCTCTGTCGTTCCTCAGCGAGGCGACATGTCACTGTAAGGCATCTGCGTGCCTTGGTGGTTATGAAGATCTGATGTAAGGTTGATGTCTCTCCCTGTTGAGGCGTGGGACTTGTTCCCGTCATCCCTCGTTGTGTCGATCTCTTCGAATTTCTGGGTTTACCGCTATTAGCCGCCTGGTCGGGCCATTAAGGTCGTCGTCATCTCCACGTACCTCGGCACAGTAGGCGTTATGGATTTCTTTCCTGGTGGTGGGGGGATATTTCATAAGACGGCTAAGCAATTTTCTGGTCGCCCGTGAACCGTCCCTACTGAGTCCGTTCTGAAAAGCAGCTACTACCATGCCTTCAGAAATGTTTGGTAGGCTCATCCTAACACTGTTTAACCTGGCTAAGAATTCTCTGAGCCCTTCTCCTGAGACTTGTCGCACAACAAAGATGTCGTTGACACGAGCTTTTGCTTTTTTGGCTCCCGCGTGGGCGGTGACGAATTTGTCTGCCATTTCCTCGAACATGAAGAGGCTTTTGGCCGACAACTGGGAGTACCATGTTAGGGCCCCTCCTGTCAATGTCTCGCCGAACTTCTTCAGGAGTACGGATGGTACATGTTCTTTTGATAAATCATTACCTTTAACCGCCGTAACGTAGTGAATTAGGTGGTCCTAGGGATCTGTTGTCCCATCATATACCTTCAAATAGGGGGCAATTTGAAGGTTTTTGGGACTATTGGACATCAATGGTATCGGAGTGCGCCTCTTCACGAGGGTGATTAAAGTACAACGAAATGCCTTAAAGTTGAATATGGTTCGCGAAGCATCTGGCTTACCGGTAATCTCCCATTTCCGCCGTCGAGAGACTTTAATAACTATAGCATGCCAGAAACAGGGAGTTGAGGTGGTTAGACCTATACCCCGAAATGCTCCCAGCATAGGAGCCTATGGTTCCATTCTTGTTGTTGCTGGTGGGGTAAGGTGCAGCTCCTTCTGTGTAGGGTTGTTCAACGAACCTCCCCATGTCTTGCTTTGGCAACAACTTATGTGCACCTGGGATCTTGTCCACTCTTTCTTGGTGCTCCTTCATCTGGTCGCGAAGTGACTTATTTTCGTTTTCCATTTCTTCCATCTTTTTAAGGATGGTTGTGAGCGTCCCCCCGTGAGCTGTAGCATCGACGGGCACGTTGTTTGTTCGTGTGACCTCGAGTTCATCTTCGGTTATGGCATGGTCCATCACTGGTGTTGGTGTGCATCTGCTGTTTGGTCGTTTTCCGGCTAAGCTACTCAGAGCACTTGTCAACCATTCTTCCAATAGCCTCTTTACCTCTGGGAGTGCTTCTTTGGTTGTAGATGTGGATTCTTCTTTTTCTTGTGGAATCACCAGATATTCATAAGGGGAAGGTAGGTTTTCCAGGTTTACTAGGGTACTAGGGGTTGCGTGTGGAGCGTCCCCTTTAGTAGCCGCGTTGAAAGGGACCATAAGATCGGCTCTAGCATCCATGATAGCTTTTATTCTTGCATTGTTTTCAGCCATTCTAGGTTGTAGAAGGTGGTGTTTGAAAGATCTCTAGAAGCAAACTACTACTCTTATTCACGAAATCCCCACAGACGGCGCCAAATTGTTTGACTAAAAAGTTAAGTACTTGTTAAGCTCAAAAAACAATTAAAAATTAATATGGGTTAATCAGAATCAAAGGTGAACTAGAGAAAATTACTTTGTTAAGATTTGTGATAATAGTGAAGATAGCTTGAGATGTAAGAATAATAAAGCAAGTGAGAATCGTTTCACAAGAAAAAGACACAGAGAGAGAGAGAGAGTTATATTAATATATTCTTAATAATAAGATACACATGAGTCCTTTACAAAGAGAAAGTCTTCTTTATATACTAAGGGACCTTCCTCGAAATAATCGAAGAAAAGTACAAGGGGTTGGTGGTCTCAGTGTACGGGAAAGTCAGAACTTTAATCGACGTCGCCTCGAGTCATGTCGCTTGGTCCGCCCGCTTTGGGGCCGTCCTTGTTCGAGTCGGTCTTGATTAGGCCGTTCTCTACTTCGTAGGCGTGCATAGGTAACCTAAGAACGTAGGGAATCAAATTTGCCCAATATACCATTCTAAATATTGAAGACATACCTCTTTATTCACACGCTTGACAATGACATATGCATGCCTTGCACATTTACATTTTAACAATTAAAAAAAAAGGAAGAAAAATATTCCAGCGGTCTTTGCATAATGCACCCATCCAATAATTTTCGCACATAGCAGGTTACATCCATTCATTTTGTTCAAAATCTTGTTTGGTGGGCAGCTTTAATGAATACGGAGACTATTAGAAATTAGGCATTAGAAGCTTAGGGGTGGTAGATGTAACAAGAGTGTCTCCACAGTGAGGTACTAGGATTTCTTTCCACATGAAGGGCATAGGTGGATGGGAGTGAGTTTCATGAAGCTGGAAAGGCGAGAGAAGCGGTTGGGGTGTGTCGATCTTAAGCACAAGATCCGATAGCCATTTTGATCATATGTCTTGTTGCACAGTAAAGTCAACACTAAATGTATACTGTTTATCATCTGAATGTATACTCGTTATGATGTTTCCACCTTTCAATCATTTTATTTTGTTTTGTTTTATTTCGTTCCTATTTTCATTGGTTAATTCATCAAAGTGTTTGGATTCAAGCACGAAAGCTTCTAAAAGCCCCTTAAGACACATGTACCTTATAATACCAGCTCTCCTCTCTTCCAACAATACCTACAACTATTTTGAGGTTGGGGATTATCACTGAACAAGACTCGTGCCTGAAACATCAATTGACATACATATTAGATTCATCCATAAGTTAGATATGAAAAAGTAGGTTAAATGAATTAACTAAAACATTCTATTCACCGGAGGAGTCCAACCCGCCGGTCATAAATATCCGAGTTATTGTGGTGTTGGATAATGCCACCTGTGTTAAAGATAATGCAGAAATTATCTTTAGTATTTATGTTTATTCTGTTAGTCACTAGTCTATTTGAATAAGTCAACTTAGTAGTTCCTCTTAGACAAGAGGGGTTGCTCTGATGGTAAGCGACCCCTACTTCCAACCGAGAGGTTGTGGGTTCGAGTCTTCCCAAGAGCAAGGTAGGAAGTTCTTGGAGGGAAGGATGCCGAGGGTCTATTTGGAAACAGCCTCTCTACCCAAGGGTAGGGGTAAGGTCTTCGTACATACTACCCTCCCTAGACCCCACTAAGTGAGATTATACTGGGTTGTTGTTGTTGTTGTTGTACCTTAGTAGTTCCTAATTTTAAGGATAGTTGCTAGTTTGTTGATACATGCCAATTATTTTAGGAGATATGGATTTAGCTTTGTTTGTTGCAGATTTTTTGGAATTCAGTTGTATTCTCTGCTGTATAAATACAGCTGGTTGGATTAATGAAATATATATAAGTTCCACAATTCTTTCTTCCTGTTCATAACTTGTTTGATTGAAAGTCCTGAATATTGTTCTCTTGTTAATGCTCTGCCTCTCTTGATCTTGCAGTCAAGCAAAGAAGTGTTATTGTTTTTTCTTCAAATCAGATTACTAAAATTAACATCCGGTATCGGAGCAAGGATAAACAGGAGATGACAAACAATGCTATAGGAGTGAACTCAACACTTCTTTCTATTCCATTCTTCAAAGGAAGTGGCTATGAAGTTTGGAGCATAAAAATGAAGACTCTCTTCATCTCTCAGGACCTGTGAGAATTAGTCGATAGGGGCTACAATGAAATTAGGGTTTCGGCTGAAGCTCTCAATGAATTCAAGAAAAAAGATGCTAAAGCTCTTTTCTCATTCAACAAGCCATAGATAACATCATCTTTCCACGAATTGCAACAGCAAAAAAGTCGCGAGATGCCTGGAATGCACTACAACTCGGCTATCGAGGGACTGCCAATGTTCAATCTGTAAAGTTGCAAACAATTAGAAGAAAGTTTGAGGAATTTTTTATGAAGGACGGTGAAACTATGGAAGCCTATTTTTGTAATGTACTAGAGGTTGTCAACCAGATCCGCAAGTATGGTGTTCAACTGACAGAACAAAATGTTATTGAAAAAATATTGTGGAGCATTCTTAAGAAATATGATCACGTGGTGTCTGCCATAGAAGAATCGAAAGACTTGAGTGAACTGACAACTGATGAATTACTTGGCTTTTTCAAATCTCATGAAGACAGGTTGAATAAACGAGAAGAAAGTGGTGCTGAAAATGCATTTCATACAAAGATGCATTTTTCTAATTCAATTTCGAGTGAGTCACATGACAAGCAAGGGCGTGGAGGCAATGCTGGTCTTGGAAGAAGAGGCGGTCGAGACGGTGGACGTGGAAACTATCATCAAAATAAAGATGCAGGGAGTAGCCATGATCGGAGACCTAAATGCTACTACTGTAAGAAGCCGGGTCACATTGAAAAGTTTTGTCGACTCAAAACTGAACACGTGAAGTTTGCAGAGGAGAAAGAAAAAGAAAATGAGACTCAAAGTTTGTTCATGGCTTGTTTTACTGGTACATGCTCTTTGTAGGTTTGGTATATGGACAGCGGTTGTAGCAATAATATGAAAGCAAACTTGAATGCTTTCATCAACCTGGACAAGTCAATTAAGAAGCAGGTAAGGATGGGAGATGGTACGATTCGTCAAGCTTGTGGAAAAGGGTGTGTCAAGGTTAATTATTGTAGTTTCAACTGCATTAATGATGTTCTATATGTACCTGATTTGGATTCAAGTTTGTTGAGCATGGGGCAGTTCCTAAGAGATGGTTATGCACTTCTATTCGAGGATATGGCATGTGCTATTTTTTCTGATAAGTCGAAGAAACACATGTTGTTCAAGGTACCTATGGCAGAGAACAACATATTTCCTCTCTCCTTGGAGTATAATGACCAAGCACTTGCAGTCACCTTGGATGACGATAGCTGGCTATGGCACCACAGGTATGGGCATTTAAACTTTAACAGCTTGAAATCTATATATAATCAAGCTTTGGCGGATGATTTGCCCTTGATTCCGCATATAAAGGACATACATGCAAGCTGTATGTTTGGAAATCAACATCGAGATAGATTTCCAAAGGGGTATGCGAGGAGAGCATCAAGACTCATTGAGCTGGTTCATGCCGATTTTTATGATCCGATGAGAATTCCCTATCTGAATAACAACTTATATTTCCTTTTGTTTGTTGATGATTGTAGCAGGATGTCATGGGTTTATTTTCTCAAAGAAAAATCTACAGCTTTCTGAATTTTTAAGAAATTTAAGAGTTACGTTGAGAAGCAAAGTGGAAATACCTTGAAGATCTTGAGAACTGATCGGTGAGGTAAATTTCTTTCAACTGAATTCAACAATTTTTGCGATGAGTGTGGCATTAAGAGGCAAATGACTGTTGAAACACGTTCTTAAGTCGCTAAACTAAACGTGTGTTCATATTTGTAGGTTTTGATAAATGACAAACCGACGTGAACGGAACATTGACATATGCCGAAGTCCAAGCACAAGAGAAACAAAGATCAAGATTTAGTAAAGCAACAAAGTTATACATGAGTCGTTCTATAATTGTGATCTTGATCCGACAATTGATTCAAGACTTGGCTTCTCTCGTAAAATTATTTTTATCAAATCATGCATCTTTAATTTAAAGCAAAATGATTTTCAAACATTTCTTTTTAACCAAAATTCTAAACATGTCTTTCAAATCCGGACAAAGATAATCGATTATGTACTTTATGATAATCGATTATGTTAAAGCAGTGTACACCAGATTTTACAAAGCTGTAAGATAATCGATTATGTACCTTATGATAATCGATTATGTTAAGGCAGTGTACACCAGATTTTATAAAGCTGCAAGATAATCGATTATGTACCTTATGATAATCGATTATGTTAAGGCAGTGTTCACCAGATTTTTCAAGGCTACAAAATAATCGATTATGTACCTTATGATAATCGATTATGTTGAGGCAGTGAGCATCAGATTTTTCAAAGTAGTAAAATAATGGATTATGGCTTTTCTGGTAATCGATTATATTAAAGACCGTTGCCAAAGTATTTTCAAACACTGAATGATAGTCGATTATGTACAATTAGACAATCGATTATGTTAAGCATAAAATCGGGGATTGATTTTTGAACGTTGTCAGGTAATCGGTTATACGATTTGGATAATCAATTATTCTGCTTAAAATCTGGGATTGATTTTTGAACGTTGGCAGATAATCGATTATGCAGAATCAGATAATCGATTATCCTAGCACCAAATTAGCAATTTGTGATTGGCAATTAAGCAACGGTCTTGGGTGTTTTGAGCACTATAAATACAACTCAAATCACTCATCTAAGAACAACAACTGATTACATTCTTGCTAAAGCTTACATACTCTCTTTGCAATCATTTTATATTCATTTCATAAGTTTTTGAGAGCCAAACTCTTGACGAAGTTGTTGTGTTCTTGAGCGTATTGTTTTTACTCATATCTACTCTATTAAGAGAGTCTTGTCTTGAGTGCTAAGTGTTTGTACACACTTGAAGGGATAGTCTAATTCCTTGTTGTAAGAAGGAAAAGTAGTTCCTTGGTTTGAAGTCTTGAGGTGCGGTATCCTCGAGCAGGTTGAAGTCTTGTAGAGTGTATATCTACGAGCAAGTGTAACGGTTTATTAAGCACCCGTAAGCTTAACGAAGTTAGTGTAAAACTCGAGAGAGTCTCTCGGGGACTGGACTAACCACGTGTTGTGGTGAACCAGGATAAAATTCGGTGTGTTCTCTCCTTATCTTTTTAATTACTGCACTTACGTTATTCCTGCAATTTTTTATTAATTTACATTGTTTTTTATTATAACGCTATTCACCCCCCCTCTAGCGTTAAGCGTATATTCTAACAATTGGTATCAGAGCCTAACTCTCTGAAAGACTTAACAGTTTGAGAGAAACTTTCCATGGCTTCTACTCGTAGTGTTTATGCAGGACTAGGTGAAGGACAATGCTTCACAAGGCCACCACTTTTCGATGGCACCAACTACACTTATTGGAAGGAGAGAATGAGGATTTTATACAATCAAACAACTTCCAATTGTGGAAAATTATCAAAAATGGAGAACTACGACCTACCAAAAAGGTTGGAGAAGAACTCGTTCCAAAAACGGAAGACGAATACGATGCCGATGATATCAGAAAAATAGAGAACAACGCAAAGGCAATCAACATGATGTATTGTGCAGTGAACCCCGATGACTATCGAAAAATATCATGTTGCACCACTGCCAAGCAAATGTGGGACAAATTAGAAATCACCTACGAAGGTACGGACCAGGTAAGGGAAGCTAAAATTGATTTCCTAACCCACGAATATGAACTGTTTCGCATGAAGGAAAACGAGAGGATAGATGACATGTTCGAACGATTCTAAAAAATCGTAAATGACCTACACGCCCTCAAAAAGACATTCACGGATAAGGAGCTTGTCCGGAAAATTCTACGAAGCCTCACTCCGGAATGGCGTTCCAAAGCCGATGCTATCCAAGAATCAATCGGCATCAAAAACGTCACCATCGACGGACTACGAGGTAATCTTAAAACTTATGAATCAACTATTCTTAACTCTCCTTTGGATGATCAAAGGAAAAGAAAGATTGTGCTCAAAGCATCAACTACTCAACCTCAAAACGATGAGGAGTCAAGTGATGAAGATGTCGAGCTTGGACTTGTTATTAAGAAATTTCACAAGTTCATGCAAAAGAAGTATGAACGAAAAGGTAAGCAACAAGGCGACCAATTGAAGTGCTATGGATGCGGAGAAATCGGGCATATCAAATCAAATTGTCCAAACATCAAAAAGGAGAAGAAACCATTCAAGAAACAAAGAGCATACATCTCTTGAGGAGGCGACTCCGGAGACGAGTCAAGTGATGGAGAAGGAAACGAGACCGCAAACTTGTGTCTTATGGCACACGAAGAAAATCAAAATGAGGTATGTACTTCTTCTAAGAACTATTTCACTTTAGAAGAAATGCAAGATGCATTTGATGAGTTGTATAAAGAGTTTATTAGCGATTCTAAATCTATAAAAGATTTAAGAAAACAATTTTCTTCAAAAGAAAAGGATTTTGAAAAACTCACTCTTGAGAATGAGAAATTAAAAGAGGAAAACAAGTTTTATGGCAAAAGAAGTGCCCGTAAACCCGAAAGCTCAATTAAGGATTGTACTTCTTGCAAATCTCTAAAGGAAGAAGTAGAAAGTCTTAGAAGCACTTTGCAAAAATTCAATTCTTCACACAAAAATCTCAATGAAGTGCTTGTAAATTTGAAATCCACTAAGCACGGTATAGGCTTTAAACACGAGACGAAAGAAAAAGTTCAGTCCATAAACCACCTAAGACTCAACTTAGGCAAAACAAAATAAATGTCAACACTCAACCTAGAATTTTTAATCCTAGAATTGCATCTCATCCTAGAACAAATGCTAGGAGAAATATTGGAATGTATAGACCACCTAGATAAGATTTTCGAAAACCACATCAAAACTATATTTCTAAAAATGTAGTGAACACTAGAAGAAACTTTGGCATGTATAGACCACCTAGACAGGATTTTCGAAAACTACATCAAAACTATGTTCCTAAAAATAGAGTGAATAATTTTAGACCCCCAATTATTATAATCCTAGAAGAATGCACAATCCGAATGTCATTTGTCATTATTGCAATAAAATTGGACATATTGCTCCCGCATGCTTCACTAGACATAGACATTCCACTGCAGGGCAATCACACCAATATGTTGCACCTAACGCACAAGGACCCAAAATGGCTTGGGTACCAAAATCTCATTAATTTGTTTTGTAGGTGTGTTTGAAGGGATCAAGTGTACTTTGGTACCTTGATAGTGGATGCTCCAAACATATGACCAGGGATGCATCAAAATTCCTTCAACTAAAACCCAAGGAAGGAGGAAATGTTATTTTTGGAGACAATAACAAAGGAAAAATTATCGGCATTGGATCGGTCGGTAAGGACGAATCCTCCTCCATTAAGCATATTTTGCTAGTTAAAGGTCTCAAACATAATCTCTTGAGCATAAGCCAATTATGTGACAAGGGAAATCTTGTATTGTTTGACTCCGAAGAATGCTTAGTTATCCGTCGTAGTGATTTTAAAATTATTCTTCGTGGTTTTAGAATGGATAACATTTATATGGTTGATCTTGAAAATTCTTCATCAAGTTATGTGAATTGTCTTTTGAGTAAAGAAGACGACATGTGGTTATGGCATCGTAGAGTAGCTCATGTAAATATGAATCTTTTAAACAAACTAGTTTCACAAGATTTAGTACTTGGTCTTCCAAACATGAAATTTGAAAAAGACTCTGTTTGTGATTCATGTCAAAAAGGGAAACAAACAAAGGCTTCTTTTAAATCCAATAATGTTGTTTAAACCATTAGACCTTTACAACTTCTACACATGGACCTTTTCGGACCTTCTAGAATTAAAAGTCATGGTGGTAATCTTTATTCTTTTGTTATTGTTGATGACTATTCTAGATTTACATGGACGTTATTTCTCGTTCATAAAAGTAATGCCTTTCAAGCTTTTAAAAGTTTCCTTAAACGTGTTCAAAATGAAAAGAACACAACTGTCACTTCCATAAGAAGTGATCATGGGGGAGAGTTCGATCACAATATCTTCGCGGACTTTTGTGACGAACTCGGTATTGAACATACCTTTTCGGCTCCACGTACACCACAACAAAATGGAGTGGTAGAACGTAAAAATCGATGTCTCGAAGAGATGGCTAGAACCATGCTCGAAGAGGCCGATATTCCCAAATATTTTTGGGCGGATGCCGTGAGTACCGCAAGCTATGTTTTTAAACAGAGCTATCATTAGACCGATACTCATGAGAACTCCCTATGAACTCTATAAGGGAAGGAAACCAAATCTTTCCCATCTTAGAGTCTTCGGTTGTAAATGTTTTATTCACAACAACGGAAAAGATAACTTGGGAAAATTTGATGCGAAATCTGATGAAGGAATTTTTCTTGGTTACTCATCACGTAGCAAAGCATATAGAGTGTTTAATAATCAAACCAAAACTGTTGAGGAATATCCTCATGTAGTATTTTGTGAAAATGATGCTCGCTTGGTGAGAAATGATTCTTGTGTTGATCTTGCAGATGCTTTAAAGAAAATCAATCTTCAAGACGAGGTACAAAAGGAGGATCCAAAGGAAGTTCAAGATGAAGTCATGGAACAACCTTCGGAAGAAGTACCACCACAAGAAGAAGAATCGATGATGCCTAAGGCTTGGAGGACGTCTAAAGACCATCCTCTTGACAAGGTAATTGGCAACATCGAGAAAGGGGTAAGTACACGAAACCCTCTTAAAGATACTGTAGGACATATGGCTTTTGTTTCACAAATAGAACCTAAAACCATTTCTGAAGCAATTGGGGATGAGCATTGGACCTTGGCAATGCAAGAGGAGCTTAATCGATTCAAACGTAATGATGTTTGGGAATTGGTGCCAAGACCCGATAATCACACCATAATTGGTACGAAATGGGTTTTTCGGAATAAATTAGATGAAAATGGTATAATCACTAGAAACAAAGCTAGGCTAGTTGCTAAGGGTTATAATCAAGAAGAAGGCATTGACTATGAAGAAACCTATGCACCCGTTGCACGCCTAGAAGCCATTCGTTTATTACTTGCTTTTTCATCATCTATGAATTTTAAATTATTTCAAATGGATGTCAAAAGTGCCTTCCTCAATGGGTTTATTCAAGAGGAAGTGTATGTTGAACAACCCCCGGGTTTTGAAGATTTTACATCTCCCGATCATGTCTTCAAGCTTAAGAAAGCTTTATATGGTCTTAAACAAGCTCCTCGAGCTTGGTATGAACGTCTAAGTAAATTTCTCTTAGACAATGAGTTTGAAAGGGGGAAAGTTGACACCACACTTTTTATCAAATAAAAACAATGATATTCTATTTGTTCAAATTTATGTCGATGATATTAATTTTGGTGCTACTAATGATTTTCTATGCGAGGAATTCTCTAAGTTAATGACTAGCGAATTTGAAATGTTAATGATGGGTGAGCTAAACTTCTTCTTGGGGCTACAAGTGAAACAAATGAAAGAGGGAACTTTCATCTCCCAATCCAAATATTGCAAGGAGTTGCTAAATCGTTTTGAAATGAGCAACGCCAAAGCAATGGCCACCCCAATGAGTACATCCGACCATCTTGACAAAGATGAGAAAGGTAAGGAAGTAGACACCAAAAAGTATCGAGGTATGATCGGATCTCTTCTCTATCTTACTGCTAGTAGACCGGACATCATGTTTAGCGTGTGTTTATGCGCTCGATATCAATCATGTCCGAAGGAGTCACATTTAACTGCGGTAAAACGGATTATGAAGTATCTTGTTGGAACAATTAATGTTGGACTATGGTATCCCAAAGATTCTTCATGCCAACTTGTTGGCTATTCCGATTCCGATTTTGCAGGCTGCAAATTGGACCGCAAGAGCACTAGTGGCACTTGCCATTTGCTCGGTAGCTCCTTAGTTTCTTGGTTTAGCAAGAAGCAAGTTAGTGTTGCGTTGTCCACAATCGAGGCTGAATATGTAGTCGCGGGGAGTTGTTGCGCTCAAATCCTTTGGATGAAACAACAACTCTCGGACTATGGCCATAGTATCGATCATGTTCCTCTTCGATGTGACAATACTAGCGCCATAAGCTTGACGAAGAATCCTATCCTTCACTCAAGAACGAAACACATAGAAATTAGACATCACTTTATAAGAGATCACGTTCTCAAGGGCGATGTCGAAATTGAATTTTTTGAAACCAAAAATCAATTGGCCGACATCTTCACAAAGCCTTTAGAGAAAGAGTCCTTCTTCCGAATTCGTAGTGAACTCGGGATTCTTGACTCCACGTTGATCTAATTCATGCATTGCATTTTTATGTTTTAACGATTACTAACTTGAGCGTCGGAGGCGCCTAATTCTTTTTTGCAGGTATCGCCCCAAAGACAGGGGGGATTATCAGACACTGGTGCAGAATAATCGATTTCTCTAAAGTCAATAATCGATTATTCCCCATTTACGTTTTATGTTTATTATGCTGGAAAATTGACATAATCGATTATACAACACTACAATCGATTATCTAACAGTTTTGGCTTTGCAGGATTTTAGCTGTTAAATATAAAAATCGATTATCACATATCCCTAATCCATTATGTTGACATTTATGTTCAGGTGCTAAATCACTGTGTGAAAATAATCAATTATTTAAAACAGTGTAATCGATCTTCCTATTTCGTCTCGGATGTCCGTTACTACATTTCCTGAAATAATCGATTATCTCAAAAACACAATCGATTATCCCCCGAGTCAGTCTTTGTTTTTCTAGTTTGCATAATATTCTGTCTTTTATTTTCATGTATTTGCAATATTGCTTAATCAATAAAGAGTTAGTTATTTTTTTAGTTAATGTCAAAAGGGGGAAGATACGGGCTATGCACATTAGCATAAATTGAGGGGGAATTCATAACTTGAGGGGGAACTTGTTGCATATCTATATACTTGTCTTGGATCGTCATTATGAATTAATTAATATGCATATCCCGATATTGGTTTGCCATTATCAAAAAGGGGGAAATTGTTGAAACACGTTCTCAAGTCGCTAAACTAAACGTGTGTTCATATTTGTAGGTTTTGATAAATGACAAACCGACGTGAACGGGACATTGACATATGCCGAAGTCCAAGCACAAGAGAAACAAAGATCAAGATTTAGTAAAGCAACAAAGTTATACATGAGTCGTTCTATAATTGTGATCTTGATCCGACAATTGATTCAAGACTTGGCTTCTCTCATAAAATCATTTTTATCAAATCATGCATCTTTAATTTAAAGCAAAATGATTTTCAAACATTTCTTTTTAACCGAAATGAATTCTAAACATGTCTTTCAAATCCGAACAAAGATAATCGATTATGTACTTTATGATAATCGATTATGTTAAGGCAGTGTACACCAGATTTTACAAAGCTGCAAGATAATCGATTATGTACCTTATGATAATCGATTATGTTAAGGCAGTGTTCACCAGATTTTTCAAGGATACAAAATAATCGATTATGTACCTTATGATAACCGATTATGTTGAGGCAGTGAGCATCAGATTTTTCAAAGTAGTAAAATAATCGATTATGGCTTTTCTGGTAATCGATTATATAAAGACCGTTGCCAAAGTATTTTCAAACACTGAAAGATAATCGAATATGTACAATCAGACAATCAATTATGTTAAGCATAAAATCGGGGATTGATTTTTGAATGTTGTCAGGTAATCGATTATACGATTTGGATAATCGATTATTCTGCTTAAAATCTGGGATTGATTTTTGAACGTTGGCAGATAATCGATTATGCAGAATCAGATAATCGATTATCCTAGCACAAAATCAGCAATTTGTGATTGGCAATTAAGCAACGGTCTTGGGTGTTTTGAGCACTATAAATACAACTCAAAATCACTCTTCTGAGAACAACAACTGATTACATTCTTGCTAAGGCTTACATACTCTCTTTGCAATCATTTTATATTCATTTCATAAGTTTTTGAGAGCCAAACTCTTGACGAAGTTGTTGTGTTCTTGAGCGTATTGTTTTTACTCATATCTACTCTATTAAGAGAGTCTTTTCTTGAGTGCTAAGTGTTTGTACACACTTGAAGGGATAGTCTAATCCCTTGTTGTAAGAAGGAAAAGTAGTTCCTTGGTTTGAAGTCTTGAGGTGCAGTATCCTCGAGCAGGTTGAAGTCTTGTAGAGTGTATATCTACGAGCAAGTGTAACGATTTGTTAAGCACCCGTAAGCTTAACGAAGTTAGTGTAAAACTCGAGAGAGTCTCTCGGGGACTGGACTAACCTCGTGTTGTGGTGAACCAGGATAAAATTCGGTGTGTTCTCTCCTTATCTTTTTAATTACTGCACTTACGTTATTCCTGCAATTTTTAATTCCGCAAATTTACATTGTTTTTTATTATAACGCTATTCACCCCCCCTCTAGCAAAAGCGTATATTCTAACAATGACAACTAGATACACACCCCAAAAAAATGGAGTAGTAGAACGGAAGAATCGAAGTCTTGTTGAAATGGCAAAGTGCATGATGAACTCTAAGAGTCTTCCAAAATGTTTCTGGGCTAAAGCAATACACACTGCAGCTTATCTTCTTAATCGAAGTCCTGCATTAGCTTTGAATAATCAGACACCATTTAATGCTTGGAATGGGTGGAAACCAAAGGTAACTCACTTTAAGGTCTTTGGTTGTATTTCTTATGTCCATGTTCCTTCTCAACAAAGACATAAGCTAGATGAAAATAGTGTCAAGTGCATATTTGTGGGCTATAGTGATGAAACTAAATGCTATCGCTTTTATGAACATGTCCCTAAAAAGCTGATTGTTAGTCGTGATGTTGTGTTTGATGAAAAAAGTAAATGGAATTGGGATGAGAAGCAGGGCTGTCCAGAATTATTAGAAGTAGGTGATGAAGATTTTAGAACTCCTACACAAGGCGAAAGTGATGACTCAAATCCTTCAAAACCATCAAGCCCATCCAGCTCATCAACTATATCTGTAAGTTCAACTTCATATGACTCACCACCAAATAAGTGGGGATCATTGCAGGAACTTTACCAGAGGACAGAACAATGTCAGGTTGCACAAATTCATGAGCCCAGCTGCTTCAAAGATGCCGCAAATTTGAAGGAATGGCGTGATGCCATGAATGAAGAAATAAAGGCCCTAGAACAAAACAAGACGTGGGAGCTTGTTGAGTTGCCGTAAAGAAAAGAAGTAGAATGTCTGAAATGGATATACAAGCTGAAGTACAAACCTGATGGCTCAATCCAGAAATACAAAGCTCGACTAGTTGTTCGTGGTTACATGCAGCGAGAAGGTATTGACTTTGAAGAGACCTTTGCACCAGTAGCCAGATTTGACACCATAAGGACTGTTTTGGCAATAGCTGCACATTATAAGTGGAATGTATACCAATTTGATGTCAAATTAGCCTTTCTAAATGGGTACCTAGCTGAAGATGTCTACGTGGAACAACTACCAGGATATGAAGTGAAAGGGCAAGAGACAAAGGTGTGTAAGCTAAAGAAAGCTTTGTATGGCCTCAAGCAAGCTCCAAGGGCTCAGTACGAGAGGATTGATGAGCATTTCAGCAAGAATGGTTTCCAGAAAAGTGTCGGCGAGCTGACATTGTATGTGAAAGCAAGAGGAGCAGATGAGGTACTTATTGTTTGTCTTTGTGTAGATAATTCAATTTACACAAGCAATAGTTCTTCATTAACCGCTGATTTTAGAAGACTCGTGATTGGAGAGTTTGAAATGACTGACTTGGGACAGATAAGCTATTTCCTAGGATTAGAAATACATCAAAGTGGCGCTGGAGTTTTCATCAGTCAACAAAAGTATGTTAAGGACCTTCTTTGTAAGTTCAAGTTGCAAGATTGCAACCATGAGAAGACTCCGACGGCAACTAATCAGAAATTTACAGCTGTAGATGGAGAAGAACAGATTGATGCTCATGTTTATCGAAGCTTGGTAGGCAGCCTACTTTATCTTATAAATACTCAACCGGATATCTTGCAAGCTACTAGTCTTTTATCCAGGTTTATGCAAAAACCAAACAAGACACATTATGGGGCAGCAAAGCGAGTGCGGAGATACTTGAAGGGAACAACTTCATATGGTCTATTTTATGGAATTGATAATCTGAATTTTTGTGTCTATTCTGATAGTGATTGGGCAGGTTCTGTTAATGATCGCAAAAGCACTACAGGTTATTTTTTCAGTTTGGGGTCAAGTGCCATATCTTAGAGCTCAAAGAAGCAAGCATCTACTGCTTTGTCTTCCTCTGAAGCTGAATACATGACTGTAACTTCAGCTGCTTGTCAAGCAGTATGGTTGCAAAGAATTTTGGAAGATATGAAGCAAAAGCAAAAGGCAACTGTGATCTACTGTGATAATCAGTCCATGATAGCCATGACCAAGAATCCTGTTTATCATAGCCGCACAAGACATGTTGAGACTCGGTATTATTTCATCAGAGAGCTAGTTTCAAAAGGAAGCATCCAGATTATGTAGTAGTATAAATGATCAACCAGTGGATATGTTTACAAAATAACTTCCTATAGCAAAATTTGAATATTTTAGGTAAATGATTGGTGTTGTAAATTTCTGCATTAAGGGAGAGTGTTAAAGATAATGCAGAAATTATCTTTAGCATTTATGTTTATTCTGTTAGTCACTAGATTATTTGAATAAGTCAACTTAGTAGTTCCTAGTTTTAAGGATAGTTGCTAGTTTGTTGGTACATGTCAATTATTTCAGGAGATATGGATTTTATGCTTTGTTTGTTGCAGATTTTTTGGAATTTAGTTGTATTCTCTGCTGTATAAATACAGCTGGTTGTATTATTAAAATATATATAAGTTTCCCAATTCTTTCTTCCTGTTCATAACTTGTTTGATTGAAAGTCCTGAATATTGTTCTCTTGTTAATGCTCTGCCTCTCTTGATCTTGCAGTCAAGCAGAGAAGTGTTATTGTTTTTTCTTCAAATCAGATTCCAAAATTGACAACGTGTACCATCAATACAGTAAGAAAGTGCACAATATACATTTGTTAGCACCTCATCATCATCTGAAAGCAGAAGCAATGAATAGTAATCAGTAATGTAAAAACAGATAAGTTGGTTCTTTCATTTTTACCAGATTAGACGACTTCTGAGGGTTTCCAATTTCCAGCAATATGAAATTGGCTCTCTATTTGGAGCAAGCTACACTAGAGTCTTGAAAAGCACTTAAAATTGACACATCGAGAGATATTTACATACAAGACCTCCAATAATATAGGAGGAATATTGAGGAAAGGAATGATATAGCCAGTGTTTTCTGCTCATTTAAAAAAATAAATAAATTATTTCCTATAAAAATTTCAAATCCAATTTATTTGATGATATTTGATAGGTCCTGAATTTAAGATGTTAAATGACTTATCTATTACTATTAGTGATAGTAAAAGAAGAAGTTAAGCAACGACTTAGAGGAAACATTACAAATGTGAAGCTAGAACCGCAAGACGCTAAACAACACATCAAAGTCTACCTTGAGCTGCTGCGGGAAATATGGCATCTTAGCAAATCGAAAAATAACACTAAACTTGTCTTATCTATTGAAACAAGTAAGTGATAGGCAAATTAATAAAAATATTACCCCGCAGCAGGCCTAGTCATACTAGTAGAGAGTAGTGTTCGGAATTGTTTGGTTGCTATACCCTGCAAAATTGTATGATCGGACAATAAACCACTAATTCAAGACTTTCCTGTAAATCAACCATTAAGAAAACCACATATCATCCTATAGTTGGAAAGAAAATACAACATGTCGTAAACACACTTGATTGGTATACCAACAACAACAACAACTACCCCGGATTCGAAATATTGGCTACAGAAAATGGTCAATCCCCGGATTCGAGCCGTCATAAGAACCCAAGTAGATTCAACTTATGAATGCAAAATCATAAGGATAAAACAAGTGTTCGTTAAAAAGCTAAAAATTAATTCTATACCTGGAACTACCAAGAATCTTTGTTGCTCAGATAACTGAACAACATAAGACCTAACTTCTCCAACAAGATATCAACCAAATTCGAGAGTCGTGAGTCTGGAATATGATTAGTCATACTCATATCAATCAATAAGAGGTCCCCGCTAGCTACCCATTGATATCATCCGACAAAATATCATATCTTCTTAAACCAACAATTCATTATTAAATCAGGTAATGGATTTATATATCAGAAATAAATCAGAATCAGCGAGCACATGTAAGCGAAAATAAGAGACTCCATTATCAATTCTTACTAATCAAAATTGATGTGCACAATATATTGATAAAAACAAGACCCAACCAGAAAAAAGAAAAAGGAAATAAAGCCCACTAGGCGCTTAGTAGTTTCTGCCTTCGTCTTTCGGATAACAAGAGCAACTTAGTTTATCAACAGGAATCTTCGTGAAAACCCTAGTCAGGACAAACGCTATGGATAATTTACCTTTTGTTCTTATTCTTATTATTTATTACATACTATATATTTACAAACAAAAAACATGAAATTCCAATTTATTTCTTTTTTGCCAACTTTCCCCACTCATCTTGCCGACAAAATTCCTCAATTTATTTAAAATTTTATATTCCAAAGTAGTTAGTCATCAAAAAGAAAAAAAAAAGAGAAAAGAAGCAATCAAGAATTAATAAAACAAGACCCAACCACCAGACGCTTAGTAGTTTCTGCCTTCGTCTTTCGAATCTTAAGAGCCACAGTAGCACTTCTTAGTTTATAAACAAACATCTTCGTGAAAACCCCAGTAAAGGCAATCGCTGTGTATAGTTTACCTTTTGTTCTTATTCTCTCTCTCTATATATATACAAATAAAAATATGAAATTTTAATTTATTCCTTTTTTTGTCAGTTGTCTCCACTCATCTTGCCGACAAAGTTCCTCAATTTGATTAAAATATTATATTCCAAAGTAGTTAGTCATCCAAAAGAAAAAAATAAGAGAAACAAATCAAGAATTGATAAAACAAGACCCAACCAGATAAAGAAAAAGGAAACAAAAGCCCACCAAACGTTTAGGAGTGCAAATCGAAGAATAACACTAAACTTCATAGCTTCGCAAAGATTAAGTGTCTTATCTGTGGAAAAAAATTGGCAAAGTAAGTGATCGGCAAATTGAATAAAAAAATTAGCCCGGAACAGGCTTAGTCACACTGATAAAGAGCAAAGTTCGGAATTGTTTGGTTGCTATACCCTGCGGAATTGTATGATCGGACAAAATACCATCGACTACTAATTCAAGACTTTCCTGTACACCAACGATTTAGAAAACCACATATCAGCCTATAGTTGAAAAGAAAAAACATGTAGTAAGGGTCTAAAAAACACCTGATTGGTATACCGTTTTTGAGATATTGGCTCCAGAAAATTGTCAATCGAAGCGTCGAGCCATCACAAGTACTGGTGAGAATCCAAGCAGCATCAACTAGGGGTGTACATTCGAATCGATTTATCAATAAATCGAATCGATTATTTGTTATCCGTTTATGGATTTATCGATTTTGATTTTGATTTCGAAATTTTCCTTATCGAGTTATCGATTTCGATTTCGATTTGTCCTCTTCCATTTATCGGTTTATCGATAAACCGATAAGATATATTAAAAAGACAAATATACCCTTATTTTATAATACTATTACTACCATTTCCTTCACTTAACCCTAATACCCTATAATTTCCTTCAGCGCCGCTTCCCCCCTTCTATTCAGTCTTCAGCATTTTCTTTCAACTCGCCACTCGCCACCATCGAATCGAGATCTGGTCTGTCGGAAAGATAGTCTCCGTTGATTATCGCTGTTTCCGGTACTCCTAATTTCTTTCTTCAACTTTTTCTTTTCTCTTAAGTCTTAATCTCTTCTATTTGAAGGAATGCTTCTGTGTAAATTTTTCTGTTTCGTTATTTTTTGTTCTATATTTCGTGTGTAATCTCTTCTATTCTGTTTTGTTATTTTTCTATGTAATCTCTTTTAATCTGTTTCGTTATTTTTGGTTATATATATCGTATTTCATTATTATCTTTTGTTATTTGTTTCGTTATAGACGCTGTATATATGTACACCCAATTTGTCTTTGGTTCGCAGTTTGCGGGCAAAGTGAAATGGTTTTGCAGACACTGAAACTTTGGTATGGTTTTCAGCAGAAATCCCTCAAACCTTAGTGCTTTTCTTGTCGTGTGTGTTTTCAGCGTTTCGCTAGGCTACAACTTTGAAAAAGTTAGATTTCTTCTTATTACTTCCGCCCCCCAACACCAATTTCAAATATTGCCTTGGAAATTTTAAATTGTGTCTCTGCTAATTTAAATATAACTTTGTGATATTGACAAGAAAAAAGAAAGAATACTTACAGTATAGAAGATAGAAATGAATTCCAAAGATGAAGTTACTTTCCAGCTATTGAAATCAGATTCAAAGAAAGAAGGAAAATATGCATATCCAGTTATTAAGAAGCCAAAATTAACATGGCGATATATTTTCCGTTGAATCCCGCAAATTTTCTTATTGATGTTATCGATAATCGAATCGATAAGCCCCAAAAACAGATAAATCGAAATCGAAAAAATCGAAACCTTATTGAAACGATAACAATAAGCATATGTACAAATCGATAATCGACAAGTAATTATCGATAAGTATGAAAATCGAATCGATAAATCGAATGCACACCCCTAGCATCAACCTATGAATGAAAACCATAAGGATAAAGCAAGTGTTTGTTAAAAAGTTAATAATTAATTCTCTACATGGAGCTGCCAAGAATTGTAGTTGGTTCGACACTCAACAAATCAAGCAACATAAAACCTAACTTCTCCAACAAGAAAACTCCTTGTGTGTAGGAACCAAAAAATAAATTAATGATTGCCAAAACAATTTATGGAGATAAAAGAATACCGAAAATGGATTTGTTAATACAACTCGGAAACTCTCAAATACAAAAGTATTTCTTACAAACACTTCTTACACTCAAGCTATTGATCACTCAATACTTGCTTGAAAACTTGATAATAACCAAATGAATTGCAAGGCCTATTTTGTACTAGTTAACCCCTAGTGTGAATAAATAATGTGAAACAAAGAACCAAAAATCTAACACACCATGACCGGTGCCTAACCTTGGTAGGTGAAGTTTATTTTAAAATCCCATTTTAACAACTAAAACATGTGTTCAAAAGACATGGTCGGTGGTCAATTTTTTTGAATAAATTATTATTTCAACAGCCTCCCTTAATTTATCAAAAAATTACCTATACCAAGCATTGACTTCAGATTCTCGAACAATTCTGCTCTCAGCGGTTTTGTAAGGATATCCGCTATTTGATCTTCAGATCTGCAGAACTCAAGTTCGATTTCACCATCCTTAACAAGATCCCTTATGTAGTGATACTTAATTCCGATATGCTTACTCCTGCCATGAAATACCGGATTCCTGGCTAATGCGATTGCTGACCTGTTATCAAACATAATTCTTGTCAGACCAATCTGCTCGTGTTTCAGCTCTCCATGCATCCTTCGAAGCCAAACTGCTTGACAAGCCGCAGAAGTCGCTGTCATGTACTCTGCTTCTGCTGTAAAAAGAGCAACTACTTGTTGCTTCTTTGATTACCATGAAAATACTCCTTTCCCAATAAAGAAAGCATAACCTGAAGTACTCTTTCGAGTCTCCACATCACCTGCCCAATCACTGTCTGTATATCCTACTAGACTGCAGTTGTCAGAGTAGGTATAGAAAATTCCATGATCATGGGTACCTTTAATATACCTCAAAATCCTTTTTGCCGCTTACAAATGTGACTGATGTGGTGTCTCTATGAATCAACTGATAATTCCCACGCCATAAACAATATCTGGCCGAGTTGAAGCCAAATAACGCAGACTTCCAACTATGCTTTTGAAATAAGTGGGATCAACCAGCTCACCGCTTCCTTCTTTCTTCATTTCCAGGCATTCAGCAACTGGAGTTCGGATTGGAGTCGCAGATTCCATCTTGAATTTCTTCAAGACATCATTGGCATATTTCTTTTGCGAATTGAAAATGCCATCTTTATGTTGTTGTACTTCTATGCCCACGAAGTAAGACATAAGCCCCATATCTGTCATTTCGAACTGACTAGTCATGGCCTCCCTGAATTCTGCAAACATTGATTCACAATTGCCTGTGAAAATCAAATCATCAACATAAAGACATACCCTTAGTCCCTTCGCTGTAGCCAATAAAGATGCACTTTTGACTTTTATCATTCAGCTTCTTCCTACGTTCGTCTGGTACATGGGGATATGCAATACACCCAAATACACTCAGCAAAGAAACATCAGGTTTGTTGCCACTCCATGCTTCTTGCGAAGTCCTCTCAAGCACAGCTTTTGTCGGACATCGATTCAGCACGAACACTGCACAATCAAGTTCTTCCGCCCAAAATTCCTTTGGTAAGCCTTTTGCCTTCAACATGCTTCGTGCCATCTCAAAGATCGTCCTATTCTTTCTTTCTGCCACACCATTTTGCTGCGGTGTATAACTGGTAGTTAACTGATGAAGAATTCCTTGGGACTTGCAGTAATTATGAAATTCGTTAGAGGTAAATTCACCGTCTCTATCGGATCTCAGAGTCTTCAAGCTAAAGCTGTTTTGCTTTTCAACAAAAGCTTTAAACTCTTTAAACTTTCCGAATGCTTCAGATTTTTCACGCAGAAAATAAACCCAAGTTTTTCTTGTAAAATCATCTACGAAAACAAGCATGTACTTTTTGTTTCCAAAAGATTCTACCTCAACTGGGCCACACAGATCCGTGTTTACTAGCTCCAATGGTTGCTCTGCCCGTATCCCTGTTGGAAACGCGTCTCTGTGCTGCTTCCCAAGTAGACATCCTTCGCACGTTCGATCTGAAACATCAATCACTGGTAAACCTGTCACCATCTTCTTTTGCGCCAACAACTTCAAGCCTCTGAAGTGTAAATGACCAAACCGAAGATGCCATAGCCAATTGCTATCCATTGCCACAGCTTGAAAATTCATTACTCCCTTCGTATTAAGAGTAAGAGCGAACATTCGGTTTTTGGCCATTTCTACCTGCGTGATTAACTTGTTCTTGCTCCGGATCGTGCAGACTCCGTCTTGGAAAAGAATCTTGTGCCCCTTTTCTGAAAGCTGCCCAATGCTTAATAAGTTCCAGAAAAGCCCAGGTACGAAGAAAACATCGGCGACAGTAACATCCGTACCATCATTTGACTGGATTTTGATGTCACCCTTACCTTTGACACTCACCTTCGTCGTGTTGCCAAAGTTGACTTCACCGCCTTCGTACTCCTCTAGCTTCGTAAACAGGTCCTTGCGTCCGCACATATGATTCGAGCAACCTCTATCAAGAAACCGAATATCTGAGTGATTTTATTTGTTTCTCCAGCGTTGCATGCTAGAACCATATTGTCACTTGCCTCTGCAACATGTGCCTGCTGCGTTCGTCCGTGTCGGTTGCCACGCGGACATTCCCTTTTGTAATGCCCAAATTGTTGACACCGGTAACATTTGACTTTGGACTTGTCAATTTTACCTGAAGAATTATTTTTCCAATTTCCTCCACCTTGCCCGCTACCTTGCCCGCCACCGAGTCCATGGCTATTGTTGCCTTGACTGCCACCGCGATTTCCTGGGACATAGCTGCTTTGCAAAGCTTGTTCTTGGTTACTGCTACTCGCCGTCTGGTTCATTCTCTGCTCATGAGAACTTAACGAACCCAACAACTGGTCTGCCGACTTAGTTGTTGTATCTTGACCTTCTTCGATTGCAGCTACTACGTAGTTAAATCTTGTGCTCAAAGAGCGTAAGATTTTTTCTGCCACCCTCTGCTCGTCCAACGATTCACTATTAGCCCGCAATTGGTTTACGACTGACTGCACACGATCAAAGTAGCTTGCAACATTTTCCGAGTTCTTCATGCTCAAGAACTCAAAATCTGCACGGAGTGTTTGTAACCGGACCCGCTTCACTCGATCGTCACCTTTGTAGGCTTTCTGCAGAATAACCCACGCTTGGTTTGACGTCTCTGCCGCTGATATTTTTTCGAATACCAGTTCATCGACAGCCTGAATGATAGCGTACAATGCCTTCTGGTCCTTTTTTCGAGTTTCAATTAAACCGTCTTTTTCCTCCTTCTTCAACGCCTCGAATGCTTTGGCGTCTGGAACTTCAGTATAGCCATTTTCCACCCCTTCCCGTAAAGCCTGTGATCGGAAAAATACTTTCAATTGGATAGCCCAATTGTTGTAATTTTTACCGTTGAGTTTTGGGATTATTGCCTGACATGACTCAATTTCCTAACACCTCACAAGACTCAAACTAGCTCTGATACCAATTGTAGGAACCAAAAAATAAGTTAATGATTCCCAAAACAATTTATGGAGACAAAAGAATACCGAAAATAGATTTATTAATACAACTCGAAAACTCTCAAATACAAAAGTATTTCTCACAAACACTCCTTACACTCAAGCTATTGATCACTCAACACTTGCTTGAAAACTTGATAATAACCAAATGAATTACAAGGCCTATTTATACTAGTTAACCCCTAGTGTAAACAAATAATGTAAAACAAAGAACCAAAAATCTAACACACTATGGCCGGTGCCTAACCTTGATAAGTGATAGGCCAATTGAATGAAAAAGTTGGCCCGCAGCAGGCTTAGTCATACTAATAGAGAGCAGTGTTCGAAATTATTTGGTTGCTATTCCCTGCGGAATTGTATGATCAAGCAAAATACCAGCGACCACTAATTCAAGACTTTCTTATAAACCAACCACTCAGAAAACCACATATCAGCTTCTAGTTGGAAAGAAAATACAACATGTCTTAGGGTCTAAAACACATCTGATTAGTATACAGTTTTGAAATATTAGCTCCAGAAAATGGCCAATCCTAGGAGTCGAGCCATCATAAGTATTGGTGAGATCCCAAGCAGCTTCAACCCATGAATGAAAAGCCATAAGGATAAAACAAGTGTTCGTTAAAAAGCTAATAATTAATTCTCTACCTGTAGCTTCCAAGAATCTTTGTTGGTTAGAAACTCAACAAATTGAGCAACATAAGACCTAAATTCTCCAACAAGAAAACTTCTTGTGATATCAACCAAGTTCGAGAGTCGTGAGCCTGGAATATGATTAGTCACACTCATATCAATCAATTTCCGGACTCGTGAGGTCCCCGCTAGCTGCCCATTGATATTATCCGACAAAATATCCTTCACCCATGATGTCTTCTGTAAACCAACAATTTATTATTAAATTAACTAATGAACTTATATATCACAAATAAATCAGAATTAGCTAGCACATGTAAGAGAACAGAAAACTCTCCATCATCAATTCTTACTAATGAAAAATATTAGATGTGCACAATATATTGATAAAAACAAGACCCAACCAGAAAAAGAAAAAGGAAAAAAGCCCACCGGACGCTTAAGAGTTTTTGCCTTCGTCTTTTGGTTTTTTAATAGCCACAACAGCACTTCTTAGTTTATCAACAGGCATATTCGTGAGAACCCTAGTTAGGGCAATCGTAGTGGATAGTTTACTTTTTGTTCTTTTATATATATATATATTCTAAATTGTTCCTTTTTTGCCAGCTGTCCCACTCATCTTGCTGACAAAGTCCCTCAATTTGTTTAAAATATTATATTTCAAAGTTGTTAGTCATCCAAAATAAAAACAAAAAATTAGAGAATAGAAGAAATCAAGAATTGATAAAACAAGACCCAACTAGAAAAATAAAAAGGAAATAAAAGTCTACGTGATGCTTTGAGTGCAAATCGAAGAATAACACTAAACTTTATAACTTGCACATAAAAGTTTACGTAATGCTTAGGAGTGTCTTCTTCATGGAATAAAATTGGCAAAGTAAGTGATAGGTAAATTAAATAAAAAAATTGTCCAGGGCAGGCTTAGTCATACTGATAGAGAGGAGTGTTCGGAATTGTTTGGTTGCTATGCCCTGCGGAATTGTATGATCGAACAAAATACCAACGACCACTAATTCAAGACTTTCCTGTAAACCAACCATTCAGAAAATCACATATCAGTCTATAGTTGTGTCACGACCCCATTCCCGATCATGATGGCACCCAACACAATGTTAGGCAAGCCCAACTATTTAGTAACATTAACCCAAGTTTGTAAACATATGTAGATAATTAACACGGGGAATCACTAAAACATTAAGTCAAAAGTCTAGGAATACTGATAAAAGTGCAGAAGTTTTAACCAAAATACTACAACACATCCCACAAGGAACAGATGTCACAAAATCCGAGCCTCTATTACAGAATTTCCCAACTACTACATTCTGTCTAGAAAGAGAAATGCGGAATAAAGATAAAGATAGAGCTGAGAAATCCAAGGCTGGGAACGCCGTGCAGCTACCTCGATACTCCCGAAAATAGCTCTGGTCAGGTAATCAAGTCTCACTCAGCCTGGGTAGTACCAAGATCTGTACGCAAGGTGTAGGGAGTAAAGTGAGTCCTCCCACCCAGTAAGTAATAAATATAAATACACTTGAAAGTAAGAAATCACAGAAATACGCAAAGTAAAGTATAACCCAACGATACAGTAATAGGGGAAAATTAACAACAGAACAACAATTAATGAGACAAATGCATGAATGTAATGCAATGCATATGGTGGTACATTCCAGTACCCACTGCGGCGTGCAACCCGAGCCATCCATATTTGTTTACCGTCGACGACGCTCACTGGGGGTGTGTACAGACTCCGGAGGGGCTCCTACAGCCCAAGCGCAATATCAAGCCATCTCATGGCATCAAATCTAGGACATCGGCCTCATATCAATATTAATATAATCAACCAAGCTCTCGGCCTCAATATCAAAGAAATCAATTAGGCTCTCGGTCTCAATATCAATGTAATACTACTGCGGCGCGCAGCCCGATCTCAGCTCAGTCCAGAAATTATCATATGCCCCTTGGGCATTTAGAAAACAGTAGTTCTTAGCTCAAATATCATTTAAACTATCATTTGAGTTTTTAAAACTTAAAAGTATGGTTGAATTTGTAAAACAGTATTTAAAATTATGGACTGAGACCAAATGATATGCAAAATATGCTAAAACAGCAATATCAATCCCCGAAGGATTCTATAGGTCGGCACAAGGCCCCAAACATGGCAATTAGCCTGATTCACAGTAATATAGTATGTGTCTCAATCACCAATTTAGTAGAAATATCTCTCAGGATGGACCAAGTCACGATTTCCAATAGCAAACGACACCGCACTCGTCATCGAATGAGTGTCACGCCTCAATATAGCGTTACGACATGAAAGTTCGGGCTTTCAAACCCTCAAAGCAGCATTTACATCTATTACTCACGTCTAGCCGGCCAAAGTCTAGCTTGCTATCCCTTTTCCTCTCGAATCTACCTCCTCGCGCGTCGAATCTCGCCCAAACTACAACGAATACGTTACAATAGGCTAAGGGAACATAACCCAATCAAAAAAACTCACAAAAAATCAAAAATCACGAAGTTGGCAAAACCCGAGCCCCAGACCCACTTCTAAAAAAATTACAAAATTCATATCACCGGATTCCTTGTCTCGCCACGAGTTCATACATATCAAATTTACCAAAATAGGAGTCCATTTAACCCTTCAAATTCCATTTTTAAATTATAAATTCTCAAACCCTAGTGTTACCCCCCTTTTGATGAATGTCAACCAATTTCCATGTTAAATTTATCTTTATTTCGTATATTTAGGCTAAGGGACTTACCTCCCGTCAATTCCCAGTCAAAACTCTCTTTAGTTCTCGCCAAAAATCTCTCAAGGTACTCAACAATGGTGGAAAATATCCCAAGCTCGCGGATGAAAATATTATTTTAAAACCCTTCTGCCCAGGATGACTTTCGCTTCTACGACCTCGCTACCTCTTATGCAGGACTGCTTCTGCGGCTCAATTTCTGCTTCTGCGGAATTTTCTCTCAAGATCAAAAATCGCTTCTGCAATAACCCATCCGATTCTGCGGACCCGCTGATGCGAAGAATGTTCCTCTCTGTGGAACTACCTTACTAAACCATGGACCGCTTCTGCGGTCCAAGACCCACAGGAGTAAAAATACCAGTTGCAGCAACTCTTCAGCAATATGAAACTCCAAAACTCCCCGTTAACCATCCGACTCATCCCGAGGCCCCCAGGACCTCAACCAAATATACAGATGTGACCCAATACCTTACTCAAACTTGTTGCAATCATAAAAACATATCCAAAAACGCAAAAATCCTCGATTTTCATCAATTTCAAGCCTAAGTTCCTCAAATTCTTCCGAAACTCGCATTCGATCAAAAACCCAACCAAATCACCTCCGGATCATCCGAGATTTTGCACACACATCCTAAATCACCTAAGAAAGCTACTTCAACTCTCAGAATTCCATTCCGACCCTCGGATCAAAATCTCACCTATCAATCGGATATCACCAAAATGCAAACTTCCCCAATTCAAGCCTAGTTCTACACCGGACCTCCAAACTCAATTCCAATCATACTCCTAAATCACAAATCACTCTCCGAAGCTAAACGAATCACCGAAAATCACATTCAAGACCTCTAACTCATAAGTCAACATCTGGTTGACTTTTCCAAATCATAGCTTCCTTAAATAGACTAAGTGTCTCATTTCCTACCAAAACCGATCCAATTCAACTCTAACACACTAAACTCCGATAAAGAAACATGAAGAAGCATAAAATGGGGGAAACAGGACTATAACACCTGAGACAATGGGTCGGGTCGTCACATCCTCCCCAACTTAAACAAACGCTCGTCCTCGAGCGGGTCAAGATACATACCTGAAGCCTCAAACAGGTGAATATATCTGCCCCGCATCTCTCGCTCGGTCTCCTAGGTAGCCTCCTCCACGGACTGACCTCTCACTGCACCTTCACCGAAGCTATGTCCGTTGATCTCAATTTCCGAACCTGACGACCCAAGATAACCACTAGCTCCACATCATATGTCAAATCCTCATCCAACTGCACCATGTTAAAGTCCAATACACGAGACGGGTCCCCAACATACTTCCGGAGCATAGAAACATGGAACACCAGATGAAAACCCGACAAGCTGGGTGCCAAAGCAAGCATATAGGCCACCTCTCCAACCCTTCTAAGTACCTCAAAAGGCACAATGAATCATGGACTTAATTTCCTTTTTCTTTACAAACCTCATCACGCCCTTCATGGGCGAGATCTTCAGCAAGACCTTCTCACCCACCATATAAGATACATCTCGGACCTTCCGGTCCGCATAACTCTTCTGACGCGACTGCGCTGTATGAAGCCTCTCCTAGATCACTTTCACCTTCTCTAAGCATCTTGGACCAACTCTGTCCCAAATAATCTAGCCTCGCCAGGCTCAAACCAACCGACCGGAGATCTACACTGTCTCCCATACAAGTCCTCATACGACGCTTTCTGAACATAGCAGTATGTTGTGCGATCCGGGGTTTCAAACCCTCAGTGCATCATTTAAAATCATTACTCACCTCAAGATGTTATAATGTCTACTCCGCTATGCCCTTGCCTCTTGAATTTACCTCTTCGTATGTCGAATCTGGTAAAAAAACAACAAATACATTACAATAGGCTAATGGGATATAACCCAATCGAAAAGACTCAAAAAATATCAACACTCATGAAATTCGCAAAATCTGAGCCTCAGGCCCACGTCTCGAAATCTAGAAATGTTTACATGACAACGATCCTTATCTCTCCACGAGTCTATACATACCAAATTCACAAAAATCGGAGTTCGTTTGGTCCCTCAAATCATCATTTTAGAATTTAAATCTCAGGCTCTATATTCATATGATTTGGCTATGTTTTCATGGATTTCTAGGATGATTCTTCAGTAAAATCATGTATTTAACTCATAAAACTTACCTCCAATCGATATTAGTTGAAACTCCCTTCAATCCCTGTCCAAAAGCTCTCAAAATGACTGAAAATGCAGGAGAAATGGGGTGTTTTCGCGACCGAAATGTTTTTTAAACATTCTGCCCCAGCTACAGTGTTTTTGCATTTTCCAGAAATTTCTTCGCAATTGCGCAGCTACAGTGTTTTCGCATTTCCCAGCTTGCTACAGTTTTTTTGCATTTCCAAGCTTATTTTCTTCGCATTTGCGAAGCTACAGGGTTCGCATTTCCCAACATTTCTTCGCATTTGCGAAGACTACAGAACCAACAATTTTGCCCGACACAAAATGAGCATATCTTCCTCATACGATGTCCAAATTTGATAGTTCTTCTTCCTATGACTCCATAGTTTCGATACGGATCTAATGGTTTAAACAAAACTGAATTTGGAGCTCATTTGCTTAATATGATACCCCTTTATGTCCAAATGATCAAACTTGAAATATCGAATAAAAGCGGAATCACAACCCGAAACACATCCGAGGCCCTCGGAACCTCAACCAATAGCACTGATATGTTCTAATACTTAATTCAAACTGCTCGAGCCATAAAAACACCATCGTTAACATCAAAATCGTCAAGTCCAAAATCAAAAACTTTCAAAATTCTCATTCAATCAAAAACCCGGCCTAAACACCTCCGAATCAATTGAAATTTTGCACACAAGTCCAACATCACATAACAAAGCTATTGGAACTATTGGAATTCCATTTTGACTCCCGGATCAAAATCTCACCTATCTACCGAAAATCGCCAAAATACTAACTTTGCCAAAATATGTTAACTTCTTCATCGGACCTCCAAAATTAATTCAGATTGATCTCCTAAGTCTTATATCATCCTCTGAAACTAACCGAATTATCAGAATTCAATTTTGAGCCCTCTAACTCATCAGTCAACATCTGGTTGACTTCTATAAATTAATTCTTCCTTAAAGAGACTGGTTGCCTTATTTCTTATCAAATCACTCCAAATTAATTCTAACGCACCCAATAGCAGTAATTAAACATATGAAAGCATAAAATGGAAAGAACGGGTTAGTAACTCATTATACGACGGGTCAGGTCGTCACAGTGTCGCTCGACCAGGCTTGCTTTTCATAGCACCAGTCGTATCTCAGGATAGATGAGGTGCCCAGACTCCTGCTACCCGCACTCCGGAGCAGATAGCTCCCCAGATTTAGGCTCCAGCGGTTCAGCTGGTTGTAGCAGTGCAGCCGGGTGTGGTAGCTCAGACAGGCGATGGAGCGGCTATGTCCGCCGATGCTTTGTGGAGGTTGGATAGGTTTACCAAGATCTTCACTTCCATTTTTAGCGGTGCATCTACTGAGGATCCCCAGGATTATCTAGACAGCTTCCACGAGGTTCTCAGGAACATGGGTATTATTGAGACCAATGGGGTCAATTTTGCTACAATTCGTTTGTTTGGATCCCAAAGACTTTGTGGAGAGATTATTTCTTAGCTAGACCAGCCGGATCGCCAGCCTTGACTTGGGGGCAGTTTGCAGTGTTATTCCCGGAGAGGTTTATCCCCATTACTAAAAGAGAGGCCTATTTGAGGAATTTTGAGCACCTCCAGCAGAGATCCATGATGGTTACCAAGTATGAGACTAGGTTCACCGACTTTGCTCGCGATGCTCTTGTCATACTTCTTACTGAGAGAGAAGGTGAGGAGGTTTATTGATGGTCTTGTTCAGCCGATTCATCTTCAGATGACTAGTGAGGATAGGAGTGAGCACTTTTTTGGAGGCAGCCAATGTGGCCCTCAGAGTTGAGATGGTTGTCTCGTAGGGAGGTGGTCATGGGTTGGATAAGAGGTCCCGACATTCAGGTAAATTTACTGGTGCCTCATTTAGAGGCAGAGATTCATATGGTAGAGGCCATCCTCCTAGCCTTTTAAGTTAGCTCTTCAGGTCTCTCATGGTACTTTAGGTGGTCGTGGTTCTCAGATGCATTATTCTGATCAGCAGTCCTAAAGTGCACCACCAGCTCCTATCAGTGCACCGCCTCTTTAGAGTTTCTAAGGTCGTCATTCAGGTCGACAGCGTCAGCTGCCGAGTGATTGTTACACTTGTGGTTATCCAGGTTACATTGTCAGGTTTTACCCTCGAGCACTGATTCTCAGCATCAGGGTTCTCGTGCCATGGTACATGCACCAGGTGTTCCACAGCCAGCCCAGCCAGCTAGAGGTGGGGGTAAAGGTGCTAAAGGTGGAGGTAGAGGTCCTAGAAGTGGAGCTCAGGCCGCTAGAAGTGGAGGCCAGCTAGCAGCAGGCTGTCCCAAAGATGTGGTTCAGGGTGGTGGGGCCCAGCCCCAATGTTATGCTCTTCCAGCCAAGCCCGAGGCTGAGGCTTCAGATGTCGTCATCAGAGGTACAATTCTGGTTTGTGATAGAGATGCTTCAGTGTTATTTTATCCAGGGTCTACGTATTCATATGTGTCATCTTATTTTCACCGTACCTAGTCATGTGTTGTGATTCATTGAGTGTTCATGTTTATGTGTCTACACCGATGGATGATTTTATTATGGTCGATCTAGTCCATCGTTCATATATTGGTGATTGGGGGTCTTGAGACTCGTGTAGATTTGTTACTTTTAGACATGGTTAATTTTGATGTTATATTGGGCATGGATTGGTTATCACCTTGCCATGCTATCTTGGACTGTCATACTAAGACTGTGACCTTAACTTTACGGGGTATACCTCGTTTAGAGTGGAGAGGGACTCCTGGTCCTTCTACCTGCAGTGTTATCTCGTATGTTAAGGCTCGCGTATGGTTAGGAATGGGTGTTTGGCCTATTTGACATATGTTCATGATTCTAGTGGTGAGGTACCTTCTATTGGTTCTGTGCCCATTGTTCGTGAGTTTCTTGATGTTTTCCCTTTAGACCTGCCGGGTATGCCACCCAACAGGGATATTGACTTTTGCATTTATTTGGCTCCGGACACTCAGCCCATTTCCATCCCGCCGTATCGTATGGCCCCGCCGAAGTTGAAAGAGTTGATGGAACAGTTGCAGCACTTGATTGAGAAGGGTCTCATTAGGCCCGGTATTTATCCTTGGGGTCCACCAGTATTTTTTGTTAAGAAGAAGGACAGATCGATGAGAATGTGTATTGATTACCGGTAGTTGAACAAGGTTACAATCAAGAATAAGTATCCATTGCCGAGGATTGATGATTTATTTGATCAGCTTCAGGATGCTAAGGTATTTTCAAAGATCGATTTGAGATATGGCTACCATCAGTTGAGGATTAGGGCGTCTGATGTCCATAAGACAGCATTCCGTACTCGGTACAAGAATTATGAGTTTTTGGTCATGTCATTTGGGTTGACTAGTGCCCCTGCAACTTTTATGGATTTGATGAACCAAGTGTTCAGGCCTTATTCGGACACGTTCATGATAGTCTTCATTGATGATATTTTGATATATTCCCGCAGCCAGGAGGAGCACGAGCAGCACCTCAAAGTGGTTCTTCATACTCTGAGAGACAGTCAGCTATATGCCAAGTTCTCGAAGTGTGAGTTCTGGTTGAGTTCAGTTGCATTCCTGGTCATATTGTATCAGCAGGGGGCATTCAGGTTGATCTGAAGAAGATTGAGGCAGTCAAGAACTGGCCTAGACTAGCTTCAGCTATTGAGATTTGGAGTTTCTTGGGATTTGCAAGCTATTATCGTTGGTATGGGCAGGGGTTTTCATCCATTGCAGCCCCGATGCCAGATCTACCCAGAAGGGTGCCCAATTCAGATGGTCAAACGAATGTGAGACGAGCTTTCAGAAGCTCAAGACAGCACTGACTGCGGTGCCGGTGGTTGTTTTGCCCATAGGTTCAGGGCCTTATACATTTATTATGATGCATCTCGTATTGGGCTTGGTGCAGTGTCGATGCAGGATGGCAAAGTCATTGCCTATGCTTCGCGACAGTTGAAGATTCATGAGAAGAACTATTTGGAGTTGGCAGCCATTGTTCACGCATTGAAGATTTGGAGGCATTATCTGTATGGCGTGGCATGTGAGGGGTTCACTGATCACAAGAGTCTTCAGTAGTTGTTCAAGCAAAAGGAGTTGAATTTGAGGCAGAGGAGGTGGTTGGAGTTGTTGAAGGATTATGATATTACTATCTTGTTGTGAGCACGTGATTTTTGCCATATTTATGAATAATTTCAAAAAATTCAAACAAAAATGACTTTTCCTTATTTTTACAATTTTTTACAATTTTTTACAATTTTTGTGTTATTTGTTTGCATTTTATTTGCGCGTGTTAATTCATATGAAAATAAGAAAATGTGTATTTGCATTAGGATTTAATTTCATATATTAATTAGGGGCAAATTGTCTTAGAACAATGCATAAAAAGCACATAGTTCATTTTGTATTTTTATTGTTCTAATTGTCGCAAAATAGTTTTGAAGTAATATTAGATTAGTTTAATTTCTATTTTTATTTTTGCAACCTTTATAAATCAACAAAATTTTAAAAAAAATTACAAAATAGAAAAAGGGAATAAAAGAGAATTATTTAAAGGAATTTGGAAAAAAACAATAATAAAGAAGAGGAATAGAGGGAATTAACAAATGGGCGCTGCCCATTTAGGCTTTATATAACTCAGCCCAAGGGAATTGTTTCCCTTTCCATGAAATGACCCAGTACGAATTTCCCAGTCCAGTTCGTATAATGCTACACGACGTCGTTATGGGATCTCCTAATCTGGACCGTTGAAATCCACAAATCTAACGGCCTCAATCACCTCCCCATTTAACATTTAATTGTCCGAACCTTAGTTAAACATTAAAGACATAACTCGCTTCTTCCTCGTACTAACTCATCTCTGCTACGCTAGTGTAACGCCGTCGTCCGCCACCGGCCAGAAATCTCCTCCGCCGGCGGCGATGCCCAAAATTACCTTAAAATTTCACCAGATACCCTCCTTCTCCTCCTCTTTCCAACCCTCAAATCCCTTTGCTCCAAATCTTGGATGGTTGTCTTGAATTTCAGATCTAAGATACGGCCAAAACACAAGCTAACCCAAACCAGCCCAAATTCACACCACACCTTCCCTGGACTTCCCTCTCAACATTTTCTGTCAAATACCACCGGAGCTGGGCGATTTTGAATTCGAGAATCTAGTCGTTTTGTGTTGTTTGAAGGTTTTCAATGATGAGTGACTTGGGGCTAATATCATAGGTCTATTGCTTATGAAATAGACCTATAATATTAACTCAAAGTTATTTTCGGAGTTTTGATTTGAAGACTTAATTCAGTAAGATTTTCTCCTTCCTTTCTTTAGCTTTTATTTTAGTTCGTCAATTTATTTGGTTATGATTTCCAGTTTAGTTTACTTCCGTGAGTGATATGATTGTCTAGCATAATTCTTGTTCTGATTAGTTTTCGTTGTTGCTCCTTTGTTCAAACTCTGGGTTAATTAGTGATTTTGTTCGTTAAGCATTCAATAGCTAATTGGTCGATTGAATAATTGGGTTCCTCTCTACCCTTTTCATATGGGTTTGGACTGGGAATTTGAAGGGGAATGATTTTGGGTATCAATTGATTAACTGATTGTTCAATCTTCGTGTTAATGTAGAAGTTGTTTGGGTATAGCTGATAGTTCACTCTCTAGTTAACTATAGTTAATTCTTAACTAGGATAAAAGGGGATGTGTTTGGGTAGTAATTCCAGGGCAAAAACAAGGGTAGTTTGAGGATAGTAAAGGGTAGTTTTTTTAATAATTGTAATTCTAAAACAAGGGAAGGGTAGTATAGGAATTTCCTTTCTAAAAGAACATCCTAGAGGCTTCTAGAATAGGATTTTAGTGTAGATTTCAATAAACTTAGGGCAGTAACTTGAGTATCAAGTTAGAAAGTAAGGGGTTAAAGTTGAAAATAAGCAGCGTCTGTTAGGGCAAACTAAAAATCTGAGGGTTGCCCTCATTTTGCCTAAAAGGGAGTGAATAGTGCGTTAACAAGGGTCTGCTTCCTCCAGCCTCAAAAAATTCCCAATAAAAAGTGTTCAACAAGTTTCAATTTGTAACTTGAATTTCAAATTGAGAAATCTTCAAAAACCAAAAAAAATAACAAAAACTTTCAAAACAAAAAACCCAAAAATACTGTTTCATAGAAGTTTCTTTTTTCACATTAGTGCAGTTTGAAATTCTGATTTATAAGATAAAAGCGGAGATGAAAATCTCTGGTTTTGGCTGCTGAAATTCCGAAAACCTAGGGTTCATTTCGAGTTTTAGAGGTTGAGTTACATCTCTGGTTCAAGGTTTGGTTGCTGAAGGTGCTTTTCTCCGAATTCCTGGCCCAGTTTTAAGTCTATTTGGGTTCAGTCAAATATTTTGTGTGTGTTGGTTGTTTTACTAAAATGCTGCAAATCATTTCCTTGGTTTTGACAGTGTTTGCTGGAGTTTGCCCCTGATTTCGAGCTGTTGTTTCGACTTTTGATTACTACTGTTGATTCCTATTGCTGCTGCTGCTACGTTTACTGTCTGCTGACTTCTCCTTGTTCTCACTGTATTTCGAATCCCAGCTACACCTCCAATGCAATGTAAATGTCAAGTTTGAAACGTGAATTGAAGCTTGCTGCGTGTCTTATTGATGATTTTATTAGTTAATGTTTTTATATGTAAAGTAGTTTATTATGAATTGATTAGCACTTTATTGTATGTAACATTGAACTATGCTAAACTTTAAAACATCGTTTTGGGTCCATTTTGTCTAAACCGGGAGCCTTAATATAGTGTAACTGGAATTCTGTGATTGCTGTATATGTGGAATTGAAAATTGAGTTCAAAATTAGTAAACATGCTCTTGTTCATGTTAAGCAACAAACAACTTTTAGTAATACTTTTCTGGAATCACGAGTCACCTAAGTAAAAGGTGTTAGCATGAATTATTCTAAAAATAACTGGTTTACTTTGAACTTGATGCATTAACCATGTCAGTTTACAATGTAAATAGAATCTCATAATTAGGTGGTTTAGCCTGTTCATCAAAGGTCGCTCACGATTGTATTGTCAAAATTCAGACGAGATCTATTATTTGCAAGTTGATAATTCTAATTATTTAGGGTGGGCCTGAAAGGGGTGTGTCCAAAGCCTAATTCAATATTTGAAGTGCATTATCCCTACTGGGCTGGCCATTATGAGCAGTCGGCTATGGTCACTCATTAGCCCAAAAGATTTCGATCCCCTCCCCAGCCCTCTAAATCGTTGCTGCTTCCATTACTTGGGCTCATTGGCCTAGTCATTTGGGCCCAGTTCAAATGTTCCTTCAATTGATTTTATTGGTATTTGGAAATCGGGTTTTGAGTTAGGTAGCGGATTTTAAACTAAAAGGTTTGTACTTTTGTTTGGACCCGTGCTTGAACATAAGGCCCGAATTTTGAATATAATCAATTAGGATCTTTCTTTCGTTACTAGAGACAAAAAATCAAAAAGAGAAAATATAGTTATCTTTAGGTTTATCCTTTTAAAATAAAATGAGACAAGCCTCTCCCAACAAAAACACAAAATTGCGGGCCCTCAATAAAGGTTTAAAAACCTTTTAGAAATCGGGAGGGGCCGTCTAGCGAATTTTACGGCTCTCCCAAAAGATTATAACGCGTTGAACTCTATTAGGCACGACTTTAGTAAACTACATTCCTAAATACGGGTGGGCATTCTATGCGGTCCAAATCCAAATCCTAAAACGTTGAATAGAGTGTGACTAGGATTGCGGGTTCTCTTGATGCGGCGCAATCCAAAACATACTTTAGACGAAGTTCACTTTCTTAAATAAATATTATATTAAATAAAAACGGTTAAGCATAAAATTGGCACATAGTCTCTTCATGTAATAAAATCATATAAAATCTAAATGCAGCAGTTGAGCGACCGTGCTAGAACCATGGAACCCAGAAATGCCTAACACCTTCTCCCAGGTTAACAGAATTCCTTATCCGGATTTCTGATTCGCGGACTGTGACCAGAGTCATCTTTTTCCTCGGTGACTTGGGACTCTGAATAAATAATAATAAAATCCCATTCCGATTGTTCTTTAAGTGGAAAAACTCCTTTGCGCCCCTTTACGGGGATGTATAGCTGAAAAAGGAGGTATGACAGCTCTGGCGACTCTGGTGTGGATCGAACCCACAATATCTGGTTCAAGGTTCAGAATTCGAGCTTAGAATAATTGTTGTGTTTGGCTTTATCTAAATTTGCTACATGATATGTGCTTAATGTGCTAATTGATTGCTTTTAGCACTTTGATATTACGTGAAATGTATATAAACTGTGTCGAAACCCATCTCCTCTCTGAGTCTTCTGAATTGTGAAGAAGGGTGTACGGTGTATGACTTCTTTTCTGTCTAGTATCAAAATCCCAATTTAGAACGAGGTTTGGATAAGTCGCAAATCCGGCGAAGCTTCTATATTCTCGGATTGCCACCTCCCCCTCGGCTCGAGTTGTCCGCTCGGGTAAGTCAGGTCTAGAACAAACACCCAGGTTTTAAACCTACAATAACTCAGCCTCATGACGGATCCCTAGTAGGAAAGCTTATTTGCACCATGTGCATTTTGACATAGGGGTCTCAACACAGGGGTTGGGTTCGTCTAGGGCTAGCAACCTCAAATGAAGAGACCATCCTGATGCATCCTACTTATTTTCTGTGCATTTATTTGCTCAAGCTTGCATGTTGACCGGCTTTTGAATCTCGGGGATGTTAGAAAAATGAGACAAAAATAGCAAGTCGAAGAGTAAAACCAATGTTCAAGTACTGTCAGAACTCTGCCGAAATTTTGAAAAAATGGAAAAAAAAATTTATATATAGTTTGTTTTAGAAAAAAAAAGAGATTTGGAAAATTATTGAAAAAATAGGAAGAAAACAAAACGAAAAAAGGGGGTTTCAAAAATGGAAAAGCTTGAGAAATAGTTTTACTTAAAAATTTTAGTTAGCTTATTTGCCCGAACTACGCATAGTATGATTCTCACAGGGCGTGAGATACGTAGGCAACCCTCATCGGGTCCAACTTCCCCTTTACAAAAAATAGCCCAAAAAATGTCAAAATTTTAATTTTTGTCACAAATAAGTCAAGTAAGGCCGCTGTATCAAAAATAGCCAAATGTTGCCAAACGAGACACCGGAAGGCTGAATTTGTGTAAACGGCCGTTTTGGGCCAATTGTGATTTTTGACTGGTTGACTACACAGCCTTAAAATCTTCGTTTTCGAAGTACTGAAATGTCGTGTTTTAAATCGAGTCTTTTATTTTCCAATTTGAAAACACACAAAACAACATATAAACAGTTTTATCTTCTTTTGAGTCAAATAAAAGTTTTTCTTTTGCTTAATCGCCTTAATAAATGTGCAGGATGGGCACAAATCAAATTGAACCGTTCTCAATCTTTAGCGAGGTCCCTCTACAGCTCCACATGTGGTTGAATGACCTGGGAGATGATAGTAAACATGCAGTGGAAAGAATATTGGGAGGTCTCATCAGTCTTCTAGATATCAAGCCAAGGACAGATGTCATTGAAGCCTTAACACCGTTCTGGGATCCAACCCGTAATGTATTTCGCATTACAGACTTTGAGCTTGCACCTACACTAGAGAAGGTTGCGGGTTATGCAGGGTTGGATGGGAAATTGAGGGGGAAATATTTGCTTACACCTAGACCGGTATCTCCACATGGGTTTTGACTTTGCTACACATTAATCGGAAGGTGCAAGATGACGATTTGTCGAAAGGTTGTTGTACTCTTCAATTCTTATATCAACGGTATGGTACTCCTCGGGGTTTTGAAGAACCTAATCTCGGACCAACTCATGATGGGGACAGAAATAAGTGGGAGTCAAGACGTCCTTTAGCTTTCCTGACGGCTTTCCCGGGAATCATGGTTTGTCCATGCAAAGATAAGAAAATAAATATAGGCCTTGTAGGGATGGCTGATGTTTCGATTAAAAGGCCTAATAGTACTGTGGTCCCTTTGGTGTTATCTGAAATCTACCGAGCCTTAACTGTGTGTCTAGAGTGAGGCAATTCTTCCAGGGTTGCAATCTATTACTCCAGCAATGGATACAGGAACATCTCTATCACCGGGTAGGATACATGAATCACGGGTTAACTGGGAAAAACTGCATCAGTGGCTTCGAGAAGTGGGTAACAGGCGTTGAATTCCCTGAAGGTGTCGAAGCATGGTTTTTACGATTAAGGTCATTGACAGCTAATCAAGTTGAATGGGCGTTCGGATGGTTCCCTGATACTAAGGTAATACACATGGCGGACGAAGAATGTCATATTCTTTTGATGGGGGTACAGAGCATCCAGCCCTATGCTCATCATCGAGTATTGCGCCAGTTAGGAAGGTTTAAGACAATCCCCACCGATGAAGATCTAAGCATGCATGCCATTTAGTTAAGTCCAGCAGCCACATTTCCCATAAAGGAAGTGCGAAAGCTATGGAATGAATGAGATTTCTCGAGTCAAAGACCATGGTTCGAGAATGAGCTAAGGGAGAAGTAGATCTGAAGTACAATGCTTGGTTCGGAAAAAGGTTCCAGATTCATAGACCTGCTAAAAGAGCCCAAAGTCCAACAATTTACGGACGATTCACAAGAACAATGGGGCTAGTTGGCAAAGGAAGAGAACTATCAAGCTGAAATTGGAAAATTAAAGCAACAGATTGCAAGTTTAACTTTCGAGTACAGTGTGCAAGCCGCGGCGGACCCAAGTGAAAAGAATAGACTGGCTCAAGAAAATGAGATGCTCAAGGCTCAAATACAGCAAATGAAGGTAACCACCAATAATCAACAAAGAAGTAGGTTGGATGAGAGACGCATAAAAGGTTTGGAAAATGAGGTCAATAGGTGTCGGGACGAGTTGGAAAGATCTAAGAACATCATGGTAAAGTTCAAGGCACAATGGGCTGCAAAGACAGAAGAGTGTCGCCAATATTTGAACCAATTGAAACGGGAGCACGAGAAAATTGTGGCCAGTTTGAAAAGAAATGTGATCGCCCTCGATGGAAAAATGGTGAAGCAGGCCAAAGACTTTGAAGTGGAAAGTGGGCATTGTTATGACTTATTGGCCCAAATGGAGGTGGAAGTGCAACAGTTGCAGGATCAGCACCTGCAAGATTCTAAGTCCCTGAAAACATACAGTAATCAGATAAGACGTATGATCAAGAAAAGAAGCGAGCCAAAGACACGATCAGAGCCATTGCACATGCCATTTTAAGAAGATGCCAGGCGTGTCAAGATATGACTTTTAATACCTTTGTCCCAGCTGTTGTGATCTTTGTTAAATGAACTTTGCTTGAATTAGAGCAGCTTGAACACGATTTGGAACCCAGGTCCACGTCGAGGATGAATGACGCCCCGCGGACACCTAAGTTTGAGGCTTTAGAGTATGCTTAGCCCGAGTCTGTAGCATTTCTGTTTTCGAGTCTGTTGTTGGATTGTCCTGTGTCTTTTTATGTCAAGAATGTAGTCTTTGTGTCGGTAATCGTTTTAGTTTGGGTGCATTCAACAAAAGTGTTAGTTTGTAATAATTTGTTTTAGTAATGAAAAAATAGAAGTTCCAAAAAATTTATTTCCATCCTTTATTCTTGCAGTTATTTTCACGAACTACGCTTGGTCTGATTCGTGCGGGGTCACGATACGTAGGCAATCTCCACAGGATTCGACCGTAATCACAAAGAAAAAAAGAAATAGAGAGAAAGAAAAGAGCGGAAAAACAAAGGAAAAGAGGAATGAGAAGTAAGGAAATAGAGCAAAAATATAAGGAGCGGAAAAAGCAAAGAAAGGAAAAAATAATAAAGCAAAAGAGAAATAAAGAGAAAGAAAAGAGAGAATGAATAGGAAATTGTGACGGAAGCAATAAAAAACCCGGGATGACGCACGCAGTCAAGCAAATGCATAATAGAAATGATTAACTGTATAGATGCATTCAAGCCAACGTGCGGTTATCAAATCTGTTAAAGCCTAATCGTTAACGAAGTGGTTGTTTAAATGTGTGAGTAATGGCAGGTGGTTAGTTGATTGGCAATTCTAGCAACTCACCAGTACAACACCCGGTCGAAGGATAAAGAAATGACTGGACAGGATTCGAAAACTAGTATTGCAGACCCCACGAAAGAGGTCGAGGTGACCGATGTGGCGGCTATGAAAGAAGAGATGAAGAAGTTGAAAGCCCTAATAGATGCCATGCACCGGGCCTGGTCTCAAAGGCACCCTGCACCATTATACCCTGCTAATCCCTCTTACATCCCATACCTAGCGCAGGCTCAGGAGCCTCCCTTTCCCGAAACATCTCCATCCTTCCAGTATAACACCCAAGGGTATGCCACTACTTCATATGTCCCTCCAGCTCCACCACCCAAACAAAATCCTCCTCAGCCCGTGGCTCCAATCTTTGTGGCCCCTCCTCTAGATCCATTAAAAAGGTCCTCTAGTGAACCACTATTCCAAGCCCATGACACCCAGCACTACCCTCCTGAACCCACTTTTAAGGCTCCTGAGCCATATTAATATACCCCTCACTTTGCGATCCTAAAAGAAGTCCAGAAACCAGTTAAAAATGCAGAGCATGAGGAAGTGATCAGAAAATTCAAAAATCCTGGAGCAATCCTTCAGGAACATGCACGGTCTAGGCAGCCAAGTCAGTGTTGCATACAAAGACTTGTGCCCTTTCCCTGATGTCCAATTGCCTGCGGGGTTCAAGATGCCTAAATTTTACCTGTACGAGGGACACGGCGACCCAGTGGCCCACCTACGAGGATTTTGCAGTAAGATGAGAGGTGCTGGGGAAAAAGATGAATTACTGATAGCCTACTTCAGTCAAAGTCTGAGCGGGTCTTCATTGGAGTGGTACACAAGACAAGACCCTAGCCGATGGTATACATGGGATGATTTGGCACAGGCGTTCATTGGCCATTTTCAATACAACCTCGAGATAGTCCCTGATTGTCTGTCATTGATGAAATTTGAGAAAAATCCGGGTGAAAGCTTTAGAGAATTTGGTTTCCGATGGAAGGAACAAGCAGCCAGAGTGGATCCCCCAATGAGCGAAAATGAGATGGTAGACTACTTTCTGCAAACGTTAGAGCCGACATACTTCGGTCATCTAGTGACGTCTGTAGGTAAATCATTCAATGAAGTAGTGAAGATGGGCCATGATTGAAGAGGGTTTAAAGTCTAACAAAATCTTGAGTTATTCAGCATTGAAAGCAACCACGCAGGCCATACAAAGCGGTACTGGTGGTGTGCTGGGAAAGAAGAAGAAGGAAGAAGTTGCCACAGCAAAAAGCTAGCACCTGGTCCAGGCCCATCAATCCTCCACCCTACCATAGCCAGCCCAGACCCCACCACCCAAATTACCCATATACCCCATATGGCCCACCACAACATTACTATCCACCACCAGACCACACTTTTCTGTCCACGATGCCCAAACATACACTCAGCCTCCGGTGCACCCGCAATGGCATGCAACGATTCCCCAAACCACATATACACCTCCACAACACATCCATCCACACGCGAAGGCTAATAGACCAGGACCCAGCTTTCTCCCAAACCAAGCTTTTCGGAATGAGAAGGCCCCAAATAGAACAACTTTTACCCCATGGGGAGAATCTTACACCGCTTTATTCCATAGACTGAAGAAGTTGGGAATGTTAGCCCCAATCGAGCCCAAAGTACCAAACCCACCTCCCAGAAACCTGGACCAATCCGTTAGCTGTGAGTATTGCTCGGGAATGCCGGGACATGAAACCGAAAAATGTTGGAAGTTGAAGAATGGAGTGCAGGAGCTTATTGACAGTCGTCGTATTGAAGTACAGGCCCCGGAGGTGCCAAACATCAATCAGAACCCACTTCCAGCGCATCACGAGACAAACATGATTGATTTGGTGCACAAGGATGGAGAGGTGAAGAAACCCTCACAAACAGTGATGATGATTCGTGCTATTGAGACCAGTTCAAAAGAGAAGCCGACTGGGGGACAAGCAGGGATGAAGTTGAAAGGTACAAGTTACAAGCCAGTGGTAGTGATGGGGAAATCATTATCTGTTGTTGCAGAGAAGCCAGAGCTAACCAAGTTAGTGGTACCAGAGGCGTCACCCGCGCCCGTGGTTGTTGTGAAATGGGCATGCGTAGAACCATTTGTCATAAAACCGGTAACCCAACTACCTATGGTTAATAGTAAATCCGTTCCATAGAAATACGAGAAGGTGGTAGTAACATACAAAGGAAAAGAATTTGAGGTAGAGAGTTGTGAGGCGCAAGGGTTGACTCGGTCAGGGCGTTTCTTTGCTCCCGAGGAGTTGAGAAAGGCTAGGGCTACTAATGACAGTCTAGTACTGGTCAAGAAGGCCATTACAGAGGAGGAAGCAGAGGCGTTTCTAAGAAAGATGAAGGTACATGACTATTCCATTGTTGAGCAACTGAGAAAAATGTTAGAATATACGCTTAACGCTAGAGGGGGGGTGAATAGCGTTATAATAAAAAACAATGTAAATTTGCGGAATTAAAAATTTCAGGAATAACGTAAGTGCAGTAATTAAGAAGATAAGGAGCGAACACATCGAATTTTATCCTGGTTCACCACAACACGTGGTTAGTCCAGTCCCCGAGAGACTCTCTCGAGTTTTACACTAACTTCGTTAAGCTTACGGGTGCTTAACAAACCGTTACACTTGCTCATAGATATACACTCTACAAGACTTCAACCTGCTCGAGGATACCGTACCTCAAGACTTCAAACCAAGGAACTACTTTTCCTTCTTACAACAAGGGATTAGACTATCCCTTCAAGTGTGTACAAACACTTAGCACTCAAGACAAGACTCTCTTAATAGAGTAGATATGAGTAAAAACAATACGCTCAAGAACACAACAACTTCGTCAAGAGTTTGGCTCTCAAAAACTTATGAAATGAATATAAAATGATTGCAAAGAGAGTATGTAAGCTTTACCAAGAATGTAATCAGTTGTTGTTCTTAGAAGAGTGATTTTGAGTTGTATTTATAGTGCTCAAAACACCCAAGACCGTTGCTTAATTGCCAATCACAAATTGCTGATTTTGTGCTAGGATAATCGATTATCTGATTCTGCATAATCGATTATCTGCCAACGTTCAAAAATCAATCCCAGATTTTAAGCAGAATAATCGATTATCCAAATCATAGAATCGATTACCTGACAACGTTCAAAAATCAATCCCCGATTTTATGCTTAACATAATCGATTGTCTGATTGTACATAATCGATTATCTTTCAGTGTTTGAAAATACTTTGGCGACGGTCTTATATATAATCGATTATCAGAAAAGCCATAATCGATTATTTTACTACTTTGAAAAATCTGATGCTCACTGGCTCAACATAATCGATTATCATAAGGTACATAATCGATTATTTTGTAGCCTTGAAAAATATGGTGAACACTGCCTTAACATAATCGATTATCATAAGGTACATAATCGATTATTTTGTGGCCTTGAAAAATCTGGTGAACACTGCCTTAACATAATCGATTATCATAAGGTACATAATCGATTATCTTGCAGCTTTGTAAAATCTGGTGTACACTGCCTTAACATAATCGATTATCATAAAATACATAATCGATTTTGTTTGTCCAGATTTGAAAGACATGTTTAAAAATCGTTTTGGTTAAAATGAAATGTTTGAAAATCATTTTGCTTTAAATTAAAGATTCATGGTTTGATAAAATGATTTTACGAGAGAAGCCAAGTCTTGAATCAATTGTCGGATCAAGATCACAATTATAGAACGACTCGTATAACTTTGTTGCTTTACTTAATCTTGATCTTTATTCTTCTTGTGCTTGGACTTCGGCCTATGTCAATGTTCCGTTCACGTCGGGTTGTCATTTATCAAAACCTACAAATATGAACACACGTTTAGTTTAGCGACTTGAGAACGTGTTTCAATAATTTCACCCTTTTTGATAATGGCAAACCAATATCGGGATATGCATATTAATTCACAATGACGATCCAAGACAAGTATATAGATATGCAACAAGTTCCCCCTCAAGTTATGAATTCCTCCTCAATTTATGCCAATATGTATAAGTGTGCATAGCCCATATCTTCCCCCTTTTGACATTAGCAAAAAATAACTAACTCTTTATGGATTAAACAACATTGCAAGTACATGAAAATAAAAGACAGAATTTTATGCAAACTAGAAACAACAAAGAGACAAGACATTATTCATTGACTCGGGGAATAATCGATTGTACGTTTGAGATAATCGATTATTTCACGAAATGTAGTAACGGACATCCGAGACGGTAATAGAAAAATCGATTACACTGTTTTAAAAAAATCGATTATTGTCACACAGTGACTTAACACCTGAAAATAAATGTCAGCATAATCGATTAGGGATATGTGATAATCGATTTTTATATTTAACAGTTAAAATCCTGCAAAGCCAAAATTGTTAGATAATCGATTGTAGTGTTGTATAATCGATTATGTCAATTTTCCAGCATAATAAACATAATACGTAAATGGGGAATAATCGATTATTGATTTTAGAGAAATCCATTATTCTGCACCAGTGTCTGATAATTTCCCCTGTCTTTGGGGCGATACCTGCAAAAAAGAATTAGGCGCCTCCGACGCTCAAGTTAGTAATCGTTAAAACATAAAAATGCAATCCATGAATTAGATCAACGTGGAGTCAAGAATCCCGAGTTCGCTACGAATTCGGAAGAAGGACTCTTTCTTTAAAGGCTTTGTAAAGATGTCGGCCAATTGATTTTTGGTTTCAACAAATTCAATTTCGACATCGCCCTTGAGAACGTGATCTCTTATAAAGTGATGTCTAATTTCTATGTGTTTCGTTCTTGAGTGAAGAATAGGATTCTTCGTCAAGCTTATGGCGCTAGTATTGTCACATCGAAGAGGAACATGATCGATACTAAGGCCATAGTCCGAGAGTTGTTGTTTCATCCGAAGGATTTGAGCGCAACAACTCCCCGCGGCTACATATTCAGCCTCGGTTGTGGACAACGCAACACTAACTTGCTTCTTGCTAAACCAAGAAACTAAGGAGCTACCGAGCAAATGGCAAGTGCCACTAGTGCTCTTGCGGTCCAATTTGCAACCCGCAAAATCAGAATCGGAATAGCCAACAAGTTGGCATGAAGAATCTTTGGGATACCATAGTCCCACATTTATTGTTCCAACAAGATACTTCATAATCCGTTTTACTGCAGTTAAATGTGACTCCTTCGGACATGATTGATATCGAGCGCATAAACACACGCTAAACATGATGTCCGGTCTACTAGCAGTAAGATAGAGAAGAGATCCGATCATACCTCGATACTTTTTGGTGTCTGCTTCCTTACCTTTCTCATCTTTGTCAAGATGGTCGGATGTACTCATTGGGGTGGCCATTGCTTTGGCGTTGCTCATTTCAAAGCGATTTAGCAACTCCTTGCAATATTTGGATTGGCAAATGAAAGTTCCCTCTTTCATTTGTTTCACTTGTAGCCCCAAGAAGAAGTTTAGCTCACCCATCATCGACATTTCGAATTCGCTAGTCATTAACTTAGAGAATTCCTCGCATAGAAAATCATTAGTAGCACCAAAAATAATATCATCGACATAAATTTGAACTAATAAAATGTCATTGTTTTTATTTTTGATAAAAAGTGTGGTGTCAACTTTCCCCCTTTCAAACTCATTGTCTAAGAGAAATTTACTTAGACGTTCATACCAAGCTCGAGGAGCTTGTTTAAGACCATATAAAGCTTTCTTAAGCTTGAAGACATGGTCGGGAGATGTAAAATCTTCAAAGCCCGGGGGTTGTTCAACATATACTTCCTCTTGAATGAACCCATTGAGGAAGGCACTTTTGACATCCATTTGAAATAATTTGAAATTCATAGATGATGAAAAAGCAAGTAATAAACGAATGGCTTCTAGGCGTGCAACGGGTGCATAGGTTTCTTCATAATCAATGCCTTCTTCTTGATTATATCCCTTAGCAACTAGCCTAGTTTGTTTCTAGTGATTATACCATTTTCATCTAATTTATTCCGAAAACCCCATTTCGTACCAATTATGGTGTGATTATCGGGTCTTGGCACCAATTCCCAAACATCATTACGTTTGAATTGGTTAAGCTCCTCTTGCATTGCCAAGGTCCAATGCTCATCCCCAATTGCTTCAGAAATGGTTTTAGGTTCTATTTGTGAAACAAAAACCATATGTCCTACAGTATCTTTAAGAACGTTTCGTGTACTTACCCCTTTCTCGATGTTGCTAATTACCTTGTCAAGAGGATGATCTTTATACGTCCTCCAAGCCTTAGGCATCATCGATTCTTCTTCTTGTGGTGGTACTTCTTCCGAAGGTTGTTCCATGACTTCATCTTGAACTTCCTTTGGATCCTCCTTTTGTACCTCGTCTTGAAGATTGATTTTCTTTAAAGCATCTGCAAGATCAACACAAGAGTCCTTTCTCGCCAAGCGAGCATCATTTTCACAAAATACTACATGAGGAGATTCCTCAACAGTTTTGGTTTGATTATTAAACACTCTATATGCTTTGCTACGTGATGAGTAACCAAGAAAAATTCCTTCATCAGATTTCACATCAAATTTTCCCAAGTTATCTTTTCCGTTGTTGTGAATAAAACATTTACAACCGAAGACTCTAAGATGGGAAAGATTTGGTCTCCTTCCCTTATAGAGTTCATAGGGAGTTTTCATGAGTATCGGTCTAATGATAGCTCTGCTTAAAACATAGCTTGCGGTACTCACGGCATCCGCCCAAAAATATTTGGGAATATCGGCCTCTTCGAGCATGGTTCTAGCCATCTCTTCGAGACATCGATTTTTACGTTCTACCACTCCATTTTGTTGTGGTGTACATGGAGCCGAAAAGGTATGTTCAATACCGAGTTCGTCACAAAAATCCGCGAAGAGATTGTGATCGAACTCTCCCCCATGATCACTTCTTATGGAAGTGACGGTTGTGTCCTTTTCATTTTGAACACGTTTAAGAAAACTTTTAAAAGCTTGAAAGGCATTACTTTTATGAGCAAGAAATAACGTCCATGTAAATCTAGAATAGTCATCAACAATTACAAAAGCATAAAGATTTCCACCAAGACTTTTAATTCTAGAAGGTCCGAAAAGGTCCATGTGTAGAAGTTGTAAAGGTCTAGTGGTTGAAACAACATTTTTGGATTTAAAAGAAGCCTTTGTTTGTTTCCCTTTTTGACATGAATCACAAATAGAGTCTTTTTCAAATTTCATGTTTGGAAGACCAAGTACTAAATCTTGTGAAACTAGTTTGTTTAAAAGATTCATGTTTACATGAGCTACTCTACGATGCCATAACCACATGTCATCTTCTTTTCTCAAAAGACAATTCACATAACTTGATGAAGAGTTTTCTAGATCAACCATATAGATATTGTCCATTCTAAAACCACGAAGAATAATTTTAAAGTCACTACGATGGATAACTAAGCATTCTTCGGAGTCAAACAATACAAGATTTCCCTTGTCACATAATTGACTTATGCGCAAGAGATTATGTTTAAGACCTTTAACAAGCAAAATATGCTTAATGGAGGAGGATTCGTCCTTACCGACCGATCCAATGCCGATAATCTTTCCTTTGTTATTGTCTCCAAAAATGACATTTCCTCCTTCCTTGGGTTTTAGTTGAAGGAATTTTGATGCATCCCTGGTCATATGTTTGGAGCATCCACTATCAAGGTACCAAAGTACACTTGATCCCTTCAAACACACCTACAAAACAATTTAATGAGATTTTGGTACCCAAGCCATTTTGGGTCCTTGTGCGTTAGGTGCAACATATTGGTGTGATTGCCCTGCAGTGAAAAGTCTATGTCTAGTGAAGCATGCGGGAGCAATATGTCCAATTTTATTGCAATAATGACAAATGACATTCGGATTGTGCATTCTTCTAGGATGATAGTAATTTGGGGGTCTATAATTATTCACTCTATTTTTAGGAACATAGTTTTGATGTAGTTTTCGAAAATCTTGTCTAGGTGGTCTATACATGCCAACGTTTCTTCTAGTGTTCACTACATTTTGAGAAATATAGTTTTGATATGGTTTTCGAAAATCTTATCTAGGTGGTCTATACATTCCAATATTTCTCCTAGCATGTGTTCTAGAATGAGATGCAATTTTAGGATTAAAATTTCTAGGTTGAGTGATGACATTTATTTTGTTTGGCCTAAGTTGAGTCTTAGGTGGTTTAGGAATGGACTCAACTTTTTCTTTTGGCTCGTGTTTGAAGCCTATACCGTGCTTAGTGGATTTCAAATTTACAAGCACTTCATTGAGATTTTTGTGTGAAGAATTGAATTTGTGCAAAGTGTTTCTAAGACTTTCTACTTCTTCCTTTAGAGATTTGCAAGAAGTACAATCCTTATTTGAGCTTTCGGGTTTGTCGGCGCTTCTTTTGCCATAAAACTTGTTTTCCTCTTTTAATTTCTCATTTTCAAGAGTGAGTTTTTCAAAATCCTTTTCTTTTGAAGAAAATTGTTTTCTTAAATCTTTTATAGATTTAGAAGCGCTAATAAACTCTTTATACAACTCATCAAATGCATCTTGCATTTCTTCTAAAGTGAAATAGTTCTTAGAAGTACATACCTCATTTTGATTTTCTTCGTGTTCCATAAGACACAAGTTGCGGTCTCGTTTTCTTCTCCATCACTTGATTCGTCTCCGGAGTCGCCTCCCCAAAAGATGTATGCTCTTTGTTTCTTGAATGGTTTCTTCTCCTTTATGATGTTTGGACAATTTGATTTGATATGCCCGATTTCTCCGCATCCATAGCACTTCAATTGGTCGCCTTGTTGCTTACCTTTTCGTTCATACTTCTTTTGCATGAACTTGTGAAATTTCTTAATAACGAGTCCAAGCTCGACATCTTCATCACTTGACTCCTCATCGTTTTGAGGTTGAGTAGTTGATGCTTTGAGCGCAATCTTTCTTTTCCTTTGATCATCCAAAGGAGAGTTAAGAATAGTTGATTCATAAGTTTTAAGATTATCTCGTAGTCCGTCGATGGTGACGTTTGTGATGCCGATTGATTCTTGGATGGCATCGGCCTTGGAACGTCATTCCGGAGTGAGGCTTTGTAGAATTTTCCGGACAAGCTCCTTATCCGTGAATGTCTTTTTGAGAGCGTGTAGGTCATTAACGATTCTTGAAAATTGTTCGAACATGTCATCTATCTTCTCGTTTTCCTTCATGCGAAACAGTTCATATTCGTGGGTTAGGAAATCAATTTTAGCTTCCCTTACCTGGTCCGTACCTTCGTAGGTGATTTCTAATTTGTCCCACATTTGCTTGGCAGTGGTGCAACATGATACTTTTCGATAGTCATCGGGGTTCAATGCCCAATACATCATATTGATTGCCTTTGCGTTGTTCTCTATTTTTCTGATATCATCGGCGTCGTATTCGTCTTCCGTTTTTGGAACGAGTTCTTCTCCAACCTTTTTGGTAGGTTGTAGTTCTCCATTTTTGATAATTTTCCACAGTTGGAAGTTGTTTGATTATATAAGAATCCTCATTCTCTCCTTCCAGTAAGTGTAGTTGGTGCCATCGAAAAGTGGTGGCCTTGTGAAGCATTGTCCTTCACCTAGTCCTGCATAAACACTACGAGTAGAAGCCATGGAAAGTTTCTCTCAAACTGTAAAGTCTTTCAGAGAGTTAGGCTCTGATACCAAATGTTAGAATATACGCTTAACGCTAGAGGGGGGGTGAATAGCGTTATAATAAAAAACAATGTGAATTTGCGGAATTAAAAATTTCAGGAATATCGTAAGTGCAGTAATTAAAAAGATAAGGAGAGAACACACCTAATTTTATCCTGGTTCACCATAACACGTGGTTAGTCCAGTCCCCGAGAGACTCTCTCGAGTTTTACACTAACTTCGTTAAGCTTACGGGTGCTTAACAAACCGTTACACTTGCTCGTAGATATACACTCTACAAGACTTCAACCTGCTCGAGGATACCGCACCTCAAGACTTCAAACCAAGGAACTACTTTTCCTTCTTACAACAAGGGATTAGACTATCCCTTCAAGTGTGTACAAACACTTAGCACTCAAGACAAGACTCTCTTTAAAGAGTAGATATGAGTAAAAACAATACTCTCAAGAACACAACAATTTCGTCAAGAGTTTGGCTCTCAAAAACTTATGAAATGAATATAAAATGATTGCAAAGAGAGTATGCATGCTTTAGCAACAATGTAATCAGTTGTTGTGCTTAGAAGAGTGACTTTGAGTTGTATTTATAGTGCTCAAAACACCCAAGACCGATGCTTAATTGCCAATCACAAATTGCTGATTTTGTGCTAGGATAATCGATTACCTGATTCTGCATAATCGATTATCTGCCAACGTTCAAAAATCAATCCCAGATTTTAAGCAGAATAATCGATTATCCAAATCGTATAATCGATTACCTGACAACGTTCAAAAATCAATTCCCGATTTTATGCTTAACATAATCGATTGTCTGATTATGCATAATCAATTATTTTTCAGCGTTTGAAAATACTTTGGCAACGGTCTTTAATATAATCGATTACCAGAAAACCATAATCGATTATTTTGTTACTTTGTAAAATCTGATGCTCACTGTCTCAACATAATTGATTAGTCTAAGGCACATAATCGATTATTTTGTAGCTTTGAAAAATCTAGTGAACACTGCCTTAACATAATCGATTAGTGTACACTGCCTTAACATAATCGATTATCATAAGGTACATAATCGATTATCTTACAGCTTTGTAAAATCTGGTGTACACTGCTTTAACATAATCGATTATCATAATACATAACGGATTTTGTTTGTCCAGATTTGAAAGATATGTTTAAAAATCATTTTGGTTAAAGTGAAATGTTTGAAAATCATTTTGCTTTAAATTAAAGATGCATGGTTTGATAAAAATGATTTTACGAGAGAATCCAAGTCTTGAATCAATTGTCGGATCAAGATCACAATTATAGAACGACTCATGTATAACTTTGTTGCTTTACTTAATCTTGATCTTTGTTCTTCTTGTGTTTGGACTTCGGCCTATGTCAATGTTCCGTTCACGTCGGTTTGTCATTTATCAAAACCTACAAATATGAACACACGTTTAGTTTAGCGACTTGAGAACGTGTTTCAACAAAAAAAACTGGCCCAGATCACGTCGTTGTCATTGTTGATCCACTCTGATGAACATCGCCCAGCTTTGATGAAGATATTAAATGAAGCCCATTTGCCTAATAAGATTTCAGTGAACCACTTGGAAACAATTTCTAACAAGATATTTGAGGTAAATAGGATAACTTTTTCGGATGATGAGTTGCCTGTGGAAGGAACAGAGCATAATAAAGCCCTTTACTTGACAGTCAAATGTGAAGATTCAGTGGTGACCAGGGCATTGATAGATAATGGGTCTAGTGCCAATATTTTCCCGATGTCTACACTAAACAAGCTAAAGATAGATAATGACAGAATTCGCAGGAACAGTGCATGTGTTCGAGAGTTTGACGGAGGTGGAACAGACACGGTGGGGGACATTATCCTCGAGTTGACGATCGGCCCGGTTGAGTTTACTATGGAGTTCCAGGTGTTGGACACTGCGGTATCATATAATCTTTTGTTGGGACGGCCATGGATCCACGTGGCTAAAGCAGTGCCCTCCTCACTGCATCAAATGGTCAAATTTGAATGGGACAGGCAAGAGGTGGTGCTACATAGAGAAGACCCCACAAGCGCTGCATGTGATGCTATTGTGCCCGTTATAGAAACTGATGATGATAAGGGGCCATGGGTTTATCAGGTTTTTGACACGATCACAGTGAACAAGGTGCCAGAGGTTAAAAGCATTCCACTTCCTCGGGTATCAGCTGCAACCGTCATGATGGTTTCAGAAATGATGGGTAATGGGTTCGTACCAAGAAAAGGTATGGGTGCCAAGCTTCAAGGCATTGTTCAACCCGTTTCCTTGCCTAAAAATTTAGACACCTTTGGGCTGGGGTTCGAGCCAACAACAGCAGATATCAGAAGGGCTCGTAAGTTGAAAAAGAAAGCTTGAGTTCTTCGCAAACCAATTCCACGTCTGTCCAAGTCCTTCGTTTGGCCGAGGGCCAAAAGGCAGTTAGCAACACAAGCGGCAAGTTCATTGATTGGTGCAGAGGGGAATTTGGACAAAGTGTTTGAGAGGGTATTTGCAGAAGTAAACATGGTTGAGGCTGGTGAAGGTTCCAGTAATGCAGACATTCATCACATTGGCCACATGCTATGATCAATAATTAGGAAGCCACTCCCCTGCCAGTTCGGAGGGAGTCGCGGTAGTGGGACTCTGTTATTATTTTTCATTTTCACCTGGATTATTCCAAGGTTTGTAATCCTTGTGACTATGTTCCATCCATTTGGATGAGCTAAGCCATGTTATCTTTACATTCTAATGAAATGCAATTTTCTTTCCTTCTTCTTTCCAAATTTTGTATCTATTTTTCTTTTCTTTGTTGTACATTTCTTTTTATGCTGATATCAATGACATGACATGCATGAGGAGTTCTCGATCCAATTTTATAAGCCAATCTAACTCAAAAAATAATAATACAAGAAATTGAATGTGATTATGAAGAGGAATATGATGATGATGAAGCCTATGAGGAAATTAGTAAGGAATTAAAATACTTTGAGGAAAAACCCAAACCGAACTTAAATGACACAGAAGCAGTTAACCTAGGAGACCAAGATAATGTCCGTGAAACTAAAATAAGTGTTCATCTGGAGCCGCAGCTCAAGGAAGAAATAATCACAGCGCTGTTAGAATATAAAGATGTTTTTGCTTGGTTCTATGATGATATGCCTGGACTGTGTACCGATTTGGTGTCTCACAAATTGCCTACCGATCCATCGCTCCCACCTGTTATGCAGAAACTGAGAAAGTTCAAAACAAACATAAGTGTGAAGATTAAAGAAGAGATCACTAAGCAGTTTGATGCAAAGGTCATTCGGGTTACACTGTATCCCACCTGGTTAGCTAATGTTGTGTCTGTGCCAAAGAAAGATGGAAAAACTAAGATGTGTGTTGATTATCGAGATCTTAACAAGGCAGACAATTTTCCATTACCAAACATCCACATATTGATCGACAATTGTGCCAAACATGAGATTGGTTCTTTTGTGGATTGCTATGTGGGTTATCATCAGATCTTAATGGACGAGGAAGATGCAGAAAAAATGGCATTCATCACACCATGGGGAACATACTGCTATCGGGTCATGCCATTCTGTTTGAAAAATGCCGGGGAAACTTACATGAGGGCTATGACAACGATCTTCCATGATATGATACATAAAGAGATTGAGGTGTACGTAGATGATGTGATTGTGAAATCAAGGAAGCAGTCTGACCACGTCAGGGATTTGAGGAAGTTTTTTCAAAAGGCTTCGCAGGTATAATCTCAAGCTCAATCTTTCAAAGTGTGCTTTCGGGGTGCCATCTGGAAAGTTACTAGGGTTTGTCAGTCGCTAGGGTATTGAATTGGATCCATCGAACATTACGGCCATTCAGGAATTGCCGCCTCCGAGAAACAAAACTGATGTGATGAGTTTATTGGGAAGGTTGAACTACATTAGCAGGTTTATTGCTCAGCTCACTACTACTTGTGAACCCATTTTTAAACTGCTAAAGAAAGATGATGCGGTTAAATGGATGGATGAATGTCAGAAAGTTTTTGATAAGATAAAGGGATATTTGTCGAATCCACCCGTGTTGGTTCCGCCAGAACCAGGGAGGCCTTTGATTCTGTATCTGACAGTCTTGGATAATTCGTTTGGCTGCGTACTAGGGCAGCATGATGTTACGGGCAGAAAGGAGCAGTCGATCTACTATCTCAGCAAGAAGTTCACATCATACGAGGTTAAGTACACTCATCTTGAGAGGACGTGTTGTGCCCTAACTTGGGATGCACAGAAGTTAAAGCATTATTTGTCGTCCTACACCACTTACTTCATATCTCGGTTAGATCCACTGAAGTATATTTTCCAGAAGCCTATGCCCACGGGAAGGCTTGCAAAGTGGCAGATCTTGCTTACGGAATTTGATATTATCTATGTGACACGGACTGCAATGAAAGCGCAGGCTTTAGCTGATCACTTGGTTGAGAATCGAGTTGATGAAGATAATGAGCCTTTGAAAACTTACTTCCCTGATGAAGAGGTAATGCATATTGACGAGTTGGGGCAGGTAGAGAAACCAGGATGGAAAATGTTCTTTGATGGAGCGGCAAATATGAAAGGCGTGGGAATAGGAGCCGTACTTATTTCTGAAACAGGTCAGCACTATCCTGTTACGGCTCAGCTTCATTTCTATTGTACGAAAAACATGGCGGAATATGAAGCATGCATTTTGGGTTGAGATTAGCTGTGGATATGGGTTTCTGGTAAGTCTTGGTTATGGGTGACTCAGACCTACTGGTACACCAAATTCAACGAGACAAGGAAACACAGGATTTGAAATTGATACCATACCGACAGTGCCTGCATGAGCTTTGCCAACGGTTTCAGTCAATAGAGTTCAGACACATCCCAAGGTTCATAATGAGGTTGTCGATGCTTTGGCTACTTTGGCATCAATGTTACGCAATCCGGATTAGGCTTATGTAGATCCATTGCAGATTCAGGTCTATGATTAAAATGCTTATTGTAATGTGATAGAAGAGGAACTTGATGGTGAGCCGTGGTTTCATGACATCATGGAATATATAAGGATGGGAGTATACCCGGAACAGGCCACCGGTGATCAGAAAAGAACTATTTGTTGATTGCCAAGAGGGTTTTTGTAAGTGGAGGAGCATTGTACAAAAGAACACCAGATCTCGGATTGTTGAGGTACATGGATGCGAGGCAAGCCATGACTATCATGACCGAGTTACATTCTGGAGTCTGTGGACCGCACATGAGCTGATATGTTTTGGCAAAAAGATCTTGCGGGCAGGGTATTATTGGCTTACTATGGAGCGGGATTGTATCAGCTTTGTATACAAATGTCATCAGTGCCAAGTGCATGGAGATTTGATTCATTCTCCACCGTCAGAATTGCATACGATGTCAGTGCCATGGCCTTTTGTTGCTTGGGGCATGGATGTTATTCGGCCGATTGATCCAGTGGCGTCAAATGGGCATAGGTTTATTCTGGTAGCAATAGATTATTTTGCCAAGTGGGTGGAAGCGAAGACGTTCAAGTTTGTGACTAAGAAAGCCGTGGTGGATTTTGTGCATGCGAACATAATTTGTCGGTTTGGTATACCAAAGGTGATCATAACGGACAATAGGGCTAATCTCAACAGTCATTTGATGAAGGAAACATGTGATCAGTTCAAGATTACTCATCGTCATTCTACTCCGTACCGCCCTAAAGCAAACGGAGCGGTTGAAGCGGCCAACAAGAACATAAAGAAAATACTACGGGAAATGGTTGAAGGGTCTAGACAGTGGCATGAGAAGTTTCCTTTTGCGTTGTTGGGATATCACACCACCGTTCGTACTTCGGTAGGGGCGACTCCTTATTCATTGGTGTATGACACCGAGGCAGTAATACCCGTAGAAGTGGAGGTCCTGTCACTTCAAATAATTGCAGAGGCTAAAATCGATGATGATGAACGCATAAAGACCCGTTTGGAACAATTGAGCTTGATTGATGAGAAAATATTGGCATCAGTGTGCCATGGTCAACTGTACCAACGAAGAATGGCAAGAGCATATAACAAGAAAGTGCACCCGAGGAAATTTGAAGTCGGGCAGTTAGTACTAAGGCGGATTTTGCCCTATTGGGCTGAAGCAAAAGGAAAATTCACCCCGAACTGGCAGGGGCCATTTGTAGTAACCAGAGTTTTATCTAATGATTTATTGTATTTGATAGACGTAGAAGGAAAATGTGTAGAAATGTCCATCAATGCCGATGCGGTCAAGAGATATTATGTATGATTGTTTTATTTTGAATGTAATCGTTTGTATTTGGCATATATTAAAGATTGAAATGACGAAGGAATTTTGTTCGACTATCCAAACACTTCATCTCTTGACATCCCCTTTGAGCCTTATTTTTTGTTCATACCCATCTTTCAGAATCAGCGGCACAATCAAGGAACGCAGGTACCAAACATAAGGATAAATGAAACGAAAAAAAGGAAAAGGAAAAGCAAAGAAAAGAAGGAACAAAAGAAGAAAAGAAAAAAAAGAGAGAAGAAAAGAAAGAAAAAAAAGAGAAAAGAAAGAAAATGAAAAGAAAAGAAAATAGAAGAAAAAGAAAAGAAAGAATCATAACAAAGGTAATTACGATAAAATGAACTATGTTTGACTTGATCCTAAAAGGGTACGTAGGCAGCCTTACTCCAAGGTTTAGTCAAGCCAAAATAGAAATTCGAAAGTCACCAAGCAAGAAACTGCAGCAGAAGTTGTGATGGTTTTGAGAAATTGAATACCGGAAGTTGTAATTTCAACTCATTTTTGAATTTTTTTTAGCGTTTTATACCTTCTTTCCAACCCGTCCAAAGGCCTGCATTACGATCTAAAGAACGAACTTCTGATCAATTTTTAATAAATGACGAGTCAAGTAGTTATCGGTAATTTGTGACAGTGGCAACACTCTGGTTCAAGCAGGAAAAAGTTAAAAATAAGAGAGTCTTATTGGTGAAAACCCTCACGGGCACCGTAAGGCGATGAGAGCTGAGACAAAACAAAATCAGAGAGAGTCTTAGTGGTGAAAACCATCAGGTCACCTTAAGGCAAAAGTGAGATGAGAAATGGCAAGCTGGGAAAAGTCTGCCGGTTAAAATTGTTTGGCGGCATCGCAGGATTAAATAAGTTTAAGGTCTGGGTGAAGTAATCAAGTGATGGAAGTTCTGTGCAATGAAGTTTTGCAGCTGGAAGCTGGTTAGTTGGATCGGTTGGGCCGGTTAGTCCGAAGTGCATGTCATGATCATTGGTGCCAGTTGTTCCAGTCAGATAAGGTTCTTTTCTTTCTCTTTTGTTTTTTTCTTTTTCTTAAAACAGTCATCCGATTTTGGATTCTTGTTATCCTTAACTCATAAAATCATTGCATTTCATTCTTTTTTGGGGGTTTGTTTGTGTAAAATGTCAATTTTGTTCAATGCAAAGGGGAAACGATCTCAAAGCCCACTACCAGCTTCCGGAAATGGTAAAGCATAACATGGTCAGAGCATGTCAACAACAATGTGATGTAGAATGGAATAGGGAAAGATGCAGGAAGTTCCATCGCAGAATATTTGGGAAATGTTGTGGGAAATGTGAAGGTTCAGGCAAAAGGGCCGGAAAGGTGAAACAACTGTGTGGGTACAGAACGTTCGGGTTGTCACAAGTTAGAGGTTGAAAGTTAGGCAGAAGGTCAAGCGTTTCAGTGTCAGTTCGAGGAATCCGCTCAAAGAAAAGCAATGCAGTGGAAGGATTTTCAGCAAGAATTCTGTCAACTAATCACCATTTTAAACTAACAAAATTTTCTTTGATTAAAACAGGGGCAGAAAAGTTGTTTGTTCGGGAAGAATTCTCCATAAAGGAAAAACAAGGAGAATCAGAGCCCGCCTGGATAACGGAGGAATACATTTTCAAGTATTGAAATCATGAGCCTGCCTGAAAAACAGAGGTATTACAATTCGAGTTTTAGTGTTCAATTATTATTAAATGCCTAGTAATATGTACCTTTCCAAATTGGGGCAGAAAGTTTTCTTTGTTTTGTCTATTTTATGAGGTTAGGAGCCTCGCCTGGTGAATAAGAAAGTTCAGTTCAAATTCAGATGTCAGAAGCCCACCCGCATAACAAGGGAATATATTCAGGTTCAAATTCAGAGGCCAGGAGCCCACCCACATAACAAGGGAATATATTCAAGTTCAAATTCAAAATTCGGGAACCCACCCGGGCAACAAGGGAATTTTCAAGTTCAAATTCAGAAGTCCGGAGCCCACTCAGATAATAAGGGGATACATTCAAGTCCAAATTCAGAGGTCGGGAGCCCACCCGCAAAACAAGGGAATACATCCAAGTCCAAGTTCAGAGGTTGGGAGCCAACCTGCATAACAAGGGAATATATTCAAGTTCAAATTCAGAAGTCAGGAGCCCACCTGGACAACAAGGTAATACATTCAAGTTCAAATTCAGAAGTCGGGAGCCCACCCAGATAACAAGGGGATACATTCAAGTCCAAATTCAGAGGTCAGGAGCCCACCCGCGTAACAAGGGAATACATTCAAGTCCAAATTCAGATGTCAGGAGCCCACCTGCATATCAATGGAATATATTCAAGTCCAAATTCAGAGGTCAGGAGCCCACCCGCATAACAAAGGAATACATTCAAGTTCAAATTCAGAGGTTGGGATCCCACCCCGACAACAAGGGAATATATTCAAGTTTGAAGTCAGGAGCCTGCCTGGAGAACAGAGGTATTACAATTCAAGTTTTGGTTTTCGAATTCGTATTAGTATCCAGAGCCCAGTTTTCCAAACTGGGGCAGAAAGTTTTCTTTGTTTTGTTTATTTTTGTGAAGTCAGGAGCCTGCCTGGATAACAGAAGAATACTATTCAGTCTTTAAGTTTGAAGTTTTGAAGCATCTCAGTCTTTAAATTTTCTAGTTTTGAGGTCAGGAGCCCGCCTGGATAGCAGAGGAACGCATTTCAATCTTTAAATTTTACAGTTACATTTCAGTCTTATCACAATTCAAGCTTTCAATTTTTGATAATATATGGTAACAAGCACCCTGTTTTCCGAACAGTGACAGAAAGTTTTCTTTGTTTTGTCTATTTTTCTAAATTAGAAGCCCGCCTGGATAATAGAGGAATGCATTTCCAGTCAGTAGTCAGGAGCTCGTCTGGAGAACAGAGGCTTACAGGTTAAATTTCAGCAATCAGGAGTCCGCTTGGAGAACGGATACACTCAATTTCAAAATTTGAAATCAGGAGTCCGCTTGGAGAACGGAGACACTCAATTTCAAAATTTGAAGTCAGGAGCCCGCCTAGAGAACAGAGACTTACAGTATACGTTTCAGCAGCCCGCCCGAAGAACAGAGGTGATATAATTCAAATTTCAGTATTCAGTAATTTTTTTGTCTAATTTGAATTCAGGAGTTCGCCTGGAGAACAGAGACTTACTTTTCAAGTTTGAAGTCAGGAGTCCGCCTAGAGAACAGAGGCACGCGTTTCGAATTTCAGTAGTCAGGAGTCCACCTGGAGAACAGAGACATACAACTCAAGTTTCAGCAGTCAGGAGCCCGCCTAAAGAATAGAGGTGTTACAATTCAAATTTTAGTTTTCAATAATTTCTTTGTCTAATTTGAAGTCAGGAGTCCGCCTGAAGAACAGAGAAGAATACTTTCAAGCTCAAGTTCAGCATTCAGGACCCCGCCTGGATAACACAGGAATACATTCAATTTCAAGTTTAGTAGTCAGGAGCCCGCTGAATAATAGAGGAGCGCATATTGTTCAAGTGCAGCAATTCGGAGAGAAGGAACAATATCTCAGTTCGTGATTTGAAGTAACAACAACGAGTCTCACCAAGGGAACGCAAGACCACAAAGAAGTACAAGAGCAAGTTTGAAGATTTTTTATAGGACTTTTGTAATTCATAGTTTATAGTTTAGTCTAGCTTCTTTTATTTTGACATGGTGTAAAAAGAAAGGTAAGCGAGCAGTCGCAACAGCAGCAATTGCAATGAAATCACAGCTCCTGGTAGTCCCAGCTACCAGACACTCCCGAACTACACTGACCTGATTCCTGTTTAGCCCAGGATATGTAGGCAACCTCTAAAGCAGGGTGCGGTCAAACTTTTCAAAAAATGCTTCACACGGAATTTTCAATCAGGAAAAAATCCCTCATATTGCTCATTTTATCTTTGCCCGAAAACTCTTCGTGTCTCCGAGAAAAGAGGGCCAGCTGTGAGCACGTGATTTTTTCCCTATATATGAATAATTCCAAAACATTCAAACAAAAATGACTTTTCCTTATTTTTACAAGTTTTGCGAATTTTTGTATTATTTTCTGTTATTTCTTTGCATTTTATTTGTGCGTGTTAATTCATATGAAAATAAAAAAAAATATGCATTTGCATTAGGATTTAATTTCATATATTAATTAAGGGGCAAATTGTCTTAGAACAATGCATAAAAAGCACAAAAATAGTTCATTTTGTATTTTAATTGTTTTAATTGTCGCAAAATAGTTTTGAAGTAATTTTAGTTTAGTTTAATTTCAATTTTTATTTTTGCAACCGTTATAAATCAACAAAATTTTAAAAAAAAATTACAAAAGAGAAAAAGGGAATAAAAAGAGAATTATTTAAAGGAATTTTAAAAAAAGCAATAATAAAGAAGAAAAATAGAGGGAATTAACAAGGGGGGCTACCGATTTGGGCTTTATATAACTCAACCCAAGGGAATTATTTCCTTTCCATGCAATGACCCAGTCCGAATTTCCCGGTCCAGTTCGTATAATGCTACACAACGTCGTTTTGGGATCTCCTAATCTGGACCGTTGAAATACACAAATCCAACGGCCTCAATCACCTCCCCATTTAACATTTAATATTCTGAACCTTAGTCAAACATTAGAGACATAACTCCCTACTTCCTCGTACTAACTCGTCTATGCTATGCCAGTGTAACACCGTCGTCCGCCGCCTGCCAAAAATCGCCTCCGCCGGCGACGATGTCCCAAATTACCTCAAAATTACACCACATACCCTCCTTCTCCTCTTCTTTCCAACCCTCAAACCCCTTTGCTCCAAATCTTGGTTGGTTGTCTTGAATTTCATATCTAAGATACGGCCAAAACATAAACTAACCCTAATCAGCCCAAATTCACACCACACCTTCCCTGGACTTCCCTCTCATCATTTTCTGTCAAATACCACCGGAGCTGGGCGAGTTTTGAATCCGAGAATCTAGCCGGTTTGTGTTGTTTGAAGGTTTTCAAAGATGAGTGACTCCGGGCTAATATCATAGGTCTATTGCTTATGAAATAGACTTGTAATATTAACTCGAAGTTATTTTCAGAGTTTTGATTTGAAGACTTAATTCAGTAAGATTTTCTCCTTCCTTTCTTTAGCTTTTAGTTTAGTTCGTCTATTTGTTTGGTTATGATTGCCGATTTAGTTTACTTCTGTGAGTGATATGATTGTCTAGCATAATTCTTGTTCTGATTAGTTTTCATTGTTGCTCCGTTATTCAAACTATGGGTTAATTAGTGATTTTGTTCGTTAAGCATTCAATAGCTAATTGGTCCTTAGCATAATTAGGTTCCTCTCTACCCTGTTCATATGGGTTTGGACTAGGAATTTGATGGGGAATGATTTTGGGTATCAATTGATTAATTGATTGTTCAATCTTAGTGTTAATGAAGAAGTTGTTTGGGTATAGCTGATAGTTCACTCTCTAGTTAACTATAGTTAATTATTAACAAGGATAAAAGGGAATGTGGTTGGGTAGTAATTCCAGGGTAAAAACAAGGGTAGTTTGGGGATAGTAAAGGGTAGTTTTTTGAATAATAGTAATTCTAAAACAAGGGAAATGTAGTATAGGAATTTCCTTAATAAAAGAGCATCGTAGAGGCTTCTAGAATAGGACTTTAGTGTATATTTCAATAAACTTAGGGCAGTAACTTGAGTAGCAAGTTAGAAAATAAGGGGTTAAATTTTATAATAAGCAGGGTCTGTTAGGGCAAACTAAAAATCTGACGGTTTCCCTCATTTTGCCTAAAAGGGAGTGAATAGTGCATTAACAAGGGTCTGCTTCCTCCAGCCTCAAAAAATTCCCAAAAAAAAAGTGTTCAAAAAGTTTCAATCTGAAACTTGAATTTCAAATTGAGAAATCTTCAAAAACCAAAAAACAAATAACAAAAACTTTCAAAAAAAACCAAAAATACTGTTTCATAAAAGTTTTTTTTCAGATTAGTGCAATTTGAAATTCTGTTTTATAAGATAAAAGCACACATGAAGATCTCTAGTTTTGGTTGCTAAAATTCTGAAAACCTAGGGTTCATTTCGAGTTTAAAAGGTTGAGTTACATCTCTGGTTCAAGGATTGGTTGCTGAAGGTGCTTTTCTCAGAATTCCTGGTCCAGTTTCAAGTCTATTTGGGATTAGTCAAATCTATTGTGTGTGTTGGTTGTCTTACTAAAACGTTGCAAATCGTTTCCTGGGTTTTGACACAGTTTGCTGGAGTTTTCCCTCTAAATCGTTGCTGCTTCCATTACTTTGGCTCATTGGCCTAGCCATTTGGGCCCAGTTTAAATGTTCCTTCAATTGATTTAATTGGTATTGGGAATTTGGGTATTGAGTTAGGTAGCGGGTTTTAAACTAAAAGGTTTGTCCTTTTGTTTGGACCCGGGCTTGAACATAAGGTCCGGATTTTGAATATAATTAATTAGGATCTTTCTTTCGTTATTAGAGACAAAAATCAAAAATAGAAAATATAGTTATCTTTAGGTTTATCCTTTTAAAATAAAATGAGACGAGTCTCGCCCAACAAAAATACAAAATTGTGGGACCCTCAATAAAGGTCTAAAAATATTTTAGAAATCGGGAGGGGCCGTCTAGCGCATTTCACGGCTCTCCCAAAAGATTATAACGCGTTAGACTCTATTAGGCACGACTTTAATAAACTACATTCCTAAATACGGGTGGGCATTTTATACGGTCCAAATCCAAATCCTAAATAGTTGAATAGAGTGTGACTAGGATTGCGGGTTCATTTGATGCGGTGCAATCCGAAACACACTTTAGACGACGTTCACTTTCTTAAATAAATATTATATTAAATAAAAGTGATTAAGCATAAAATTAGCACATAGGCTCTACATGTAATAAAATCAGATAAAAGCTAAATGCAACAGTTGAGCTACCGTGCTAGAACCACGGAACCCGGGAATGCCTAACACCTTCTCCCGGGTTAACAGAATTCCTTATCCGGATTTTATGTTCGCGGACTGTGAATAGAGTCATCTTATTCCTCGGTTCGGGATCCAATCGGTGACTTGGGACACCATTAATCTCCCAAGTGGCGACTCTGAATAAATAATAATAAAATCCCGTTCCGATTGTCCATTAAGTGGAAAAACTCCTTTATGCCCCTTTGCGGGGATGTATAGCTGAACAAGAAGGTGTGACACTTGTATCATCCAGGGAAGGCCAAATGTGGTGGTTGATGCCTTGAGTAGGAAATCAGCCAGTACGGGTATCCTTGCTTATATTTCGGTCGGTGAGAGACTGCTTGCTTTGGATATTCAGGCTTTGGCCAATCGGTTTGTGAGGTAGGATATTTCTAGGCCTAGTCGAGTAGTAGCCTGCATGGCTGCTCATTGTTTATTATTGGAGCGTATCCGTGATCAACAGTTTGATGATCCCCATTTGTGTGTCCTTAGAGATACGGTGCAGCGTGGAGGTACCAAGCATGTTACCATAGGCGATGATGGAGTTTTGAGATTGCAGGGTCGAGTATGTATACTTAATGTGGATGGGCTTTGGGAGTTGGTTTTAGAGGAGGCCCATAGCTCCCGGTACTTTATTCATCCGGGCGCCGCGAAGATGCATATATATTTGCGGCAGTATTATTGGTGGCGTAGAATGAAGAAGGATGTCGTTGCATATGTGGCTCAGTGTTTGAATTATTAGCAGGTTAAGTATGAGCATCAGAGGCCTCGTGGTTTATTTCAGAGGATTGAGCTTTCCGAGTGGAAATGGGAGCGGATCACTATAGATTTTGTTATTGGACTCCCACAGACTCGAAGGAAGTTCAACCCAGTATGGGTCATTTGTCATAGCTGACCAAGTCAGCGCATTTCATTCCTATGGTAGTCTCCTATTCATTCAGGCGGTTAGCTGATATCCATATCCAGGAGATTGTTCGTCTTCATGGTGTGCCTGTCTCTATTATTTCGCACTGAGATATGCAGCTTACCTCGCGTTTCTGGAGCGTAGGTCAGTGAGAGTTGGGCACTCAGATTGAGTTGAGTATAGCATTCCATCCTCAAACGGACTGCCAGTCTGAGCGGACTATTCAGATTTTGGAGGATATGCTCCGAGCTTGTGTCATTGACTTTGGTGGTTCATGGGATCGGTTCTTGCCATTAGCAAAGTTTGCCTTCAACAACAACTACTAGTCGAGTATCCAGATGGCTCCTTATGAGGCTTTATATGGTAGGCGGTGTTAATTTTCGGTTGGATGGTTTGAGCCGGGAAAGGCTCGATTGTTGGGTACGGATCTGCTTCAGGAGGCCTTGGACAAGGTCAGGATCATTCAAGATAGGCTTCGTACAGCTCAGTCCAGGAAAAACGTTATGTAGACCGCAAGGTTCGAGATGTGGCTTTTATGGTTCATGAGTGGGTGTTGCTCCGAGTGTCGCCTATGAAGGGCGTGATGAGATTTGGGAAGAAGGGCAAGCTTAGCCCTAGGTTTATTGGTCCATTTGAGACTCCTCATCGAGTGGGAGAGGTAGCTTATTGACTTGCATTGCCACCGAGCTTAGCAGCCGTGCATCCAGTGTTTCATGTGTCCATGCTTCGGAAGTATCATGTCGATCCATCCCACGTGTTAGATTTCAGCACTGTCCAGTTGGACAAGGACTTGTCTTATGAGGAGGAGCCGGTAGCCATTCTAGAGCAGCAGTTCGTCAGTTGAGATCCAAGAGTTTTCCTTCTATTCGAGTTCAGTGTAGAGGTCAGCCTCCTAAGGCATCGACTTGGGAGTTCGAGTCCGATATGCAGAGCCCTTATCCTCAACCTTTTTCAGACTCAATTACTTCCTTCTTCTGTCACGGCCCGGATTTCCCACCATCGGGAGTCGTGATGGCGCCTACTGTCAGAGCTAGGCAAGCCAACTTAAACATACCTTTTCAACTAATTTTGAACAACTAATAATAATAGAAACATTAATTTCAAGCAGAAGTCTTAATTTAATATTAAATGAAAGAAAAATGCAGAAACATTAACATCATCCTCTACCCAAGATTTAGTGTCGCAGTACTCACGGACTACTATAAAATACTACAAACAAGAATTTGAAAGATAATACATAAGGAGTCTGTTTCGATACAATGAAAACAAACAGAAATGAAATAGAAGAGACTCAGGGCCCGCGAACGCCAGCAAACTACCTAGGAGTCTCTGGACAAAAGGCGCGCTCCCAAGCTATTGTTGCGGTCAGTAAGCTGTCCCCTGACCTGCGCACAAAAGGGCACAGAAGTGTAGCATCAGCACAACCGACCCCATGTGCTGGTAAGTGCCTGGCCTAACCCCGGCGAAGTAGTGACGAGGCTAGATAGAACCTAATATAATTAACCTGTGCAAATATGATATACAAGTACGGGAAAGAAACCATAACAAAATAATACAAGTCAAGATGGAAGGGACATACCATCGGGAAGTACTAGATCAAAATGGAACATCAGAAACAACAGCAGATCTATTTCGGGTTTTGTGATACACATATCTATAGTGGAAGACACGTACAACCCCATAATGTATAGTCTAAGTGGTCGATGCGCCACATGATCCCGTAATATAATATATAGGTGGACGGCATGCCACACGATCGCGTAATGTAATATATAAGTGGACGGCACGCTACACGATCCCGTAATGTAATAAATAGGTGGACGGCGCACCACACGATCCCGAATTCTCCGTGCACAATGTCACCGGCATCTCAGGCCAATAATAATAAGTGGACGGCGTACCATACGATCCCGTAATGTAATATATAAGTGGACGGGGCGCCACACGAACCCGTATTATAATTGATTATCTCGAATAATCTTCTCAAGGGAGGTCCCATTAGGGAAGAACAACAATATAACAATTAGACACGGCAAGGGTACGGCTAACAGCCCAAAATATCCCGGCAAGGTAGAATTTAACAGTAAAAGCCTACTCGTCCCGGCAAGGGAACCATTTCTTCAGAAACTCGTTAATTCATTTCGTTCTTAACCAACACTTTACATGGAACTATCAACTTAACAAGACAACTATATCATATCTTCCGACTCAAAGGCATTTACGACTCATGGTTATGCTAGACACCGGTGTATAGATACTCGTCACCATGCCAATACACCGTACTCGATCATTTAGCAAATAGTAATCAAACATTCTAATCCTATTCCATCAAGCCAAAGTTAGATCAAGCACTTACCTCGAAAGCTCCAAACTCAACTCACATGTATATGATATTTTTACCCCTCGAATTCGCCACAAAACCGGTCGAATCTAATCACAATTTACTCAAATGTATCAACAAATGCTAGTTAAAACAATTTGAAGGCATAAGAATGAATTTTCCAAAGTTTTACCCTACAATTCCCGAAATACCCCTGGGCCCGCGTGGTTAAAACCCGAGGTTCGAACCAAAAATGGGTTACCCATTCCCCGATGAATTCGTATATGCAACTTGTTCTGAAATCGGACCCCAAATTGAGGTCCAAATCCCCAATTTTAAGAAAACCTAGGTTCTACCCCAAATCCCCATTTTTACCCATTGAAAGCTTTGATTTTATGATGAAATCATGATAAAAGATGTTAAAGATTGAAGAAATTGAGTAAAAGTTGACTTACATAATGATTTGGGAAAGAAAGAGTTGAGAGAAAATCGCCAATAGAAGTTTGGGTTTTGAAAATGAGAAGAAAGAGGTTTAAAATCGTCTAAGTATAGAATGCATAGGTGCAGATCTCGTGTTTGCGAGACTTGGTTCGGAAATGCGAACTATGCAGAAGAAAGGCGGAATCTCGCATTTGCGAGGAAATATTCGCAATTGCGAACAATGCAGGATCTGGGTGGACTTCGCATTTGCGATGGGGAGTCCTCAATTGCGAACTCTGTGGTCTATGTCGCGGTTTACTTTTCCAAAACACGTCAAACGACATCCGTTTACAACCATACTTTACAGATAGCGCTTAACACTCATTTAAAACTTGTACTGGGCATCGGAACCAAAATACAAGCCCGATACCATCACTTTCTAACTCATTTTCATTTCAATTTCTCATAAATTACAGATAAACAATTTCTTTCCAAAATTCCATTCTCGGGCCTGGGGCCTCGAAATTTTGATTCTGGGAATACGCCCAGGTCCCGTATTTTTCTACGGACCCTCCGAGACCGTCACATCACGGGTACGGATTTGGGTACGGGCCCGTTTACCTAAAATGTTAACCAAAGTCAACCATATCAATATTATTATCAAAATTCATAGTTTTTAACAAAAAATTCATATATTTCCACATAAAAAATTTTCGGCTTTGCACCCAGACTGTGCACACATATTGAGGCAACCAAATAAGAGGTTTTCAAGTCCCTGGAAGCACAAAGAAAGGGAGAATTACGGTGATGACCCTTTGGATCATCACATCCTCCACCTCTAAAACAACCATTCATCCTCGAACAGACAAAAGAAAGAAGTACCAGAGTCGGGGAATAGATGGGGATAACGGCTCCGCATATCAGACTCGAACTCCCAAGTCAATGCCTCAGGAGGCTGACCTCTCCACCGAACATGCACTGAAGGAAAAACTCCTTGACCTCGACAATCGAACCTGCCGATCTAAAATAGCCACCGGCTCCTCCTCATATGTAGATCCTTTTCCAATTATACAGTACTGAAATCTACATATGGGCGGAATCACCATGATGCCTCCGAAGCATGGATACGTGAAAAATCAGATGCACGGCTGACAAGCTAGGCGGCAAGGCAAGTCGATAAGCCACCTTCCCTACGCGATCAAGAATCTCAAATTGGCCAATAAACCTAAGGCTAAGATTTCCCTTCTTACCGAATCGCATCACGCCCTTCATAGCGATACACGGAGCAATACTCTCTCACCAGCCATGAAAGCAACATCCTTGACCTTATGATCTGCATAACTCTTCTGCCTAGACTGAGCTGACCGAAGTCTGTCCTGGATAATCCTGACCTTATCCAAGGCCTCCTGTATTAGAGTTGCACCCACTAGCCGAGCCTCTCCCGGCTCAAACCATCAGACTGGAGAACGACACTGCCTACCCTACAATGCCTCATACGGAGCCATCTGAATGCTGGACTGGTAGCTATTGTTGTAGGCAAACTCTGCTAAAGGCAAGAACTGGTCCCACGAGCCTCCAAAATCAATAACGCAGGCTCGGAGCATATTCTCCAAAATCTGAATAGTCCTCTCGGACTGACCGTCCATCTGGGGGTGAAATGTTGTACTCAATTGAACCTGGGTGCCATACTCATGCTGTACCGCTCTCCATAAATGCGAGGTAAACTAAGGACCTCGACCCGAAATAATGGATATGGGCACCCCATGAAGGCAAATGATCTCTCTTATTTAAATCTCAGCATATCTCTCGGATGAATAGGTAGTGGCAATTGGAATAAAATGCACTAACTTGGTCAGCCTATCACAATAACCCATATAGCATCAAACTTCTTCCAAATCATCGGAAGGCCGGTAATAAAATCCATGGTGATTCTTTCCCGCTTCCACTAGGGAAGCTCAATCCTCTGAAAAGACCCAATGGGCCTCTGATGTTCGTACTTAACCTGCTATCAATTCAGACAATGAGCCACATATGCAACAATGTCTTTCTTCATTCTGCGCCACCAGTAATGGTGTCTCAAATCCTGATACATCTTGACGGTGCCCGGGTGAATAGAATACCGAAAACTGTGGGCCTCCGCTAAGATCGACTCCCGAATACCATCAACATTGGGCACACAAACTCGCCGCCCAAAATCTCAATACACCATCATCTCCTAAAGTCATTTCCCTGGCACATTCCCGTTGCACCGTGCCTCTCATGACACACAAATGGGGATCGTCAAACTGCCGCTCCCGGATATGCTCCATCAATGACGAACGAGCAACTGTGCAAGCTAAAATCCTACTGGGCTCAGAAATATCCAACCTCACAAATCTATTGGCCAAGGCCTGAACATCCAAGGTGAGCGGTCTCTGGCTGACCGGAATATAGGCAAGACTACCCATGCTGGCGGACTTCTTACTCAATGCATCGGCCACCATATTGGCCTTACCCGGGTGGTATAAGATAGAAACATCATAGTCTTTCAACAACTCCAACCACCTCCGCTTTCTCAAATTCAAATCTTTCTATTTGAACAAGTACTGAAGGCTCTTGTGATCCGTTTACACCTCACACATCACACCATGCAATTAATGCCTCCAGATCTTCAAGGCATGAACAATGACTTCCAACTCTAGGTCATGAAGTGGATAGTTTTTCTCGTGGATATTCAATTGCCTCGAAGAATATGCTATGACCCTGCCATTCTGCATAAACACTACGCCAAGCCCCAATTCGAGAAGCATCATAACAAACAGTATAAGGTCCTATCCCGTGGGAAAAACCAATACCGGTGCGGAAAACTATCTTAAGGACATCGAATGCCTTAATCCTCAACTGATGGTAACCAGATTCAAATTCTATCCTTGAAAAACACCTAGGTGCTCTGAAGTTGATCGAACCATATCCTCATTGAACCGTCCTTCTTCTTCGCAATAACATTGGTGCACCCTAAGGCGAAACTCTGGGCCTAATGAAACCCTTATCAAGCAAATCCTGAAGCTATTCCTTTAACTATCTCAACTCTAGCGGGGCCATGTGATACGATGAAATGGAAATAGACTGAGTGCCCAGCACCATATCAATACAAAAAAAATCGATATCCCTATCAGGCGGCATGCCCAGCAGGTCTGAAGGGAAATATCGGGGAAGCTCCCGAATGATAGGAACATAACTAACGAAAGGAACCTCTGCGCTGGAGTCGTGATCATACGCAAATTGAGCTAAACACCCCTTCTTGACCATGCATCAAGCCTTCTCAAATGATATCACGTTGCGGGTCGAACGATCTAAAATCCCTTTTCATTCTAAATGGGGCAAATCAAGTAAAGCCAAGGTCACGGTTTTGGTTGGACAATCCAAAATAGCATAGCACGGGGACAACTAATCCATCCCCAATATAATGTCAAAGTCCACCATATCTAAGAGAAATAAGTTGACACGGGTCTCAAGACCCTCAAATACTACCACTGATGAACAATGCACTCGATCGACCATACAGAATTACCCACCGAAATAGACACATATACAGTAATATCCAACGCCTCACTAGGCATAACCAAATAGGGTGAAAAATAGGATGACGCATATGAACACGTAAATCCATGGTCAAATAGCACTGAAGCATCTCTAATACAAATCAGAATGGTACCTGTGATCACAGCATTTGATGACTCGGCCTCCGGCATGGCCGGCAAAGCTTAACAATAGAGCTGACCCCCTCCTCCCTGAACTATGTCTCTAGGACGATCTGCTGCGGGCTGACCCCTGCCTATGGCGGTCTGAGCTCCACCTCTATGCTCCCTACCTCCAGCTCTATGACCTCTACCCCCACCTCTAACTGGCTGGGCGGCCTGTGGATCACCTGCTGCCTGAATCATGGGACGAGGACCCTTCTGCAATGAACTGCTGGAAGCTCGATGGCAATACTTGGCAATGTGCCTCAGGTCGCCGCAAGTGAAGCAAGCCCTCGGCTGCTGAGAATATTGAAGCGTCTGTGCACTGATAGGCGCCGATGGTGAACTGAAAAGCTGTTGGGCGGAATATTGCGACTGAAAACTGCGACCGCCTGGAGTACCATGAGAAGCCTGGAGGGCTGACTGGAAGGGCCTCGTGGGATGGCCTCTGTCATGTGAATCCCTACCTCCAGATGAAGTACCACTGAATCTACCACAATGTCAAGGCCTCTTATCAGACCCCTGACCACCTCCTTGAGAAAGCGCCATCTCTATCCGGTGGGCACCATCCACCGCCTCCTGAAATGTAATCTCACTCCCGGGGCTCATGGCTATCTAGACATGGATCGATTGAACCAACCCATCCACAAACGTTTGAATTCCGATTCCGAGGTCGTTTACTCAAAAATCCCATCTTAGTTAATTCATTCAACTTAAAGCTTTCGAAATGAGACTTCTCTTTCCAAATCAACTCTGAATTCCCTGGAATTCAATTCCAACCATGCGTACAAGTAATAATGCCTGAAGTGAAGCTGCTCATGGCCTCAAACTGCTGAACTACGCGATGGAGCTCAAAACAACAGATCGGGCCGTTACATTCTCTCCCACTTAAACATACGTTCGTCCTCGAAGGTGGAAGAACTGCACTGGAGTTGTCCGACATCACTGATTAACACCTCGAGCACCTACCCGTGCCAGTACAACTCAGATGGGAATTTTAGCTTGATCAATCTGAATATATCCTTTTTCACGTAAGCAAATAAGCCTTAGAGCCCAATTCTAACATCCAGAATTCTTCGACAGGCCTGTTGTAACGACCCGACTTGTCGTTTCAAAAATTTATGCCTCGTTCAATGACTTAAGATCTAGAGCAGCTTCTTAATATATATTATGACTTACATGCGCAGTCCATTAATTTTTTGGAAGGATTTTATCTAAAAAATTGATTAAAATGTGAAATAGAGCTTTGAAACTCAACTGAGTTGACTTCGGTCAATATTCTGAGCAAACAGACTTGGATCGGTATTGTGATTGTTATGGCAGGTACGTATCATGATTTGGACTTGGACATATGCCCAAAATTGAATTCGGGGGTCCCTAGCTCAAATTATCGCCATTTAACGGAATATAAAAATCTAAGGCTAAATATTTTTAAAGTTTGACCAGGGATTTGACTTTTGAGTGAAGGGCCCCGTAATGGAATATTGATGATTCTAATAGCTTGGTATGCTGATTTCGGACGTAAGCGCATGTTCGAATTTGGATTTGGAAGTCCGTAGGACAATACGACGCATTTTGGTGAAAGTTGAAAAATAGAAGATTTTTGGAAAGTTTGACCGATAGTTGACTTTTTGATATTGGGGGCGAAATCCGATTCTAAAAATTGAAACAGCTCCATTATGTCATTTATGACTTGTATGCAAAATTTGAAATCATTCTGGATTGATTTGATACGTATCAGCGCAAAATATAGAAGTTGGAAGATTTGAAAACTCATAATTCGATTTGAGGTGTGATTCGTAATTTCGGCGTTGTTTGACGTGATTTAAAGCCTCGACTAAGTTCGTATTATATTTTGGGACATGTTTGCATATTTGGTTAAAGTCCCGAGAGCCTCGGGTGAATTTTGGAAGGTTAACGGATCAACTTTAACTTGAAAATAACTGCTGGAAATATCAGCACTGCTGGTGCATCGCTTCTGCGATGTTTTCTATGCAGCAGCGACCTCGCAGAAGCGAGGATTTCGTCGCACAATCAACCTGGGAAGAACTGGAGAAAGGTCGCAATACGGACAGCCTTCCGCACCTACGCAATCACAGGTGCAATATTTTAAAATGCAGCAGCGATGTTGGCAACGCAGAAGCAAAGCTGGCAGCTTGCTGGCTTATTCACAAAAGCGAAAATTCTTTCGCACTTGCGACACCGCAGGTGCGTGAACAGTGATGCAGAAGTGAAGGTAGTGCAGAAGAATGAGCAGTGTTCACAGAAACTAGCTCGCTGGCGCGATAAATCTGCCGCAGGTGCAAAACAGGGCAGCAACATAAGGACCAAAAAACCAGTTATTTAGCCATTTTCGATTGGGACTTCGGAAGCTTATATCTCGCAATCTATAAAGAATTGGGAGATGACCCAAAAACAAAAGTTGTAGCCCTTTGTATCTTATTTTTAGAAATGTAAGCCGTTTGTAATTTGGAGTTGTCTACAAAAATGTATGGTTAATAAACTACAAGCTATCTGGAATGAATTTTGAAATCTCCAGAAATTTTTGATTCACGGGGCTAAATTTGGGAGCTTATATCTCGCCATCTATAAGGAATTGGGTGATGCGTAACACATGAAAGTTGTAGCCCTTGGTGTCTAGTTTCGAAAACGTTAAACCGTTTATTATTTGATTGATATACCAAAGGCTGTTAATGCTGTTCCTCTGGGACAAGGATAAATGGCAAATACGATGTATAAGTCTCAATTGGCAATGCAACTTGCCGGGAACAGATTCCTAAACATGAGAGTTAGCTATTTTTACTCATTTTTTGTGTTTTGAGTCTCGGATTTAGGCGATTCCAAAGGGGGTTTCCATGACTTCGACTTGGGTAAATGTTTTATATCCGAAAAATGATTATATTTCATAAATCTATGTCCATATTCAGCAATTATGACGAATTTAGGTGTAAGAAATTGAAATTTTTGTAAAATCTATCAAACACGAAAAATTTAAGATGTGAAAGCCAATCCGATGTCGGAATTCAATAATTTTTATATGGTTGAACTCGTATCAAAATGGGTGTTCGAATTTCGTGAAAATTTTATCGGGCTCCGAGAGACGGGTCCTGCGTTGACTTTTGGTTGAATTTTTAGAATAAAATTTTAAATCGACATTTCATTATCCAGAATTGTCTCCGGTAAATTTTAATAAAGTTATAAAATTAATTTGAAGAGACTGAAGCTATCCAGAGATCGATTCAAGCAAGAAGGCGATTTTGGAATATCGGCCTAACTTGAAAAATGTAATTATCTAGCCTAATCTTGTGTAGGAGAATTTTCCCTTAAGCATTGAGTCTTATGTGGAAGATATGTGATTGGAAATCATGTACGCGAGGTAACGAGTACGTACTTGGTTTTACATGTGAAAATTATATCGGTTAAAATTCATAGACGCCAGTACATATTTAGTTGGAAATGGTTAGCACTTAGTAAATACTTGATTGTCATGCTTTATTCTTTGTTGTCTATTTTTTATTTATATAATAATTTTTGTATGATTTCTGCTTGGATATTTATGTGAATTCCATGTGTTTGTTGATTTGATATTTCCGGAAAATAATTTTATTATGGATTTTCTATTTGCAAATAATTAATTAAATAAGTCAAGAAGAGACATTAATGTAATTATAGAACATATGAATTAAAGAAGGTGTTGTCCTATGATGAATTATTTTCCATCCTTGTTGGTTTGAGATTTTATATACGTTCTGTGGAGCCTTGGGCTTTTTGTGATGAAATTAATTGATTTTGTTGTATCTTTGGAATTGGTTGTGGTTTACGGGCAATTTATGATATGAATTGTTCTGTTGTTGTAATAATATTCCATGTAAAGTTTTGTGTAAATTAAGTTATTTTTATGAGGATATAAGTGTGAACTCCATTATTAATATTACGTGGGTATAACGATGGCATTTCACTATAGTTATGTGTGTTGGGAAATTATCTGGGTGGAGAGATAAGGGTGGCTATAATACGGAGCGATAAGAGAGGCTAATATAGGAGCGATAAGGCTGGCAATAGGAGAGATAACGGTGGCCATTGTCAGGGATGATATGTGATTATGTGGGATATTGTGTTGGTAATTGTTATGTGACGATGAGGGGATACAATACTGGTAATATATATGTTGTGTTGTGAATTCCTTGTGAGTTCTTTTACACATTGTGCAATTTATTTTATAAATTCAGTAAATATGATAATAGTTAGATATACGTTAAAATTATGAGCCTGTGAATATTGTCGGGCGAATCATGATATGGGCACGAGGTGCCGGAAAAACATGATGAATTTATTATTAGCATGTGAACTGTCCGTGCAGTTGTGACATAATATATGAGCACGAGGTGCTGTGGTTATATAATTAAAATGATATTGGCATGTGAATCGTCCGTGCAGTTGTGATATGAAATATAGACACGAGGTGCCATGGAAATATGAAAATAGGCCGAGACCCGTATTTTATAATTTGAAATGAGGTGTCCCATGGTGACTTTTATTAGAAAGAATTATATTCGAAAACTATTATTTGAAAGAATAATTATTTGAAAGATATTTATTTTTGGAAGAATTATATTGGGAAGATATTTGCCTCTTTACCTGCATTAGGTAGGGGTAAGGTCTGCGTACAAACTACCTTTCCCTGACCCCATATGTTGGGATCAAACTGGGCTTGTTATTGTTGTTGTATATTGGGAAGATATTTAGTTGAAAGAATTATGAGAAAGATATTTATTTGAAGGGAGTATATTCGGAATATATTTATCGAAAAATATTATATCCTAAAGATTACTATTGGGAAGATTATGGGCGAAAGATTAATATTTGAAGAATTTGATTAATTGGTCGTACTTGTATTCATTATTTGATGAGCAATATATATGATGTTTTTGTTGCCTTGCTGTTTATATCACTGGTTGATAATTGTTTCCATCATTGTTTTTTGTTTCCAATTATTTTTGTACGCTATATTGAACAAGTTATTAGACTAGTGAATGTCTTGACTGTACCTCGTCACTACTCCACCGAGGTTAGTCTTGATACTTACTGGGTACCACTGTGGTGTACTCATACTACACTTCTGTACATTTTTTTATATACAGAGTCATGTATTGGAGATATAGGACTCGGATAGAGTTAGGGTGTGATTGCAAGGATTCAAGGTAGAGGTGCTTGGTCGCCGCAATCCCTTGGAGTCTTTCCCTTTTATCGTACTATCAATTATTATTCGAGCACTATTGTATATTTAATTTCCTTCAGATCATTTCATGCATTCAGTTAGAGTTCGTGATTCAGTACTACCAGTCTTGGGAGTTTGTATCTTTATTTCTACCGTTGGTATCCATTTAACAAAAAATTGGCTTGAATTGTTATTATAATCGGCTTACCTAGTCTTAGAGACTAAGTGCCATCACGACACTTATGGTGGGATTTTGGGCCATGAGACCTGTTTCCAACATACGATCACTGTATCAATCATAACACGATGTACCAGAATATGACTTCATACATTTGCTGAATTCACACCTTGCACCGCTTATTCACAGGACCACAATAACATTCTCTAAGCATAATAATCGAAATTCCATGAATCTGATGCTCCCATTGCACCTCATAACATACATAGGTCTTGCTCTAACTCTTACAATAGTGAAACGACGGATGAGATGTGTACAAATTCATAACCACTGCCGAATCATCAATTCATTGGGTCTATACTCCTAACATGCATCATCACCTCATTCTGAACCAAATAATGGTCTTAGCTCCTTAATATACTTCATATAATCACATTGCACAGATCTCAAATCCAATGATCTCATCTTACCTAGTACGATCTGCTTATGCAATAAGCCATCTGGACATGATCAAAAGTCTCATATGACGCCACAATGTGCCAATAGGCTGCCAAACGTGTTACAAAAGGAAGACGAGCTCTAGAAGGAACTACTCAACTCACGTACTAATACGGAATTTCCTTAGAAAATAGGAAGCAAGGCATGCAAAAATAGCATAAAGAAAACTATACGCAATATCACACTGTTGCGGCGCGGCAACCAGATCCAAATAACATAACACCCACATAAGGAGATGTACATCGAAATAGATTGCTCATTACAACACAATACCAAATATTGGTCATAAGCACATTAAGTGCATAATACCATACCTGAGGGAACATGTAGCGCTATAAGCTACAAAACTCAAGCAAAACTGAGGTACGTTATACGATCTGAATCTCAAGGGCCATTTTGCTAATATAACATCATCCCCACGCGGAACCTCAACATATAAGTAATTCAGCAAGCCGTCTCTCAAGTCACATAGCGCAATGTATCATTACATGAAATAACTGATGACGAAATAACACTCTGACTACCCTTCCATAAGGAGCACATTACTGAAATGAACACATCTAGCCTGATATAGAGCCCATATTCACATTTGAATCCATCCACATACCTCAAGCTAATTCTGATCGCACCGAACAAGGCTAATAACCTATCAAAGGTCAATAATAAATTCCCTTCCTCTCATAACACATAAGAACAATAATTATAACTGGAGAAATCATCCACAGTCCACAGCTCAATAAATAAAGTGCCCTTCAGGCATCAATTCCCGAATCAACAAAATCTCCACAATCTTCATACTTGGTTTAACCCCTCACTCAATCAAGTGACTACACGCCACACCTATACAACCTTCCCGTGGGAACGCTCCCACAACCTTTCGTAACAGATAACCAGTCTGTACATCCGAACCGCCGACCGCACTAACGCTGAAAAGTGATCAAGAATCCATAACCGGGATGCAAAGCCTTCTTTCACAAACACCAATCTCACGTGACGCTGAAGACAATACCAACTTACTTTAAACAGCGAAACTCCTTACCTGCTCACCCGATCTCATGACATCCTTGTTAACATCGAACTACAACCTTGATCCTCACTTCAAATTCTATGCCATTCACTGCATCTAACAAGCCAATATACGATAGTACAAGAATTTCTTCGTAGCGCCTAAACCAGTAGTAGGGCAAACACTCCATCACATAGAAACCTTTTACTTAAATCATTCTGACATAACCATAGCTACACGCGAGTGAATTCTCATAAACATAGAACATTCAAATCCTCAAGTAGTGGTCTAAACCACCATGTTTCTTCCAGGATCCGCCTACACATAACAAGGCCATAGTACTTGAATAATTCCAAAACAAATCAATTATGGTGGCCGTCAATCCTCGCACGTATCGCCACAAACCACATGCATAACTTGATCGCGCTGAAGAAACTGATCATTACCACCAATATGCCAACTCAACTATGGCTAACCAATCTATTTTCTTTCGATTTATCCTTGATTGCCTTAGAAATAATAATAACTCCATTCAACACATAACACACTCCATCCGCACTCATCCCGAGTGACCTTGAATTAATGAGACCATGTTGTCTCAAATCCCACGAACCATGTCATACATCCATTGTGCGCGCATCTGCATCCTCAACTGGTATGCCCATTATGATAATCCCACTACGAATCCGCAGTATTTTCTCATCTTCCTCCCAAATGCTACACTGCAAGTCAAAACATCATAGAATATTCTAGCCCTCTACTCATAAGCTGCAGCAAAAGCTTGATTCTCAACCGTACCTATAGGCTCGAAATCATTGGGCACCACACTTTACCCCTTTGAATCCACTAGGATCGTTATTGAGAGCTACCCACTCTAACTTGGCCCCGAATATAACCAACTCTATGAATCTTCTAGCACACGAATACCCTCTCGACGAAGCACCCGGCAGAATCACATCCCTTGAAACTCGCATCTATACGAGGCATAAATCCGGAATCCTTCCCCAAGTCTGAACATGAGCCAATAAGGCCAACCATAGCACACATTTAACAATTCCTTTGCTCAAATTACCACTTATATTCTTTTCCCCTAGCTTAAATAACCCATCAATATGCTAATAACTAGAAACCTCGCAAGTAGTTAACCATAAAACCCAATCATAGGCAGTGGGATTCCCCCACTTAGCTTGAAGCCACTATTACACAACTCTGGCATTCACCAAGATTCTTTATCTCTTATTGACATAACCTTGCGCAATTAACCGCCAAAATTCTCGGAATCTTTTTGTAAAACCCCTTTTTTTACTTTGAATCATAAACCACATTTGCACGACCGATCTCTTTACTGCATAACCAATAGAATTCCTTACAGAAGCTTCGCCAAACATGCGACCGCCGATCTGCTCACTGGAGATAACACACATCTGGAATTTACGTGCTGACATCTTCCAATACTGCTGCACGGGGTACAATCACCACGACCTTAATGACCCATCCTGAGTATGAGCTCACTCTCTAGCTACACAAGTCCATTCACCCCTCGTGGGCATTAATTAAATGTGTGACAACATCCTTCCAATTCAAAGTTAGGTTGTATCCTTCTTTATTTCAAAAAGCTCATTTCCGCTATATCAACTGTCATGCCACATAATAGTCCAAACTTCAAATTAATCCGTAGACCCAATCACCATTGACTAAAATTCCCAAATCACTCCAAACTCTTCTTAAAGTGCGTGGTCATCCTACCACAAGCCCATATGCAACTCTGCCACTCTCCCACTTTGGAGAAACTCACCTCTTTAGTCGACTACTCGACCTTTGCTTCTTATACCTGTCCTTCCAGAAATATTAACCACTGATTGACACTTTTCACATGTCCTTCCTCATCCTTTGTTGCTCGATTTTTGCCTTAATAAAATCTATCTTCGTAGCACTTGAACCCACAAATCGCTACTAACTTCAAACCTTTTTGGGGATCATCTTTCTCGAGCCGTCGACATTAGAAACACCGACCCAATCCTGAACCACCGCACCCCGCAATCTCTGGCCATCGCTTCTTCAATACTAACTACCAATATCCTTCTCCAAAGGCGAATTGTACAAGATCATAATACCGACGAACTTAGTATCTTCAATGAGGACAATGACACCTCATCATTGAAGAACTCCACCACGCTCGAAAATACCAAGTCTCGTTACTCCATCAACCCAAACCTGAACATTCTCTGCCCGATTACATTTCCCCTGCCAGGAATAAAATACCAAATTTCTAGATCATGCACTGAGTAAACCTCCCTTCAAGTCATTCACTACCCCGACACGTAGGCAAACATCCTACCATCATATCAATACTAAGGAACAATCATTCATAAGCATCATGGTGCCTTGTGCCTAGCCTCAGAACTCTCAGAAGTACCACTACTGAGCTGAAACAATAGAATATCCTTACACAAGGTGACGATAATAGCACAAACAACCCCGCAGGGAGAAACACCCAACACCATATTCGTAGTACCATTATAATCCTGAAATTCTCGATTTATAGCCAACGGTTCGCATCGCGTATGATTGAGTAGGAAGGAAACAAGGGAATAAGCCTCAAGGAATCAAAATCGCATGATAAGGAATCAAGAAGGGAAGTACTGCTAACAGCCACGTAGCCTCCCAAAGATAAGTACAGACGTCTCTGTACCAATCTGCGAGACTCTACCCGACTTTCTCATGACTCGTGAGACCAAAGGAACCTAGTGCTCTGATACCATATTGTCACGATCCAAAATCCGCTAAGGGTCGTGATGGCGCCGGACACCGTTGTCAGGCAAGCCAATACTAAATAACTAGCTATTTCTCATTATAGAACTTATTGAAATCGTTCTTTTTATACATTAAGCAACAACTAATGAAATTCTTTGAAATAAGAAAATTTCTTTAGCCAATTTAACGTTGAACAATCCTGTAACCATCCCAGAACCCGGTGTCACAAATGCATGAGCTATTTCTAGGAAGCAATGCAATATAACAACCGTCCGTAATACAATATTGGACAGAAAATAAATACAGTAATCTAAAATAGACTTGTTGGTTGCGAGTCATCTCGGAAAATGCATCTCACCTAAGTCTGTGATCAACCATGCTGCTACGCCTACTAAGCCATTAGAGATGCATATGCCTGTGCAAAAAAATGCACAGCAAGTATAGCATGAGTAAGAAAACAACGTGTACTCAGCAAGTATCCCGTCTAATCTCAAAAAAGTAGACACAAAAGGTCAAATTCGACACTTGCTCAATAATAATATACCAACAATGTAGTGAATCAAGAATATTCATAAAATGATTGTAACTTAATAGCATGAGCCAAATAAATAGTTCTTTTATTAATATGAAATTTCTAGATTCAATCTCATCATTTAAGCATTTATCTTAGGTCAAGGAGGACAATTATCAACATCTATAATCTCAAGGCAAGCAATACAAGCATGCGCAATGTGGAGGATATACGACCCGATCCAATAGTATATAAATTTGGCACTGTCAGAGGGCTGAATGGAGCAAACCATAGAAGTATTTATTTATTCTACCAAGTTATTTGGCCCGTTCCGAAATTAAACACACGCAGACAGTCAATCAAGAAGTCAACAAGGAACAATAATCCAAACAAAAGTCAATTCTCTTTTAAATATTTTAGAAAATGAAGTCAACCTTTTTAGAAATTCATTTACTAATTTGATGTGATTTAAGCAAATCAAACTGTCAATAAGATTTCAAATATTCCAAGTATAGCATGATTTTGGGTCCTAGACTACCTGGACTTAAATATAATAGTAGCTACGCACGGACGCTCGTCACCTCGTGCGTACGTAGCCCCCACAAATAGAAGCACATAATCAATTATTTAAAATATGGGGACAATTTCCTCTTACAAGGTTAGAAAGGAGACGCACCTCGCTCTGAAGATCCATAACCGGCATTCCACGCCCTTCAGAAGACCCGAATCGATGCAAAAGGCAGCAAAACTAGCCAATAATTATGCAAATCCATTAATATAGGTTCAATTATTCATTAAAATACAATTTATAACAATTCCTAACCCCGATCGAAAAGTTGACAAAATTACCCTCAAGCCCACATGCTTGGATTCCTAAATTTTTTGAAGATAAAGTTTATCATGAACTCACGAACTCAATTATATGATTTACTCTTAATTTCATAGCCAAAAACGGGGTCAAATTTATAGAATATCGATTTTCTAGGTTTTCCCTCAAACCCCAAGTTTCTACCAATTTCATGCTCAAATCCGTACATAATCAATGTATTTAACTCAAGAAACGTGGGATAGCTTACCTTATCGTTGATGATGAAAACCCTCTCTTGAAACCCTCCAAGAATCACCTAAGCTAAGAGAAAAAATGAGAGAAAATGGCTAATTCCTGATTTTTGAAACACTCACTACCTCCAGTCATTTCGCACCTGTTGTCTATTGACCGCTTCTACGGTCCCGCAGGTGCGGACCAATTGCCGCTTATGCGGTCTTCCCCCAAGCCTTAAACTTCCACATCTGCGCTTCTCCTTCCACAAGTGCGGTTCCAAATCTGCAGCCAAAATGACCTCATCTGCGGTCCCAACCTGTCCACCCATTTCCATTTATGCGGCATGAAAGCCACTTATGCGGCTCCGCACCTACGACTCTAGTTTTGCAAGTGCGGTTACACCAACAACTTCAGCCTTCTCCAAAATTTCATTTTCCATCTGTTAACTATCTAGAATCCACCCGAGGCCCTCGGGACCCCAACCAATCCCAAAACACAATACGCACTTCGAGGCCTCAAATCACATCAACGAACGCTAAAATCATGAATCGACCTCCCATCCAAGCTTAATGAACTTCATAATTTCATACGTCAAAATCTGATGCCGAAATCAATCAAATCACTTCCGATTGACCTCAAATTTTGCACACAAGTCATATTTGCCGTTACAGATCTAGTCCAACTTCTGAAATCAAATTTCCACCCCAGTATCAAAAGTCCACTTCCGGTCAAACTTCTCAAAAACCTTCGAACTTCTATCTTTAGCCAAATGGCTCAAATATGAACCACGGACCTCTATATTCACTTTTGATCGCGCTCCTAACACTACAATCACCATACGGAGCCATTCCCAAGTTCAAAATCCCAAACAGACATTGATAACACTTAAATGTACTTCAACCCAAACTTATGAAATTCTTCCAAAAATGCTAACTTCCACAATAGGTGCCGAAACGTTTCCGGTCTTCCAAAACTCGATCCAGACATATGCCCAAGTCTGAAATCCTCATACGAACCTGCTGGAACCTTCGAATTCCAATTTCGAGGTTGCTTACTCAAAAATCTCATATTAGTTAATTCTTTCACCTTAAAGCTTCCGAAATGAGAATTCTTTTTCTAAATCAACTTTGAATTTCCCAAAATTCAATTTCGACCATGCCTAGAAATCATAGTACCTGAAGTGAAGCTACTCAAGGACTCAAACTGCTAAACGACGTGCTAGATCTCAAAACGACCGATCGGGCCAATCATAGCAGATCTTAATTGACCAAAAGACCAAACAAATAAAACGTAAGAGTCAATAGTTATTGGTTAAGGAGAGGACGGTAGAGATCTTTTATTGATGAGGTCGATTTGGTCTGCCTCTCCATGGAGAGGTTCAGAGCCTTACAATGATATATATTCTCTTCTTTTAGAAGTCGGGATGAAGAAGAAGAAGCAGTCCCCCTTTTAGGATTCTTTCTCTTAGTATTCATAGCTGTGAACCTTGCCAGCTGGCGCTGGGAGGCCGTGGCCTTCATGAGGGCAGATAGGTTATAACCTTGCTGATCCAATCGGTTAACCATCGGGTAACCTTATTGACAAATGGTCGTACCATTTGTTAATCATAAGTGGATTTTAAAACGGGTTGGTTCCGTTAATTATCGTGGAGTCAAGTTTTGACCCATACATTTAGTCCCCCCTGCTTATTGAGGTCGGGATCCGACCGAGCTCGATGAGCGGACTTTGCCGAGTATAGTTCAAGAAATTCGGAGGGGGAGATCGAACGCCATTTTGTTCGTGACCTAGGATGGCCATGGTCATTTATACATTGGAGATTATAATGTCGAAATCGATGGCTTAGCCATTTTGCGCTGACGATCTTGGCTGTAGTGGAGTCAATGGTCCGGGCGGTATTCGAATTTGATGACCCCAGTTGCACTTTGACGAGAGCCCCCACTGTTTACATATGGGGGATGGCCACAGTAGTATATACTTTGAAAATGGCCGTAGCCATTTTTATTTTGAAGATGGCCGTAGCCATTTATACTTTGGAGATGGACGTAGCCATTTATACTTTTGAAGAGGGTCGTATCCATTTATATTTTGGAGATGGCCGTAGCATTTATACTTTGAAGATGGCCATAGCCATTTATACTTTTGAAGATAGCCGTAGCCGTTTATATTTTTAAGATGGTCATACCATTTTATTTTGGAGATGGCCGTATCCATTTATACTTTGAGGATGGCCTTAGCCATTTTTACCTTGAAGGTGGCCGTAGCCATTTATACTTTGGAGATGGTCGTAGCCATTTTTACCTTGAAGGTGGCCGTAGCCATTTATACTTTGGAGATGGCCGTGTCCATTTATAATTTTTAAGATGGCCGTAACCGTTTATATTTTGGAGATGGTCGTAGCCATTTATACTTTGAATATGGCCGTAGCCATTTTTACCTTGAAGGTGGCCGTAGCCATTTCTACTTCGGAGATGGCCATAGCCATTTTTACCTTGAAGGTGGCTGTAGCCATTTATACTTTAAAGATGGCCGTAGCCATTTTTATTTTGAAGGTGTCCGTAGCCATTTACACTTTGGAGATGGCCGTAGCCATTTATACTTTTGAAGATGGCCATAGCCGTTAATATTTTGGATATGGCCATAGCCATTTATACTTTGAAGATGGTCGTATCCATTTTTACCTTGAAGGTGGTCGTAGCCATTTATACTTTCGAGATGGTCGTAGCCATTTTTACCTTGAAGGTGGCCGTAGCCATTTATACTTTGAAGATGGCCGTAGCCATTTTTATTTTGAAGTTGGCCGTAGCCATTTATACTTTGGAGATGGCCGTAGCCATTTATACTTTTGAAGATGGCCATAGCCTTTTATATTTTGAAGATGGCCGTAGCCATTTATACTTTGAAGATGGCCGTAGCCATTTTTACCTTGAAGGTGGTCGTAGCCATTTATACTTTGGAGATGGCCGTAGCCATTTTTATTTGGAATATGGTCGTAGCCATTTATACTTTGGAGATGGCCGTAGCCATTTATACTTTTGAAGATGGCTGTATCCATTTATATTTTGGAGATGGTTGAAGCCATTTATACTTTGAATATGGTCGTAGCCATTTTTACCCTGAAGGTGGTCGTAGCCGTTTATACTTTGGAGATTGCCGTAGCCATTTTTACCTTGAAGGTGGCCGTAGCCATTTATACTTTGAAGATGGCTGTAGCCATTTTTATTTTGAAGGTGGCCGTAGACATTCATAATTTGGAGATGGCCGTAGCCATTTATACTTTTGAAGATGGTCGTAGTCGTTTATATTTTGGGGATGGCCATAGCCATTTATACTTTGAAGATGGGCATAGCCATTTTTACCTTGAAGGTGGCCGTAGCCATTTACACTTTGGAGATGGTCGTAGCCATATTAACCTTGAAGGTGGCGTAGCCATTTATACTTTGAAGATGTTCATAACCATTTTTATGTTTGAAGATGGTCGTAGCTATTTTACCTTGAAGGCGGCCGCAACCTTTTTCAACAGAAACTGTATCTTCATGTCAACGGCCTTTGGCCTCGTAAGGTGTTAACCTTATTTTCGGTAGTCGAGTTGTATGCCATACATTCGAAAAGAGTATGGGTGCGTCCGGCGCGTAGCTTGGCGGCGTCTAAAGATTGAAGGCGTATGGAACACCCTTTCAATAATCTCAGGTCGTTATAGCTGTTTCAAAGGCAAAGCGTCAGCTGGCGGTTGAAAATCCATTTCGTGGTGCTTGTCATAGTGGTGCACGTTTCTGTAGGATTGAACTGCAAAGGGGTTTTGCCTTAGAGTTTTTCTGGCAGGTGTGATAGACCCTTTATGACTTTTGTCGCGGCAACATCGATGGCCTTGACCATGATGACATTGATGCCCTTGGCCAGGTAAATGACTTCGACTGTTGTCGGGTCGTTTACTTGCCTTAGTTAAAACCTAGGTAGGTTGTTAGCATCGATGGCCTTAGCCAAAATTACACGCTTTTTGCTTTATCGTTTTCCTTTTCTTGGTATGAGCAAGTTGTAGCCATTATTTGGCGAGGGCGGCATATAGCCTTAACAGCATATAGCCTCAGTCCCAGTTCGGGCGTGGTTGAACTGTTGATTGTGGCCTTGTAATTCGACCGAGGCCGAACTTTTGCATCCTGAATCATAGTTCAAGTTAGGCATACTTACTTGAATGGCGAGGGTTCTTAACTCATTCCTTCGTTAATTGAGGAATAGGCCTTGTTGCGTCCAATACTGGGGGCGCTTGGCCTAAGTCTTAGTTCAAACAGGGTTGAACTCATTAGCTTTCAGGGCGAGGGTGTTCAGCCTTGCTGTTTGAGCGAGATTGGGCTCGTGATGGCGAATGCGTGTTGCCTGAGTCCCAGTTCAACCTGTAGTTGAACTTTCGGACGAGGGAACGTAGCATGAGTCATTGTTAAACCTTAGTTGAGTCTTGGAATTCTTGATGGCGAAGACAAATGGCCTGAGTCCCAGTTCAACTCTTAGTTGAACTTTTTGGGCAAGGACACGTAGCCTGAGTCGTTTTTCTACCGTAGTTGAGTCTTGGCATTCTTGATGGCGAAGACACATGGCCTGAGTCCTAGTTCAACTCTTAGTTGAAATTTTTGGGCGAGGGCACGTAGCCTGAGTTGTTGTTCAACCGTAGTTGAATCTTGCAATTTCTGATGGCGAAGGCACATAGCCTGAGTCCCAGTTCAACTCTAGATTAAACGTATTGGGCGAAGGAACGTAGCCTGAGTCGTTGTTCAACCATAGTTGAATCTTGCCATTAATGATGGCAAAGGCACATAGCCTAAGTTGTTGTTCGACCGTAGTTGAATCTTGCCATTCTTGATGGCGAAGGCACATAGCCTGAGTCCCAGTTCAACTCTTAGTTGAACGTTTTGGGCGAAGGCACGTAGCCTGAGTTGTTGTTCAACCGTACTTGAATCTTGCAATTTCTAATGGCGAAGGCACATGGCCTGAGTCCCAGTTCAACTCTTGGTTGAACTTTTTGGGTGAGGCACATAGCCTGAGTCATTGTTCAACCATAGTTGAATCTTGCCATTACTGATGGTGAAGACACATAGACTGAGTTGTTGTTCATCCGTAGTTGAATTTTGCAATTTTTGATGGCGAAGGCACATAGCCTGAGTCCCAGTTCAACTCATAGTTGAATTCTTGGGCAAAGGCACATAGCCTGAGTAAGGCACGTAGCCTGAGTAAGGCACATAGCCTGAGTAATTGTTCAGCCGTAGTTGAACCTTTGTCATTTTTGTTGTCGAACACATAGCCTGAGTAATCGTAGTTGAATCTTGCAATTTCTGATGGTGAAGGCACATGGCCTGAGTCCCAGTTGAGCTCTTGGTTGAAATTTTTGGGCGAAGGCACATAGCTTGAGTCGTTGTTCAACCATAGTTGAATCTTGCCATTATTGATGGCGAACGCACATAGCCTGAGTTGTTGTTCGACCGTAGTTGAATTTTGCAATTCTTGATGGCGAAGGCAAATAGCCTGAGTCCCAGTTCAACTCATAGTTGAATTCTTGGGCGAAGGCACAAAGCCTGAGTAAGGCACATAGCTTGATTAAGGCACATAGCTTGAGTAAGGCACGTAGCCTGGGTGAGGCACGTAGCCTGGGTGAGGCACATAGCCTAAGTAAGGCATGTAGCCTAGGCGAGGCACGTAACCTGGGAGAGGAACGTAGCCTGGGTGAGGCACGTAGCCTGGGCGAGGCACGTAGCCTGGGTGAGGCACGTAGCCTGGGCGAGGCACGTAGCCTGAGCGAGGCACGTAGCCTGAGCGAGGCACGTAGCCTGAGACAGGCGCGTAGCCTGCACGAGGCGCGTAGCCTGAGCGAGGCGCGTAGCCTGAGTGAGGCGCGTAGCCTAAGCGAGGCGTGTAGCCTGAGCGAGGCTCGAAGCCTGAGCGAGGCGCGTAGCCTGAGCGAGGCGGGTAACCTGAGCGAGGCGCGTAGCCTGAGCGAGGCGCGTAGCTTGGGCGAGGCGCGTAGCCTGGGCGAGGCGCGTAGCCTGGGCGAGGCGCGTAGCCTGGGCGAGGCGCGTAGCCTGGGCGAGGCGCGTAGCCTGGGCGAGGCGCGTAGCCTGGGCGAGGCGCGTAGCCTGGGCGAGGCGCGTAGCCTGAGTGAGGCACGTAGCCTGAGTGAGGCACGTAGCCTGAGTGAGGCACGTAGCCTGGGTGAGGCACGTAGCCTGAGTGAGGCACGTAGCCTGAGTAAGGCATGTAGCCCGAGTAAGGCACATAGCCTGAGTAATTGTTCAATCGTAGTTGAACCTTTGTCATTTTTGTTGTCGACTCCACATAGCCTGAGTAAGGCACATGGCCAGTTCAACTCATAGTTAAATTTTTTGCTGAAGGCGCATGGCCTGAATCTTGTGACATCGGCATTTGAGAGCAGAAGCTCGGTTTTGATTCGAGATCTTGAGCAGCTCACGTGTGCTCTTCCTGATCGGGGTATGTAGGCTTGAGGTGACTCTTGGTCGAGATATCTTCATTCCGATTTCCGACCAGATCTCGCATCAGGGATGCGGGGGTGCCCTACAGAGATCCTCCCTCGGGGGGGTCTGCTTCTCCTTCTTCTTCTTTCGCTTTCTCGACAATGGGGGGGAATAGGCTTCGCTTTCTTGCCGGAGTTTTCGAGTTCCCTTCACCTGCTGTTTGGCTCATTTCAGCTGGGTTGCTTTCCCTTTTGGGTGTTTCCTTTCCTTTTTGGTCTGAGGATGAACTACGCGATTCTGCTATGAAGTCTTCACAGACGGCGCCAAATTGTTTAACTCAAAGTTCTCATACACTTTATAAGCATAAATCAATTAAAATTAAAATAGGGCTAATTATAGCAGATCGCAATAAACCAAAAGACCAAGCGAATAAAACGTAAGAGACAATAGTTATTGGTTAAGGGGAGGAGGGTAGAGATATTTTATTGATGACATCGATTTGGTTGCCTCTCCATGGAGTGGTTCAGAGCCTTACAATGATATATATTATCTTCTTTTTGAAGTCGAGATGAAGAAGAAGAAGAAGCAGCTCCCTTTTAGGGTTCTTTCTCTTAGTATTTATAGCTGTGAACCTTGCCAGATGGCGCTGGGCGGCCGTGGCCACGTCGAGAGGACGCCTTCATGAGGGCGGATAGGTTATGACATCCAATCGGTTAACCATCAGGTAACCTTATTAACAAATGACCGTACCATTTGTTAATCATAAGTGGATTTAAAACGGATTGATTTCGTTAATTATCGTGGAGTCAAGTTTTGACCCATACAATATATATATAGAGAGAGAGATTTCTACATTCTGATTCTCAAAGCAAAGAATCCCAGTTTCTTTTTCTATTCCATTGATTTTCAAGATCATTATTTTACATAATTCTTGAAAAATGGCTTCATAAACTTTCCCAAAGGTGAAGAGTGAATCATCGGAGAGTGGTGGTTCTGAGAGAGGAGCTGCTGAAAAAGGTGAAGATAACGATAGTTTTGAATATTTTGGTTGGGTTTATCATTTGGGTGTTAATTCGATTGGACATGAATATTGTCACCTTAGGTTTTTGTACATTCGTCGCACTGACATGAAAATGTACAAAAGAGACCCCCACGAAAATCCTGCACTGTAAGTGTAATATGTTGCGTTTGTTACTTAATTAGTTTCTTGTTCCTGTCACTTAAGTTTCTTGATAATCGAGAGATACCAAGGGTCAGTCAAATCTTGGTTGAATAATGAGTCTGATCCTCTATTCTTCTCCACTTCTGTATTAGGTTCTTATTTGCCGCAAGTTTGAATCCGTGATGTGCATCTAACCCCATACATCACGAGCTGCAGCTATTAGCACTAGGTGGATAGTACTCGTTACGTCTCATTTATGTGATGGACTTTGATTAGGAATGACATTTAAGAAAAAAAGTTTTTTTGAAACTTATGGTCTAAAATATACCGTATATATATTTTGTGTGGCTATAAATTATCTAATTAAAAATAAAATGAAAACTTTTAAGTATAATGTTAAATTATTTCTATATGTAAAAAGATATTATTCTTTTTGAGATAGATTAAAAAGGAAAGAATGTCACATAAATTATATAAAAAAAAAGAAGTTTGTAATTTGTATCATGTTAGGTGGATTAAAATTGGAAGAATGTGATATGACCTAAATGATGGTTAATGATGGCTAAAAGGAAGAACTTTTTGAGTCATGGGTGAGATCCTTTTGGATTAGATGGAGTCTTTTAAGTGTTTCTTGAGTTGCGTTTGCTCGATATGACCGTAGAAATTTCAGTGTATGTGGCGCTTACTAACTACTGGATAATTTCTTAGAATTGATTTTAATTAAACAAAAATTTATGTGGATAATCAAAATCGTCATCTTTATGTTAAGAAGCACAAATGATCAAATTGTACCTTCTCGAGTCAGCAGAGAGCCGAATTGAGGTGAAGACCGTGTCGATGCTTGTGGTATCTTAGTTTTGACTGAAGTTTTCCAAAAAGAGATTTATTTTAATGCAAATTCATCCGAAACGATTGAACTCCATAAAAGATGTAAGTAACATATATAAAGGATAAAATAAGGGAAGGCCACTTGACGTGTATTAGTCATGTCCTATGTCGACCTTCACATGTACGGCTCGTAGGTGTGGTACTAGATTTTCAACAAGTCCCATTCTTGTTTTTTCAATATTTTATGAATTATAATTTAAATACAATGACAATATCTTACTCCGATCCTTTTAGATGTGCTATATTTTCGAGATTATTTTTATATTTTTTTAAAGATATAAACGTAACTTAAATTACTAGTATTAATATTCTTATAATTAAGCTACTAAGGACCCGTTTGTCCATAAAATTTTGTAAGTTTTTGAAAAAATTCTGAAAATAATTTTTTTTTTAAAATCAAAATTTTTCACTCACAAATTGCAATATTTTCAAGTCAAATGCATGTCCAAACATAATGTTACATTTTAAATATCATTATTTATCTTACCTCCTAACACTTTTTTAAAAATATATATAATTTTTTGAAAAAATGACATTATATAGCCGTTGAAAAAATAATCGCCGAAAAAATGTATAAAATTTATATAATTTTATACTTTTTTTCAGCTACCAGATATAAATTTTTTCTGGCATTGGCTAAAAGTGATAATACCCCTAATTTGTATATACAAAACGCCTCCTAAAAATGTAAAAATCGCACGCGCAAGCCAGTTTTCGAACTTATTATTCAAAAATAATCAGCATTTACAAAGTCATTAAACATAACCACTATTTTGCTGCAACACGAAAAGTTTCAAAATAATATATTGGAGATCAATGCACCTGTATTAGCGTATATTATCTTTGCCTAGTAATGAAATAGGTTCAGTTGATGGCTTGTGTTTCCTTTTTCTTATTGTCTTTTGCGTTTATGATAAAGAGTTTTGGACCCATCCCATTTCGACTTCTCCTTGTTCCTGATCTAGCTGACATGAACTATATGAAATATCTTGATTACGATATTTTGTTTTATTTTATTCTAACTTAATGGAAAAAATATAAACATAAATTAAGGGTTCTTACTTAGTAGGAGCTCTCTAAATCTCAGTTTATTACAGAAACAAAATGCAAAAATTTCTATAGAACTTTTGATTCTGCGTAAAGCCTTTTAAAAGTATGTCACAATGAATGTGTAAATATGAGAATAGTTATAAGTTGTCTTAAAGCTAATGAGTAGGGATTATGAGTTGCAGAATATGAACTAAGAGTTACCAAAAGTATTAGAAGAAGTTATACGTTGTAGACACGAGTACTTAGTGCCACATTTCCTTTTTGTGCGTCTACCCCGAGGGATAAATGCACAAGGGAGTTTTTCCAATTTAAGTGACAATATTCTAAATGGGATTATTAATTTATTTTAGAGTCGCCACTTGGTAAGGTTTGACTTTTGGTGTCCCAAGTCACAGGTTTATTTTGAATCCCAATTCGAGGAAAATATTCGACTTTCCAAATGAAGTCTGCAAACCAGAAATTCTGAATAAGGAATTCTGTTGACCCGAGGGAATGTGTTAGGCACCCCCCGATCCCGTGGTTCTAGCACGGCCGCTTAAATGGTTGTAATGGCTAAATATCTGATTTTAAAACATGCTATAACTTGTGTGCTAAATTTAACCTCGAACCGCTTTTATTATTGTCGTTTATTTTTACAAAGAATTGCAACGTTGTGAAAATTTATCTCGAACCACGTCACAACCAGTGTACACGTGGTTGTCGACATATTTTGACTTTGTTGAGATTTGAATTTGGCTTGCATAAATGCACACTCGAGTTTAGGAAGGTAGGATTAATTAAGGCGCATCTTAAAGAAACTAACATGTTGTTATTTTGAAAAAAGGACATGAAATTCATTAAACGGCCGATTCCAAAGTCTATTCGCATATTATGTCCTTTTAATTGAGGGGCCCGCGATTTGCAAATTATTTTTTGACGAGGCGCGCCTCATTTCCTTTTAGAGGATATCCTAAAGCGACTATATTTCTCTATTAAGTTCCTCTTTAAATATGAAAATAAGAAAAAAAATCCTAATTTATTCACACGCTTTAAACTCATTGTAATCGGGCTTCGAACACAATTCGCCAATTCTGAAAATAAACGTGGTAAGGCGGTCGTTTGACCATTATGGCCCAGGCCCAACGTGTATGGTACAAAACGTGGACCTGGGCCATCCTCATTCTAGTCGGGCCTAGCTAACTTATTTTATACATGTTGATGCTTGCCAAACTAAAAAATAGCGTTATTTAGTGAACAGATTTAAACTGACAATTTAAAGGGGCATTCTACTGGAGATGAAAGAACTTAAAAAATCTAATTTTTTATCCTAGGTCACTTACATGCTAAAATTAACCAATGATATCTAATTAGACAATGTTCCTATAAGCTTCAAAACAGGTCTTTTGTTCAATGAGGTAACTTTTGGGTATTCAAGAATAGTCTAAATGGCCTAACATGCTTTTGAGATATGATTTTCCCCAAAACAAACTACAATAACAGAAAATTGTTTACTACACCATTAACCTCTTTCAACTAGCATACATGGGAAGTTCACTCCTAAACTACTATAAACTGTTCAGTTATACATAAATAAATACCTACATGATTCTGATGGAAGAGGTATTCTAATGTATATACAAATAAGTAGACAACTATAATGAGTTTAAAATTTCAAACTTTTCATCTTTCGTATTCACGCTTCAATATTTCGACTTACAAGAGGTACCAGATGTGTACCTGATAGGGAAGAAAAAGCAAGGAGAGGAAAATCGATAGAAGCAACAGTAGTGTAAGCAGCAACACAACGGAGTAACAATAACAGAGGTCCAGCGGAAACCAAAAAGCAAGAAAACCAGGTAGCAGATTAGAAATCAAACAGAAAGAACCCAGGAAAAAAATGTAACAATACTTTTGAGACCAACAGAAAACCGAGAACTTTCACACCAAAAGTCCAATAACACTCACAATTACAGTAAAAGTGAGGCCGATGCAAGGAAAATAATATTTCTGCTTATGAATACTCAAAGAAACGAAATGAAACTCCAAAGTAAAGCTCAGCCTTAAGCTTTCAAAGAGGAACTAAAAGAAAATGATCTCTGTTCTTTCTATCAGCCTTAATCTTTTGAGTTCTGGAAAATTTTGATCTCTCCAAAATTCTTTTTTTTATTAGTCCCAAATGACCTCTATTTATATCAAAGGCAGTCCCCTTTTTCAGCTCATTTCCTTTTATTTTTACCTTATTATTATTACTCTTTTACTCCTTTTACTTTCCAGCTCCTATATTCTTCTAACTATGTGTAACTTTTAGCTTTTTATCATTAATGTTGCTATTTCTAATTCCAATTAAGTAAAAGCAGTCAAACATTTATCATTTTTAATGGCCTTCCCTTACCAATTAATTCAAATTAAAGCTATTAGGGTCCTACTGGGTAGACTACTCAGTCAAACCAGATTTATCTATTTTTATATTCCTAGAACACCCCTGAAATTACCCCTGTGATCTATTCTATCTCTGGTTTTGCATTTCATCAGCTATAACCAATTCGATTTCCTAAATTCAAACAATTAAGGCAGAAAGGTGCAAAAGTTTGGTAGAGTGAGTTGGTTAGTTTGGTAAACCAAACCTGACCAACACCACACCAATTCAAACAATCATTGTTATGACAAGCTAAGTTAAACTACTAGATCAAAGGCATATGAGTTCAAGAGGAAGTATACTGGGAATTTAGCACTTGAGCAAACATGTTTCTTCTAAGTTCTTTTAGCTTTCAAGTGAATCAATTGACAGCCTTTATTTAATCGACTAAATGAACTACGCTAGACAGCAAACAATCAATTAAACAAAGTGTATCAGGCAAGCTCGAGGATTTCAGTGATTCTTAATCGGGAACATTAACATGGACTAAACTACTCCAATTATAACAAATTGGACACAAACTCATACTAACAAACAAGTAACAAACAAGAAGAAACAAATGACCAAATAAAAGGGTCTTATGAAGACGGACAGGATTTGAGAAGTAAATTATGAAAATCACACAAATTAACCTAACATGCAAAAAAAGTACAACACATAATATAAACAAAGATAGAAAAGAAAAGGAGGAACCTATCTCTTTAAACTCATGCATAAATGACCCTGGGCTCAACTGGGTTTGACCATTTTGGGTCTAACAGGCCTTAATCGGGATGTTCTTAGTTTATAACACCTAGATTAAGGTCTATTATACCTTAACCTCTCATTAATTAGAACATAACCCAAATTTTCAAATTTTTAGGGTTCATACGGGTGTTTTGGGGTTCAAGGGTTTCTAGCCAGATTCGAACCAAACCAGTGTTGGGTTGGTTACGAGGGAAGTCAGAGGAGTGTTAGGTATCGATATGGGGTTGTTTGGCGTAGGTTGAGTCTTGGCTCGAATCTTCAATTGAAGATTCTAGAAGATGTAGCTAGATTCGAACAAAGTGGCTTGTGGATTTAGGTTCAGGGTGTGATGGGGGTTCTGTGGTGTTGATTTGGTTGCCGGTGGTGCCATTGCCGCGGGGTTTCTGGTGAAAGGGTGAGAGGGGGAGCAAGGATTTGGTTCTGGGGGAAGGGATCGTTTGATCTCTGAGTTAAGAGAGACGAGAATGAGATAGGGGGTCTAGATTATGGGGCGTGGGGTAAGGGATTGGCCTTATATACGGGAAAAAGATTGGTTCCAGACCGTTGGATCAATGAAGATCAACGGTTTGGATTAAACTACTTAATCGAAATGGGGTCGTTTTGTTTGAACGGGGATCGGGTTGAACCGGAGTTAAACGAATGGGTTGTGGGAGAAGAACTTGACCGTTCGATGAGATTGGATGAATGGCCCACATCACATGTCTTCATGCGACGTCATTTGGATTAAAGGGAGGCCTTATCTTGGCCGTCTTTTCAGTTGGACCAACGGTCCAGATAGAACGCGTTTAAACGACGCCGTTTGGGACGTCTGAGACCAATGGTCTTGGACTGGGTCAAATCAGATGTTTTGACCTGATTCACACGTTTTAAATTGGGCGCAATCCGAATTCTTTTCAATTTTGAGCTCTTTTTCTTTCTTTCATTTAAATTAATCACACTAAACAAAAATTCCTAAGCAATTTATTAAATCAAAAATACAACTACACAAATATTATTCAACACTTACCACAATTAACACACAAATTAGACATTAAAAGTAAAATCACACAATGACCACCAGAATGCATATTTTTATGATTTTCTTTTAACCAAGTTATGATTAATTAATTCCTAAAAATGCACAACTAATTCTTAAATGCACATACCCCTACATGTTTTGTAAAAATAAAATAAACACGCACAGACAAATATAAATAATTAACGAAATGCTATGAAAATTCCCAAAATTGTACAAATAGATCATTTGTTTTATTTTTTAATTTCTTTTGGAGTAATTGTCGTGGAGCAAAAATCACATGCTCACAGCTGCCCCTCTTTGCCAGAAAACACTAAGGGTCTTGGTGCAAAGATAAAGTGAGCGGATACGAGCGATTTTTGCCCGCTTGAGTACTCCGTGTGAAGCACTTTTTAAAGATTTCACCGAACCTTTGCTTCGAAGATTTCCTACATATCCTGGGGAAAACAGGAATCATGCCAATGTAGTTCGGAAAGTTTTAGTAGCTGGGACTGTCATGGGACTGAAATTTTGTTGTCATGGGACTGAAATTTTGTCCTGGGCAAAATTGAAATTAAGCTAGCTATGACTATCAACTATGAGTTACAAGATTCCTATCTATAATTCTTTCTAAACTTGATCTTGAGTCGTATCTGATCTTGCTTATAGACTTTGATCTGAATCTTGATGCTCGCAAGTGGTGGGCGTTTGTTCATTTTTGCAGCATTGAGCGAAAACGGGATTGGCAGAGCCCGTGACTTTAATCAGATTTCGGGTTATCCGTATCTTTGTTTCTTCTCCGGTATTTTAAGCCCATCTTCTTCTTTTTTTGTTCTTTTCTTATTTATTTATCCTGGATTGATACTCATTTCATCGGTCATCTCACACATTATGTCTTGATGCCAGCCTGCTTAAGATATCAACAAATAAATGAATGAAATATTCTTCCCCAGTTTTCACCAGAAAAATTTCGTGAGTCAGATGTGACATATATCCAAGCGATTAGATTAGGACTGTGTATCCTTATGAATGAATCCCGGATATGCTTAATAAATGACCTGGATATGCCGAAAAATAAACATGGTCATCGGGTTATGCAGGGACGAAAAGAAAAAGCTCCCTAGGTTATGCTAGGAAGATCCTCGATTTTTTGGCTGGGGTTTGGATAGAAAAAGCTCCACGTTTTTTGGCCGGGAGATACTCTGTTTTTTGGCCGAGATTCGAAAAAGAAAAAGTTCCGCAGTTTTTTGAACGGGAGATCCTCGGTTTTTTGGCCGGAATTTGGATAGAAAAGTTTCACGGTTTTTTGGCCGAGAGATCCTCGATTTTTGGCGGGATTTGGATAGAAAAGTTCCACAATTTTTTGGCCAGGAGATCCTCTATTTTTTTGGCCGGGATTTGGATATAAAGTTCCACTTTTTTTGACCGGGAAATCCTCGATTTTTTTGGCCGGGATTTCGATAGAAACGTTCCACGGTTTTTGGCTGGGGGGTCCTCGGTTTTTTGGCGGGGATTTGGATAGAAAAGTTCTACGGTGTATTAAATGGGAGATCTTCGGTTTTTTGGCCGGTATTTGGATAGAAAAGATCCACGATTTTTGGCCGGTAGATCCTCGATTTTTTGGCCGGGATTTTGATAGAAAAGTTCTACGGTTATTTTTTGCCGGGAGATCCTCGGTTTTTTGGCCGGGATTTGGATCGAAAAAGCTCCACGGTTTTTTGGCGATGAGATCCTCGATTTTTTGGCCGGGGTTTGGATACAATAAGTTCCGCGATTTTTTGGCCGGGAGATCCTCGTTTTTTTGGCCAGGATTTGGATAGAAAAAGCTCCACGATTTTTTGGTCGAGGAGATCCTCGGTTTTTTGGCAGGGATTGGATAGAAAAGGCTGCACGGATTTTTGGCCGGGAAGATACTCGGTTTTTGGCCGGGGTTTAGACAGAATAAGTTTCACGGTTTTTTAGCCGGGAGATCCTCAGTTTTTATGTCGGGATTTGAATAGTAAAAGCTCCACAATTTTTTGGCCGAGATTTCGACAGTAAAATCTCCACGGTTTTTTGGCCGGGGAGATCCTCGGTGTTTTGGGCGGGATTTGGATAGTAAAAGCTCCACGGTTTTTTGGCCCGGATGATCCTCAATTTTTTGGCCGGGATTTGGATAGTAAAAGCTCTACGGTTTTTTGGCCGGGGAGATCCTCGGTTTTTTGGCTGGGATTCGGACAGAATAAGTTTCGCAATTATTTGGTCGGGAGTTCCTCGATTTTTTGGCCGGTATTTGGATAGAAGAATCTCCACGATTTTTTTTGCCGGGAGATCCTCGATTTTTTGGATGGGATTTGGATAGAATAAGTTCCGCGTTTTTTTGGCTAGGAGATCCTCGATTTTTTGGCCGAGATTTGGAAATCCAAATCTCCACGATTTTTTGGCCGGGAGATCCTCGGTTTTTGGCCTGGATTTTTGGAGGAGTTGGATCCTATGCTATCATAATTTTCTTTGGGATTTTCATTTTTATTTCCTTTCTTTTTCTTTTTTTTTTTGGATTGAGACTCACCCCGTAGGTCATCCTCAATCCTATGCCTCAAGGTCAAACCTGCTCAAACACCAAAACAAACACGAACGAAATTTTTCTGCTCCGGTTTTACTAGGAACATTACGTGAGTTATTTGGAATAAAAAATCTGCGGGATTGATGGGGGGATTGGAAAGGCGCAACTCAGGGATTGGAGCCCTAATGTTTGTAAAAGGCAAAACGCTCAACTCAGAGATTGGAGCCCTAATGTTGGCTAAGGAAAAAACGCTCAACTCAGGGATTGGAGCCCTAATGTTGGCTAAGGAAAAACGCTCAACTCAGGAATTGGAGCCCTAATGTCGACTAAAGGGTAAAATGCTCGATTCAGGGATTGGAGCTCTAATGTCGGCTAAAGGAAAATCGCTCAACTCAGGGATTGGAGCCCGAATGTCGGCTAAAGAAAATGCTCAACTCAGAGAATGGGGCCCTAATGTCGGCTAAAGAAATGCTCAACTCAGGGATTGGAGCCCTAATGTTGGCTAAAAGCGACTAGGAAATGGAGGCCCTATGTCTAAAAACACAACTCAAAGATTGGAGCCCTAATGTTGCCAAAGGCGACTAGGGAATGGAGGCCCTGTGTCTAAAATTTCAACTTAGGGATTGGAGCCCTAATGTTGGCAAAGGTTGATATTTAGGAATTCTGAACAAACTTTTTTTTCCGGAATTTTGTTCTTATCATTTTTTTTGTTTAGTAAAATGCAGGAAAGAATTTGGAGGAAACTTACCTTTTGGGTTGATTCCTTGCTGCAAAGCTGTTTCTTGCACTTGCGCATTTCTTTTCCTTTTTGGATGCACCTGCCTCTCGCATGGTTACTTAGGATTGCACATGTTTCAATTTTTCAAACAAAGAACAATCGTTAGTTTGAAACGGTAGTTGATTTTGAGGCCTTGATTGTTTTTGATACTTGATCTCGGCCCAACTTCTTTGGTGAGAACCTCACTTGCAACTGTTTGTTTCCTGGGGACCAATTTCATTTCAGACCCTGAGAACCTATAGTTTCTTCTAGATTTTTCCATGACGGTTGGTCGGTGGAACTCAACCTTTTTAACTTTATTCAGCCTTCATAGGCCTTTCCTTTCTGACTTCCTTTTCTATTTTCTTCAAATTCCGCCTTCCCCTTTTCTATATATATATATATATATATATATATATATATATATATATGCCTTCCTTTCTTTCCAACTTATCCTACGAGAAAATTCGTCAAACTAGAATTTTTATCTTAGGTGAAAAATTTATCAGACTAAGATTTTCATCTTAGGTGAAAGTTTCAACAGACTAAGATTTTATCTTTATCATAGGTGAAAAATTCATCAGACCAAGATTTTTTTTCTTTGGTGAAAGCCTCAACAGATTAAGATTTTATCTTTATCTTGGGTGAAAAATTCACCAGACTAAGATTTTCATCTTAAGTGAAAGTTTCAACAGACTAAGATTTTTATCTTTATCTTAGGTGAAAATTTCATCAGACTAAGATTTTTATCTTAGGTGAAAGTTTCAACAGACTAAGATTTTTATCTTTATCTTAGGTGAAAAATTCATCAGACTAAGATTTTCATCTTAAGTGAAAGTTTCAATCGACTAAGATTTTATCTTTATCTTAGGTGAAAAATTCATCAGATAAAGATTTTTTTATCATAGGTGAAAGTTTCAACAGACTAAGAATTTTATCTTTACCTTAGGTGAAAAATTAATCAGACTAAGATTTTTTTATCTTAGGTGAAAGTTTCAACAGACTAAGATTTTTATCTTTATCTTAGCTGAAAAATTCATCAGACTAAGATTTTCATCTTAGGTGAAAGTTTCAACATACTAAGATTTTTATCTGGGAGAAAAATCCAGGGCGTGATTTAATGCACAATAGCAAGATAAATAAAGGCAAAGATTTGAGAACTTACCTTTGTCGGCTCTCCTTTCCTTCACATTTTCTCTTTCGTCTTTTTTTCTCTCTTTTTTTTAACTTGTGTTAGCTTCCTTCTTCAAAGACTACTTCCTTCAAAACTCGTGTTGTCTTCCCTCGAAACTGTTGGGGATAACACTACTGGGGAATTATTTATTTATCTACTGGGGATAATACTGCTGGGGGATCTTCTTTCTTCCCCTTTTTTTTTAAAACTACTTCCTTCAAAACTTTTATTTTCTCTCCACTGTTTTTGCTTTTTCTGAACACAAATTTCATCCCTTTGTTCTTTCTGCTAGGGATATAACGTCCCTCATTAAAATTTGTTATGATGGGGATAACACTGGTTCAAAGACCACTTCCCTTAAGACTTGTGTTATCTTTCTTCTTCCGCCAAGCAAATGCGTGACTTCCAGAAAATTTTCAAAATGAAAGGAAAATTTGCTACCCCAGTTTGATAATTTTCCTTATGGCATGCCTTTCCGCCATCAATGCCGTTTTCTTTTACCTGCTTCAAATCAAAGAAAATTTATTAGTTTTAGACTGGTGAGTGATTGTTCCACTCCTGCTGGGGTGGTTTTTCCCTTTCTCTTTCCCTGCTCTGCATTCCATTACACTATCAAAACTTGTTAGGGATGGTATTATTTATTGGTCATAGAATGACTTGCCCTATTTTTCGTCGTCCAACCATCTTGAAACTTGGCTGACAACTTCCAGCCTTTCACAATTGTTTTCCCTTTGTATCCTAAGTGTCCACATTCCTGTGACAGTGACTCTGCTTGAGGATCTTGCATATTTTACTGATGAACCACTTTCTTCGTTCATCCGTGTCACTGAAATATCTTTTCTGCTAGGGATATCCCTCTTCTTTTGTGGCACATCTAGGGAACTGGCATTTCCCCCGACCTTTGAGTCTCATATAAATCTCCAATTCATGTTCATCGCTCTCCGCATCGTTCTCCCTTGATTTCTCCACAGGCCTTGGCCTTCAGGTCTATAACCTTTGATTTCAGCGGGGATATATTTCTTGACAATGATCCATCCATTTGTCAATCTCCTCTTGCTGGGGATATCTTTCTTAATACTGGCCGTTTGCTTGTTCCTTCCTGACTTATACCACTTGGATGTACTAATAGATCTTGTTTTGCATAGGTGGAAAGCTGATGGCAGATTTTGAAGTCATTTCTCACTTATTTTGACCAAACAGACTCTACTGGGGAATTTTTCTATGAAAAGAGAAAGATAAAAGGAACAGAAAAAACGAAGGAAAGAGATGAATCTCTAACAAAAGAAACTATAGAAAAACCTATCAAATGCAGATACCGACTCTAATGGTCATGACATGCACATGTGTCCTATCCTCTGTTGTCAATCGTCTTTTAAGATCTTCCTTTGGTGATTCCCCATCTGATTCTCATCCTTATTCGACTTCTAGTACCGAAGGTTTTCATTGTCAAGCCTCTCTCATTTTGGCTTTTCTCTCAACTCACAGTCGCCTCAAGGTACCCGTGAAGGTTTTAACTTATAAGACTCTCTCATTTGTATCACTTTTCAGCATGGGATTGGGGTGTTACCGATAAGATTCTCTTTTCTATTTCTTTTCTGCAGGGGACTGGAGTCTTTTCCTAGTGGGGATCAGAGTCTTTTCTGCTAGGGATCAGAGTGTCAAGCTCACCGATAAGACTCTTTCCTTTGCCTGACCTGGCCTCTTTTGAAGACTGATCAGAAGGTCTTTCTTTGGACCGTAATGTGGGATTTGGAATGCTAGAAAGAAAGGGTATTAAAGGCTCAAAACACATCAATTTAGTTTAAAATTACAACCTTCGGAACTAGATTATTTTATAATAAACACAATTTTTTTGCCCCAGTTTCTTGCTTGGGGATTATTAATTTTTGTTACACCATGACAGAGTTGTGAAGCACCTTCATATCCTCTTTGAGGAATCAGGTCAAACGTAGCTGTCAATTCCTTGTTGTTACAGTTTTCCCTCATTTATTGTCTTTCTTTACTTTTCTTTTCTTTTTTTTGTTGTTTTCGTTGTTTTCTCTTTTTCTCTTTCTTCTTCTTTTCATATCTTTTTCTATTTGTGTTTCTTCCATTCTTTGTTATTGATTCCGAAAAAGGGTATGAAAGAAAGTAATAAGGCTCAAAGGGTTAACGAAGGATAAAGTGTTTGGATACAGAACAAAATGCCTTCGTCATTCCAATCTCCAAAATATGCCTAGTGCAAACAACACAATTAAACATTCACCCCATCTTTTGATTGTGCCAGATTTGATAACCATATCCGCACATGCACCTTGTCATATGTCATTTTTAGAGCACCATTCGGCAACACTCCCACTTTCATTACCACCAACAATCCTCTGTCAATTTGACCAACTTGCCCCAGTTTCACCTGGCTCGGGCTTCAAATAATCTCATAATGTTCCTTTTTTCAAAAATGGTCATGTTATTTCCTGAATAAACCGGCTTTCAAATACCAGACTGAGAATTATGTAAGCATGTCATGTTACTAGAATCTGCGCTAAACATAACAAAACAAGAGGATAAAAATAAAAGAACTAAACAAAGATAATGATTGGAAATAATAAAACACTAGAGTTTGCACTAGATAAAAGGTAAAACGGTTCGTATAACAAATCAAACCAAGCAACTGGAGTACAATCTTAGAATAAACCTGAAACAAACCTAGACAACACTAGACAGACTATTATGACTAAGTAAAATGGAAGGATAATAGGGTTTGACGCAAGACAATATCCGGATTACTACCCTACAAATAACCCGAACAAAAATGACAATAAAATGAACCACCAAAGCTCCTCTCTGACTGACCCAGAAATGGAGCGTTTTTCCAATTACCAATCATGGCATCTTAGCCACAAATTTTCTCATCAAAATTACCATATATTTCTGCAATTTCGATCAGCGAGTTCCTGAGAGGATTCTGTAGGAAATCATTCTATCCATGATATGTGTGCTTTGGTTGTATTAGCATGATTTCCAGGTATAGGTTTTGATGAATGACAAACAATGAAGTCAAGTGTCAAACAACGTTATTATATGACAAACAATCAAGATTGAATGCCGAGAAGCATATTGATGAAGGGATTGCATGGAAAAGCAAAGACGAGCTCAAAAGTTCAAGACCGAAGACCCAAGGCGTAGGTCGTTAGGTAGAACCAATGTAAGAGCAACTTTTAAGTTATCTCGTCTTTTGGCTCAACATAGGTCATCATAAATATGCATAAAATCTTTTTATCAAATCATAAATATCATAAACATTTTCATATACTTCAAACAAAATGATTTTTAACGTTTTCATTTTAACCAAAATGGTTTTTGAAGTAAGTTTTCGATTCTGGACAGAACAGTCAGATAATCGATTATCCTTAAGCTGATAATCGATTATGTTGGGATTCCAGCCAAAACTGGAAATTCCAGCATGGCTGCATAATCGATTATCACTATGAGGATAATCAATTATTTGTTTTTTCCAGTTTAAACTGGAAATTCCAGAGAAGGTAAATAATCGATTATCCCCTAGGGAATAATCGATTATTCACTGACCGTTGCCTTCCTACGTTCAGTTTTATGAACGTTGAGAAGATAATCGATTATGTAAAGTAGATAATCGATTATCTTGGCACAAAATCAGCATTATTGATTGCCTATTAAGCAACGGACATACAACCTCTACCACCTATAAATAGAGGTCTTTGGGACTCATTTCAAAGGAACAACATCTCTCAATTATCAGTAAACACCTTGATATTATTCGTGCATCATTTTAGAGCATTTGTTGAGCCATTTGAGAGAGAACTTTGTGTTGTTCATAGAGCTTATATTGTATCTCTTTATCTACTCTTCTTAAAGAGTTCTTGTTGTAAAAGAGAAAGGTTCTTGAGAAGACCATACCTTCTCATTGAGCGTTGGGTTTGCTAAGTACCTTCAATCTTAGCGTGTGAAGTCTTGTGGTGCGGTATCCACGAGCAAGGTGAAGTCTTGAGGTGAGGTATCCTCGAGCAAGTTGAAGTCTTGTAGAGCGTACATCTACGAGCAAGTGTAACGGTTTGTTAGGCACCCGTAAGCTTAACGGAGTTAGTGTAAACTCGAGAGAGTCTCTCGGGAGACTGGACTAACCGCATGTTGTGGTGAACCAGTATAAATTCGGTGTGTCCTCTCCTTACTCTTTTAATTACTGCACTTACTTTACTCCTGCAATTTTAATTCCGCAAAATTTACCGACATTCTCGTGCCTCACTATTCACCCCCCCCCCCCTCTAGTGACGGGCATAAATCCTAACAGATTCTTATATCCCATGTCACCGGGCATCATCCCCACAAAGTGTGCATCATCATGTGCATGTATAGAATTCTGTGTGTTCTCATGGGTATCACTGTTTTGAATAAAATTTTCTTGGATCATCCTTTCTATTTCCCTTTTCAAATTCCGACAGCTTTCCACGTTGTGCCCCTGAACATTAGAGTGGTATTCACACCTTTTAGATGAGTCAAAGTTTCTTGCACGTCGGTCCACCTGATTTGGAGGAATGGGTGCAATCATGTCATGTTGTTTTAATTTCTCAAATAAGCTTGCATAAGACTCTCCTATTGGTGTAAGACTATCTTTCAACCGTTGTTCCCTTCTATACCCCTGGCTTGGATGTGGATTATAAGGTACTTGGAAATTTTGTGAAGACTGGCGAAGATTTTGTGATGCTCGTGCTAGCTTTCTTGGGTAATTTGATGGTTCAACAACATACTGGAGTGGATCAACAGAGTATGATGGATTCTGAGGTGGATAGTGATGCTTAGCGGGGTCATGGAAAACCTGATGAGGCTGCACATACCTTCGGGGTGTTCTCATAGGATCTCTTCTTGACCCTGATATCATGATTTCTTCATCCCTCTCATTCGTGTTACCAGATTCAATTGGAACAGCCTGAGCTGCAGCTTTAAGAGCTGTTTGACTTATAATTCTGCCTATCTTAAGACCATTATCAACCATTTCCCCCATTTTGATTGATTCCGGGAAGGATTTACCCACTGCGGACGTCATGTATTGAAAATAGTCTGGCACTTGAGCCTGTAGAAAGACAATGATTAACTCGTGGTCATACATGGGTGGCTTAGCCATAGCTGCCTGCTCTCTCCATTTGATGGCATATTCCCTGAAACTTTCGCTTGGTTTCTTTTTCAGGTTAGAAATGGAAATATGGTCTGGGGCGATATCGATGTTGTATTGAAATTGTTTGACAAAGGCTCGTGCCATGTCATCCCAGATGTACCAGCAAGATGTGTCTTGATCCAAAAACCATTCGGATGCTACTCCCGTAAGGCTTTCCCCAAAATAAGCTATTAGCCATTCTTCATTTCTTCCCACACCTCTCAATTGGTTGCAATACCTTTTCAAGTGGGATATGGGCTCTCCATGTCCGTCATATTTTTCAAATTAGGGAATCTTGAAACCAGGCGGCAAGTGGACATCGGGGAACATGCATAGATCTCTGAAGGAAACACTCTTTAGACCTGCCATTCCTTGCGCGTTTTACAACTGTTGTTCTAATCTTTCCATTATTTGGGTTAATTCTTCCTGTAACCTCGTTCGGGCAGGATTCTGACTTTGAGTCTCTTGAGCACAAATATAGCTTCGGTGTCACTCATCATTTTTTCTTGGATCTTGTATTTCCAGCATATCACAAACCGACCGCCTTAACTTTCTTCACAATTGAAAACAAAACATGTTAGAACGGACTCATTCGGTCCTTATTATTAACATTTTTTTCTTATCTTTTTTTCATTTTTTTTGTTGTGGTTGATTCTTATTAAGATTGCCTACATATATAACCCCGCATGAATCAGACCTTGCGTAGTTCACGCGATTAAAAAGTAAACAACAATGAAATATTTTTTTTCTTTTTTGGAATTTTCAAATTTTCATGATAAAACAAACTTGATTACAAAGTTTTAAAAATTTACCATACTAACAGATTTTGACGAAAAAACGACTTACCGACTTGGAAATCAAACAACTCACATACTCTAATCAAAAGAAATACAAACAAAAAAACAGACTGACGCATTTCTTCCCATATATGCCACTTTTAACCAAATGGGTATTTTTGCAAACGTGGCCCCTTCTAAATCTCACATTAATTTTGAGGCCGGGAAGGATTATGTTATGACATTTCACAAACTTGTTCGTTCTTTTACGAAAATAGCATTTCAACAGCTGAAAGATATTCTAAGGCTATCTCGGCAAGAACGATTTAGTACATTGCCAAAGCTAGCTCGGCTTATTTTGACCAAAAAATCGAACGGCAATCACTTGCCCACTGACTCTTTTTTCAAATTAAAATAAAAAGGCCAGGTTTTGCAAAGACGGACTTTCAGCATTTCGGGGACGAAGATTTTAACGTTGTGTGGGTCAGCTGGCCAAAATCAATAAAATGATCCGAAGTTGGCTGTTAATGCAAAGTCAGCCTTCCGGCGTCCCTTTCGGAAACATTCGACTTTTTTTGACAAAAACTGCATCGCCCGACTTATTTATGACTCTTTTTTTGTGTTTCAAAATAGAAAACCCGATATTGCAAACACGGCCTTTCAGCGCCTCGGGGACGAAAATTTTAAGGTTGTGTGGGTCAACCGGCCCAAATAAAAAAATGACCCAAAGGTGGTTGTTTATGCAAAGTCAGCCTTCCGACGTCCCATTCGGAAACATTCGGCTATTTTTGACAAAAACGGCATCACCCGACTTATTTATGACGATAATTAAAATTGATATTTTTTGGCTATTTTAGCAAAAGGAGAGGTTGGACCCCATTAGGGCTGCCTATGTATCTCACATCCGGTGAGAATCGAACCATCGTAGTTCGGGTGATTATGAATGGAGTAAGTAAACTAACTCTTTTTTAAAAAAAATGCTTTAAAAGAATAAATGGTTTTTTTTTTTGGATTTTTGTTTTTTTTTATTTTGGAATTTTCTAAAAAATGATTTATTTTTTTCGAATTTTTGAATTTGACTCTTTTTTTTTTTTTTTTGAAAGAATTTGATTGGAACTTTGGAAATTTTAGAACTAAAAAAGAATAATATTTTGTTTGAAATTTTTTCTTTTAATCTTTTTCTAATAAAGAAAGAAAATATTTTTTGGGTTTTGGAATTTGCCTCTTAATTTTCGGAAGAGGGACTTTTAAGAAAATATTTTAAATTTTTTTCTTTTTTCAATTTATTTAAAAAGTGCTTCTAAAGAAAAGAGAAAATATTTTTGGACTTCAATTTTTCAAAAATATTATGGATATTTACAAAAGAAAGACATCTAAAGAGTATTTTTTATGATTTTTATACTTCAAAATGAAGGAAATCCGTATTTTGGATTATGATTTTATTGAACTTTTTTTTTTCATGAAAGAGATTAGAAATAAGGAAACCATTTTTTTTTTTTTGATTTTAAAAACTACTTTTTGTTTTTCGAATTTTCTAAGGAAAGATTTTTAAAGAAGGAACTAAAGAAAATTCTTTTATTTTTTTTTAAAATTGGGGTCTAAAAGAAAGACTTTTCTAAAGAATGAAGTAATGAAAATATTTTTTGGGTTTTGTTTTTAAAATAATTGGGTAGTTAAAGAAAGATTTTTGTAAAGAATGAAGTAACGAAAATATTTTTGGGTTTTTTGGTAATTGGGGTCGAAACCGATGAGGTTTGCCTACGTATCTCATCTCCGGTGAGAATCAGACCCGCGTAGTTCGGTCCAATAAAATTAACTATTTTCGAAAACAAGACTTTTTTATTGACAGACACCATCTTTTGGAAAAACAATACTCTTTTCGTATTTTCTTTTTTAACAAACTATTTAAAAATGAAACTTTTCTCTCTTTTTCCCTTTTTTTGACCAATAAACAAACCCTTTTTCTGAAAATTCGACAGAATTTCACCACTATTTTGACATTGATTATTTCTAAAACAGATGATTAGTTCTCCTCACTGCTATTCCTCTCCTCTTTCTTTAGTTTTTTTTTATTTATTTTTAAAATTTTCAAATACTCCAAAGCCGGTCAGCATGCAAGTCCAAGACAATTATATGCAAGAAAAACAAGTAGGATGCATCAGGATGGTCTTTTCATTTCAGGTTGCTAGTCCTAGAGGGACCCAATCCCTGTGTTGAGTCCCCTAAGACTAAAATGCACGTGATGCAAATAAGCGTTCCTACTAGAGATCCGGCATGAAGTCACGTCATTCTAGGTAAAAACCTAGGTTTATTGTTCTAGAGCTGGCTTACCTGAGCGGACAGCTCAAGTCGAGGAGCGTCAAGCGTCACCAGTAGTAGAATAACACTGGCAAGCCAACGGCTCTCCCACCTAAACATGTGTGATTAAATCCTTCACCAAAAGCTGGTAGGCTAACTGTGCTTTATCTTAAGACAGAAATTGTGTGATGCTAGTAGGGAAACACAACATAACTACCTATTAGAAGACTTAGAGGGAAGATGGGTTTCGTCACAGTTCATATGTACAATTCACCAAATATCAAAGCCGTAAACACATTAAGCATGAATCATATAGAAAAATCAAATATAGCCAAATACAACAATTATCTAAGCTCGAATTCTGAACCCTGAACAAAACGTTCTGGGTTCTAATCCCCAGTAAAGTCGCCAGAGCTGTCACACCTCCTTTTGGCGCGACTACCTCGAGGGACAAATGCGGAGTTTTTCCAATTTAAGTGACAATATTCGATGAGATTATTTATTTATTTCAGAGTCGCCACTTGGGAAAGGTGTGGCTTTTGGTGTCCCAACTCACTGATTTATTTTGAATCCCAATTCGATGAAAATATTCGACTTATCAAATGAAGTCTGAGAACCATAAATTCTGAATAAGGAATTCAGTTGGCCCGAGAGAAGGTGTTAGGCACCTCCGGATCCCGTGGTTCTAGCACGATCGCTTAAATTATTGTAATGTCCAAATATCTGATTTTAAAACATGCTATGACTTGTGTGCTAATTTTATCCTCGAACCGCTTTTATTATTGTCGTGTATTTTTACATAAAATTGCAACATTTTGAAAACGTATCTTGAACAACGTCACAACCAGTGTACACGTGGTTGTCGACATATTTCGACTTCGTTGAGATTTGAATTTGGGTTGCACAAATGCACACTCGAGTTTAAGAAGGTAGAATTAATTAAGGCGCGTCCTAAAGAGACTAACGTGTTGTTATTTTGGGAAAAGGCCATGAAATTCATTAAACGGCCGATTCCGAAGTCTATTCGCTTATTATGTACTTTTAATTGGGGGTCCCGCGATTTGCAAATTATTTTTTGACGAGGCACGCCTCATTTCCTTTTAGAGGATATCATAAAGCGACTACATTTATCTATTAAGTTCCTCTCTAAATATGAAAATAAGAAAAAAAAATCCTAATTTATTCACATGCTTTAAACTTATTGTAATCGGGCTTCGAACACAATTCGCCAATTCTGAAAATAAACGTGGTAAGACGGTCGTTTGACCATTATGGCCCAGGCCCAACGTGCATGGTACAAAACGTGGACCTGGGCCATCCTCATTCTAGTCGGGCCTAGCTAACTTATTTTATACATGTTGATGCTTGCCAAACTAAAAAATAGCGTTATTTAGTTAACAGATTTAAACTGACAATTTAAAGGGGCATTCTACTGGAGATGAAAGAACTTAAAAAATCTGATTTTTATCTTAAGTCACTTACATGGTGAAATTAACCAATGGTATCTAATTAGACAATGTTCCTATAAGCTTCAAAACAGGCCTTTTGTTCAATGAGGTAACTATTGGGTATTCAAGAATAGTCGAAATGGCCTAATATGCTTTTGAGATATGACATTCCCCAAAACAAACTACTATAACAGAAAATTGCTTACTACACCATTAATCTCTTTCAACTAGCATACATGGGAAGTTTACTCCTAAACTTCTATAAAGTGTTCAGTTATACATAAACAAATACCTACATGATTCTGATGGAAGATGTATTGTAATGTATATACAAATAAGTAGACAACTATAATAAGTTTAAAACTTCAAACTATTCATCTTTCGCATTCATGCTTCAATATTTCAAATTACAAGAGGTACCAGATATGCACCTAATAGGGAAGCAAAAGGAAGAAGAGGAAAATCAGTAGAAGCAGCAGTAGTGTAAGCAGCAACACAACGGATTCAGTAACAATAACAAAGGTCTAGCTGAAACCAAATAGCAAGCAACCCAAGTAGCAGATTGGATATCAAACAGAAAGAGCCCAGGACAAAAATGTAACAATACTTTGGACACCAACAGAAAACCGAGAACTTTCACACCAAAAGTCCAATAACACTCAAAATTGAACTCACAGTTATAGTAAAAGTGAGGCTGATGCAAGGAAAATAATATTAATACTCAAAGAAACGAAATGAAACTCCAAAGTAAAGTTCAGCCTTAAACTTTCAAAGAGGAACTAAAAGAAAATGATCTATGTTCTTTCTATCAACCTTAATCTTTTGAGTTCTGGAAAATTTTGATCTCACCAAAATTCCTTCTTTTTATTAGTCCCAAATGACCTCTATTTATACCAAAGGCGGTCCCCTTTTTCAGCTCATTTCCTTTTATTTTTACCTTATTATTATTACTCTTTACTCCTTTTATTTTCCAGCTCTTATATTCTTCTAACTATGTGTAACTTTTAGCTTTTTATCATTAATGATACTATTTCTAATTCCAATTAAGTAAAAGCAGTCAAACATTTATCATTTTTAATGGTCCCCACTTACCAATTAATTCAAATTAAAGCTATTATGGCCCTACTGGGTAGACTACTCAGTCAAACCAGATTTATCTATTTTTCTATTTCTAAAACACACCTGAAATTACCCCTTGTGATCTATTCTATATCTGGTTTTGCATTTCATCAGCTATAACCAATTCGATTTTCCTAAATTCAAACAATTAAGGCAGAAAGGTGCAAAAGTTTGGTGGAGTGAGTTGGTCGGTTTGGTAAACCAAACCAGACCAACTCCAAACCAATTCAGACAAGCATTGTTATGACAAGCTAAGTTAAACTACTAGATCAAAGGCATATGAGTTCAAGAGGAAGTATACTGGCAATTTAGCACTTGAGATAACATGTTTCTTCTAAGTTCTTTCAGATTTCAAGTGACCAATTGACGACCTTTATTTAATCGACTAAATGAACTACGCTAGATAGAAAACAATCAATTAAACAAAGTGTATCAGGCAAGCTCGAGGATTTCAGTGATTCTTAATCGAGAACATTAACATGGACTAAACTACTCTAATTATAACAGATTGGACACAAACTCGTACTAACAAACAAGGAACAAACAAGAGGAAACAAATGACCAAATAAAGGGTCTTATTAAGACGGACATAATTTGAGAAATAAAATATGAAAATCACACAAATTAACCTAACATGCAAACAAGTACAACACATAATATAAACAAAGATAGAAAAGAAAATGAGGAACTTATCTCTTTAAATTCATGCATAAATGACCCTGGGCTCAATTGGATTTGACCGTTTTGGGTCTAACAGGCCATAATCGGGGTGTTCTTAGTTGAGAACACCTAGATTATGGTCTATTACACCTTAACCTCTCATTAATTGGAACATAACCCCAATTTTCGAATTTTTAGGGTTCATACGGGTGTTTTGGGGTTCGAGGGTTTCTGGCCAGATTCGAACCAAACCAGTGTTGGTTTGGTTACGAGAGAAGTCAGGGGAGTGTTAGGTATCGATTTGGGGTGGTTTGGCGTAGGTTGAGTCTTGGCTCGAATCTTCAATTAAAGATTCGAGAAGATGTAGCTAGATTCAAACCAAGTGGCTTGTGGATTTGCGTTCAGGGTGTGATGGGGGTTCTGTGGTGTTGATTTGGTTGTCGGCGCCGTCGTGCCACGTGGTTTCTGGTGAAAGGGTGAGGGGGCGGCACTAGGGTTCGGCTATAGGGGAAGAGATCGTTTGGTCTCTGAGTTCACAGAGACAAGAATGAGAGATTGGGGGCTGGCTTATGGGGCGTGGGGTAAGGAATTGGCCTTATATACGGGAAGAAGATTGGATCCAGAGCGTTTGACCAATGAAGATCAATGGTTTGGATTAAACTACTTAATGGGTCGTTTTGTTTGAACGGGGATTGGGTTGAACCGGAGCTAAACGGATCGGGTTGTGGGAGAAGAACTTGACTGTTGGATGAGACTGGATGAACGACCCAGATCACGTGTCTTTATACGACGTCGTTTGGATTAAAGGGAGGCCTTATCTGGGCCGTCTGATCAGTTAGACCATCGGTCCAGATAGAACACGTTTAAACGACGCCGTTTGGGACTTCTGAGACCAATGGTCCTGGACTGGGTCAAATGAGATGTTTTGGACCTGATTCACACATTTTAAATTGGGTCCAATCCGAGTTCTTTTCAATTTTGAGCTCTTTTCTTGTTTTCTTTTAAATTAAATATACTTAAACAAAAATTCCTAAACAATTTATAAAATAAAAAATAAAACTACACAAATATTATTAAATACTTACCACAATTAACACACAAATTAGACATTAAAAGATAAAATCACACAATGACCAGAAACAGAATGCATATTTTTATGATTTTCTTTTAACCAAGTTATGGTTAATTAATTCCTAAAAATGCACTACTAAGTCTTAAATGCACATGCCCCTACATTTTTTGTAAAAACAAGATAAACACGCACAGACAAATGCAGATAATTAACGAAACGCTACGAAAATTCCCGAAATTGTACACAAAGACAATTTATTTCATTTTTTGATTTCTTTTGTAGTAATTGTCGTGGAGCAAAAATCACGTGCTCACACCTAGATTGTAAGATATTGACTGTTGCATGTTGTTGTAATGTTATGCGTAAGTATGTACCCTACAGCCGGTCTGTGAACACATAGGTGGATAATGAAAGTTAACCTATAGACGGTCTATGAAACGCATAAGATAAGGTTGGCGGTCTCATGTGTACGCATAGTCGTACCCAAATATTGTGAACCATACAGACAATCTGCTTTATTATGTGTACGTGTCTTGCCATGTGTACGTGGCCCCAGATGGTAATTTTTAGTGTGCCATACGGACGGTTTATCTTGCTACGCATAAGAGCCACTTTATATTCTCCATACGACGGAGTGGGATTTTCTTGGTTCAAAAAACAAACCAGACAAAATTCTGTGTAATTACACTCTCCATACACACCCCAATTAAAATTGAAATTAAAAAGATCAAAATAGACGAAGTTTATTCTGCCGGCACCTAAGCATATCATCCAGGGTCCTTAAAGTAATGCAAAGTTTTTTAGAATGATTCTGAGCTAAAATGCCACAAATTATATCCCTTCTTGAATAGAAGAAACGAAACTCTTGTATTTGAATATTTTCTCTGTCAACATTACAGTTCCTCCAATGAAATCTGACTTCTATTCCTTTAGGAAAAAGTAAAACTAAAATGGCACCTTAAGAAAATGTTTCTTTTTTTACATTTTAAAAGTTCTATATTGAATCAGATAAGTGAATAGAAAACAGAAAAAAGGATTGAAGTCGAGCAGCTTGATCTTGATAAGTCGCGAGTGTAGCATTTCTGCAGTGATAGAAAAATTCCCTTCATTTGTCATGTCTACTTTATGTCGCATGCTGATGCTCCAAGTCAGTCACAATGGTGATATTTTCATCTTCAATATTGTCTTCCTCCACTTTGGCATGTTCATTTGAATTGTCTTCCTCCACTTTCACGTGCTCGTCTGAATCAACCGAAGGCTGATATTCTGAGTCTCTCACCATGGCAATATTTTCATGTCCAAAATTCTCTTCCGGTTTTGCTTCTCTGTAATCTTTCGGAAGTTTATTACAGTTAATTGTATGCCATACTGGCCTCTCTTCCTGGAAGAGACTGCATAGAACAATTAACGATCAGAGCAAAGGCTGACAAGCAAAATGCACATGTGAATGCGCTGTCTATGTGCCCATATGGAGAACAAGCTATAAATGTCAAGATAAGCACACTTAAATGGTTGCAGGGACGTACTTTTGAAATCATAGCATAACGCATCATAATGGAAGAGGGAACCTTTAGTTTCCTGATATATACAAATCTTGTGCATGAAATATGAATAGCCAAGTCAGCATCATTGAATCGCCTATTTAATTGGATCATCTAGACAGCACAATCAAGCACCAAATCCCACAAGTACGACTCTCTCACGCAAAAACTGGCGATCAGACAATCAGAAAATCCTACGGCAACTAATATTGGAGAAAAATATAAAATTACTTCCTCTATCCCAATTTATGTGATGCAATTTCCCTATCATTTTGTCCCCCAAAAAATGATACCTTCTATATTTATAAATAATTTAACTTTCAAGTTTTCATTTTACCCTTATTTCAGATCACAAGTTTCAAAAGTTTTGAATATGGAATGTGGTAACAGGTCGAAAATCCCCTACAAAGAGAGGGTTCACCAAAATCGTAAAATCCAGGTGTTCGACCAATTGCCTCTAACATTGGTACCAGTTCAAACTCCTTGATGGTCTTGCTGCTGCTGGGATATTGAAGCTGATGCAACTGGATTGAAGGATAACCTGATATCCAAACAAATTGTTCCAATGGCAAGTAATGAAAGAGGAAGGAAAGACGATCGAACTGACACAAAATTTGGGTGTTCGACTAAATGACCCAGAGAGTAAGACGGGGAATGAGTTAATTGGCACCCAAGCTCACAGCTCCAATGCACCAATTCTGCATTTTTCTAATCCTAATGTTGAACAAATCATCAAGGATGCCCAAAAAGAAATGATGATGAATAATCACATGGTTAAGCAGCCTTTGGTCACACCTTGAATACATCCGTATTTGATGTTCCTTCGCAGTCAAGGGAAGCTTATGGAGAATTTGAAGGAGAAAGTGGGCAGCTTATAGTTGCAACGGGGAATAACAATGAAGTAATACAGGCAAAACATGAGGCTGATGGACATTAAATCCAAGTTGTGGCAAGATCAACGTGAGAAAGATGAAGAAGAGGACTAGGGTGGTGGATTTGCAGGGTATTCATCAGAAGAAAGCAAGCATGAAGTTAATCGGGAGAGTGTAGGCGAGGAGATTGATCCTCCAGTAAAGTCAAAGTTTCATGGGACAACATCATCAAATCACAAGAGCAAGTTAAACCTCCATGCACTTGCCTTCATTCCCAAAAATTCTCCATCTTCTATTCAAAATGTAGCAGCGGGAAGCAAGGTCCCAAACAATAACATCTTCCAAACAGGCTACGTTAGGTGATACAAGGAATCAATTTGAAGTACCACAAAGACCTGTTGTGCAGCAGCAACAAGGTAATCCAAACAAATCCATTACCACTCCTACGGTTGATCGAAAGGTAGCAGAAACTTCACAAGCTGGACAGCAGCAAATTGTGACAACCATACCTGAGATTTCAGAAGAGGAAAGAAAGCTTTTAGATGCAATAGTAAGTGCTAATCCTATAAACCCTCTAAATATGGTTAGTGGCTGTTGTGCAATTAGAAGCCGGAACAAATTGCAATCTGTAACAACACAACAACAGAAGGAAATAGTGGCAAATACTAAGGACAGAAATACATTGGTGACACAAGGTGATGGTCAAGAATTACCAAATCTGGCGCTTGCGAGTAGAGATATATGCTGAGGGGGAGGAAGATGACATTTTAAACCAAAGTCGGGCAGAGGCAGCAAGAAAAGGTGAATTATCACCTATGCATAGTGATAAAAGAAAGAAGTCACATTCAAGAGAAAAAGGTTGGGACGGCTAGGTGAACGAAGATGTAAATGTAAGATGACTTCCAATAAGAATTGCCAAAACAAAAGCAGATTACCCAAACTATGTCCACAAAATCCAATCGTTCAAAGAAGAAAGCATGAAATTTGAGGACATACTAAAAAAGGGGAGATACAAATTGAAGATTTCACAACATTAGAAGAGAGAGAAGAATACTGTTTTTTCTACATATTTTTATTCTATCATTACATTAGCATAGTTTTATGTAATATCATCACAGAGTTTGTTATTAACTCTGTGATGATCATAGAATATCTAGTGTTAGCTAGTTTTTTTCTTTTTACATGCATGCTAGTAGGTGGTGAGGCTTTTTTTGTTTGCCTCAATAGGATTAGTAAGGTAAGGTTTAGCCCAGTTTGTGTTGCTCTAGCTCTATGCCTTTGGAAAGATATCCAAATGGCTATGAGATTATATGCCCTCGTGAGACTTTGCCGGTAGCTACACCATGATTCCTCTACATAAGGCTGTCATAAGGGCATTGTGAGGCGCAAAGGAGTGATATATAGCCAAGGCATAGAGGCAACACTACTGGACTATCGTCCCCCTTATTTGTACTCTTCCTATGTGGTTCTTTTTCTTGAAGAGCACAAATAAGGGGGACGATAGTCCAGTAGTGTTGCCTCTATGTCATGGCTATATAATCACTCCTTTGCGCCTCACAATGCCCTTATGACAGCCTTATGTAGAGGAATAATGGTGTAGCTGCAGGCAAAGTCTCACGAGGGCATATAATCTCATAGCCATTTGGATATCTTTCCAAAGGCATAGGGCTACAGCAACACAAACCGGGCTAAACCTTACCTTACTGATCCTATTGAGGCAAATAAAAAATGCCTCACCTACTAGCATGCATGTAAAAAGAAAGAACTAGCTAACACTAGATATTCTATGATCATCACATAGTTAATAACATACTCTGTGATGATATTACATAAAACTATGCTAATGTGATGATAGAGTAAAAATATGTAGAAAAAACAGTATTGTTCTCTCTTTCCTAATGTTGTGAGTCTTCAATTTGTATCTCTCTGTCTTCATCCTCTACCTTTTTTAGCAAGTCTTCAAATTTCGTGCTTTCTTCTTTGGTGCATAGGTGATAAATCACCTTTTCTTGCTGCCTTTGCCAAGCTTCAGTTTAAAATGTCATCTACCTCCCCCTCAGCATATATATCTCTACTCGCAAGCACCAGATTTGGTAATTCTTGACCATCACCTTGTGTCACCAATGTATTTCTCTCCTTAGTATTTGCCACTATTTCCTTTTGTTATTGTATTACATATTGCAATTTGTTCATGTTTCTAATTGCACGACTAGTGCTGCCACTAACCATATTTAGAAAGTTTATAAGATTAGCACTTACCATTGCATCTAAAAGCTTTCTTTCCTCTTCTGAAATCTCAGGTACGGTTGTCAAATTTGCTGCTGTCCAGCTTGTGAAATTTCTACTACCTTTCGATCACCAGGACGAGTGGTAGCTGACTTGTTTGGATTACCTTGTTGCTGCTGCACAAGATGCCTTTGTGGTACTTCAAATTGATTCCTTGTATCACCTAACGTAGCCTGTTTGGAAGATTTTACTGCTTGGACCTCGCTTCCAGCTGCTACATTTTGAATAGAAGATGGAGAATTTTTGGGAATGAAGGCAGGTGCATGGAGATTTAACTTGCTCTTGTGACTTGATGATGTTGTCCAATGAAGCTTTGACTTTACTGGAGGATCAATCTCCTCGCCTGCACTCTCCTTATTAACTTCCTGCTCACCTTCTTCTGATGAATACCGTTGAAATCCATCACCCTAGTCCTCTTCTTCATCTTCCTTATGTTGATCTTGCCACAACTTGGATTTAATAGCCATCAGCCACACGTTTGCCTATATTACTTCATTGTTATTCCCCGTTGAAACCATAAGCTGCCCATTTTCTCCTTCAAATTCTCCATAAGATTCCCTTGACTGCGAAGGAACATCAAATACGGATGTATTCAAGGTGACCAAAGGCTGCTTAACCATGGGATTATTCATCTATCATTTCCTTTAGGGCATCTTTGATGATTTGTTCAACATTAGGAATAGAAAAATGCAGAATTGGTGCATTGGAGCTGTGAGCTTGGGTGCCAATTAACTCATTCCCCGTCTTACTCTTTGGTCATTTAGTCGAACACCCAAATTTTGTGTCAATTCGATCTTGTCTTCCCTTCCTCTTTCATTACTGGCCATTGGAACAATTTGTTTGGATATCAGGTTATCCTTCAATCCAGTTTCATCAGCTTCAATATCCCAGCAGTAGCAAGAACATCGAAGGAGTTTGAGCTGGTACCAAAGTTAGACGCAATTGGTCGAACACCTGGATTCTGCGATTTTGGTGAACCTCTCTTTGTAGGGGATTTTCGACATGTTACCATAAGTTTCATTTTACCCTTTCATTTTAAAGTTTTCATTGATTTATAACTACACAAATATCTATGCCTTGTTTCAAACAACAAGTTTCAAAAGTCTGTATTTCTTTCTTAAAATGTGTGCTCTGTCAAACAATATCACATAATCCGGGACGGAAGAAGTATCTTATTCCTACAGTATCATCATATGAGTAACATTGTGGTATGCTGAGTTTGCATGACCTAGAATAAGCATATCTTTTCAGGATGTGGTACTTCTTGATGATTGCTTTTGACCAGCAGTAGACACTAAAATACAAACAACTGGATTTTTCACTTCCTACCCAGAGAAGTCTTAGATCTCGCAATACCTCAGTAGCAGTTAATCATGAAAGCAAGTATCGACATAGATATAAACAGCTACGAGAAATATGTCAGCCAAAAAAAGTAAGGACGGCTTACTGTCATTTGTCAGCAGGCAAAAGATCGAGTCAAGTAACTTACGGGTGTTTGCAGAGGGTTGGGCAGTGTACGGTGAGGGCGTACTTGCAGGTGGATAATTCAGTTATAGAGCTTATCATAGCTCTAGGCTCTGAGCAAACAAACCTCACCTGGAATTGAGTCCATTAGAAAATACAGAATCTGAAATTTAAAAAAAAAAAAAGCAAAGAATAGCTTCATACCTCTGTTTGTCGTGGCTCATTTGTTAAATCACATGTGGTACCATTTGTATAGATATGAGCGTGATATCTACAGAAGTCAAAGAGTTGGAGAAAAGAATTATTTTGCAGAAGGAATTCAAAATTTTAATCTGTCACAGCAAATTTGAGTAGTGCCATGCATCAGGCAGTGTGCTTCAAAAGTTCAAGAAAGGCATTCCAAGAATTTCGTAAAACTGAATAAATGTTTCAATTATAGTTATTTTCTGTAGTCAAGTACTTATGGTGAAACTTGAAACTGACGAGCTTAGCTTTTACCATTAGCCAGCGGACTCCCTATGTGCCCAAGGTGTATACTACTTCTAAGCCAGTTATTCACTCAGAGTATGGTATCTATACCTTTGTGATGCATCTTTTGAACGGGGATGCTTTAGCACTGAATTATCTGAGCGATTCTGATGATAAGCTGTGGTAGCTTCGGCATCATAGTAACCCAAGATAAATTCTTGAACCACCTGAAAGCACAAATATTTCTTTAATCAAATAATACATTCTTTTGATAAGGTAAATAATTGATCAAATAATACATATAACAAATTTGACAAGAGGGGTTGCTCTGATGGCAAGCAACCCCCACTTCCAACCGATAGGTTGTGAGTTCGAGTCTCCCCAAGAGCAAGGTGGGAAGTTCTTGGAGGGAAGGATGCCGGGGGTCTATTTGGAAACAGCCTCTCTACCTAAGGGTAGGGGTTAGGTCTGCGTACACACTACCCTCCCCAGACCCCACTAAGTGGGATTATACTGGGTTGTTGTTGTTGTTGTTGTATACATATAACAAATACAAAATGTATGGAGGAATGGGACTAGTGGTTGAGAGATGGGAATAACAATCTAGAGATCCCACATGTGAATCCCAGCTATAGCACTTGGTGTAACCTCATTTACTCCAATCTTGGTGGGCAGGATTACCTTGGCAATGTGTGTGGCTGTACAGGTTAGATAACTGGTGGATTAGTTAAGGTGCAGACAAGCTAGCTAAATACCACCGATACCTTTTAATAAAAGAAGGAACAAAAGGACTTCTCTTTGGGAACAGAGGGAAGCAAGTGGTTTTAGAAGGTGCAAGCGAGATAAGTGAAACCTAAGACACAACAGAATTGTTATTCAATGTTGGAGTCCTTTGAGTTTTCAGAAACCAATCCACCACCAGTCACATGACGGGAGCTTTAGCAAGGCAGCAACAAAGACTCAGCCTATTAAATATTTAAATATTCTTGGAGGGAAAACCAAAGGTTACTCTGAGAAATCAATGCCTGAAAAACACATACTTAATAGTGAAGTAAAGACATACCTTTTCCTCCTCCAAATGAACTTGCCTCAACTTGTTCTCATAACAGAATTCATACGACCACCACCCTTCTTGCTGTAAGAAAGTATAATAAGATAATTGTTACACAAAATTAGACAACTTCTCCTAATACATCAGCTAGAGCGGACCGTATAAACTTATAGTTGAATAAATTTTCATTGATTATGTTCTTAGGAGAAGGTCCGTAGATATTTAATTTACTTAAGTCAGGTGGAAAGGGAAGAATTAGATGAATTCTCACCCTGATAAGGCAACGATCCTTCAGCACTTCAAGTAGTTCATCTGGTGTCTTCCACTTGATGTGTTTCTCAGTGTCCACGACCAAACTGCTTATATTGGGTGTCAGTGGTTTACCAATCTTCGGTTTATCAACTTTAGGCAAATAACACAGGAACTTCTCTCCATCTTTGTTGGGCATGAGAATAGCTTCCTGGTCATCATCCTGCAAAATGGAGTGAACTCATACATCAGATTTCTAGAATGATGATATATGTAAATTCACCCTTCATCTCATCATAGTTCGGCTCAGAATATTAGGTCAAATTCTGTATTCACTTTCCCTTCACCAATCGGTTTCATAGAAACTTAACCAATTTGTACTTTTCCCTCAGGTAGCAAAGAAGCCTAAATCTTCTCAAATTATCCCACACTTGGCCACCAATAAGGGATTCAAAGGATGACACTATACTTCTTCAATGTGTTGCTCAAAAGAGGCTGTTGAGCATGCTTCCTGCTGTAATCCGTCATACTTATGACTAACACAGATTTAAATTCTTATTGTAGTAAAGCACAATAGGGTCTAAAATTATTCATGTGTTATTAGCAGATAGTAAGTATTGAGTTTCAGATGATAGGTAAGGGTAGTCTGGTAACATTGTGTAGCAATAAAAAAATTGCTTCTTTTTTGTGGTTCAGAAGTAATAGATATAGAGCAAGCCAAGTTTGCAAAAATATTATCCTAAAAGAAAATGTGAATGATAAAGCAATCTGCATTTGCGTCCTTAGCCACCTCTTACAAACTCAAACTTTTAGAAATCAAATTTTAAGAAACGGGAGGAGTAAGAATGAAGCAGAAAAAAAAAATTAGAAATTTGAAGTAACTTGTCATAACCTTAGTACATATTGAATCTATCATAGAAATTTTGGAAGCTTTGAAATTAGCTAACAATAGGTTTTTGCTTTTGCTTCACTTCTGTACGTATGATTTTCGCACAGTTTTTGTACATTGATATATAAAACTTGTTACCATTCTCAAAAAGAAATAACCTGTCATAACCTTCTGACTTGCCAAATATATACCCAGGAAAATTGCGGGAAACCTTAGAAGTTCTTGGACAGAAATAAGGACACTGTTTAAGTAGTACTCCCTCTGTTTCAATTTATGTGAATCTATTTCCTTTTTAGTCCGTGCCAAAAAGAATGACCTCGTTCCCTAGTTAAAAACAATTTACCTTTATGCAATGATTTATAGCCACACAAAATATATGTGCTTCATTTTACACCACAAGTTCAAAAATCTTCTCTCTTTTCTTAAACTCCGTGCCCAGGGTTCACATAAATTGAAACGGAGGGAGTACTTGTTTGCCTCAACTTTAAGGGTCGTTTGGTACGATGGTGGGATATCCTGGGGTGGGATATCCCATGTAATTAGTTATCATACCTTTTATATGGGATAGGTCATCCAACCATTTCAGTATAAAAGTTATCTCAGGATTAGCTAATATCTCAAATCCTACATGGTATAAAGTTAATCCTAAACTTTATCCCGAGATTATTATTCTTATTACATGCACCAAACGACCCCTTAGAATCTTCTTTAGTAAAAGATCAAGTTATATTTGCAAGCATATAATGCTTTGAAGTGCATGGTTTGACTAAATTCAATATCTGAAAAAGTGAAAGACATGACAAATAACTTACCGGTATAAAGGGTGTGTCTTCTGAATGAAATTCAACCTTATATTTTGGTTCTTTAGAACTTCGACTGAAAGACGCACCTGATACATACAGGAAATCAACCACCAGAGTTACAACCTAATAGTAGCAAATAACTCTAGTGGAAAGTATTCTATTTTGAGCAAGATTGTTAACTTTGTCAGCACTAGAGTACAGTCAAGTGAACAGTACTATTTCATTCATGATTAATAATTTAAGGGCGTTAATCAGTACTTCTAGCTGCTTCTCTTGCTTCATGTTATGGCGGCTCATTTTCCGAGATTAGTGAACTATTTTCAAATTGATTTTCTATGACTTCAAACAAAAAAACCCACTTAAACAACTGAAAAAATAGGACTTGAAGACACGTCCCAAGATGCACAGGCCTCATCAAGTTCCTGAAACTATGACCATTTTCAAGACAGCTGCCACACATACAGCTTGACTATCAGACTTGAACTTCAAAACAGCAGAATTGAATAGGTTATTGTGAACAAAACTTCATTTCATCGAGAGTACGTCTAGAACACAAAAATCCAAATTGTCAGAAAATACTTTCAAAGTTAGTCAGCTCAAGCTAGTGAAGGTCAAGCCTTGCCACGATGATAAAGTTTCACTTTTGGCGACTAGCATGTGTATACGTCTACTCTTCTCCTACCCCAACATGAGCGGGGCAGCACTTAGTGCACAGGGTAAGCCTACCTCACAAGCAGGCTACTATAGTAAATATTCAGCCTCCAAGAACATCAACTAGTTAAAGCTTCTAGTACTCTCTCCGTCCCAATTTATGTCATACTTTTTCCTTTTTAGCCTGTCCCAAAAAATGATATATTTGAAATAATTTAATCTTAAAATTCTCATTTTGCCCTTAATGTGATAATTTACAGCCACAGAAATGTCTGTGGCTTGTTTTAGATAAAAATTTCAAAAGCCCTCACTTTCTTTGTAAAATCCATACCAAGTCAAACAACATCAGATAAATTGGGACGGAGTTGAGTAGTAAATATTCAGCTCTCCATAGAGCATCAACCAGTTAAAGCTTCTACTGGTAAATATTCAGCCTCCAAAAAACATCAACTTGTTGAAGCTCTTTTTTTTTTTTTGGTTTTTGTAATTCATTAACCATTTCAGTTAAAAGTAATTATTCTAAAACAAAAACAAACAAAAGAGAGAAAAAAAAACGTCTAGAAATCAAAGGTAGAGAAACAGTAAACTAAATCTTCACCCAAACACCTAGCAATCTAAATTCTAAATACTTAATAAGTTCTTTAGATTAAAAAAATAATGAGCTACAGAATCCAACAGGAATAAAACTAATGGCAAGCCAAACTTAAAATTTTCAATTTTTATTACAATTATCACATCTATAATGCCATTTTTTTGCCCTTTAGCATTGAAATTACAACGAAGGTGCTTGAGATTTTGGGCTACCTGTGTGAGCAGATATTATCTGGGTGGAATAAACGTTGTCGTATACGAGACTAATGGTGAAAAGTAGAATTGCCAATCTCATCTTCTTCATTTCGAAGCCCTAATTTTGCTGCAGAATAAGATACAGTGGTCTCCGAAACAGAGAATTGCTTGTCGATTTGAACTGTTTTCTTCATTCAAAGAGTAGAAACGACGATTTGGATGAATGACGAAACACAACTCTTACGTCGCAGACTCCTCTTATTTTTGTACAAGTGGATTATGGGTCCCACTTACACGTAAATATTAATTACATGTAATTTTAAAACAGTTGTTTTTTTTTTTTTGAATAAACAGCTTTCTATTTAATTTCGTCAAAAAAGTATACTTACAAAGCGTAGATGCTGACCACCTATTCTCATATGCTATACACTCACTAGCCTATTATCATTCTAAGAAAAACAAAACACACTATAATAATACGTGTGATATAGCTATCGTGAAGAAAGTCTATCTCATTTTAAAACTAGGGAAAATGATCTAAGTTTTGTAGGACAGCCCTCCACTTTTGCCTTGAAGCCCCTCTGAGATGGAGATGGACTACGATTTCCTTGCATACAGGGTCGCTCATCAACTTGCCTCCCCAGAATCTCAATTTATTCCGCTCCCTCCATATCGTCGGCACCAGAATCCCAAATAGGCAAGCTGTAATTTTTGCTAAACCATTTCTACTCTTCGCCAGCTTACTAATCCACTCAAATTCCTCCTGCCAATCCGCAATGGTACGCTTATAGCCCAATCAGTTGAGGAGTCGATACCAGAGCTCTTTGGTTTTCAAACAGTCAAAGAAAAGATGCTCAAAAGTCTCTCGATACAAACCACAGAAAATACAATCTTGTGGAATCAAAACATTTAGCATCTGAAGTCGTTCCACAGTTGCAAGTCGCTTATGTAAAGCCAGCCACAGTATAAACTTATACCTAGGATTAGTTGAGGCTGTAATATGATTGATTTCCACTGGACCTTGCTGCATTGAGGAAGAAGCTGTCTGTATAGCTTGTTAATGCTGAAGAACTCTCCCTGTTGCACCTGCCTCAATCTGTTTTCCAGATTTCCACTAAGTGTTGCAATGCCATTAATCAGACTCCTCGACTCAATAATTTTCCTGATTGCCCATGCAGCAACCCCAGGCACCAGCATGTCTTCAAAACAGTGGTTATTGATATAGAAAGTATGAACCCACTTTATCCATAGGCTATCCTTCTTCTTAGTCAATGCCCACAAATGCTTGACCACAGCAGTTTTGTTCCATTTAGCTAGGTCTAAAACATTCAGACCCCCTACACTGTAAGGCAAACACATAGTGTCCCAGGCAATCAGAGCCTTTCTTGAGACTGTGGCAGAACTAGTCCACAGATAGGATCTACAGATAGCCTCTGTCATCTTCAAAAAAAAATGTGGGCAATAGAAAAATCTGGGACCAGTAGGCTTGAATACCAAACAAAACAGATTTTATCAATTGAAGCCGACCAGCATAAGATAGTAACCTTGACGACCAGCAGTTTATTTTCTGTGTAATTTTCTCCACCAGTGGCCAGCACTGAGCAATGGACAGCTTCTTTAAATCCAGAGGCATCCCCAAATACTTGAAAGGGAGACTGCCTTATGGATATCCCAGTATTTGAAGAATCTCCTGTTTCTGCAAGTTGTTTACACCTGCTAAGTACACTGCAATTTTATCAACATTTGCGTGAAGACCTGAGACCTTAGAGAACTCCTGGAGAGTTTGTTTCAGAAGGCTGACTGATTGAATATCAGCCTTGCAGAACAAGAGGAGATCATCTGCAAAACAAACATGTGCTACACCCAACTTCTTGCATTTAGGATGGAACCTGAAATCTTTCCTCATCATCATTTGCACAAGCTATCTATGTAGATACTCCATTTCCAGAACAAAGAGGTATGGTGACATCGGGTCACCTTGTCGCATACCTCTTTTCCCTTTGAATGGAGCAGTGAGACCTCCATTGAAATTGAGTGAATAGGTTACAGAGTATATACGTTCCATTATCCAGCCTATAAACTTAGAAGGGAACCCCAGATCCTGCAGCAATCTACTAAGAAAAACCCATTCAACTGAGTCGTAAGCCTTCTTTAGGTCCACCTTTAGCACACACCTAGGAGAAAGTCCCTTCCTGGAATAGCCTTTGAACAGTTCTTGGGTGAATAAGATGTTATCAATAATGCTTCGACCCTCGATGAAAGCTGACTGTGACCTGCCCACTAGAGAGTCAATAACCTCTTTCAACCTAGCTGTAATAATCTTTGTGATGATCTTGTACAGAGTTGTACAGCAAGCAATTGGCATGTAATCCTTGACTTTGGTTGGATTCTGTACCTTGGGAATTAGAGTTAGTGCAGTGCTGCTAACTCCACTATGTAGTTTTCCAGATAAAGAATTCTGTCACAGCTTCACAAATGTCATCCCCTACAATATGCCACTGCCTGATAAAAAACTCCACTGGGAAACCATCCACCCCAGGTGCCTTGTCATGTGGCATGTCTTTCTTTAATATTTCCTCCCTTGTTACTGGTTGCACAAGAGCATCCTTCTGTTGTAGAGTGAGACAGGGCCCCTGATGAATTATTCAGTGTTTGGACATTGGATGATACAATTGTTTCCCCCCGGTAGTAACTTGAAACATGTAACAAACTCTGCTTCCACCTTCCTGGGATCAGATAGCTTAATCCCCTCTTCAGTATATATAGAATTGATAGTGTTGAAGTTTGTCCTCATCTTTAGTTGAGCATGAAAACATTTTGTGTTGGCATCTCCACAGGTAATCAAGTGAGCTCTAGATTTTTGTTGTAGGATCTGCTCCTCTATATTGCTCCACTTCTCCACCTCTATAATTAACAGTCTCTCCTGATCAATCAACCATTTATCCATACAATTTGATTGCAGTTGGATCCGTATGGTCGCTAGCTTCTGCCTTGCCTCATTGAGATGTAACCTACACGTTGCCATATAGGTATTCAGCTCCTTTAACTCCACTTTTAGGGTATTCAACTTATTCCATATTCTGTGCATTTGCCCTCCCTGCTGATGCTGATTCCATGCTCTTTCCACAATGCCAGGGAATTCAGTATAGTCCATAACAGATGAATAAAGTTTGAAAGGTTTAGGATGATTGTTCCTTCTCTGTTCCTCATGGGTACACTGCAATAGGAAAGGGGAATGATCAGAGACTCACGGGATCAACACATCAGCTTCAATGTGACTGTACTCCTGCATCCAGTGTACATTTTCAAAGACCCAATCAATTCTGCTATACACTCTTGTCTCTGGTTTCTGCTTATTGCACCACATATAGAAACAGCCCATGCTCTTAAACTGAGAGAGTTGAAGAGCATTGAGAGTGTCCTGGAATCCTTGAATCTCCTGCTGAACAACTGGGACACCTATTCTGTCATCCGTGTGAAGTACATTATTGAAATCTCCACTGATAAGCCAGCTGCCCTGAATAGTAGCCCCTAAGGTCATCAGTTTGGCCCACAATTGATATCTCTTGCTCCATTCGTTATTAGCATATACAACAGTTAGCAAAGTTCTGAAAGTAGAACCTCTCTCTTTAACCTCATAGTGAATAAATTGTTCATCAACCTTCAAAACCTGCAGCTCCACTTTTGAATTCCACAGTATCCAGATTCTCCCATTGGCATGCTCACTGTAGTTTCCAGTATGTCTCTAATAATTTCCCAGTTTTGTGACAATCTGATTTACCTTTGCTTCCTTTACTTTAGTTTCTACACATCCTATACAATTTACTTTATGTTTATTCAGAAAGAGTCTCAGCTCCTTCTGTTTGTGGGCCTTATTTAGACCCCTAATGCTCCATGTGCAGACTATCATGACTTGGTGAAGCTGGATGGGTCAGCGTCCCCTGGATCATCACCTATCTGTAGCAAAGAGAAGCTGTTGGTTGTGTTCAATGAAGCATCATCACATTGTTGTACATTCTTGCCTTTTACTAAACCTCTGTCAATCACCCTGCTTCCAGCATTTTCATTCTGCTTACCTTCCTCCACTGATATGTCAGTTCTTGCCTTCACATTATCCTTCTTTGTTTTTGGTATCCACTTCCATGTCTCACTCTGCACTTTCCGCTTTACCCCTGCTGCCCTATATTGGATCTTTGCTTCCTCTTCATTGCCCTGCCTATTTTTATACCAGCAGTCCTCAGTGCTATGAACCGAACCTAACACAGTCACATGCAATATTTTGGCCTCCATTCGTATTCAATCTGTTGTATGATAACCCCCCCCTCTTAGTATGTAATTCCAGAGTCTCAGGCAGAGGTTGGGAAATATCTGTTTCCACCAGCTCTCTTGCAAACGAAATCCTCTCCTGTTCAGCAGTGATTTTATCGGTGTACATAGGTTTCCCAACTACACTTGCTAGCTTCCCGAGAGCTTAGTGGACCAATATCCCAAAGGCAGACCAGGGAAAGTGACCCATAAAGGAACTACACTCATATTACTTGGTCCATACTCCATTGTTGTAACACCAATGGTTTATTGTGAAAAGTGTATGGGCCAGCCTGGAGAACAAGATCTCTTTCTTCATCAGAATCAAATCTGAAGATATAATACCCTTCGTCATGATGCAATATTTGAGGTTTCGGAACAAAATCCCAAACGTTTGTAATGAAATTGCCCATAGCTCGCTCATACGGGTTTTCTCCTAGTACAAACCCAATAAATGCATTTTTCCAGTAGGTCTCCTGTTCCTTAGTATCATCATCATCAATTTGAACCACAAACGTACGATCTCGCATTGCAGGTGGTACATAGCTTAGTGATTTTCCTTTTTGAGTGCTTCGATTATGTTGCATGGTGACTCTATTGCCATTTTCAGCCACAGGAGCTCCAGAAATCTGAGCAATCTGAGTTTGCTTTGCTTGTGCAGAAATATGGAGCCGACGATGAACTGAATCGACTCGTTCCAGTTCCTGCAAATCCCCATCGCCTTCAACAATTTCCTCACTTATAGGTTGGAACTTCAACGGTAGAAAACTGCCAAACGTTACTGATATCCTCTGCTGGACACCAATTTCCGGCGTTATCTGCGTCTCGAATTTTCCATTTTCGCTAGGGTTGTGGAAAACTGTCGGCGCCGAACCCATTCCGGTTAGCCACTGAGTAGGCTTATTCATAGCTGGTGTTTCCATTCTCTCCATCGCCGGTATCACCTGTTTCACCGGATTCTTCTTCCGACCTCTCGCCATGGCTGGAGGCGCAGGTTAGCGTCCTGCTTATCCTGCGCCGAGAGCTTTTTTAGAGAGAGAAAGCGCACGAGATTTTTTTTACTAAGAATAAATCAACCATGATTTTATTTGTAAAAAAATTCTAAATATTAACAAGAATTGGTACTTTATATGGGACTACTTATTCTAATAATAGAAGTTTTAAAATTTTATTTTCTAATGAGCTAAAAAATGTATCAAATTTGTTATCAATTTGTATAGTAAGCATTTGAACATAATTATAAATTTTGAAAAAAAAATAGTATTTAAAGTAAAGTTGAAAAATAGTGTATTGAAATTTAAAATTATTATATTTGGACATGCATTCCGCTTGAAAAAATACTAATGTTTTGTATGTATGAAAAAATTACTTAAAATTTTTGGGTTCTTTGAAAAACTAATTTTTGAATAATTTCCAAAAACTTATAAAATTTTATGGACAAACGTACAACACCAACAACACAGACCTTACCTTCCCACCTTGCTCTCGGGGAGACTCGAACTCACAACCTCTCGGTTGAAAGAGGGATTGCTTACCATTAGAGCAACCCCTCTTGTCTTTTTTTATGGACAAACATATTTTTTTTAAAATATTTCAATTTTTGTTTTGTTTTTGGGAAGTACACTTTAAATTGGAAATCCAATTAGTAAAATGATTAATAAGCCGCCATTCAACTCATTCCCTATAAACAACGAATTATAAAACAAAAATACAAAATCCCTTTCCTACTAAAAATAGAAAATATAATTCCCAAAAAAGAACATATTCCTAGTTTCCATATAACATTCAAACAAAGAAAACCAAAACTATAAATACCCCTTAAAACTCCTCCAATTTTCACATCTCTTCTTAAACCAAATTCTTTTTCTTGTTCTTATTCTCTGCCAAAAACAAAAAAATCATGAAAGGTGAAAACAAAAAACAATCCCCTGAATCCAAAGAAACCAAAAAAGACTATACCACAGCAATTCTTGAAAGAAAAAAAGCACCAAATAGACTCATAGTTGATGATTCAACAAAAGATGAAAACTCCATCGTGTTTCTCAATCCAGAAACAATGGAAAAACTTCAACTATTTCGCGGCGATACTGTTTTAATCAAAGGAAAAAGAAAAAGAGATACAATTACTGCAGCAGAAGTTGATGAAACATGTGAAGAACCAAAGATTCGTATGAACAAAGTTGTTAGAAACAACCTACGAATTCGGTTAGGTGATATTGCTTCTGTCCATCTTTGTAGTAATATTCAATATGGTAAACGTGTGCATGTTCTTCCTATTGATGATACTATTGAAGGTTTAACAGGTGATCTTTTTGAGGTTTATTTAAAACCTTATTTTACTGATTCTTATCGTCCGTTAAGAAAAGGCGATATATTTAATGTTAGAGGTGGGATGAGGAGTGTGGAATTTAAGGTTGTGGAAACTGATCCACCTGATTATTGTATCGTTGCTCCTGATACAGAGATTTTTATGGATGGTGATCCGATTAGAAGAGACGACGAGGACCGAGCATTAGATGAGATTGGATACGATGATGTTGGTGGTGTTAGGAAACAAATGGCGCAAATTCGCGAGTTGGTTGAGTTGCCATTGAGACATCCACAGCTATTTAAGTGCATTGGTGTGAAACCGCCTAAAGGCATTCTTTTGTATGGACCTCCTGGTTCAGGGAAAACGACTATAGCCCGAGCTGTGGCTAATGAAACGGGTGCATTTTTCTTGGTTATTAATGGGCCTGAGATTATGTCTAAGATGGCTGGTGAAAGTGAGGCTAATTTGAGGAATGCTTTTGTGGAAGCTGAAAAGAATGCACCTTCTATAATTTTCATTGATGAGGTTGATTCTATTGCGCCAAATAGGGAAAAGACTAATGGAGAGGTAGAAAGGAGGATTGTTTCGCAGCTTTTGACTTTAATGGATGGACTTAAGTCGCGTGCACATGTTGTCGTTATGGCTGCAACGAATAGGCCTAATAGCATTGACCCTGCATTGAGAAGGTTTGGGAGATTCGATAGGGAAATTGATATTGGCGTGCCTGATGAGGTTGGTCGCCTTGAGATTCTTCGTGTTCACACGAAGAACATGAAGTTGGACGAGGATGTTGATTTGGAAATGGTTGCAAAGGATACACATGGTCATGTTGGTGCTGATTTAGCAGCATTGACTACTGAGGCCGCGCTTCAATGTATTAGGGAGAAGATGGATGTGATTGACATGGAAGACGATACGATTGATGCAGAGATACTCAATTCCATGGCAGTTAATAACCAACACTTCAAGGCTGCTTTAGGAACAACAAATCCATCTTCTCTTCGTGAGACAGTTGTTGAAGTTCCAAATGTTTCGTGGGATGATATTGGAGGGCTTGAGACGGTCAAACGCGAGCTTCAAGAGACAGTACAGTATCCAGTGGAACATCCTGAATTGTTTGAGAAATTCGGGATGTCTGCATCAAAGGGTGTTCTGTTCCATGGTCCTCCCGGATGTGGTAAAACTCTGTTGGCTAAGGCAGTCGCAAACGAATGCCAAGCAAACTTCATCAGTGTCAAAGGTCCTGAATTGCTCACAATGTGGTTTGGAGAAAGTGAAGCCAATGTCAGAGAACTTTTCGATAAGGCACGCCAATCTGCACCTTGCGTTCTATTCTTCGACGAGTTAGACTCAATTGCTATTAAGAGAGGAAGTTCAGTAGGCGATGCTGGTGGCGCTGCTGATAGAGTCTTGAATCAGCTCCTAACCGAAATGGATGGAATGAATGCCAAGAAAACCGTTTTCGTTATAGGTGCAACCAATCGGCCTGATATTCTTGATCCTGCACTTTTAAGGCCCGGGCGCCTAGACCAATTGATATACATTCCTCTCCCTGATGAAGAATCAAGACACCAAATTTTTCGCGCATGCTTAAGAAAATCACCTGTTTCTAGCAAAGTAGACTTGAGACATCTAGCCAAGTTAACAGAAGGTTACAGTGGAGCAGACATAATTGAAATATGTCAACGCGCATGCAAATACGCGATAAGGAAAGAAATCGAAAAGGATATTGAGAGGGAGAAGAAGAGAATGGAGAATCCTGATATAATGGATGAAGATATTCAAGAAGAGGTTGCTGAAATTAAGGTTGAACATTTTGAGGAATCAATGAAATATGCCAGGAGAAGTGTTAGTGATTTGGATATTTTAAAATATCATGATTTTGCTCAGTCTTTGCAACAGTCAAGAGGATTTGGTAGTGAATTCAAGTTCACAAATAACAACATAACTGCTACTGATGCTAAGGAAAATCCTTTTGAGAATTCTGTTGGAGTTGAAGATTGTGATGCTGAGTTATATGATTAGGATCTTGTTATAGTTTCTTTTTCTGAATTCTTGTTGTCCTTTGTTTCTTGTTTTGTTATAGTTAATTGCTCTGTTTCAGTTTTTAGTTTTGTTTCAATTCAATGAGAAAATAGTAAAATTTGTTCCACTCTTTTGTCTCTTGGTGTTTGCAGATTACCTTTTTTTTTTTTTTTTTTTTTTTTTTTGGCAACTGGTAATGACATTAATGATTTCAGGATTCTAAGACTAAATTTGTTAATTATTTTCAACTACACCCTTAATATTAAAGAAGTTAGTATCCCGTCTCAAATTATGTGTCGTGGTTATTATTTGTCATTTAGAAGATCAAGATAAAATAGATTCTTTTTTTCCTTTTGTATCTTTAGTAATAATTGTTCTTGAAGATGGAAATAACACATAAATAGTATAAATTTTCAATAAAGAGAAATTTTATCTTAAGACATACATAATGGTAAGATAGTCTAATTCCTTTTCTAATTAGTATTTTTTAAGGGACGTGTAAAAAAGAAATACGATAAATAATTTGAGACAGAAGGAATATTTATTAATTTTCTTAATAAACGTGAAAAGAGCTAAAGCGACCGTTAAAATGGGACGGAAGGAGTAGCACCTAATTTTTTTTTTTAATCAATTGATGTCCGATTACTTATTTTCTTTACCATAAAGTTGAAACTAACTTGTGATAACAAGCTAATGACTTTTTGTTATTTCTTAATTATAGCATGTCTCAAATACAAAAAAATCAGACTATCCATCTGAAGCAAAAATTGCAGGCTTTGCTGTACATGGAGTTAAAATGAAAAAGTTGGCCCTTTTGTGTTAATCAAAGAATTGTTTTTGTTGGATTTCTGAAATTTAATAAATCAAAGTGGAGCAAAATAATTTCAATCAACTACTCCTCAATTTCAAACTAATTGGTCAATTATCTATATTTAGATTGTTCAACTCTGGTTCAAGTGTAGTAAATTGAAAATGGACAGTTTATTGACATAACACCAGATGCTTTACTTATACAACAACTCAGTATAATCCCACTTATTAGGATTTAGGGAGGGTAGTGTGTATGCAGAACTTACCCCTACTTTTGGGTAGAGAGGCTATTTCCAAATAGACCCCCGGCATCCTTCCCTCCAAGAACTTCCCACCTTGCTCTTGAAAGACTCGAACTCACAACCTTTCGATTGAAAGTGAGGTTGCTTATCACCACAGCAACCCCTCTTATGTCGATGCTTTACTTATAAAAACATTAATTGCTATCATTAATGTCTATTGCGGTTGCTTTTAATTTCTAAAGCTTTGAGTGTAGGGTCAATTTCAGCATTAATTGGACAAATATAAAACTAATGACACAAATGGCATTGCCAATGCAAAGGAAAAGAAAAGAGGAAACATATAGTTTGACTAATTTTGTAACTACTCTTTTTGGGGGTTTCAATCCTATGCCATCCGCATTGAAATTCTTACAGGTGTTTTAAAAGGCATTTTCAGTGCGAGCCCTAGGAAAAGGCGCACCAAAAATGCTCTCACGCGATAGCATAGGGCGAAAGTCTTAAAATGTATATGCCCAGCAATTCGGGGCATACGCCCGGGCATTTGCAGCATACACCCGAGCGTTTAAGATGCGTTTTTGTAGTGAGGCGTAAGCCTTAGAAACTTTTTCAAATTAAAACAAAATTTGTTAAATAAATCCTTCATACAATAACCAAATTTTCAAAAGTCAGCTCGTAATTACTTAAAAGTTTTTAAAAAGGAACTGAAATGTATTAAATCTAAAAGTCAAGACATTTTTTAATGATTGAAGTCCTAATTAATGGTATTTCCCAATTCTTTATCTTGTCCGCTTGTTTGTTAATATCTCCCCAAAGCAACGAATATCTGAATTTTTTACAAATGCAAAGAGAACTCCATTATCTTTTATCGCATCAAGTTCAAAGTTCAAATTGCAGGTTAGTCCTCCTTTTTTTTCCTAAATGTAGAAAACATTATTTTTGTGACTCAAGCTACTTATGCAGTTGTGCTTGTAAGTTGCGTATAATAGATTATTTTGACTAGTTTTTTATGGGTATGGAGCGCATATATATATATATATATATATATATATATGGCCTTGGCGTAACTGGTAAAGTTGTTGGCATGTGACTAGGATGTCACGTGTTCAAGTCGTGAAAATAGCCTCTTGCAGAAATATAGGTAAGACTGCGTATGATAGACCACTGTGGTCCGGCCCTTCTCGGACCCCGCGCATAGCGGGAGCTTAATGCACTTGCTAGTTATCTTCAATTTTTATGCAATTTTACTTGTTTATAAATATTTATTGTAATTATATTACTTTATAGAATATTAAAAATTAAATATACATAGGACTTACGCCTCGTAGAGATATATTTAAAATGCATCGCTTTATGCCCGCGGCTTTTAGAACACTGATTCTGACTAATCCGTAACACTATTAAATGAGAAAATGTTTTTTTTTTCTATGTAAAACTGGTCTTTCCTGATCATTACTTGTATTTGGACATTTTTTTATTCAATTTACTTTTGGTATAACTCGTCCAATTGAGTTAAAAAGTACAACCTACTCAAGTAGTCTAAATTGCCAACTCCATCTGTAATGATGCTTAATTTGCCAACTCTGTTTCGATCTAGACTAAATAGAATAATTTAATATGTTATTCTTAACATTTGCGTTTCTTATTCTTTTTACTAGTATATCGTAGGAAAGTAAGGGACTCTATTAGCTATCCCTTTAGATGGTCATGAAATGACTAAAATATCTTATGTTATATTCAAATGATTCTTCAATTGGGGTTGTTAATAGGGGTGTTCATCGGGCGGATTAGGCGGTTTTTTACTGTTAACGGTTTGGCTTAACGGGTATCGGTTTTTAAATGTATTCATCTGTTAGCCACCCGATAAGATATCGGGCGGATTGGTATCGGGTTAGCTCTTATCGGGCGGTTACCGAGTGGTCTATCTGTTTAATACCTAAGGGCTCAAATGTATTCTGTCCGCACAGTACACATCCCTCTATGTACTGCTTCAGAAACACATGGTCTACCATTTACACCACATAACTTAAAAGTCTTCTGCTTTAGCATGTATTCTTCTTCGCTCCTCGTTTCAAATTTAAAATCCAGAATTTCCTATCTAACTATCACATTTCATTGATCACTTTTCAGGCAGATGGACTTCTACATAGTATAAAAGCCATACAAACCAGTGAAAACAGACTATTATTCTTCTTATTTAAAATGAGTACAACCAAGTTTCTTCACTAATCTTGCTTTTTATTCTCCGGCTACTAGAACAAGTAAGCAAACATCAATAAACAACTCTTCTCCAAACAACTGAACAAATAAAACAGGGGTGGGTTGCGATGATAATGCGATTATAGATTTCACAGCACACATAATGTTATAGCTGCATTCAGCTGCACCATAACACAAACTACTATTGTGCTTCGGCCCCAAACAATTTGATCAACTATATGAATCCTCACAAATCGTTCTGCTCCATTGGATTCTTTCAAAGGGTTTATACATTTTCTTTTAACAAATAAATCTCTAAACAAAAACTAAACATAAAGCATGATAGCCCAACCGAGGGCAGACAAAAAAGCTAAGTTATTTTGTTATACACTTATACTTATTCATTTTTAAGGTTTTTAGTTATTATATTTAATATATATAATTATGTATAAAAAATAAATTTTATATATATATATATATATATATATATATATATATATATATATATATATATATATATATATATATATATATATATATATATATATATATATATTTATATACTTAACGGGTTAATGGATTATCCGTTAAGAAAATTGAATAATGCGCCCCCAAACAGATAAGCCGTTAATAAAAAAAATTCAATCTGTTCTCCATCCGTTAAGCCGTTAAGCCGTTACCATTAAGCCATTAAGCTTGGGTTCGGTTCGATTTTCGGTTTCGGATCGGTTTTGAACACCCCTAATTGTTAATCATAACACCAAAAGCCTCTTTTCTTCTAATTTTTCCTCTTTTAACTTTTCTATGCCAATTTTTGTGAAAATCTCTTTATTTTGGAGAAAATCATTTCTTCTTCCACTTTCACTTTTCTATCCCATCCTTTCCGGCTTATATACTAATTTTTTCATTTTTAGACATGTAAAACTTTTTGGTTTGGGGTTGAAACCGCTTTCGCCCATTTGCATTCGCCTTCGCTCGAGAGTGTTTGACCAAAAGTATTAAGTCTTTTTGTTAAACAAATTATATAAGAAGATAATGGATAAATCCTAGTTAACATAATAAATTCTAGATCTGAAATTGGTTAACATGAACAACGTATAATTGCATTTAAATCAATTTAATACAATGGGTACTAAATGGTATTGTTATGAGTGTGTAGGGAAATAATGATAAGAAATAAATATATTAAATGGCAATATGTAAATAGAGAGAATAATTCACCCAACTATTGAAGGAGATGGATGATTCTTCTCTCTAAATATGATGTAAGACAAACAAACGTTGGGATATAGGGAGCTTTGTCGAATCTGATGCGAGAAAGGTGGGATGAACAACAAATCGAATATTTGTGGAAAGATTATGTTTGTAATTTACTTGAGATTCAACTTTTCATGAGGGATCTTATCATATAGAATATTACATGTCCCTCTCTTCTCTCTCCCTTCCTTCTTATATGGGATATATCACTTACCTAAATTAAAGTACATATATATAGAATATTCGGTGGAATATTCCGCTAAAATATTTTACTACAAAACTAGTCGTTATGGCCGGCCAGAGTTCCTGACCTCGGCCCCGATTAATCAGCTCGCCCGTCGGTTTTTTTAATCTTATGCAGGACATTGGCCTAATTACCTTTTGGTACTAATCTCGTGCCAAATTTTCTTAGTCAGATTTTGATCAATACAGTTAGTCCCTCCACCTGTCGAGGTTGTTATTGGACAAGGTTGATGGGCGGATTTCGCTAGTTGCAACTTGAGAAATATAAGCGTGCAGGTCGAGTAATAAAGTTCTTGGGGCGAGGTGATGACGTGACGCTTTGAGAGCCACATATGACTGTTACATCAGTTTGTAATGACATTATTTCATCATGCATCATTATGATGCATGTTCCCGATACGTTACGTCGTTTCTCGCACCCCTTCCGTTTCGAAATCAATGTGGCGGCGCTTGGCCTTCTTGATTAGGGTGCCAGTATTCTTATAAATAGGAGGGGAACTACCCATTTGACTTGCTGCATTTCTTAAGCATTTGAATCTTCAAGTTTTCCCTTCTTCTTCTCAGAATTCTTGCATCCTTGTTTCTCACTTCTCTAGCATTTCCTGCTATTACTACCCCTTTCATACTTGCAATTTCTTCATATATATGTGATATAAAATGGCTGGTGCATCTTCTAACCCTGAGGGAGTTTCTGATCCCATCCCATTGACTGTGGACATGCCTTCTCATGAAAAAGAAGTGGCCATTGTTGTAGAAGATGAGAGTTTCCCCACTGTAGATGAGATAGTTCTTCGTTCAGAGAGGACCAGATTGGACTTCTCGAAGCGACCTGAAGATGATCCTAAGCATGTCGTTTCTGAGATGGATACGGCGAAACTTGTTAATTTAGGGCTAAACGGATAGTTCCAAACCATGTGGACCTTATCCCGGCTGGTGACGATATGATGCAAATACATCATCTAGGATACTATGCATTGTATGCGTATCCATTCGTTGTCAATTATCCTTCCTCTTCCTTTCTTGGCGGAGGACTTCTTCCACTATTATGGCGTTTGTCTGGCCCAACTCTCCCCGTATATCTATAAGCTTTTCCTTATGCTTATCAAGTATGCGAAGCTAGCCATATGCTTCATCTCTTCGCCCCAAGTTTCACAGAGGTACGATGATACACCTTTGTTGGCCCAAGAACAAATGAAATTTTGAAGAATGAAAAATGAACTCAGTCATGGACCAGGTCCATCATGTGAAGCACAGTGTTTGCCAACCTATACATGTGAGATGCACGTGAAAGAGATAAGTTCCAGTGATCAAGCAGCAATATCTTCTCAGATGATCGAAAAGGTTGCATATTGGATAAGGAGAGAAAGTTTTCTTATGTGAAGAGAACACACTCCGGATAAAAGATATGGTTGGAGTTTGTGTTGTTCAAGGACTCAACCTCGATGGAAGATCAGCAATTGAGTCTCAATCAAACTCTAATTACTAACTCATTAAATAATAGTGATTTTTCTCTTTTACAAGTATTGCACATACGCAGAAGTTAAACTAAATTGAGAGCAAAAGAGCAAGGTAATTTTACAAGCAATTTATGTGAGATTTAGTGTGCACTCCTGAAGCTACTTGAACGAGATCGAAGAACCAGTTCCATTGTGTTTTTCCTTCTTCTAGTTCAATTGTAGTAGGTAGTTTAAAGTTGTACCCTTCAGCTTTCATTGAAGCATTTGTGCTAGGTACTTTGAATGTTCAAGTTATAAGCTAACTTGAAGTTGTCGCAACAGTTGAGGCTGTGTGCTACAATGGGATTAGAGTTAATCCTTTAGGTTTACAAAGAGTGTTTTTAAATGTTGTTTTGGCTCAGTGATTTTAGTGGAAGTTTGGGAAATTTCTACTGAGTAGTAGGTCGTGATTTATTCACCTTTTGAGCCAGGTGTTTTCCGTGTAAGACTATATGTATTCTTTATTTTATGTACTTTTAATTACACAAATAGTAGTAGTTAGAACACCTAAAAGAATTAGGTTCTTCTTTGATGAAAGATCAGCAATTGAGTCTCAATCAAACTCTAATTACTAACTCATTAAATAACATTGATTTTTCTCTTTTACGGGTATTGCACATATGCAGAAGTTAAACTGAATTGAGAGCAAAAGAGCAAGGCAATTTTACAAGCAATTTATGTGAGATTTAGTGTGCACTCTTGAAGCTACTTGAACGAGATCGAAGAACCAGTTCCACTGTGTTTTTCCTTATTCTAGTTCAATTGTAGTAGGTAGTTTAAAGTTGTACCTTTCAGCTTTCATAGAAGCATTTGTGCTAGGTACTTTGAATGTTCAAGTTATAAGCTAACTTGAAGTTGTCGCAACAGTTGAGGTTGTGTGCTACAATGGGATTAGAGTTAATCCTTTAGGTTTACAAAGAGTTTTTTTAAATGTTGTTTTGGCTTAGTGATTTTAGTGGAAGTTTGGGAAATTTCTACTGAGTAGTAGGTCGTGATTTTTTCACCTTTTGAGCCAGGTGTTTTTCACGTAAGAATCTATGTATTCTTTATTTTATGTACTTTTAATTCCACAAACATTAGTAGTTAGAACACCTAAAAGAATTAGGTTCTTCTAGATTGAAAATTGGGTACCACACGAATAACCCCCCCCCCCCCTGTGTGGTATTGATGCTTAAAACATCAATTGGTATCAAAACGGATTATCCTTGAAGAGGCTAACACCTTAGGAAAAGATCAACATGTGCACCACCTGGGAACAGTGAAGGGCAATCCACTGTCGGGCCTTCACTTTTCAATGGTCAGTACTATTCTTGGTGCAAGAACATAATAAGGGATCACATCATAGGAGAAAATTATGAACTCTGGGACATGTCACTGATGGTCCTCTAGCAACTACAAAGAAGACTGCTGAAGGAGTAGATGTGTCAAAAACAAGAGCTGACTGCACTGCTGAAGATTTGAAGAAGTGGGAGAAGAATGCCAAGGCCAAAAAAGGGCTTGTGTGTGGACTAGGTCTAGATGAGTACAGTAGGATCTAAAGTTGTACCACCACTAAGGAAATCTGGGACACTTTGCAAGTGGCTCATAAAGGAACACCTCAAGTGAAGAGGTCCAGAGGAACACTGTTGTACTCTCAATATGAGAATTTTACTATGAAGGAACGGGAAACTATCCAACAGATGTATACTAGGTTCACTACACTGACAAATGAACTTAAGTCTCTGGGAAGGATTATTCTTGAAGAAGACAAGGTTGAGAAAATATTGACAAGGGTTCTGTCAGTCTCATGGGAAAGCAAAATCACTGCTATTCAGAATCAAAGAATATTGCTACCCTCAAGCTCGATTAACTAATTGGAAATCTTACTACCTATGAACTGAGAATGCAAACCATGAAAATGGATGCTCCTAAGAAGGAAAGAATTTTGGCTCTTAGAATATCTGAAGGTTGAAATCTGGAGGATGATGAAATGGCTATGATCACAAGAGACTTCAAAAAGTATCTGATGAGAGGAAACAGTTCTTCAAGAGGAAAAACCTTCAACAAACCAAGGGATCCTGAGAAACATACCAATGAGGGCTGCTTCAAATGTGGTAAGACTGATCACATGATCAATTGATGTCCTCAATGGGAGATTGAGTAGAAGAAAGAACGAGTTGAAAGAAGGAACGGGAATAAGGAACATGTTCAACCAAGAAGGAACAAAGGGTCAACCAAGGCTATGGCTGCTGCCTGGGGAAAAACTTCAGATGAAGACTCAAAAGATGAAGCTGAATATGACCAAGCACTTATGGCCATCAGAGAATCATATGATGAAAAAGAGGTAAGTATCCTTCATCTCAAAGACAAGATTAAATTTTTGTCTAAAAAAGGCTGGCTGAGCTATTACTAGACTTCATTGGTGAGTTTGAGATAATTAACAATGAGAAGGAAGATCTGTCTAGGGAATGTGTGATCCTAAAAGCCAAATGCAAAAATCTAGAGTCTAGGGAAAATGAGAGCGATAACAAAAATGCCGAGTTGAAGAACCAGGTTCTTGAACTTGACACCGGTGTTCTAGAACTTAGGTCTAAAACTGAAATTAGCAATAGGAAAGAAAAAAGCTGATCACATATATCTCACTATAGTAGGAAAAATGAAGGATGAGTTGTATAAGAAGGATGAATTGATTAAAGTCCTAAAAGAAGATCTAGGAAAAGTGAAACATGAACTAGGCAGAACTTGCAAATAGAACAAGCTTGTGATGCACTTTCTTGGTTGCAAGAGCATCACAGTAGCAATAAAAGAGGACTTGGCTATGGGACTCTAGCACCAAAGTGGGACCCCAAAAACAAGTACCTCACACTTCCTAAGAATAAAATCTGTACACACTGTGGCAAACCGCCATTACAAAAATGAATATAATGCAAAAGAAAAGGCCAGTCAAAAGAACAAAGCCTTTGTTCAAGAGAAACGTAAGCTACCTGGGTGAGAAAAAAGGAATGTGATTCATCCTTTTGCCTATAGAAAAGGACCCAAACTAGTTTGGGTTCCTAAGACTAACCTCTGATTTCTTTTTGCAGGCCCAAGTGAAAGGAAGTAGCCAAATATGGAATATGGATAGTGGCTGCTCAAAAGATATGACTGGGAGCAAGGACCAGTTCCTTTCACTTGAGGACTTAAAAGGAGGTAATATCTCCTTTGGAAATGGAAAAAAAGGTGAGATCATTGGGGTCGGAAAGATAGGTAAGACAGATTGTCACTCTATTAAGAATGTCCACTTGATAGATGGCTTGAAATACAGCCTAATAAGTGTTTCACAACTATGTGACAGAGGTAACCTTGTAGCATTCACCTCTACCACATGCTTTGTGATTAACCTTACCACCGACAAGATTGTTTTATAGGAAAAAAGAGTTAACAATATTTATATTGTAGATTTGTCCACTCTTTCAGAAAATGAACTCACTTGCTTAAGTGTGTTGGTAATTATCCCCTCTTGTGGCACAAAGACTTGGTCATACCAGTATGAATCAGCTAAATAAATTAGTCTCTAAGGCATGTGCAACGGGGAAGTAGGTAAGATTATCCTTCAAAACCAAAAAAATGGTAAGCACACCCAAGTCGTTGGAACTGGTTCATATGGATCTGTGTGGTCCAATGAGAACCATGAGCAGAGGTGGAAAGAAATATGTAATGGTACTTGTAGATGACTATTCTAGATTTACATGGGTATTATTTCTAACATCTAAAGATGAAGCATTTGATATGTTTACTGCTTTTGTTAGAAAAACTTAGAAACAGTTAGGACATCAACTTGCATCCATTAGGTCTGATCATGGAACTGAATTTGAAAATGCAAAGTTTGCTGAATACTATGATGAAAACGGTGTAGATCATAACTTATCTGCCCGTAGGAATCCTCAACAAAATGGAGTAGTTTAAAGAAAGAACAGGACCCTTGAGGACATGGCCAGGACCATGCTTCTTTCTAGTAAACTGCCTCACAGCTTCTGGGCAGAGGTTGTGAACATTGCATGTTACATAATCAATAGATGCATGACTAGACCTCTTGTAGAGAAGACTCCCTATGAGTTGCTTAAAGGGAGAAAACCAAACATATCCCATCTTAGGGCATTTGGTTGTAAGTTCTATGTGCACAATAATAGAAAAGACTCCCTAGGTAAGTTTGATCCAAGAAGTGATGAGGGAGTATTCTTGGTATATTCTTAAAATAGCAAATCATATAAAGTGTTCAATAAAAATAACTTTGTGTGTAGAAGAAAGCATACATGTAGTATTTGATGAAACTAACATTCTTTCTAAGAGAAATGAACATGAAGATGAAGCCATTAGATTGGTAAATTAATTGACTGAATCCCCAGCACAAGTCAAAGTGGCATCAAAAGAAGGAACATGTGATGGAACAGGTCCTTCCATTCAAGGCAACCTGACAAGGGGAACTAATCAAGGAGAAATTGAATGAAACTACCTAAAAGAACCTGTTCATGACCATGTTCCTCAGCAACAAAACATGGGAGAAACATCTAGCAGAAACCAGCTGATTATGAAATCTCACAAGTATCAAAGTTCTCATCCTATTGGGAACATTATCACTGATCCAACATCTGAAGTCAAAACTATATCACAATTAAAGAATTTGCGTGCTTTTGATGCTTTTCTATCTCTTATTGAACCTAAAATTGTTTTTGAGGCTTTGCAGGATGGAGATTGGGTGAATGCAATGCAAGATGAACTCAATCAGTTTGAAAGAAGTCAAGTTTGGCATCTAGTTCCAAGACCCAAGGATAGATCAGTCATTGGTACAAAATAGGTATTCAGAAAAAAACTTGATGAAGATGGAATAGTTACAAGAAACAAGGCAAGGCTGGTGGTTCAAGGTTACATCCAAGAGAAAGGCATAGATTATGATGAGACATTTGCTCCAGTTGTAAGACTAAAGGCAATCAAACTCCTCATAGCCTTTGCAGCACAAATGGAATTCACTCTCAATCAGATGGATGTCAAAAGTGCCTTCCTGAATGGCTACCTAAAGGAAGAAGTGTTTGCGAAACAACCTCCAGGGTTTGAGAGCAAGGAATGTCCTGAGGATGTGCACAAGTTAGACAAGGCTCTCTATGGAATCAAGCAGGCCCCAAGAGCATGGTATGAATGACTGTCCAAATTCCTACTAGAACATACAAAAGAGGTAAAATTGACAGTACCTTATTCTTAAGGGAAAAAGGTAAGGATCTCCTTGTTGCACAAATATATATTGATGACATAACCTTTGGGGCCACTATTGATAGGCTGAGTAAGGACTTTGCAAAATCAATGGGGAGTGAGTTTGAAATGAGCATGATGGGTGAGCTTAACTTCTTCTTAGGCTTACAGATCAAACAAAGTCCAAATAGAACCATGATTCATCAATAGCAGTATACAAAAGAGCTAATCAAAAAGTTTAAAATCGAGAAATCTAAAGAAATAGACACACCCATTGCAACTGCCACTAAATTAGATATTAATGAACCTGATTCATCAGTTGATTAAAAGTTGTATATGGGTATGATTGGTTCACTCTTGTATCTTACTGCCAGCAGATCTTATATCATTTTCAGTGTAGGGCTTTGTGCTCATGTTTAGGCAAATCCAAAAGAGTCCCACTTGACTGTTGTCAAGAGGATACTAAGATATATGAAAGGCATCATTGATCTGTGTCTTTGATATCCTAAAGGTAGTAATTTCAATCTAGTAGGATATGCCGATGTTGATCATACAGGTTTCCTAGTGGATAGAAAGAGCACCTTAGGTATCACAAAATTTCTTGGTTCATGTCTTGTGTTATGGGCTACCAAAAAATAAAATTTAGTAGCCATATCTACTCCTGAAGATGAGTATGTTGCTGCTGCTTCTTGTTGTGCTCAATTGCTATGGATCAAACAGCAACTGGTAGATTTTGGAATTGAAGTTGGATGTATTCTAATATTCTGTGATAACACTAGTGCTATAAGAATGACAAAGAACCCTGTTCATCATAAGAGAACTAAGCACGTATATGTTAGACACCATTTATTAAGAGATAACTATGAGAAAAGATTGATTTCCATAGAATTATGTGCTACAGATAAGCAAATAGCTAACATTTTTACTAAAGCACTGAGTAGAGAAAAAATTGAGAGGAACAGGTTGGAATTATGGATGATCAAGATAACATATTAGGTCCAGTTCAGAATGCACAATGAAAAAAATGAAAATTTTGGTTAGGAGTTCAAAATTTATGTAAATATCTAGATTAATTCTTACTCAGTTTTATAATTTAATTAGTATACTCCTATGATATGTGTATATATGACTCACTAATCTCTTACAAAGTTTTTTCTATTATGGCATTTGAGGCATGTTCAAGAGAGTTCTATAGGAAGAACCTGATTCATCAGTATGGGTTCATATGAAAACTCAGGTATGTTTTTTATAGTCTACACAATTAGAAAGATTAATTATTCAATCATGAGCAGAAGTCCTATACTTGTCAAATTTACAGAAATTCTATCCGTTGAGCATTGAACCAGTTCCGTTCATCTAGAACTCTAAAACTGTGATTTTTGCCTAAAATCTAGGGAAGCCAAATAATCATTAAAGGTCTGAAATTACAGGTTGATTATACTTCTATTTGACCCCTGAAAGATGTCGTTACTGAGTTAATGACTAATTGCCTTTAAATACACACCACATTTCTAATCTTCTTTACTATTCTAAAATCGTCAAAAATCATCATCAAATTCAAATTGCCCTTTTCTCCAAAAATTCCCAAATCTCCTCAAGAAATCCACGTCTAACCCACAAGATTATCCTGGAACTCCTCCACCAGCATCTTTCTCCAATTCATCCTCATCTACTCCACCCAGCGTATCCCCAAAACCTAGGTTTCGAAGGAAGAAAATGCTTGCCCGAAAATCTGTAGCATTTGGAGCTCTGAGGAAATTGTTAAATGAGAGGTTGAAAGCTAGACAAGTGAAAGAAAGCCCAGCTCCAAATTCCTACTCCAGTTCTGAGTCTGAATCTTTCCATTCTGCGACTGAGGGAGAAGGACACGGGTCTTCTGATTCTGAGAAGACTCAAAAATCCCCTACTAAGGTAAGTTCTTCTATTGTTGAAAACCTAGAAATTAGTTTTGTGCTAGTTGGACCTATTAGAAATGTCGAATTGTCTGAGGTGAGTAGGAGCGGATGTAAAAAGAAATCTAAAAAAAGAAAAAGAAAGAGAGAGTGCATATGGTGAAGAGAGGGGAAAATGGAAGGGAGCAGTTCTTTCTATATGTGGGGGTGTAGAAGAGAGTGGAATAAAGTCAGAGGGAAGTGGTTATGGGGAAGCAGTTGAAGGCTTGGTGCATCTAAGCAAATAGAGAGATGAACCTGGTTCATCTACTAAGGAAACTCTGGCTGACCTTCTGAAAAAGGTTGGTGCGAGTTATGACCCAAAGAAATGCAAAGCTACCTCCCAAAATCCCCAATATTACCAAGCCATCCAAGAAAAGAAATCCCCTTCAGTGCCTAAGGAAAGAGCCACTAGAAGCAGGGTAAAACAAAGTGAAGCTGAGTTACATAAAGCTCTAAAAGAAAGCAAGAAAAAGAAAATGGATAAGGGAAAAGGAAAGGTTGCAGAATCCTCCGAGGCTGTAGAAGAAGAGGAAATGGAACTGGCCCGTCAAGAAAGGATAACAACAGTGGAGGTTCCTACACCCAAACCTATAAAGTCCAAGACTTCTTCCAAGAAGTCTTCCTCTGTACCTTGTCTGCTGAACCTTTTCTGCCAAGAGTGCAAGATCTGCAGTAAAAGGAAAGTAGGTGAAAATTATTGAAGAAGACGAAGAATGGAGTGGAGAATAAGAAGAAAAGGAATATGAGAAGTAACATTACAAGTTTGCCATTTTTTGCAGAAGAAAATTCTTGAAAGGAAGACTGTTGAAGGACTTGGATGAACCAGGGATGAGGAGACTGGTGGATACTTTAGCTGCACAAGGTTTGAAGGACATGGTCCTTGAAATGGATAGGAGAGTGCCCAGGAATGAACTGATTGAATTTATGGCCAACGCTTCTATGAAGGATGGAGTAGTCACCAGCCTGGTGAAAGGAATCAAAGTGAAGTTTTATGCACTCAAACTGGGTGAGATCCTGGACATACCTACTAAAGGGTATGATGATTACACAAAGCAAAGGTGGCCATGTCTGGATTCTCTCCCTTTCTCTTTAAATCACTAGGAGATTCTGTGACTCTAGAGGTGTGCCTGAAGCCTGATTTGTGTAGAAAAGTGAAATGAGGCTTGAGCATAAGGTCTTGTTTGAATTTGTCAACAGGTGCCTATTGCCCAGATAGAGAGAAGGCACAGTGAAAATTACATGGACCTGGTTCTTATGGAGTGCCTAGTGAGGGGAATGCAAATCAACTGGCCTGCTTTCATTGTCAAATTGCTAGACAATGTCATCAATGGCTCCAAGGCTCATGCCACTCCATATGGATTCATATTGACTATAGTTCTGGACAGGCTTAATGTGCCTTTAAAGAAATAGGAAATGGAATCAAGCAAGGAACATTTTGGCATTAAGACTCTTCTGACTTGTGACTATCCAGCCAATGCTATCCCAGTTGAACCTGGTTCATCTCTAAAGACACCCGTCAACAGCAAGATTAGCACTTTAGTTCATGAATGTGGAACTAAGGATGCTGAAATTGCTAGGCTCTAGGCTCGTGTGGATGAATTGGAAACTCAGAGTGGTGGCCTTAGATCATAGCTAGCAAAAGAAAAGGAGAATAATGATGAAATGATTTAGAATATGCTGAACCTTCTCCAATCCCAACCCTATAATTCCTCCAAGCCTTAGGTCTCCATGACTTGTCTTCTAAACTAGTCTAGTACCCCCAATGACTCAAATTAGGGATTTTTCTATTTTTACTCATGTTTTGAAAGTTTTTCTTTCTTTTTATGGTTTTTGTGGAAACATATCTCTATCAATGACAACTGTTGTTTTCTTTTGTTCTATGATGATTTTGGTCATGATAGTTTAAATGTTTGTTGATTATTGATAATTGAACCATGATTTTACTTGCAGCTGCCCCAGTGGCCATGAGTAATTATTAAAATTTGGGGTTGACACCATGCATGCAACTTTTCGATGATTCCAAAAGAGGGAAGGGATATTGTGCTTTACTCATTATTCTGAATTAAGTGATATTTATAAACTAATTAGCCTGGTCCTTGATGATAAGTAAACATTTTAAGTTAAGTGTTGAAGTGTTGATGGTTAAGCTGAGTTCTTACAGGTTCTTTGATCAGTAAAAAGCACATAGTTTGTCATCATCAAAAAGGGGGGAATTTGTTGGCCCAAAAAATTTCTTATAAAGTTTTAAAGAATGATAAATAAACCCAGTCATGGACCAGGTCCATCATGTGAAGCACAGTGTTTGTCAACCTATACATGTGAGATGCACGTGAAGGAGATAAGTTCCAGTAATCAAGTAGCAATATCTCCTGAACTGATCGAAAAGGTTGCATATTGGATAAGGATAGAAAGTTTCCTTATGTGAAGAGAACACAATCCGGACAAAAGATAGGGTTGGAGTTTTTGTTGTTCAAGGACTCAACTTCTATGGAAGATCAGTAATTGAGTCTCAATCAAACTCTAATAACTAATTCATTAAATAACAGTGATTGTTCTCTTTTACAGGTATTGCACATATGCAGAAGTTAAACTAAATTAAAAGCAAAAGAGCAAAGCGATTTTGCAAGCAATATATGTGAGATTCAGTGTGCACTTCTGAAGCTACTTGAACGAGATAGAAGAACCAATTCCATTGTGTTTTTCCTTATTATAGTTCAATTGTAGTAGGCGGTTTAAATTTGTACGATTCAGCTTTCATAGAAGCATTTGTACTAAGTACTTTGAGTGTTCAAGTTATAGGCTAACTTGAAGTTGTCGCAACAGTTGAGGTTGTGTGCTACAATGGGTTTAGAGTTAATACTTTAGGTTTACAAAGAGTTCTTGTAAATGCTGTTTTAACTCAGTGATTTTAGTGGAAGTTTGGAAAAATCCTACGAGTAGTAGGTCGTGGTTTTTTCACCTTTTGAGCCAGGTGTTTTCCACGTAAAAATCTTAGTGTTCTTTATTTATGTACTTTTGATTCCGCAAACAGTAGTAGTTAGAACACATCGAAGAACCAGATTCTTCTAGATCAAAAACTGGATACCACACAAATCACCCCCCCCCCTCTTATGTGGTATTGACGCTTAAAACATCAACCTTCTCCATCGTAAGACCAAAGGATTGGTGGTGAAGATGAACGAAAGAGAAAATGTCGTTTTTGGAATTTCTTCTACTGAGGATAGAGCACGTGGTGTCGAACCCTAATGGGTTTTCTAAGGCGTGGAACTTTGCCCGTATGTGTTTCTCCTAACTGGCTATTTGTTGTTTCTTTTTAGTGACCTAATCGTTCTCCCCCTTCTCTTCTTTTTCATGTAGCCGAGAAGGATCCTCCTTCGCTAGTAGCCAACATTCATGTCTTGGTGAGCCAAATTTTGCCTCACATGGTGGGGATTCGTGAGTGGTTGTAGTTCAATGAGAGGTTTGGGCACAAACCTTCGACATGTGAATTATTTCATTTCGATCTTAGTAGTTTTGACCTTCATGCCGTCTTTTATCTCTCCTTTATTTCTATTTCTCTTTCTTTGTTGGTAGGTATGAGGGCATCGAGGAGGGCGATGTCTCTTATTCCCGCTTTTCGTTAGTCAGGTGCTTCAACTGGGCCTCTACCTGCTGCGACTGCAGGTGAGTCCGTTCAGACTATTGTTCCTTCTCGGACCTCGGCCTCACGTAGACCTAGCCGCCAGGCTGCAGCCACACTAGCAGAGATTCGGTCTTTTTCAATGTTTCATTTGGTGGATGGGTCATCGCAGGGCGAGGAAGAAGAGGCGCCGCTAAAAATACAGAAAATAGAGGTTGAGGGCAAAGCAACCAAGAATGAGGGGCCCACGGGGGGTGATCCCAAGTTGACCATGGCCAAACCAGAGGGCTACATAGCTTTGGACACAGAGTCGTTCCCCCTTCATATGTGCTGATTGCTTCCGTGGAAGGAGGGGAGCGACTAGAAGCAACTATGGTCATTTAGAGGATGTCCTTCAACAATAGAGCGGGTTGATGTTCCCTCCTCCGCCGAGGAGAGAGGAAAGGAGTGATCATAGATGATTATGAATCCGACTCCGACGTCGACCCCGAGGAAGAAAGGATATTCGACGAAGGGTTTACTCGGGTTTAGGTGAGAATGGATGGATCTTTTCATTTTATTCTCATCCCTTTGGACTGTGGTGTCACGCCCCAACCTCGGGAGGCACGACCGAAGCTCAATCGAGTAAACCTAGCTGAGCAAGCCTTATCATACACTTCCTACTCAACTCGATATGAATAAAGAAACCATGTTTTTGTTCATTTATTTAGATGAGAGAAGATAACATATCCTACATTGATAGTTCATTAAACCGTACATAAGTTAGTTTTCCAAGATTCCTATAGAGTTACAATTTATAGGCAACATAAGTTTAAAATTACAACATAGATCGTAGGCCCATCCAACAACTGTACATAACCCACACTTATGTCTACGGAGCCTCTAAGGATGTGAAAGACAAGTAAGACAGTGTCGTCGATAAGGCCCCAACTATACCTCAAAATGGAAGTTCACAACAACAAAAGATGCAATAAAACCCCCTTAAAGGAGAAATGGGCTACCAAAAATTTGAGAATGAGGTACTCCACTACGCGTGATCGACAATATCTGCAAGGGAGCCACCTACATTCATTTAAAAATATAGCACCCCCGGCAAAAGGGACGTTAATACCACAGAATAGTACTAGTATGTACAACTAAACACGATCTAGTTAGAAAGAACTTTCATACAATAATAAGGAAATCACAAGTATAACTTTAACACTTTAAATGATCACAACATTATCAAATAAAAGAACCTTGCAATTTCCACATTATTTTCCCATAGGTTTTAGTTTGGGGCATTTCATATTGTTCAATATTGTTCATAATACCACCGCTATCTTGAGGGGAGTCCGATCTCGACCCGATCAGCTAGGTCGCCTCATTTGAGACATATGCTTCAATCACAATCTCATTTTTCTTTTTTCCGGAATTAATTCACAATACCACCACTATCGAGTGGAATCCGATCTTGGCCCGATCGCCTAGGCCGCCTTACCAAGGCATTGTTCCCTTCTCCTTAATCATTTCGCTTCATATATAACATTTCATAGGCACTTGGGGCCACATTTTATCACATCATTCTTGGTACTAGGCCGCATTTTACATTATTCCAACTTTCAATATTAGCTTTTCCATTTAGACACTAGGCGCAGAGTAACTTAAATTGTAAGCATGGATAAGACTTCACATAGATAGCACACAATATATTCAGCTGCAATCTCGGTTTAAGGTCTAAATATTTCAATACATAATTCATACCTTTGCCCCTTTCAAGTTGTCATGATAGCACGTTGATCATGTTGTGTCACATTTGTCACGCATATAAGGTTACAACACAAACTCATGTAAAATAACAAGTAATGCAACAATTCAACTTTAATCTTATCATGTTCACACAATCACCCATGAAACTCAATTTCTAAAAGATGGGGTTTTAGCCATACATACCTAAATATAGCTTTCCTTAATCCATATAAAATACCAGAACTCTTAGCACTTCGATCTATTGTGTAAGAATTACAATGGAACCAAGAATTAGAGACGAGATTAAGATTCTAGCTCGTTTGGGCCTATCATCAAACTAAAGATGCATTGTGATCTTAGGCCCTTTTTGAGAGATATTTCTACCATTTTATTACCCCAATTGTTTTCTTTTTTGTTCTCATCCTCCCCATATCCCATTATATCATATACCTGCAGGATTATTTGCCTTATACCCATGTACCCATTTGCTAATTACGTATTTTAAAAGAAATTTTGAAATTATTGAGGAGGGTACAATTCTAACCTCTTAGATTGAAGACCTAGCATCTTCAATTGACAATCTTCATGGATTTGGGGCAAGGATTTACAGAAGACTTGATAGAGATTACTCCTTCTCACTCTAGAACTCCCTTCCTCTCTCTCTCTCTCTCTCTCTCTCTCTCTCTCTCTCTCTCTCTCTCTCTCAGGTCGTGAAAAATAACAGCAAATGGTCCGTTGGGGGTGTTTTTAATGGGATGGGGTCGGTTTTAAAAATTAAAAAATGGAAGCCCTGATTTGGATCTGCGATCGCAAAAGTTGACATGCGGCCCGCAAAATGGACCGCAAAAATGCTCCCCAAAACCTGAACATACTATCTGGATATGAGGCAGAAATATGATCCGCATACCCATTCTATGGTCGTATAATGCACCGCAGAACTGCTCCTTTCAAAATCCCAAGGGAATTATGCGATGACTATGCAGTCCACATATCGGTTATGCGATTACATATTGACCGCATATTTGATCTCGAATTTTACCAACACATTGACTCACTTTTCAGTGACTATGCAGCCCACATACCTGATATGCGATCGCATTCTCTACCGCAGAATCGCACTTTTCTGGAAAACGTTATTTCTTGACTTCTTAATGCAGTGATCAAATCAAAACGGTCTGAACCTCGGCTCGCAAGTTCTCCGTGAAGAATTTTTTTGTGAATTTCTAACATCGAACCGTAACTTGGCACTACGAGATTCGGGTTTTGAGTAAAACATTTCACGAGGGCTCACATATGATTTGTTGGGTGACACAGCAACCATGGTCCCTTTTTTGGTCTGTCTTTGCTCTTCCGCCGAGAACAAGACTCTACTATCACTCAAGGATGCCGATTTATCATTAGGCATATCTGGGATGGCTCTGAGGGTGAGTTTCCTTCCTCGTTATTTTTGCACTTTGCACCCTTCTCCCATTTCTTTCTTTAGTAACTCTTTTCGGCTCTTCTTTTTTCTTCTCTTTATTAGTCTCTCATTTTGGAGATCGAGAATGCCCGCCGAGAGGAGTAACGGAAGACTGTTTTCCAGAAAATGGTTTTGAAGTACCGAATGTATCGCGACAAGTACCGTGAGATATGTGCCCGGTTTAGAGTAGGCAGTAACCTCTAGTACCTTAGATAAGAGTTGGGGCAGAAGGACGAGGAGCTTGTGTGGGTCCTTGACAGATGCAGTGAGCTTGAAGGGTGCTTAGAGCCAAGGAATATGAACTCGAGGTGAGCAAGGGGGTCATGGCCGAGTGAATCAACCTTCAAGCGCAAGTGGCATCCTTGTAGGCCAAGCTTGAGTAAAGCTCGATCAGAGCTGCCTGCTTGAGTGGTGAGTTGATCGAGAAAATGGTAGAGTTGGAGAGGATCGAGGAGGCCAGGGTAGCAGCTATGGAAAATGTGGAGGCATTAGAGGACTCCATCTTCTTCCTCAGGTCTGAACGTGAAAATGATTAGGAAATGACTGCGCTAAAGGAGGCACGACTTGACAAGCGAATTGGCGGGCTCGAGAGAGATGTTTTGAGCCTTAGTGATCAAGTTTCTACTATTGAAGTCGAGAATGCGTGACTGTTGGCTCGACCATCCTCCTCTCGTACTTCTGCTTTCCCCACCGTTCCATGACACTTATATGATATGTGAATTCACGTCGAGGCTCAATTGAACATATATAGGAATTTCATAAAGGTGGGGAAGGTTCCTGAGGTCTATTTTGAAGATGCACGTGTTAAGGCCCGTGCATGTAGGATTGCCTGCGGTTATGACCCTGCTATGCCGGGGACCAACGATGGTAAAGATGATTTACATGGGCTTGCATTTGATGCTTAGTATGATGATGAGTATCCCAATTGGGGGGAGGGGGAGGGTCGATGATAGAGATGGCACTACTGGACGGGGCAGTGAAGGTGGTTGTGGCCAAGGCAGGGACGATGTGGAGTAATACTTTGTACTTAGTTTTTATTATTATTTTTTGCGGGGCCGTCTTTCTGGTCCTTTGTAAGATATATTTTTTGGAATGGAATGATCATAACCCTTTTTCTTTTTCTTCGAGTGTTTTTCTTTAGAAAAATTGTATTGGTATGTGATGTTTCGAACATGGTCGAGCATATTTTTTATTTTATTTGAGTGAAGTCCCATGTCATACTTAACTCAAATAAAGCTGTAAATCAAACTCAAGTGGAGTTGAACATGAGTTGAATCCGAGTGTGGTCGAATATATTTCTTTATTAATTCGAATAAGATCGAAAGAACTAATTTGAACAAGGTCGAATGTCACTTTAATTAGTTCGAGCAAGGTTGAAGGTGAGTCGATTCGAGCAAGCTCAAATGTTAAATCTTAGTTGATTCGAACAAGGTCGAGTGTGAGTCGATTCGAGCGAGGTCGAATGTTGACTCTTAGTTGATTTGAACAAGGTTGAATGTGAATCAATTCGAGCGAGGTCAAATTTTGACTCTTAGTTAATTCGAACAAGGTCGAATATGAGTCTATTTGAGAAAGGTTGAATGTTGACTCTTAGTTGATTCGAACAATATCAAATGTTGACTCTTAGTTGATTCGAATAGGGTTGAATGTGAGTCGATTCGAGTGAGGTCGAATGTCGACTCTTAGTTGATTCAAACAAGGTTGAATGTGAGCCGATTTGAGTGAGGTCGAATATTGAATCTTAGTTGATTCAAACAAGGTCAAATGTGAGTCGATTCAAGCGAGGTCGAATATTGCGTGGGGTTAAAACTTGGTAGAGACAGGCAAACATCATATGTTTGCATGATTTGCTTTCATATATATATATATATATATATATATATATATATGTATATATATATATATATATATGTATATATATATATATATATATATATATATATATATATATATATATATATATATCAAAGTTTACTTGTTTTTCGGGTTGGTGTTCCAGTCCCAGTCTATCTAGTCCCTTTATGGGTCGATAATGAACTTTCCAACTTGTAATCTAACCTTCTCGAACCTTAAACTTCGAGATGTCCTCCTTGCCGCCTCATTAAAAACCTCCCTGAGAAAACCCAATTGGGAAAAAACTCGGGTAAGGAAAAAAGAGTACGACTCAAAGGACATCTTTCCTTAGAAGTTGAAGTATTTGAGGTGGGCAATGTTCCCATATTTGGAAATAGCTTCCCCTCCACTGTTTCTAGTTGGAAAGACCTTTTTCTTGCTGTCGCCTTAATTTTGTATGGTCTGTCCCAATTAGCCCATGTTTTCCTTCTCATGGGTCCTTGCTCACATGTGTTTTAGCTTTGAGTACATAGTCCCCTACTTTGAGCGATCTGACCTTGGCCTTTTGTTTTAATATCTCTTTGCTCATCGACCTCGTCGAGGTCTTGCCTCCTGCTTTCATTGCTAATTGGTTCGCTCTCGTGTGAATATCTCAGACTTGGTTCTTCGACCTCGATCAATATTACTGCATCAGTCCTATAGACTAGCGAATTTGGTGTTTATCATGTGCTTGTATTAGGCATTGTGCGGTATGCCCATGGCACTTTCAGAAGCAATTCCGGCCACAGTTCTTTGGCATTCTCGAGCTTCTTTTTCATGATGTTTAATATTGATTTGTTGGAGGACTCCATCTGACCCTTGCCGTGGGGTGATATGTCATGGAGAGTATTCTTTTGATGTGTCATTTTTCAAAGAACTCAACAATCTTTTCCCAGTAAATTGGGGGCCGTTGTCACTACTGATTTTTTAGGGGATGCCGAAGAGGCATATGGTGTTCCTCCATATGAATGTGATCACTTCTTTCTCACATATTTGGGCGAATTCACCTGCTTCTACCCACTTGGAAAAGTAGTAGTTAAAATTAAAAGTAATCGTACATTACCTCATCCCGCTGGAGGGGTCCGACGATGTCCATTCCCCATTTGATGAAAGGCCATGGCGAGGTGACTGAGTGGAGGTTCTTTCCCGCTTGGTGAATCATGGGGAAATACTTTTGGCATTGCTCGCATTTTCTTACGAAATCGGCGACCTCTTTTTTCATCATGGGCTAGTCGTAGCCTGCTCATATGAGGCATCTGATGAGAGCTCGATTGCTGGTATGAGTTCCGTAGTGACCTTTGTGTACTTCTTCGAGGACATGATGCATTTGATTTGGTCCTAAGCACTTTGCTAGGGGCCTCCATATGTTCTTTTGTACAAGTTATTGTTGATGACGTTGTACCTGGCCGCCTACATTCGAAGCTTCTTGGCTTCTTTTTTATCGGGTGGGAGCACCCCGTCTTGCAAATATGAGATAATACGATTGCACCAGCCCAAGTCAAGTTTATAGTTCCTACCTTAATTTGATTGATCGATGAATAGAGGAGAGTGACCATGTTCCCTTCTCCGGTTATGCTTTTGGTGGCCACTGCCAGTTTGGCAAGACCGTCCATTTCGTTGTTCAGTACTAGAGGTATTTTATTGAGATGGAATACGTCAAACTCGGGTAACAGTTTGCAAATTTCAGCCTTGTATTTCTGTAGCCGTTGTTCCTTAATTTAGAAAGCCCCTGTGACTTAATTGACGACGAGTTGCCAGTCACATCGTAGGACTACTGTCGTGCTCCGTAGCTAAGTGCCAATTTTAACCCTGCAATCACAACCTTATACTTGGCCTCATTATTAGTCATATTAGGGCACCGTATGGACTGACGAACTATTTTGCCTGTTGGGACCTCGAGTACGAGTACGAGTCCAGATCCTGAGGCGTTAGAAGCACCATCGGTATATAGAACACATTGGTCGTGCATTTGATGGAGGTACTAGTGGTTTCCCTTTCGACTTCGGGCATTACCTTTACACTAAAATCGGCAACGAAGTCGGCAAGTACTTGCGACTTTATCGCCGTTCGCGACTGATAGGTTATATCGTGCTCGCTCAGCTCTATAGCCCATTTGGCCAATCTACCCAACACTTCGATTTTGTGCAAGATACTCTTTAGAGGAAATGCTTTGACCACCGAAATGGGGTGGCACTGGAAATAGGGTCTAAAACTTTTGTGAAGCTATGACCAAGGCTAGGGCTATCTTCTCTAGGTGGGGGTATCTCGTTTCAACGTCGATCAAAGTTTTGCTAATGTAGTATATGGAGATTGCATGCCTTTATTTTCTCGTACCAGGATTGCACTTACTACGACATCGGACACGGCTAGGTAGACGAGAAGACGTTCTCCGGGTTCTGCTTTAGCGAGTAGCGGGGGAGAAGACAAGTAGGCCTTTAGTTCTTTTAAGGCGTTGACGCACTCGGAGTTCCATTAGAGTCCGTTGTCTTTTTTGGTCCGAAAAATTTGTGACACCTGTCAGAGGACCGTGAGATGAATCTTGACAGGGCTGCTATACAACGGTCAGCTTCTGCACTTTTTTTTTGCTGGTCAAGTTTTTCTGGGATTCCTTCTATGGCCTTGATTTGGTCGGGTTGACCTTGATGCCTCGTTGTGATACCGAAGCCGAGGAACTTTCCCGAGGTTATGCCAAAAGCGCATTTCTTGGGGTTCAATTTTATGTCGTACCTTCTGAGTATGTCGAAGGCTTCCTTCAAGTGGTCAATGCGGTCTTCCTTCCTTTTCGACTTGACCAACATGTCGTCTATATATACTTTCATGGTCTTATCGAGTTGATCTTTGAACATTTTGATCACCAACCTCTGATATGTCGCTTCTGTGTTTTTCAACCCCAACGACATAACCCTGTAACAGTATATTTCTTGGAAAATGATGAAAGTGATTTTTTCATGGTCCTCCTCCTCCATGAAAATCTGGTTGTAGTCCGAGTAGACAGCTAAAAACCTTAGAGAAACTTTATTCATCCCACCGTAAATATTGATGGTATTGTATCCCTTGGGAGGATGGAAGAAGTTCCCTTGCACGAGATGGAAGTGAAGATGACTACTTAACCGTACATTAAAATACTATACTAAAAACAACTTTTGCCTTCTCTTTTGTTGTTTTTTGGAGATAAACGGTTGGTAGGTAGTGGAGGATCCTAACAGATGTGGGGAGTTGAGTTGCTTTTTTCCTCATCACATGATGTCTTTCACTTTGTCTGTTGTTTTTGCCAGAGTTGGAGATAACGTGCACTTGCTTTTTTGAGGTCCAACAAATTTCATACCCCACAAATACTCTCCTCTCTGCGATTTTCTTTTTTTGGCCACCATAAGCATTTCCAGCCTGTCTTTAATCTTCCCACTTTTATATATTAGTCCATTTCATATGTTTATTGTTTCTTGTGGAAAGGAATATATCTTTACTTTATATATCACAATTTTAAATAATATTTTTCTTGTATAACCATCCAATATCTGGAATAATTGGTTTTATTATTTCATTTGCGTCGTCAATAACAGAAGCGGGATTTTACCAAGTAGATTCAAAAAAAAAGGAAAAATTCAAAAACATAGAAAGAAGCTAAAAGAATATAACATCTAATAAATATATATATATATATATATATATATATACATACATACTTAAAGATAGGGGTAAGTTCTGCGTACGCTCTATCCTCTTAAATTTTACTTGTGGGATAATGAGTTTATTATTGTTGTTATTAAAAAAAATCTTATATATATATATATATATATATATATATATATATATATTGTAATTTTTGACAAAGGGGATCGGCCCCTTCAGCCCACCTAGGACATATAAAAGGAAGAAGCATTTTCATAATGCATTTTTTTTATTTCTAAATTAAAGTTCAAATTCAAGACTTTTAGTTAAAGGTGAAGCGATTATTTTCATCTCAACAAACCATTTGATGATATTTATTTTTGAATGTTCTATTTGGAATACGCTTAATACTATGCAGAAATCCTTTTTATTCTTTTATTTTTGTCACGTTGGCTAGTATGTGGATTTTATTTGTATCTGCTAATAATAATGAATATTGCTTTAGGTAAAAGACGAGTATAGGGAACTATCTACAGTAAAAAATGAATGTTAAACTTAAATAAAATATAACTAATTAATATATGAGTAATCGGATTATACTGATAATGTGAAAACTTTTCCTTTCAGAGGATAAAGCTTCGTCTGCGGTCTGCCTTTCCTTTTGTGTTGTTTCCTTTCAATGTTTCTCTTTATTTATTTTTATTTTGATTCTCTGTTAATTTCATATGAAGACTTTCCCTTTCATTTTATTTTTTCTTTGGCAAATCAACACTTAACGAAATGAAAATTAATTCTTATGACGAGGTTTCTTGACAGATTGGTTAAGCTTAGATTCCTGGTAGACTGTTCTTTTGTCTTTATCTTTTACTAGGACACACGTCAAGTTTATCTTTATATTATTTAAATTTAAATAACGTTGCCATCTATTATATTTTTGATTATTAATATTACGTCTTTCACTAGAAAACGCTTGTCTTGTGCTTGAGAGATTCAATTTTTGGATAATTTTAAATTATCGTGAGAAGTTTAAAGGTAAAAATAGACTTTTTAAAATTTTTTTAAAAATTATACACGCGAATTTACATATTTTACGCTGAAACTCCATCAATAGTAAGAGCAATAAATAGTAAGAGCAATATGAAATTCTATTTCTAACAGCAAAAGTATATATGAATAAACAAAAAATATCATGAAGGGCAACATTAAGCAATTTTGGAATGATATAAGGATAAATTTGGATCTTTTTCATGGTCTACGTACCCACAAGATTTTAGAAATGGAATTGCATTTTACCTGTATTTTTGAAGACACGTACTAATTAATTACTTGCACGAAAATCATTAGAGAGAAAGACAATAGATTAATTTGCAAATGACATGCTTAAACTATTATATTAGATTTTAATACAAACTAATGCAGACGTTGTCAACTATTATTGATGTATGGGTCAAACATGGTAATGAATGAGATCGACACATTTATTAAAGTCTATTTATTAGTATGACCATTTATTCACAAGATTATCGGGTAAAGTTATCCAATTCGACAACTAAGGTCACGGCCTGGCCGTCCTCACGAGGGTGTCACCTCTATGTGGTCTCAACTCCTTGGCGCCAGCTGGAAGATTTCCTAGCTATAAATACTAAGAGAAAGAACCCTAAAAGGGGCTTCTTCTTCTTCTTCTTCTTCTTCTTCTTCTTCACATCTCCTTCTAAAAGAGGAGTGAATCATTGTAAGGCTCTGAACCTCTCCATGGAGAGGCAGACCAAACCAATATCACTAATAAAAGATCTCCATCCTCCTCCCTTTAATCTATAACTGGTGTCTCTTATATTTTATTTCTTTAGTCTTTGGATTTATTACGATCTGCTATGATTGGCCCTCCATCTATTTTGATTGTTTTATGCTTCTAAAGTAAATGAAAACTTTGAGCAAAACAAATTGGCGTCGTCTGTGGGGATTTCATAGCAGAATCACGTAGTTTATCCTTAGACCAGAAAGGAAAAATGAACAACCCAGCTCAAACGAGCCCAAGCGGTGTATCGGGTCATAGGAAGTCAAAAAACTCGAGAAGAGCTTGCTTCCACACCCCCTCGTCTTCGATCGAAGGGAAGAAGAAGAAGAAGCATATCTCCCGTCTCTATGGGAGAAATGAGCTCAAGGTAACTCACCCCTTTTCTTTCCACATGGAACCTTGCCGAAAAGGAGGACAACATAAAAGCGTACCTCAAAGCACTTCGGCAATACGAGCGAGCCGGGCAAGGAAAACCACAAATGCAAGCTAAGAAAGATCTGAAACCAGAAGCAAATCCCAACCCCCAGCACAAAGCGGGTTATGTGGGAAAAATCACAAAGGTTCAACTCCGATTGAACGTCATCCCGGGCCACGCGCCTTCACATAAAGGTTCAACTACGGTTGAACTGGGACTCAGGCTATGCGCCTTCGACACAGGCTACGCGCCTTCAGATATTATAAAAGCTTAACTACGGTTGAACGGCAATTCAGGCTATGCGCCTTCAGTTCAGGCTATGCGCCTTCGACACAGGCTACAAGCCTTAAATATTATAAAAGTTCAATTACGGCTGAACGGCAATTCAGGCTATGCGAATTTAGTTCAGGCTATGCGCCTTCGACACATGCTACACGCCTTCAAATATTATAAAAGTTCAACTACGGTTGAACGGCAATTTAAGCTATGCGCCTTCGACACAGGCTACACGCCTTCAAAAATTATAAAAGTTCAACTACGGTTGAACGGCAATTCAGGCTATGCGCCTTCGACACAGGCTACACGCCTTCAAATATTATAAAAGTTCAACTACGGTTGAACGAAAATTTAGGCTATGCGCCTTCAGTTCAGGCTACGCGCCTTAGACACAGGCTACGCGCCTTCAAATATTAAAAACGTTCAACTACGGTTGAACGGCAATTCAGGCTATGCGCCTTTCGACACATGCTACGCACCTTCAAATATTATAAAAGGTCAACTACGGTTGAACAGCAATTCAGGCTATGCGCCTTCAAGTCAGGCTATGCACCTTCGACACAGGCAACGCGCCTTTAAATGTTATAAAAGTTCAACTACGGTTGAACGGCAACTCAGGCTATGTGCCTTCGACTTCAAATATTACAATGGTTCAACTACGGTTGAACGGCAGTTCAGGCCATGCTCCTTCGACTTCAAATATTACAATGGTTCAACTATGGTTGAACGGTAGTTCAAGCTATGTGCCTTCACAAAAAAAGCTCAACTACGGTCGAACTGGGACTCAAGCTATGAGCCTTCGACTCAGGCTGTGCGCCTTTACATAAAAACTCAACTACGGTTGAACGGCAGTACATGCTATGTGCCTTCACACAGAAAGTTCAACTACGATCGAGCTGGGACTCAAGATGTGCGCCTTCACATAAAAATTCAACTACGATTGAACGGCAGTACATGCTATGTGCCATCGCACAAAAAGTTCAACTACGGTCAAACTGGGACTTAGACTAGGCGCTTTAGAAAGCTACAAAGGTTCAACTACGGTTGAACGACAGCTCAAGCTACGTGCGTTCACCCAAAAGTCCGACTACGAGTTAGACTAGGTGTCGGGCCAAATGCTTCCACCACTGTGAAGTACAAAAGCATTCAACTGTGAGGCTAACAAGAACTCAGGCTACACGCCTCCGTCACAAAAGCCGCAAACTCAACCATAGACGAACCCCAGGTCGGGCCAAGGGCCCCGCTATTCAAGTAAGTACGACTAACTCAAACTAAAGTGTCGACCCGCGCAAAGTTCAGTCCAAGTCGAATTACGAGGCCGTGCTTTACCTTACCACGGCCAGTAGTTCAACTAAGCCCTAACTGGGACTAAGGCTATTTGCCGCCACTGCCAAGACACGACTACAACCCACTCTCCCAAGTGGAGGAAAGTGACGACCAAGAGCGTCTATCTATGGCCAAGGCCATCCACATCAATCGCCTCCTAAGGCGAAGGGTCGGTCATACAATGGTCAAAATCACTTAAACGGTTGAGACTGTTAACATGCCCGCCAGAAGAACTCTAAAGCAAAACCCTTGCAAACAGGCACAAAAAATATATAATGTATTCAACACAAAACAGACAGAAAAGAAGAAAATCTCGTATATTCACAATATTTATACGGGGTTACCCCCAATTACATTGGCCTAAGGCCAGCAAAGAAAAAAGAGAACAAAAACTAAACATACATTAAAAAAAATTTCACTCGCCGCCCCCAGCGCCCCTCTCGGCATTATCAGCACCCTCAGCATCATCATCTCCCCCGGGGGTAGAAGGGTCAAAAGCACAGTCAAGGCGGGCTTCACGAGCCTTTTGGCGTGCCTCCTCATAAGTGGATTCATACACGACGCCAGCCTCCCAAAGCCATTACACGTCGAGCTAAGCCTCGGCATACGTCCAAAGCTTGTGAGCAGGACCAAAAGCAGCGGCCTGATCCCTCAGGTGCTGGTTCTAGGCCTCCAAGGCCGCAATCCGATCCGATGCAGCATGGGCATCCCGATCACAGACAGCAATACGCCCCTCTAACGATCGTTCTCAAAAAGCAGCGATGACCCTCTGTAATCCACGCTCCCATTCCTGGGCACGGTTGGTCACCTGCAGTGCCTCAACCCTCGTCAGGGCATCCTCTGCCTGCCTCCTTGAAGTGGCAGCCTCAGATTCCAGGGCAGCCACCTGCCTCGTATAAGCCTCAGCGGGCAGATTTTGGCGCTCCCTCTCATCAGTCGCCCTCTTCTCAACATCCACCCCTTCGTTCGCCTGGTGCTGTTGCAAGTGAAGCTCCCTCCGCGCTAGCTCTTCTACCAACTCCCGATTCCGCGGGTCGTTCCTTACGCGCTCGCGCAAGCCACGACACCGGTCACGGTAGCGGCGATACTTCCCTAACAGTCGCGCAAAAAGCACCGAATGAGCATTAGCCCGCCTAATGCTCTCCACCTCCAGCAAAAATGTCTACAACGAACAGAGTGAAGGTTAGCACGAGAAGACATGCCAAGAAAGAGAACAAACCAAAGTTTTTGGCACATACCTTTATACTTAGGGCGGCCACCTCGCCCATCAGTCCGACGTCAGAAATGCCCCTCACATACGTGCTCTCCGCTTCCGAGCACAGGACCCCGAACATAGTCGCTAGGTTATCCTCATCGAGCAATAGGTTTGGGCCATTAGAAATCTCCAAATAACGATAATCCCCCTCGGCCTGCACGGCCGAGCGGGTATAACCCTCCTGAGCAAGACGGATGTCCTCGGGATCTATATCGAACTCCGAATCATCCCCTCTCCTGAAACACCCCATCTTCATGCCACCCTGGAAGTTGAGGCTTCCGCCGCCCAAGACGTCGACGCGCCCATATTCGCGTGACGTCGACACCGGCGTCTCTACCAAAGCAGCTACCGAGGAACCACCTTCCCTCGCGGCAACAGGAACAGAAACTTGAGCCGCCGAAGCGACTGTATCACCTTTGCCTAAGCCAAACGGGGCAACCCCCACAGAGCGCTCACCTTCTGGTGCGAGGTCCGTTGCGCCCCCCTACTCCGCCGACGGTGAAGAATCTAAGCTGATCACCACCGGGAGGGCCGGGGTGAACGCCACCCTGCCCCAAGCCAGCGGCCTCTCATCTTCTTCTTCATCTCCATTCGGGCGATTGCTCCGCCCTGGAACGTACGACCCTGGGAGACTCCCCAACTCGGGGCACGAGCCGTACCGGAGAGTGTGCAGCTGAAGACTCCACTGAAGTCACCCTCAGAACCGGACGAGGTGCCGGCGTTGTGATCATTCGGGCAGTCGCCCCCGGCCTACAGAAAGCAAGCTGAGGAACCCTCCTGCGCCGTAGTCGTTCTAACCAACCAAAGAAAAAGGGTTAGGTAAGAGGAACTAAGGATTGCGAAGAAAAAGCAATAATCAATGAATCAGATTTTTACCAGCAGCCGGCCTGCGGCCATGGGCCTCCCAGAAAGACGCCCACGTGCGAATCCTCGTTGTAACAGGGAGCACGGCCTCAACCCACTCGTGAACGCCTGAAATTGGCGCCGGTGACGCATCTCCCGCTACGACACAAAAAGAAGATCGTTACGTACGAACATAAAGCAGAACTCGCAGCCCAAAAGAAACCAAGGCCAGCATAAGAGAAACTTACGTGCATGGTTCCACTCCGCCGGGAATTCAGTGGCACACGCCACCAGGCGCTCAGTCCTGATGTAAAAGAAATACTCAAAGGGACGAGTAGCGACCTCACCATCGAGCTCCGCAATCAAGCCGTCGGTCCCACGAGGAACCAACCGGATCATAGTTCCACGTACCCTCTGAGGAGCGTACAGAGTCAACACGTGCCCAAGTGTAACTTCCCTCCGTGCCAACTCCGCATATTTAATCAGCATCGCCAATAATTTGTAACGGGAAGGGACGAGCTGACCAGGTCATACCCTGTAATAGCAGCAAAGATCCACCACCAACAAGGGGAGAGGAAGCCTAAATCCCATCCTGAAAGGGTAGGCGTAGAAGACGCAGTACCCTCGGTGGTCGACATGCACCCTATCGCCGCTCCTGGCCGAGACGTTGTCGGCAAAGCGAGGAATCTCACATTGCTCCCTCAGTTGAGCTAAGCCAACCTCCCCCATCAATGGAGCCTCGTCCACTTGATCTTCTCCCTCAGGGTCGGTAAAATCGATTGCCGGACCGCCGATAAGGGAAAGGATGTCGGTCACCAACGAGAACCGATCAACGGTCGGCGAATCAGTGGCTTCCACCATCGTAGATGGACCCTCTGCCGCCGCAACCGCCACCGAATCTGCACTGGAACGGGAACTGCTCGCCATTATCAATATAACGGAAAGAAGATGGTAAAATTCCCCGAAAAAACAGGAGAATACGAAGATCCGACGAGAATGACGGAGAATGAATCAACAAGAACTTAAAAACCAGACAATCAGAAAGCAAGAAATCTTATCTCCCTCAGAATTCCACTTAGACAGATATCGCAAAAGTGAGAACTGAGCAATACAACCCCTTATTTATAGGCAAAACGTGAATGACCGCAAAACGACTCAGACATACGGTAACGGGCACTATCATGACAGAAACCATTGAACGGTCATTTAACCGTCAATTAGTACGTCCCCCATGAAACAGTTATGACAACCCCAAGGTGCCATAGGCACGCCCCAAGCGTCACCTTGCGTATGATGTTCCCCTTATAACGCGATAAGCGTGATCGTACTCTCACCATGCACGTATAAAAGGCTACAGCCATCTCCGAAGTAAAAATGGCCACGACTATCTCAGAAGGTAAAAATGGCTACGGCCGTCTCCAACAGATAAAACGATTACGGCCATTTGTAAATAAAAAACGGCTACGGCTACCGCTAAAAGATTAAAAGGCTATGGCCATCTCGAAAGTAAAAATGGCCACGGCCATCTCAGAAGTAAAAATGGCTACGGCCATCTCCAAATCAAAAATGACTACGACCATCTCAGAAGGTAAAAATGGCTACGGCCATTTCCAACAGATAAAATGGTTACGGCCATTTCTAAATCAAAAACGGCTACGACCACCTCCCAAGTAAAAAATGGTTACGACCATTTCCGAGGAACTATGGGTTACGATCGCCCTCATCACGTAAGCAGCCACGGTTATTGTCGGAATCTGCTCATCGAGCTCGGCCCGAGCCCGACCTCAATAAGCGGAGGGACTATCTGTATGGGTCAAAACCTGACCTCATGATAATGAATGAGATCGACGCATCTATTAAAGTTTATTTATGGTAATAAATGGGGTCATTTATTCACAAGATTATCGGGTAGTTATCCAATTCCACAACTAAGGCCACGGCGTGGCCGTCCTCACGAGGGCGTCCCCTCTATGTGGTCCCAACTCCTTGGCGCCAGCTGGCAGATCTCCTAGCTATAAATACTAAGAGAAAGAACCCTTAAAGGGGGGCTTCTTCTTCTTCTTCTTCTTCTTCACATCTCCTTCTAAAAGAAGAGTGAATAAATCATTGTAAGGCTCTGAACCTCTCCATGGAGAGGCAGACCAAACCAATATCACTAATAAAAGATCTTTATCATCCTCCTTTTAATCTATAACTGTTGTCTCTTATATTTTATTCCTTTAGTCTTTGGATTTATTACGATCTGCTATGATTGGCCCTCCGTTTATTTTAATTATTTTATGCTTCTAAAGTAAATAAAAACTTTGAGCAAAACAATTGATAAATTCAACTGGTCAACTATATGCATCTTTGTAGCGGTTATCATTCCGTTAAAATAACAAGCTCAACTTGATAATTCTATTTCCTGAAAAGCCCTCTATACAGTTTTGTTAATTTGGCAATTGTGGGACAATAAGGTGAAATTGTAAATCCAAATGAAAGTTAGGGTGAACGACAACCGAAGATTATGGTGAAGTGATAAATATTTGGTTTTTTATTAGAAGTCTTGAGTTTGAATTATGAACATTTCTTAAATTGAATTTTTTCGAAGTGAATTTGAATTAATCGAGCCGCAAAACAAATATCGAAATGTAAATACTTGAATTAGAAACCAAAAAGACAGAGAGAATATTTCTAGCAAAAAAGAAAGACTTTTATTGATTTTGTGGGGTGGAGAAAAGGAAAGAAAAAAGAGGGAAAAAACAGAAGAGACAGTTGCCTTCATTTTTACTCTTTGCAAACAACAACACAACAACAACTACCCAGTATACTCCCACCAGGTGGGGTCTGGGGAGGATAATATGTAGACGAGCCTTGCCCCTGCCCGAAAGGCAGAGAGGCTGCTTCCAATCGACCCTCGGCGAGTAGAGTAAAAATGGAAAAGCTGCATTAAGAAACAGAGATAAATTAGAAACACAAGCAAGACAAAATCAAATAATAAAGCATAGGTACTCCCACGAAAGTAACGTAAATAGTTATGAAAACATAAGCAACATAAATACAGTCGCATGTAGTAATATCAAGCAGGAACTACCATACTAAAACACTAATCACCTATGAGCCCCTAACCTACAACCTTGATTCTAGACCTCCAGACTCCCCTATCCAGAGTCATGTCCTCGGTAACCTGCATTCTGGCCATGTCCTGCCTAATCACCTCTCCCCAATGCTTCTTAGGCCTCCCTCTCCCTCGCCGCCCACCAACAATCTCCAACCGCTCGCAGCTCCTCACCGGGGCATCGGAGCCCCTCCTCCAAACATGCCCGAACCACCTCAGCCTCGCTTCTCGCATCTTTTCGTCCACCGGGGCCACCCCTACCTTCTGTCGAATAACTTCATTCTTGACCTTATCCAGCCTGGTGTGCCCACACATCCACCTAAGCACCCTCATCTCCGCAACCTTCATTCTCTGAACATGCGAGTTCTTCACGGGCTAGCACTCCGCCCCATACAACATTGCAGGTCTAACCACGGCTCTGTAGAATTTCCCCTTTAGTTTGTGCGGGATTTTCTTGTCACACAGGACCCCTGAAGCAAGCCTCCACTTTGACCACCCCGCTCCTATCCGATGGGTGACGTCCCCGTCAATCTCTCCGTCCCCCTGGATCACAGACCCAAGATATCTCACACTGTCCCTCCTGGCGATGGCCTGAGAACCAAGCATCACTTCCCCGCTTACCCCACTCGGCTCCTCGCCAAACTTGCACTCCAGATATTCTATCTTAGATCTGCTAATCTTGAAACCCTTAGACTCAAGGGTCTGTCTCCATATCTCTAACCTTTCACTAACACCGGCCCTCGTCTCGTCTATCAATATTATATCATCAGCAAAGAGCATACACCAAGGCACATCCCCTTGAATATGTCGGGTCAGAGCATCCATTACTAAGGCGAATAACAGGGGGCCCAATGCTTCTTACTCTTTGCAAACGTTCCTCACAATCTAGGAATACACGGTTAGTGGGACCCACTTTGTATTTGTCGGAATATAGAATATATATTGTTTACGGAAAAGAAAAACAAATCAACATAATCTTTTCTTTTTTCTTTCAAAAAACAAATCAACACAAATCTAAATAAGAAAATTTTTAACTGTTGAATATTTTGACCCACCTTTTTGTGGCGTTTGCGTAAAGGTACAGACACCCTTTTTCACTTTTCTATTTTTGTTTTCTAAATTTAAATTTTCCTTTTTTTTTCCAAATTAAATAACAGGTGGAGGCATTGGTGGTATTTTTTTTTTCAGTTCTGCATAAACATATATTCCTTGTGAAAAAACCAAAGAAAAACATTAGTCTCAAGGCATTTTCCTCTTGAAATCTGCAAGAAAATTTTGAAGGGTGTTCAAAAACAAGCTGATAATATACAGATAAGTTATTTTTAATTATCTCCTCAATTCAAAAAATTAATAAAAAAGAAAAAAAGACCCAAAAAAAAAGCAAGAATCTTGGTTAAGGAAAAGCATTGTTTGCAGCTGAATAAAGGGGTATTTATCTTCTTTTTTTTTCTTCAATTGGGTTTTTGTTTGAAATAAATTCAGTATTCTGGATTTATACTGTTTTATTGTATTTTTTAATTGGGAAGAAGACCCTTTTGGATTTAGGGGCTAAAGCTCAGTTCTATAAGTTATTTCTTGGAATTTTGAGAAAAGTTTGGATTTTTTTGATTTTTTGGTGCTAAACTCAAATTCTAAAGAATACCCTTTTGGATTTAGAAGCTAAAGCTCAGTTCTTTAAGCTATTTCTTGGTATATTAAGAAAAAAGATTGGATTTTTGTTTTGATTTATTGGTGTTTGGGTTGTGGTGGTTTGTTCTGGTTTTAACCTTTGGTTTGGTTGGTGAATTTACTTATCTGAAGGTCTATCGGAAACGGTCTCTCCAAGGTAACGGTAAGGTCTGCATACACACTACTCGCCCCAGACCCCACTTGTGAAGTGAGTCTGTTGTTGTTGTTAAGTCCTGTTACATTTGTGTATGTGTGTGTGTGTTTATTGATTGGATTGAGAGGGTTTAAGTTTAGAAATTAGTTTAAGTTGTTGTTTTTGAGCTACATAGTTTGGAAGAGTTGGAATTGTTAAGCTCAGCATGGGAAAAGATTGGAAGAAGTCTAAAAAATTAGGAGGTAAATCTGGTGATACTAATATGAAACAAAACAAAGTTGGTGAAAATAGTAGCCCAAGACGATTTGATAAGGATACAGCAGTTTTCATTGCTATGTCTCATGAACTTAAGGATGAGGGGAATAAGCTTTTTCAAAAGAGGGATTATGAAGGAGCTATGCTGAAGTATGACAAAGCTATAAAATTGCTTCCGCGGAACCACATTGATGTATCCTACCTTCGTAGTAATATAGCCGCTTGTTATATGCAGATGGGACTTAGTGAATATCCTAGGGCGATCCATGAGTGTAATTTGGCTCTTGAAGTTACACCGAAATATAGTAAGGCACTTATGAAAAGAGCTAGGTGTTATGAGGCGCTAAATAGGTTGGATTTGGCACAAAGAGATGTTAATAGAGTGCTGGAGATGGAACCGAATAATCTCATGGCTATTGAAATTGCAGAGAGGGTGAAAACAACCATTGAGCAAAAAGGCATTGGAACGAATGACGTTCCTATAGATTTGATTCCGGTACCTGAATATGTTGAGCTACCTTTTGCTTCAAGTCAGTCGAAATCATCTAAAGAGAAGGTACAAAAGAAGAAAAGCAAGAAAGTAGAGGAGAAGATGGTTAATGGCAAGGCTGAAGAAATGGGAGCAGACAACGGAATCGATTTAAAGCAAGCTGATAACACGAACGAGGAAGAGAACGCTGAGAATAAGGACGGGAAAGTTGAGGAGATGAAACTTGAGATAAGGATCGAAGAAAATAAGGATAAAGATCAGACTCAGGAAGAAAAGATTGACGACAAGATGGAGGGGAAGAAAGCTGAGAACAAGACCAACAGAAAGAAAGCTAAAGACAAGAGTAAGGAAAAGAAGAGTAAGAACGAGATCGAGGTAAATAAGGCCAAGGATAAGCAGGAGGAGAATAAAGATGAGGACAATGAGGAGAGGCAAACTGAAGATAAATTGGTGGTGGAGGAAATTATCAGTCGTACCACAGAAGAAGAGCCAAAAAGAACAGTGAAATTAGTATTTGGGGAAGACATAAGGTGGGCTCAAGTTCCCCTGAACTGCAGCATCTTGACACTGAGGGAGGTCATAGGTGATCGTTTCCCAAACTTAAAAGCAGTCCTAATCAAGTATAGGGACCAAGAAGGTGACCTGGTTACAGTGACGACAAATGAGGAGTTAAGATGGGCTGAAGCTTCTGTTCAACATGGTTCAGTAAGACTCTATATCGTGGAAGTTAATCAGGAGCAGGATCCATTCTATGAGAAGATCAAAAGGGAGGAAGACGAACATAAATACAGCGCACGACATAATCAGATTGTTGAAAATGGGTATGTTGAAAAAAGCAAGGAAAATGGACCAGTTTGCATTGATGATTGGATCTTCCAGTTCTCTAATTTGTTCAAGAACTATGTTGGATTTGAGTCTGATGCTTACCTGGATCTCCATGAAGTCGGAATGAAGCTATACTCTGAGGCTTTGGAAGAGGCAGTTACAAGTGAAGAAGCTCAATGCCTTTTCAGCACAGCCGGAGAAACATTCCAGGAGATGGCTGCTTTGGCATTGTTCAACTGGAGTAATGTTCATATGTCCAGGGCGCGGAAAAGGCTCTATTTGAAAGAAGATAGTTCCGGAGAATCTTTGCTTGCACAGGTAAAATTTGCTTATGATTGGGCTCAAAAGGAATATTCAAAAGCAGGAGAGAGATATGAAGAGGCACTGAAGATCAAACCAAATTTTTATGAAGGTATTCTTGCTCTGGGGCAGCAACAGTTTGAGCAGGCAAAACTTTCTTGGTATTATGCTATTAGCACTGGTGTCGATTTGGATTCTTGGCCTTCTACAGAAGTTCTGCAGCTTTACAACAGTGCTGAGGAAAATATGGAAAGAGGTATGCAGATGTGGGAGGACGCAGAGGAGCAGCGTCTCAACGAACTATCAAGTCCCGACAAAATCCTTTCGCAGAAGATGAAGTCGGAGAATTTGTTCAAAGGAATATCTGCAGATGAAGCTACTGAGCAAGCTGCAAACATGAGATCTCAGATAAATTTACTATGGGGTACAATGCTATACGAACGATCACTTATGGAGTTCAAACTTGGGCTTCCGCTCTGGCATGAGTCTTTGGAGGTTGCTGTTGAAAAATTTGAATTGGCCGGAGCTTCTCCAACAGATATTGCTGTTATGATAAAGAATCATTCTTCCAACAATACTGCAACAGAAGGTGAAAAATATTACCTTAAAATTGTTTACTTTTCGGTGGCTTTTTTCAAAATTATTTCAAATGTCTCTGACATTCATTGTTTTTTGTAGGGCTGGGATTCAATATTGATGAAATTGTACAGGCATGGAATGAGATGTATGAAGCAAGAAGGTGGGAAAGAGGTGTACCTTCTTTCAGGTTGGAACCATTGCTTCGTCGACGAGTTTCCAAGCTGTATCATGCCCTTGAATTAGCATGAGGTCTTGTTACGGTGTCAGAGGAATGAAGAAAGAAACTCGCTATTACCGCTGCTGTTGCACCTTTCTGTGCTTATACTCACTGGGAAGGTAAATATCCCTTCATTAACAGAGGCATTCATTTGTACCAATTCTACAATATGCAGATAGAACTGTTGTTAGCGGTTAGAGATGAATCACAAGAATATTCTAAACACTCCTGAAGTTATGTTCTTGTTTGATACTGTAAAACAAAGTATTCAGTATCAAACAAGAAAATGTTTGATAAAAGTTTACTTTATAAAAGTAATTAGGTTCTGAGATCTCTAAGCTAGTCCCGAAAAATCTTGTCCCGAAACATTTAGTACAAGTATTACATAAAAACTCATGGTTATATGTGCTTAATTACTGGTGAGTGTTTAATGTTTGTGGAAAATTTTGTGTCATGGAGAGCTGCAATTGTCTACCCTAATTCTTGTTCATTCTTGGAGCTTTTATCTCAGATATGAAGGCCTATATTAGTAATCTAAGATCAAAATGACTAAGAAATAATTCATTCTACTGCTGTTAGTGGGTACTCTTAATGCCTACTGTTACTAAGTTGCTAAATAGCTGCTGTTTTTGAGTTTGTATTTGAATTTTTATTCTCTGTCGATTGGAAACAGCCTCTCTGCCCTTTCGGGTAGGGGTAAGGCCCGTCTACATACTACCTTCCCCAGACCCCACTTTGTGGGACTATACTGGGTAGTTGTTGTTGTATTCTCTGTTGCAACTTTTCTTTATTCAAGTTTTAACTAGATTAGTGTCTTCTTTTTATTCCCTAGCTAGGTGGGGAAAGGGGAAAGATTAGTTTTCCCCTAGCGGGTTTATTTTTTTATCTCAAAATCTCCGAGTTGTAGACCCCTTTTCAGGCCCTTTTTCAGCTCGTTTAGTTCTTCAGATTGTGCTTTAAAGTCTATTACTCTAATCTTGGAGTTGTCAGGCTGCAGTAATACTTAATTTTATGAATTAGCACTTTACACATACGTGCAAAAAATATGGTCCAATACCTGCAAAAGTTCCTTCATGTGGCAAAGAAATTGAATAACGATTTTCTGACATAGATTCCTACAGCCAGAAAGACGAATTGTTACTTTTATGGTTTTCCTTTCCGTTGAGTTCACATATTTGTGGAAGTAGTCTGATGTTTACGAGTTCAGCTTTTTCCATATTCTATGACCTGTTAAACACTTGTTTATGCCGCACTGGCGTGAATCTATCGAACAGTACTCCAAAACAATGAACCTACTACATCACCCTTGCTAGTATTCATTGACAGGTACCCTCATAATAAGGGTCATGTACGTCCAATGTACGTCGTGAAAACCCTTGCACCTTCCGTGAAATCTTCATTGGAAAAGCCTTTAACAGTTGCCTGTGCATAATTTCTTGCTAAAAGCTGATTGTATTGAGAACTTCGCTGAGGTTTCACCGCATTAATACTGACACTTGTAAATGAAGTATCAAGTAAGGTTAGCTCATTTATTAGCATGGAATGCTGTGCTGATTCCTTCTTTTTCCACTTTTCTTGACATAGTAAATTCCAGCCCCCGCCTCCAAAACCACTCTACATAAACAACAGTGCGCGACTTTCCCACTTTGTTCCCTTGATGACTCGAACTTCCAACCTCTTTGTTGGAATTAGAGTGTTCTCGCCACTGGAGCAACCTCAACTGTCTTTAATATGATAACATTGTTACTCTCTTTGTCTTTCTGCTTTATCTGAGAGGTTCTGGATCTATTTTTTTTTGCAGGGATTTACGTGCATCAGCTGTTAATACAGGTTTTGAAGTTTGGACCTTACGACACTTGGATTGTGCACTACCTGTTTTTCATTTCACAAAGAGATGAAGAGGCAGAAATCTCTTTTTCTTTATTTTTGCCTACTTGTCGTCGTCTTGGCCCGTGTAGCGGTTCCTCAAAGGCTGTGGCAAATCGTTTCAGTGGTTTTTAATTATTCTCCTTTGGCTCATAGAAGGGTCCTAAGGCATTATTTTCTTATAGGAATTTGTTTCTTAGGAACTTTTTGTTCTCATTAGCCTTCCTTTCTTGGCTTGTACTATTCTGTGTCGGTTGACCTTTTGTAGTTTTTTAATAGTTGTTACTATTAGTGTCTTAAATAGAGTTATATAGTGTACTTTTATGATGTCCAGATTGTTGGTTAGGAGGTAATACCTCATTTGTATTTGAACTGCGCAGTTAATTACACCATTCAAAATGAACGTTGAAGGTATACTGGTGCAGTTTTGATTTCTTTACAATTGTCACCTATAGTTTTCTGCTTTTGTTGCTTTTATCTGACCAAAAGGTTATAGGTTCAAACCGTGAAATAACTTCTTGTAGAAATGCAGGGTAAAACTACGTACAATAGAACCTTGTATCCGGCCCTTCCCCAGAACCCACACATAGCAGAAGCTTAGTGCATCGGGATGAGACACACCCTTCATATGTGAAACTATATGCAAATTTACAAGTTCAAAAGCGGGAAGGCAACAAGAGAATCGATGCTCTGTATTTGAGAAAGAAAAATAAGAAAGCTCTTTTGTACAATATAAAAGAATCCAAGTCTTCAACCCAAATAATAAAACAACTACTGAAAGTTAACCGTCGACTGATACATCTTTAGAGTCGAAATAGTAATAGTAACAATATTCTTGGAATCAAATTTTTACATTACAAACACATGGATTACGATTAGACTAATTGAGAAAACCATTAAAAAAAAGATACAGATAAATTAATTCAAGATATACATGTTGCAAACTTAGACTAGCAAGAGGTATTATAGGACAAATATGTCCTCACCAGCAGCAAACACGTCCTCAGTAATATGTGGCATTCTCTCGTCTCGTCAAAGTTTCAATTGTAACAGAAAAGCCCCGAGAGTACGTCCCTAACCAACGTTCCAAGGTCACAAATAGTTTGTACATGCAGAAACTCATCTGTATCAGTTATCTCCAGGGTTCACATAAGGGAGTGAAGCCTATCATAACAAAATTTTAACATCTTTTGGTCGGTTCCAACTTGTGTAGCAATAGAAGCAAAAAAGGCAACAGTACCCTCCTTTTCCACATTTTCAGTCTCAAGAAATCCTTTAAGATACTGGACAAATCTTCGTAAAACAGATAAGAAGTGCTCTGCTCGCCTTATATTTCCAGGCGCTGCTTCCTCCATGATGTCATCAGGCAAGGCACGATTAGCAAGCCATACATCCTGAGCTGTAACACTAACACTAAGTGCCTCAATACATACATAGTCTACATTGTGGGCCTCGTCAAACACCACAACACACTCTCTCCATCTCCTTTGATATGATACCAGCAACCTTGGGATCAAGCAGGTATTGGTAGCTATAAACCACAACATTTGCCTGCTGCACCATATGCCGCGCCAAAAAGTATGGGCACCAACCTTTTTCCTTACCATACATCCTTAACTCCTGCAACAATACAGTTTAATCATCTAACAAGACATGCAAACTTGAGCACCTCCATTAACAGAGAAGAGTACAAAGAAGAAAATTTGACTAGAACAAAAAATTCTAGTAAAAAATCAATCTTTAGAGCACAGATTGCAATTGCCAAACAAGTTATATCTAATTTCGCCGCTGCTAATACAAGCACTTCTCTATAACCCATTCTCAAGCCAAATTGAATTGGATATAATGGATGTCTTTGTATCCTCCAAAAAGATCATTGCCAAACAATGAGCTCCTGGACGAATGGAGACTAACTGTCTTACATGAATATATGCAAACTCAAGCACCCACATTAACCGATAAATATCAACAACAAAACTTGACTCAAACATAGACAGAGAAATTTCTAGTCAAGAATCAGTCCATGAAGCATGGGATGCAGTGCAAAAACTAGTCACATCTCTTCACCACTGCAAATTTATGCGCTTATTTATAACCGGGTTCTGGTGTTTTGTATGAGAAGAAGGTGCCATCGAAACTTAAGGGTAAGTTCTACAGAGTGGTGGTCAGACCAACGATGTTGTATGGGGCTGAGTGTTGGCCAGTCAAGATCGCTCATGTCCAGAGATGAGAATATTGAGATGGATGTGTGGGCACATCAGGTTAGATAGGATCAGAAATGAGGTTAATCGCGACAAGGTGGGTGTGGCCCCTATTGAGAACAAGATGCGTGAAGCATGACTTAGGTGGTTTGGTCATATGAGAAGGAGCATAGATGCACCGGTGAGGAGGTGTGAGAGGTTGACATTAGAAGGCTTACGGAGAGGTAGAGGTAGGCCAAAGAAGAGTAGGGGAGAGGTGATTAGGCAAGAGATGGCATAGCTTCAGCTGACCGAGGACATGACCCTTGATAGGAAGATATGGAGGTCGAGGATTAGGGCAGTAGAGTAGGTAGTCTAGAGTGATAATAACAGTAGTATTATCATGCAGCCTCACTTTCTGTTGGTAGTAGGTTTTTATAATTGTTGTTTCTTTCATTGTTGATCACCTTACTGTCTTGTTTTTTTTATTGCTTATATTTTCATTAATGTGGTGCTTATTCTTTTCTGAGCCGAGGATCTATTGAAAACAACATTTCTATCCTCACTAGGTAGGAGGTAAGGTCTGTCTGCGTACACACTAGACCCTACTATGTGGGATATTACTGGGTATGTTATTATTGTATTTATAGCCGGATTCTCTTATAACCATCTTACAGGAGCATAGGCAAACTTGGGCACACTTTAACATAAAAATATACACAATAGAATGAATGAAAAAACAAGTCATATCGCTCTTCACAATTGCAAATTCAGGTGTTTCTCTATAACCCCTTCTCAAACCAAAGTAGATTAGATACAATAGATGTCATTGCATCCTTCACAAAAAGCAATATCAACAAAAAACAATTTATTTCCCAGCAGGTGCAAGCAAAAAAGTGTCTTTTACCTAACTCTGCCTATGTGAGCTTCACAAAAGCATAACCAGATGAAATAGAAGTGTTGGAATAGGTTGACGGAAGCTTAAAAATAGTCTAACTATGAATCAGATACATATAGCCAAACTCCAACTTTTTTAATGAGTTCGCTCCTCTACCATTCCCCACTTAAACACCACGCTTTCGTCTGCGACATGGTCCAAACTCGTGACAATTTCCTAACCGACAAAACACGCACTAAGCTCATTTCACTATACCAAAGCCTGGGGCCAGCCAACTCCAACTAATTTGATCAAGGCATAATCATTCATGAGTTTAAGTTGCATGCATTGATGCATTGTCAATGTAGAAAATATTTATACGTTCAGGTCATTTAAAAGGTAATTGCAGGTAACTCACTCTACAACAAGTAATAATTAGTAACATGCAATAAACGGTAAGTAAACGATTACAACGTGTTAAATTACAATGATGGTGTCAAAATCCATTACATTGTCACTGCATATAACTTAAATACCTTCAAAGAAATCTCTCTAAGGTGTAAGTGCTGTTCTATCTCAGTTTGTACCCTAATTTTGCTGGAAACTTGTTGGAGGAGAGTTACAATTTGTTAGTTTCTTTGGATGATATTTATACTCGATGAGGAACATTATACAAACCAAGGGCAAATACAAAAGAAAGGCCAAAGCTACACAAGCTGGATTGTTTATTATCACGTAGTTAGTATCTGACATGAACCGATCTCTAAACCAAACACAAGAAGAATTGGCGCTACATCTTGAAAGCAAGACAAAGAAATCTAGGATTGCTTATTTCCTATCATTACATGCAGCTGATTTTATAGCTAATTGCTACCAATACATGCTCTTGTGGGACCATACTGGGTTGTTGTTTGCTACCAGTACGTGCAGTTGATTAAGAAAGCTTAAGAAAAGCAAGACATGTGGAGAGCATAGAATAATCTTAAGCAAAAAATGACACAACAAACTTTTCACAAGAACAGTGAAATTCAGGAACAGCCAACAATCATTAAAAATATAAAATAGTCACTAGAATAGCAATAACATTTTGGAATATAAACGAGTGAATTAGAACCATCAATCAGAGGCGGAGCCACAGTGCCGGCTACGGATTTGGCCGAGCCCAGTAGCTTTGATTCAAATCATATATTTGTTTTTAAATTTTAATTAAATACAACATCAACAACCACCACCCAATGGAATCCCACAAGTGGGGTATGGGGAAGGTAGTGTACAAATTATTAATTTAAAATCCAGTAACTTAAAAGGATTAGGATCCCGAACCCATAAGTTTGAAATTCTGGCTCCGCTCTGCCATCAACCCAGTCAACATACAATAAGAGAGTTTACCTATTATGCATCACAAATGACTTCCTTTTATCAAAAGCCTTGTGAGCTTTTCGGAGGAGAAATGATAAATTACAACCAACAGAATCTTGTTGCTCGAGAAAAATTAGGCAGCCCTTCGGTCACCCTGCTCAAAACTTCTAAAAAGTTAATATTTTAACCTACAAACTCATAAAAATCCTGCAAAAAATAAGTGTTCTCCTTCCAAGTTTCTAATCGATTTTACATTAGTATATTTTATGTATACCTATTACTCCTCCTTACAAGTCTTGTGTCCACCGCATGAACTCAAGTAGAATATTAGACGAGTATGGATTCAAGGCGGCTATGTTGTTTTATAAGTATATCTTGAAGGATCCATATGAATAATCAACATGGCTATATTAAAGAAGCCATAAAGATTCCATATAGTGTGGCTAATAGATGATCTTATCCAAAAAAAATGTAGCTAATAGATGATGTACCTCAGTGCTCCTGCTTTTTGCTGATCATTAATTCATCCGTATTACAGAGGCTATACGCAATGCATTGAATGAGATGCCTTCTCCCAGTAAAAACAAATCTCAACGGTCTGGCCGGGCATCAGTTGAGGATGAAGCTGATGTCGTGGACCAAGATGATGCAGGTTTAGTTTGATTTGTCCGTATGCAACCCAAATATACGTTGGTTCTAACTCTTTTTGATTGACTTCGTGTGGATTTATTCAGGAATATTTCATGCTTTCAACTTAGTATTTTTTTAAATAATTTATTGAAATGGTTCAAGCATATATATTTTGTTATTAGATACATTTGGAGAACCACAAGCAACTTTTTATATCTCAACTATAATCGTGGGAAATCTCGCTTGAAGACCTGTATAAGATGTTTAATTTCAATTATATAGTTGTATAAGAGGATGTCAATTGTGACTGCGAGAAACATGTGGTATGTTATCTGATTATTTAGTTTTTTTCGTTGTTTGCTTTACATCCACGTAGCTTTATAGTGCAGATCGCATGGTATTTGGCGCAATTAAAAGCATATGTCAGACTTGCAAAGAATTTTGCATTTTGATGGATCAAAATTTCCATGTCTTGCAAATTCGATACGTCGAGGTCAATGTCATTATTTTTTTTAAAGCTCAAGAGGGCAACCACTCCATGTAAGTGTCACAAAGTATAGAAAATGGAAAGTTGATGCAGATACTCAAAACTAGTGCGATCTTCTTTTCTCTTTTAAATTTTCAACGTGACAATGGTCATGCATTTTTTTCCAATGGCAGCAAGTCCGCCAAAACTACGTACAAGAGTTTTATTTTGATGATACGTTGAAGCAACATAGAATAAACGTGAAAGGGAAAATGGATCTTTACAAGGATATAGTTTTTGGAGGGCATTATAAGATTCAAGATAATCATAAATGCTTTCTGGTCAGCCAAGATGATTTTCTTGGTAAAGAAAGGTACTTTTCTTTGACGGCATAGAGAATTATATAAATTTCTTTCACTTTGTTTTACCATATTTTTTTATGTCGTATGTTAATAAAGACTATGTTTTTGTAGGTATCTTTTTGCTCTACATAAAAGATACATATCTTTTTGCTTTAACATATGTTTTACCCTATCACGTTTATTCTATGTTGCTTCAACGTATCATCAAAATAAAACTCTTGTACGTAGTTTTGGCGGACTTGCTGCCACTGGAAAAAGAATGCATGATCATTGTTGCGTTAGAAATTTGAAAGAAAAAAGATCGCATTAGTTTTGAATACATGCACCAACTCTCCATTTTCTATACTTTGTGGCACTCTCCATAGAATGGTTGCCCTCTTGACCTTTAAAAGAAAATAAAGACATTTACCTCAACGTAGCGAATTTGCAAGACACGAAAATTTTGATCCATCAAAATGCAAAATTTCTTTGCAAGTCTGACATCTACTTCTAATTGCGCCAAATACCATGGCATATGCACTACAAAGCAACGAGGATGTAAAGCAAACAAAAAAAAAATCAAATAACATACAAATGTTTCTCACAGTAACAATTGTCATACTCTTAGACACAACTACATAATTGGAATTCAACATCTTATACAAGTCTTCAAGTGAGACTTACCACGATTCAAGTTGAGATATACGAAGTTTTTGGCGTTCTCCGAAAGTATCTAATAACAAAATCTACATGCTTGAACCATTTCAACAACAACAACAACCCAGTATAATCCCACTTAGTGGGGTCTGGGGAAGGTAGTGTGTACGCATACCCTTGGGTAGAGAGGTTGTTTCCAAATAAACCCCCGGCATCCTTCCCCCAAGAACTTCCCACCTTGCTTTTGGGGAGACTCGAACTCACAACCTCTCGGTTGGAAGTGGGGGGGTTGCTTACCATCAGAGCAACCCCAATGGTAAGCAACCCCTCTTGTCTCGCTTGAACCATTTCAACAAACTATTTAAAAACTACTAACTTGAAAGCATGAAATATCGCTGAAAAAATACACCAGGAGTTACTCAAAAAGAGTTAGAAACAATAGCCAACGTATATTTGGGTGGCATACGGACGGATAAAATTAAACCCGCATCATCTTGGTCCACGCCATCAACTTCATCCTCAAATGATGTCTAGCCCGACACTTCGATTTATTCTTACTGGAAGAAGCCACTACATTCAATGCACTGAGTATAGCTTTTGCATGTACTGCATCACCATTGCCTTCCTCAAAACTACCTCGTGATAAAGATCCTACAACAACAACAAAATCAACAAAAATGAGGAGGAGAAACAAACGTGCACATGTTTAAGCGATATTTTTAAGATATGGAGATTTAAGCAACGCTATCAGTTTACTGAGACGAACATTTCATACCAAATACAGATGAACTAATGATTGTTCACCAAAAAGCAGGAGCAATAAGACATCATCTATTAGCCACATTTTTTTTGATAAGATCATCTATTAGCCACACTACGTGGAATCTTCATGCCTTCTTTAATATAGCCATGTTGATCCTTCGTATGGATCTTTCAAGATATAATTAAAAAATCAACATAGCTGCCTTGAATCCATACTCGTTTAATATTCTACCTGAATTCATGTAGTGGACACAATACTTGTAAGGAGTAATAGCCATACAGAAAACATACTAATGTAAAATCTGTTAGAAATTCGGAAGGAGAACACTTATTTTTTTTTAAGGATTTTCATGATTTTTATAAGTTTGTAGGTTAAAATATTGATTTTTTAGAAGTTTGGGCTGGGTAACCGAAGGGCTGCTTAAGGAACATACAAGTCGAAATCTACTCCCACTATGGCCCATATCCTAAATTCCTGAAACCTTACACCATGAACATGGCGATACAAAATCGAAAAAAAATTATTCACACAGTAAACTCAATTACATAGAGTAACTTTATTATATTTTACCTAGCCACTGCATAGAGTAAATGCAAAAGAAATGGATAGGAAAGAAGCAAAGAGAAATAAAATTGTGAAATGTCCCTAATAACAACAACAACAACAACAACTACCCAGTATATTCCCACTAGGTGGGGTCTGGGGAGGGTAATATGTAGACGAGCCTTATCCCTGCCCGAAAGGGCAGAGAGGCTGTTTCCAATCGACCCTCGGTCAATTAATTCTCTTAATGGCATGTAAGGAACTGTAGCGAACTAACAAGGATTAGGCTCTAATAAAGGGGAAAAAGATACTAGAATGTGTATGTGTTTGATGAAGCGGTGGAAATCTCTCTTGTAAGATCAAATTTAAATGAAATTCTTGTAGTTTTTGGATAGCCCGATTTTCCCATACATAATGATATACAAACATCACGCCATTATGAGAAGCAGATCCTGAAGCTCCAAGTACCCAAACATAATGGTATTAGCTCTAATATACGACCACTGACACATTATAGAAGGTTTAGCACCACATGAGAAACTTCAAAGGTGTAGAGATACTGAGAAGAGTACACATCAACTTTGGAATTTGCAATTTGAGAAAAATAAACAATCACCATAACCTAAATAACAATAAAAAAGCAAATTAAACAACAGAGATACAAGATGCATCAGTAGCATGAACAAAATTCACTAAATGAGTATAAGCATCACATAAAGAAATTTCTATAATATTTCCAAGACTACTGCCAAATGATCCAAATAAGTTCAAATTTTAAGATATTTCCTCCGAAATCATCACTCTAATAGAAGCAAATCAAAAGGGGAAAAGTAAAGAAGATCAATGAGTAATCACCTGGGAAAACATAGAAAAAGAAGACTAGGAAATGCATGAAACCAGGTCAATGCATAATCGATTTTCATCTATCCATAAACATATCAAGCATTAAAAAAATTTCAAAAAGATTGATCGGCATGTGAAACGAAGACAACACGGCACGCCACCACATTATTTGATCTATCCATGAAGCTTGCATGACACAGAAAATTGACAAGTAAGATAAACGTGTACGAAGGAAAAAGAAGAACTAATTTCATGAACATACCATCAATATCGATCATGCGGTGATATGGTGTCTTTGGTTTAGTTATTTTCTGCCTCACTGGTTTATTTGCCTCCATTTCTCCCAAATTTTCCTCATCCCACCGTATATGTGCTCACCTTCTACACCGTGACAAAATGTTCAAAGCAATTAAATTCCGTTACTAACAATACTAATGCAAGCGAAGAAATAAGCTCAATTTATTCAGAAAGAACACATCAAACTACTACTAAAATCATGATGCAAACACAACATTTAGCGTCACCGTGTACCCCAAAAATAAATGTGCTTGCAATAGTTCACTCAATGTATTAAACACGCTAGGGAAGATACAGGAACAAGCATGAACACATAGGCTTTGGGGCTAAAGAGCACATAGGAAAGTAATATCTATACAGTATTTCTTTTCTCCATCTTGTCTACGTGACATTTATTAGCACCTGAATTTGAGTTTTAAGTGAATGTAAGATGCATCGGAAGTAGAATTTACATAACAAGGAAATACATTACTTCATTTCCCAAGGTGACCCAATCCTTCAAGCAATTGCAGCCAATTGATTACCCTGAACCAACAAAAGAGAAAAACACTCGTCAGGCATTTGAATAAAAAAAACAAGGTACTCATATCAGATAATGCCGCGAATGGCCGAAATAACAAGTTGCTGGTTCAAAAATAACCTTTGACAATGTTCTACTAGTGTTATCAAAGGCAAAAAGGGCAAAAAAACTCTAAGGTATATTAGGGCTTTAAGTGCAAAGTAGAAAAAAGGCGTGGACTTTGAAGAAAGGGTAAATGGAGAAAAACTAGGAATATCTATGTGTAGGCCAAGACTAATATCAATAAGCATGATACCAAATATAAGGACAAAGAAATTGAGGAAAATCTATGATAAAGTAAAAATATCAATGTTTAATTTCAAGTGAAAATAGTATTTGAAAATTAGAATTGTGTTTGGACATAAATATAATTTTGGGTTGTTTTTGAAGTTAGGTAACGGATTAGATTTTGAAATACAACTTTTTTGAGTTTTTCTAATTTTCAAAAATTTCAAAAATAAATTTTCAAGTGAAAATTAAAAATTCTATCAACAAACACCTATTTCGATAAAAAGTGAAAAATTTTTGAAAAAGGAAAAATTCTTGCTCTTAAGATATATGAGTCTAACCTAAGAACAGGAAATTATTATAACATAATTTCTTAGCTTTTTTTCGAAAATATTTCAGAAAAAATTATCATTAATCCTAAAAGGCATCATATTTTTTGGTAAAAAAACGCAGATTAACTCATAAATGAGAAAAAATTCATGCAGTAGAACAAATATAACAAATTGCAACCCAATTACATTGCTGGATTAGGGTTTTTTGTTCCAATGAAAGAATGCATACGAGGGATTCAAGAGGAAGAGGTAAGGGGAGGGAGAGGGAAACATACAGGCCAATGTCGCCGGACAAAGAAACGGGAAGGAGCTTGCCGGAGAAAGATGGCTCAGGCAAAGTGGTTTTAATGGACTTGAAACAAAAGAAACTTTCAAGCCGAAATAAATTTGCTGACAGGATATTTTCAAAAGCTACAACAGGTGTAATAATTACACCCTGCCCTATCACGTGGTTAATTTGCTGGTCACTGCTATCCCTAGGTGTAGCATTTATTACTTCACATTCTATTTAACATTTACGTAAATTTATGCACCTTTGGGGTTCTTTTTGGTAAATTGATAAATGCCTGTCTTTATGTACTTACTAAAGTGAAAATAGTACGGAACACTTTAATGAATCCCGAAGAAATTCACTTTTGAGTTTTGACACAGAAAAGAGACGTTATTATTTTGACTAAAGATGAAAGTTTTAAGCATGCCATTTTTTAGATACTCAAGATGATTTAACCATGGCATTTTTTCCATTAAAATTTGTGTTTTTGACTAAAGATGAATTCTTTTTTAAAATAACTTTTGAATCTTGTGATTTTAAATCAGTCAGTGATATTTTTGCGACTGTAAATTATGTCATTAAGTATAAATAAAAAATTTATACTCAAAATTATTCCTAATTATAAAAAGATATAAATATATAATTCGTTTTAGAACAGAAAGGTGTTTTCCTGAAAAAATAAGGCAAAAGTTTTGTTTCAAATTTAAATTCTTACTTGATTTTATTTTTTTTATCAAACTTCATTTCTTGGACTCTTAGACATTAAGTGAGATTGAAATTTTTGAATGAAGAGTATTTTTTTATTTTTTTATTTTTGGAGGGGGGAGGGAGACGACGTTTCAATGAGGTGGCATAGAGATATTTAAAATTAAACGATTTTTAACTCAACTTACTAACTTTACAATGTGATATAAATTATTTCAAAATACCGTATTTGAGCGAGACAATGAATTTTCACTGTATTTTGTTTATTTAATTTCTAATATATCTGTTTTGTTTCCTTAATGACATTAAAACAGATCTTGAGATACTTGGAGGTTTTATTTAATTTTCAAAGGTTAATGTCCTTTTAATTTCAATATACATATAAGTATATTACAGTTGTCTTTATGATGGTAACGATAAGATATTAATTTTATTGGACAATAAAGTGGGTTTAGAATTATAACTTTTCAAATTTTTATTTTTATTTCAAGCAATCTTTCTTGATTTTATAACAAGTGAATAATATAATGATGAGTTTTATACAAATTTGGAACAACTAACATTGTATTTCTAATGCAGAATTTTTGAAAGGAATAATACTAACGCGTACATGCAATCAAATGAGCTACTTAATTTTTAGTTAAGACAGCAACACAAAATGTATTAACAGCAAGATATTTAACAAGTAGAAGACAAAGAACCTCCACTAAATTTAGATTGTTGGCCCGTGCGAAGCACGAAGTTGATCATCTAGTAAACAAGAAGAGCCGATGGATAAATAAAGTTCGGACTTGTAAATGATTTTTTTAAAGAATCAATTTCAATTCAACATGCATAAGAAAGTTAATTATGTCTTATAAGTAATTATCTTTTATGACAAAAATTACAGGAAATTACTTCTAATTATTTTTTAAAAAAATCTTGATAGTATTAAACTTGGAGACTACGTAAAAATTGGAAAATTCCCATATTTGCATGTGACCTTCGCTTGCCTTTCCATACTTTTTATCATGTTGAAGTATGGAGTTAGTAGTAATAATTATTATTAAAGCGACTAGAAGTTAAACTTAGAGGCTACATAAGAATTGAAAATTTGAAAATTCCTTGTCTTTGCATGTGACCATCACTTAGCGTTTGGTACTAGTGAACCCTTCACCACACAACATCTATAAACTCAACATAAATGGTGCAACTTCGATAACGGAGGATCAGGCGGAATTATCAGAAACTATGAAGGTCAATGGGTTGATGGTTTCTCTTATCATATAATGGCCACATCCCCCATTCAAGCTGAATCATAGCCCTTCTAAAAGGATTGGAACTTGCAATCACAAAAAATCGAATTCTACTTATAATGGAAACAGATAGCCATGTATTACTACAATTACTGCATGACAATTCTCATACTAAAGTTAATGCTAATGTGATGACTCACCGTAATTCTCCCTTTCTTTGTCTTTCTGAGGCCTTGAAAACCTCTTAATTGGTTGCCTCGATTTGCATGCGCAGTCCGGGCGCTAAGCCGGAAAATTTTTATGTGGAAAAATTTGAATTCTGTATTAAAAACTATGAATTTTGATAATAATATTGCTATAGTTGACTTTGGTCAATATTTTGGGTAACAGACCCGGACCCGTGATGTGACGGTCCCGGAGGGTCCGTAAGAAAATTTGGGGCCCGGGCGTATTCCCAGAATCAAAATCCGAGGTCCCAGGCCCAAGTACAGAGCTTTTATGTGAAATTGTTTTTGAAAATGCTTAAGGAAAAATAAAAATGAAAATTTGATCAAAAGTGATGGTATCAGGCTCGTATTATGGTTCCTACGTCCGGCACAAGTCTTAAATGAGCGTTAAGCGTTATCTGTAAAGTTTGGTTGAAAACGGACGTCATTTAACGTGTTTCGAACTAAAAGTGGAAAGTTTGAAAGTTTTGAACTTTGAAATGAAAATCATGAGTTTTGGAGGTTGATTCTTTGATTTTGATGTTATTTTGGCGATTTGATTACACGAATAAGTCCGTAGGATGTTTTTGAGGTTGTGTGCATGTTTAGGTTGGAGCCTCGAGGGCTCGGGTGAGTTTCAGATAGGTGTTAGGCTCATTTTGAAGCATTTTAACTGCTGGTGTCTGCAGTTTTCGCATTTGCGAAGCAATGCTCGCAAATGCGAGCTTTCCCTTTTGCCTGCTTCTTCGCAAATGCGAGAAAAATCTCGCAATTGCGATCCCCCTTTTGTTTGGCCAGACATCGCAAATGCGATGTCTTTCTCACAAATGCGATCGTCCCCCTTGGATATGTGAGTTTTTAACAGGCCAGCACTCAACCCCATACATCATGGCCGGTCTAACCACCACTTTATAGAACTTACCTTTGGGTATCATTGGCACTCGTTTGTCACACAAGACTCTAAATGCTAACCTCCTCTTCATCTATCCTACGCCAATACAATGGGTGACATCATCGTCGATCTTCCCTCCCTCGTGAATAATCGAATCAAGGTACTTGAAGCTGCTTCTACTTGAAATAACATTGAGATTAATTGGGTCGGTACAATATTTGACAAGCATATGTAAAATATCAATAGATGTGCAAATCTGCATGTAATTATTTCTAAATGTGAATATAGAGAGATGGAAACTTTCTCATGGCCGCCCTCTTGAAAAACAAAATCTCATTGTCTTTCTTTCTTCTTTTTTTTCCACAGATTAAAACCAACGTCAAATATAGCCTACCAAACTTTTTTCCTTATTCATCTTACTACTCAAAGAATGTCAGCCGATGCCAACTTTTTCCAGCCATGGCCATTTTTGTTTCTCTGTTTTTTCATCTTTATTTCTCCTTCTTATCAACAAAATGAACTACAACTCCTTATGCAATTCAAACCCACCCTCAAAATAACATATTTCAATATTTTTTAATTTGGTTGTTCTTTTGTATATTTTTACCAGCTTTTATATAAAAAGGTATTCTACTCAATCGATTCCAACGTTTTCTAATTTGTTGTTCTTTTGTATATTTCAATCCCGAAACAAAACCAAAAAAAAAAAAAAAAGATTCAATCTTTGCATTATGCAAAATTGCTCTGTATATTGAAAAGAGTAAATGCCAACTTGTTATTTATTTGCTTTTTTTTGGTTAGGCAAAGGAAGAACACAAGATACAGATATCAAATGCCAAAAACAAATTACAAAACTAAAGTGAAAAAGGACAAATTAATAGATGTAATGCCTGATCGCAGAGAAACGAATTTGCAAAGACCCGAGGACGACGAAGGTGATCATTGATCGCTCTCTTTCTCACGCGCGCACACACTCGCTCTGTGTCTACATGTATATACAACAACAACACAGTATAATCTTATTTAGTGGGGTCTGGGGAGGGTAGTGTGTACACAGACCTTACCCCTACCCTCGGGTAGAGAGTCTGTTTCCAAATAGACCCCGACATACTTTCCTCCAAGAACTTCCCACCTTGCTCTTGGAGAGACTCGAACTCACAACTTCTTGGTTGGAAGTGGGGGTTACTTACCATCATCATCAGAGCAACCCTCTTGTATGTGTCTACATGTATATATTGTGGTTAATTCAGATCTTCTCAATCAAACTGTTGCTTTTGGGGTTGAAATCATACTTAGTTGAAAATTCTCTTAATTAAGTATGTCAATGATGTGGCAGGTGTGCTGCTATTCCATCAAAATCTAATAGAGTTAAACAATGAAAATCACTCTTTTAGGAAGCAGAAGCTCAAATCAATTTCTTGTCCAACATTTCAAAAATTTCCTCTTTTGCATCCAAACATCTGAGAACCTAATTTGCTATTTATCACTTCTTGCATGTCTCTTACTTTTAGCAATAGTTCATACCTCTACTAACAACAATTAGGAAACTAATTGCTAACTTTAATTTCTTCATTACTTTCATCCCCCTTCACCAGTATCCAATTACTAAAACGCTTCAAAATTATATCATTATGTAAAAAAACATGTCTAGCAAAAAAGTTTTTGTAGATGATTATGAACCAAATCGGTCTCATCACCATGATTTGATACAAAATATAAAAATCCAAACATTCATGACTCATTGTATTCTTAAATGCAGTAACACAAAATCCAAAATATTGTTACCTTTTTTCTGTGTGATTATCTGTCACAGACATTCTTAGTCTTTGAGGAGAGCTCTTATCAGTACCTCATTGTTTTGCACTTTTACAGACTCTCTCTCTCTCTCTCTCTCATTTTTCATTTTCCACTTTGCTTTTTTCCACCACGGTTGAAGATAAAGCATTTTTTTTCTTCATATTTTCTCTTTTCACTTCAATAATGAGTGTCAAATGGTTCTTGTTATGTTCCTTAGTGTTGATTTTTGTTACTTTGGTTATTGCAGTGTCACTTATGATAAGAAGTCTCTCATTATCAATGGCCAAAGGAAAATTCTTTTTTTTGGTTCCATTCATTACCCTGGAAGTACCCCTGATGTATGACATTTTCGTTTTTCTTCTTTTTTTCTTATTTTGATATTTGGTATTTGGTATTTTGGATAAAATGCAGATGTGGGAGGGGATTATACAAAAGGCAAAAGATGGAGGATAGGATATTATAGAAACCTATTTGTTTTGGAATCTTCATGGCAATGTATTTTGCTCTTCACTCCCTTTTTTTAATTCATTAGTAGTTGTTTCTTCTGCCGAGGAAGTATTTGTGAAAATGGCTTCTCAAACAAGTAATAGAAGAGAGTTATTACACATTTAATTGATCTCCTTTTCGAGGTCAACATTTTGTTCCGTCGGGTTTAATTGTGTTCTAGCTTTATAATTCAAATTAAGTTTATCGTTGTATGAACTACTGATATTGATCCAATAAAAAGACGGTACGTACATTTAAGCCGTGAACAGCCAACCATCGTACTGTAAAAATTGGATAAGTTCGACCTATAGTCATTAGGGCCTCCTAAAACGATCTACTAAAATTATCGAGTTATTCCAAAGGATAAAAAAGCCGGTTATTAATAGAATTCCTTGTCAGCTCTCTATAAAATATTCGTTTGGCCACAAGAGTACTTCGCGCCACAACCATCTCCTTTTTATAGGTTCTACGGACCAATGCCTTATGCTAAAGTTTACAGAACGCAATTTCACAAAAACATAGCAGGCTAACTGAAAACAAAGTTGCCAAAAAAAAAAAGAAACTAAGATTTAGCCAACAACTGGTGATTCATTATACTTATTAAACCTAGAAGCAACACATGAACAAAGCAGAATGTGGAAGAGTAAGAAAAAATATTTCAAGAACTGGCATGTTTATAAGGTAAATCATCACTGTCACGATACACAACCTCAAACCCGCTCGTGATGGCACCTCTCGTGGAGACAAGGCCAACCAACAAAACGAACGCTTCCTTTTAAATTGTTATTTGACATATATAACATTAAAACATGATTAACATAATCAAAAGCGCGGAAAGCAACGATAGCAACAGGGAAACCATCCCGTCACAGCTCGACATCGGGGTGTCACTAGTCATGAGCTATTACAGAGTTAACTAAACAACTACAAATCCGGAAAATGGGAACAATGTCTAAAAATAACATGAACAACATAAAATAAGGGAGAAGATCTGGTGCAGCGGATGCTAGCGGTCACCTGGCTCAACTACAATAGCAGATCCTCAATCCGCTAATAACTCGCTACCGGACGAACAATACCTACAACTGCACGCGAGGTGCAGGGAGTAAAGTGAGTACTTCCAACTTAGCGGTAATAAGAGTAAATAATAACTGAAGGCAAGAAATCACGTAAGAGTACTCCACCATGCAATATGGGACAACACAACCATTTAAGAAAAACAGTCCGGGAAAATTCTTTAGAAAATATCTACCTCTGTTTAAAATTCACTTTCAAAAATATGTTTTACCAACAGTTAAGCAAGTAAATGCAGGACAAGAAGTGCACGTCAGCACAAAAGTCAGCCTCTCGGGCACATGCAAGTATGCATAATTGAGCTCACAACTCGCCCTTTAGGCAATATTCTTATCTCTGGTCAGCCACTGTTACCTGACCCATTTACATCATACAGTGTCACTATTACCAGTGTCTCAAAGTTATCCACTCTGAAAGTGATCTGACAATACCAGAACAACAAATAAATATCTCAAGAAATGACACAAACAAATAGTGCACAAATATATGAATGCAATGCAATGCATATGACGGTACACTCCGGTATCCGCTGCGGCGTGCAGCCCGATCCATTTAATGTCGATGGCTCACTGGGGGTGTGTACAGACTCCGGAGGGGCTCCTACAGCCCAAGCACAATATGAGCCAGGTATTGGCATAAAACAGGCTCTCGGCCTCAATATATATATCACCGATGTGGCGTGCATCCCGAGCCACCCATATATTCATACACTGTGACACTGCTGCGGTGCGTAGCCCGGTCCATGCTCAGTCCAGAAATGCACATAAGTCACTTGGGCAATATAAACAAGATAGTCGTCAGCCCAAACGTCGATAAAATATTGTTTAAGTTTTTCAAAGTTTAGAAAGTGACTGATTTTGCAAAACAGTATTAAAACCTTAGACCGAGATCAAATAGTATGCAAGTAATGCAAAAACATTAATATCATTCCACGAAGGGTTCACATAGTTGGCACGAAGCCCAAACATGGAAATCAGCCTAAATTATGATGATAACAAATTATATCAGTCAAATACGCGGTAAAATAAATAGTCGGGACGGACCAAGTCACGATCCCCAATGGTGCTCTACCCCACGCTCATATCCGGCGTGCAAGTCACCTTAATATGGCACTATGATGTGCAAATCTGGAGTTTCAAATCCTCAGGATATCTACAAGTATTACCTACCTCGAACATGTGAAATCTCTAGCTCGCGACGCCTTTGCCCCTTAAACCGGCCTCCACGAGCGTCGAATCTAACCAAATCAAAGCAAATACATCACAATATGCTAAGGGACAATACTCAATCGAAAACAATCGAGAAATAGCAAAAATCTCGAAACTAGCAAAACCCGAGCCCCGGGACTGCTTCTCAAAAAATTACAAAACTCACAATGCCGGGTTCCTCATCTCGCCATGAGTCCATACATACCAATAAATCCCAAATCCGAGTTCAAATGACCTATCAAAACCCAATTTGAAATATCAAAAACTCAAGCGCTAGTTCTCCCCTTTTTAATCAAATACCATGAATTTAAGTGTTGATTCTTCAATAAAATGATGTTTCTAAGTCAAAAGACTTACCTCCAATCGATACCCGTCGAAATCCCTCTTCACATCTACCAAAAAGCTCTCTTGACGGAGTAAAAATGGTGAAAATATGATATGGGTCGTGGATGAAATAACGCTTAAAGCATTCTGCCCAGACGAAAATCCTTCTTCGCGATGGCATGACAAGCTCTGATCTGTGTCGAAATTGGATTCAACTCTAACCGGAACGGGTAACAACTCCAAACATACACTGAAAATCTCAAATTTTGTGATAGACTAATTGAACAAATAAGCTACAAAAAATCAAGTAGCTGATGCAGCTTTGACTTGAGAAACCAGCCTACACCTTGAATAATCAAAAGCATCATAGTTTATTTTTGATAAGGTAAAAAAAAGATGCTTGAGAAAGCTAAATTTGTAAATTCAGCACTTATTAGAGAGAGGAAGCATGTCAGAATTAGAGTGCAATGGAGATGAAGGTCTAACAGAGAGAAAAGGAAAACACTGATGGATGAGAGAAGAAAGGCGTAGGATAATGTAGGCATATGATACGAGAACAGCGTACATGTGAGAATAGCTTAAAACCTACACGTAGCATCTGAGCAGCGCGTAAAATGCACGTATAAACGTCAATCTATATGTTAGCACCAGCAAGCATATGGGGCATTCATGCTTGAGGAGGTTGGCTACTTCTCCTTTTTTGAATCTGAATCTGAATACACTAGGCCAACTCACGCACACAGAACCTTACTAATTAATTACAAGTCGAGTTATATGCATTTTTTTCTTCTTTCAGATGAACTAGTTACATCAATACCAAATGGCATTATACATACTTCACAACTCATTATAATATAACTCCATCAAATTTTCTAAACCATAATAACTCTTCACTAACCCTAATTTGTCAATTTAAATGAAGCTAGAAATTCTAATAGAAATCTACTCACAATCATCAAATTACACTAGGGTTTTGGCTCAATTAGTTTTCAAAGAATGCACAATGTTAAGCATATTATATTTAAGAAATGTGGATCATGGAGAGGACTTTTATACGTACTAGTCTTAGTGTACGCGCTTTGCGCGTGTACCCTATCTCACTAAGAAATATTTATTTAATTATTTTTTGAGTTATAAAATAAAAATAATTTTTTTTGAAGATGATGAATATTGATTGTGCATAGCTGATTATATTTTTATTCAATAAGAATCCTTTTTCAAATAGTAAAAATAGATTAGGTAAAAAATTATCCATGCATGAAATGTTCCAAAAAGAATGAAAATTCTTTGTAGATCTCAATAAATAATTAAATATATAAATGATATATGAATTCATCATTCGTTTGATCAATAACTGAAAAAGAATACTGGCATTTCGTTTGGAATGAAGTTTCGTCAAAAATTGAATATGTATATTAAATCTTAAGTAAAACACCATAAACAAATTATATATTTTGCGATAAGATTTTTATGCCTAGACTCTTTTTTACTTGTCTTCTTGACAAGTAACGTTTTACCTTAAAAAAATTTCATTTGTAGTACGACTAATTATATTTATGTTATGTACTTCAATTAGGAAAAGAATTTATGTAAGATAAATCTTAAGTGGTTAAGTCCTAAATATTAGGACTTCATAAATATTTCAACAAAGAAAAGATAATTAAAGCTTTAAATGATTTTAAAGTCCTAAATATTAGGAAAGTAATTTAAATTACAATTTTGTTTAATGTGAAATCTATTTTTAAATGACAAAAAAGACGAACAACATTTCGCTAAGGGCCTCTGTGCTTTTAATATAGTATAGATAATGAATAACGGCTAGTTCAACCATTACAACTCATACGGTATAACTTCATCAAATTTTCAAAACCATAATAACCCTTCACTAACCCTAACTTTTGACAAGTTCAATGAAGCTAGAAATTCTAATGATCCCAATTTTTTCGCATGATTTTAAGCATATTATATTTAAGAAATGTGGATCAAAATTAAGTAGTGATTGATCTTAATTATGGATTTAAAAAGGTGAAGGGTTGAAATCAAAAAGTTGTAAGTAAAAACTTTTTATTCATTAATTTTTTGGACAACCGGTATGGGAATGACAAAATTATTTTGGTCCCACATCGGTTGTTTTGCACGCCTCACTCTCTGTTGCTAGATAAAAAAAATATGATAAAAATAAAAAAGTGTTATTAAATAATATAAGAACAAGAACAATAATACAAAAACAAGAACAATAGAGAGAAAAGTAGAGAGAGGAGTATTCTTATTAATACTTTTGGGATCATTTACAATGGGGTAAGACCTCTCTATTTATAGGAAGATAAAAGACTTAGCCTTGAAGTAAGACTCTTCCTATAAGATAGGAAGATAAAAGACTTAGCATTGAAGTAAGACTCTTCTTATAAGATAGACATTCACCTTAAATAGAGTTCTATTTATAACACTCCCCCTTGAATGTCTATTCAATAATGTGCCTCGTTAAAACCTTAACTAAAACAAAACCCAATGGGAAAAATTCTAGAAAAAGAAAAGAGTACATATGTTTAGAAATACGCCTATTTGTTGCCTCGTTAAAAACCTTGCAAGGAAAACCCAGTGGGACAAAACCTTGTAAGGGAAAAAGAGTGCAACGCGCATTAACTCCCCCTAAAAAGAACATCAATTCACATCCTTGAACCTTCACATTCCAATCTTGTGCACTAGCTTCAAGATATCGTTAGTAGATATTTGATAAATAAATCAACCATATTGACTTGAATGAATATTCCGTACCTTGAAATTATCATTCTTGATAGATATGAACATCTTCATGTAATGTCGTGGAATGACTCTTCAATACTTCCATAGGGATATCCTCGCCATCACATTATCATAGTTATAGCAAGATACATATGTACACAAATTGCACTTAGGATGTGGTACTTCAGGACCAAGAATTGTATATGCTTTAAGCAACTTAAGTCTTTCAAATTAAGTCATATAAGCCATATAATAAACATTAGATGCACATCAAGTTTTCATGTCATGCTAAACAAATAAAATATCGAAAACTGATTACACATACCTTTGACCTTATACTTTCAAGTATTTGAACTACATGTCCAAAACTACATGTCTTTCATATGGAATCAATTCTTCTTGAATTGTATCTTTTCCATTTAGTCAATATTTTGTTTGTATTCGACAAACATAAGATCCTCATCGATATTTAGCGCTATCATAGATGTCGTCGGCGATCATTTTATATCGGTTCCAGTAAATTTTCATAACGACATAACATGGAGATCTCTTCATTCATACATTCAGGTACCTGAATTTCTCATGAGATTTTATGAAGTGTTATGTCGTGTGATCTTTTGGATCACTTGCCTCCTTATTATGATCACTTTGATCATTTGCTCATCTTCTTTATTAAGAAGTTATTTTGAAACCGATTTGTCTATACGTTTTAAGCGTATCCAAGACTTTGTCCTTCTAGGACTTAATATGAGCATTTGCAGTGAGAATATAGTTACTTTCTTTGGGTGTAGCATGCTTTGCAATATGTTGCAATTGAATTATCCTTTTATGAACTTCATGTTCATATTATGATATTCGAGGATCTATATATACAAATGATAATTCATCTCATGTAACCTTTTCTCAAGTGTTCATCATGTCTCTCCCTCATGTTAGGAAAACTAACATGTTTCCTCACCTCTGGAAAATCATCTTTGTGCATTATCATGTCAATATACACAGCACATTAATAATAATAAGATGAAATTATTTGGTTCCTGACCCTGAACCACTTATGAGGGGAGAATATAATATACTCTCGTATACAACGTATATCAAACTGATATATATAACTTTATTCTCATAAGCAATAGTTTAGCTATTAAGTGGAGGCACTCAATAAATCATTTTGCTAAACCAACTATGATGTAAACCAACTTATCAAGATGAACTATCTTGAGTAGAAAATCTGGAAATTATGCTCGAAGTTAGATTACTGAGCAATTTACCTCGCAAGCACCGGCCAGGCTGCGGGTTAATAACAATCGCGTATGTAACCATTTCATAGATGCATCATATGTGGTATATATGGCAGGTGAATGGGCTCATATTCACCTTTGATATTTCCAGAATTTATGGGCTTCAACCCGAACTCTTTAGTTGGTCAATTCATTAATGAGAACAAGTGATACAAGAGAATTCGTAAAGAACTTTCTAGTTCTTTAATATTCACCCATGTGAATTCTCTATTATTGCACATCATATTTAAAATGAGATGGCTAACCCGAATGCCAACTGAATAAATTATCAATATTGGTAAACTTCAAATTTACACTATGACATGTGCACTTATCAATAAACTTCAGGTTTATTATGACATGGGTTTTTATACCAATAGATATCCACTTTACTGTGGCATTCTTTTGTTTGTGTAGTACAAACTGGAGAATAAAGCGGGTAGCTTTTCATATACAAATTATCCCGCTACAAGTTGTAGTAATAGAAGATATCAAATCTTTCCTTTATTTATAGTCTCAATATAATCAGCGCTTTCGCGTGTACTTTGGAAACTGAATAAGTTTCTTTGAGACTTACTACAGCACAATACTCAATTGTGTTTCTCCAACATAGTAATGATTGGCTCTTCTAGAGCTCTCAATTAATTTTGTACTACCACAAATTCATCAACATCCATGTGGTGAATATCTTTCTTAAAGAGAAAGTTATACCATTATGGTCATGTCAAACTTATATGCAAGATATGTTTCTTGCATTATTATTATCCTTTGGTAATCACATTGACAAATTATTTTGGCGTACAATAGGTACGTGACCAATGACCATTCATGCCATAATAATGACATCATCTCAAACCTTCTTCTAGGGGTGAGTGTGGTATCATCTCAAACCTCCTTCTAGGGGTGAGTGTGGTATATTCAATACCAATTTCATGTTCATATTCTTCCAATAATGAATATGTATTCGTGAATCAGATGTTGTCACATTCACTGCGGGGATATGTGATTTTGTTATCCTTTTCAAATCTGTAAATGCGTCTGGCATTTGATTTGCTATTCTTTGCAAATGGATAATCTTTTGCACCTCTTTTTCACGAATAGAGGTATTTAGATCAAGATGAGATAATGATGCATTTTTCCACAAAATTTCACCAACTTCTCCCCCTAATTTTGGGAAAAGTTGCTTTTCCGGTATCGTGTGTGTGGTACATGAATGTGATGCATAAATGAATGAACATATAGAAGTGGAAACTATATTGTGCAGTAGTTACAAAGGTGCACGCATGTATGTTACGGACATATACACAGGTAATACAGTGAATAGATGACAGCGTATCATAAAACTCGAGTAGTGTATGTAATATGTAAAGAATGTGTAAAAGTTATGTGATGAATAATTTAGCACATTATCATGGACGATCACATAATTACAAATTTGGAACTAAGCAATTGACATGAATATGTGAATAGTATAGAAGTGTACATTTATAAGCCAATGCAGACATGTGACAGTACACTGTGTTAATAATATCTCTGTATAGGGTACAATGTTTCAAGTTGAAATGTCATGTAAGTACGTTAGTTGTTAAGTACATTACGAGTGTGTTTGCAAAAGTTGCTTAAATACGTTATGTAGATTAATTTTCTACAAATCAGTGTGGTAAACAAATTTAATCCGTTGCTTCTTAATTTAAACAATATTTTCAAAATCTTTTGAGGTTATTCGAATAACTGGATTGATAGTCGACTAACTTTAGGGAAGCAGTCATTAGGTTATTGAATAACTAAACCTGATATTCGACTATCTTGCCTTGCGGAAAAATCCAGTTTTAATGCGAAATATTGGTTAGTCGATTTTTGCCCAGTGCCCTTCTCCACCGCAACGATAACACATAGTTTCTGAACTATTTGCTTTTGGATCCTCATAATTCTGTTTCCGCTTTTGGTGGTTATCTCTCTTTGGGGGGTGGCTAACACCAGGAAAATTTCTTCCTTGTCCACGTCCACGGCCATGACCCCGATCACGACCACGACCACGATTAAAGCCATAGCCTTTTCCACGCTTAGCATAATGAGAATATACCTTATCTACTTCAGGCAATGGTGTAGACCCAGTGGGTCGATTTTCGTGATTTCTCATGAGCAGGTCATTGTTTCGCTCAACCACAAGGAGAAGCGAAATCAGTTCAAAGTACCTTTTGAAACCTTTCTCTCTGTACTGTTGTTGCAGTACCATATTGGAGGCATGAAACGTTGTAAACGTTTTCTCAAGCATATCATAATCAGTGATGCTATCTCCACAGAGTTCCAATTTGGAGGTAATTCTGAACATTGCAGAATTATATTCAGAAACGAACTTAAATTCCTGGAGCCTCAGATGAGTCCAATCATATCGTGCTTGTGGCAGAGTGACCAACTTCAGGTTGTCATATCTCTCCTTTAAGCCCTTCCACAAGATAAGTGGATCTTTGACTGTGAGATATTCAATTTTCAAACCTTCATCAAGGTGATGGCGCAAGAAAATCAAGGCCTTAGCACAGTCTTGGGTGGATGCTTTATCTCTATTTTTAATGGCATCTCCAAGACCCATAGCATCTAAGTGGATTTCAGCATCCAACACCCATGTCATATAGTTCTTGCCCGAAATTTCAAGGGCAACGAACTGTCTTTTCATAATGTCAGACATAATCGAAAAAATCAAATTAGGAAGAGAGAAATACCTTAAATTTTTCGAGAAGATTCTTGAGACGGTAGAGTCTCGTGCTGATAACGTGTTATGAAATAATATAAGAACAAGAACAATAATACAAGAACAAGAACAATAGAGAGAAAGTAGAGAGATGAGTATTCTTATTAATACTTTTGGGATCATTTACAATGGGGTAAGACCCCTCTATTTATAGGAAGATAAAAGACTTAGCCTTGAAGTAAGACTCTTCTTATAAGATAGACATTCACCTTAAATAGAGTTCTACTTATAACAAAAAGAGAATAAAGGGATTGTAGAAACTACCCCCCCCCCCCCCCCAAAAAAAAAAAGGAGAAGAAAAAAGTAAAATTGATGAGGGATAATTCGGGAAATATAAAATTAGGATAAGGATATTTTTATCTAAAAATTAATTTCTACTTTTGGTATTCTAAAGGATAATGAGGGATAACTCAAATTACTAAAAGAAGTGTTTTTAATCAATAAAAAAAATAAAAAATTACCTCATAGGTCAAAGAGGCTCTAAACCGAGAATTTGCATTTATACCCGTTTTCCGCGTCACGTTTTAACTTGTGCTCGCTTTGCAAAAAATTTACAAGCGTACACACTTTTTTCGCGTAACTTCAGCATATATGGTTGAAGTAGCAAATGTGATCACGCAAAACCAACATTCTAGTAAGTGTGCTGAAATTTTTGTTTGTAATTGTTTAACTTGAACATAATAGCTGAAATTTTATTCTATATTTACTGAAGTTTTTATTTGTAATTGAACTACAACAATAACAATAACCCAGTATAATCTCACAAGTAGGATTATACTGAAATATTTTTGTCCCGAATTTATTAATTTTGTCATTAAACCTTTCCAAAAACTTCAGTAGAAAATACTGAAGTTATTTAATTTATTTGTAAATATTTCAACAGTAAAAGTTAAATAGGATCGATCAAATAGGACACCCCTACAATTTTCACCTCTAAACCAATGGAATAGATTTGAAAGGCTGTTGCTAGTCTCAAACAAGCAACACATTTTTACAATCGCCAAAGAGAAAATCAATGACTTGATATAAGAATACCTTTATTGCTTCTTTTTTTTTTTTTGTACTTTTTTTCGGCACCAACGCTTTTTTAACCAAACTTGGGTTGAACATCTCAATCGAATTAGTTACGATTTCCAAATTAGAATTTAGTAATCTGCCAAATCTTGACGAGTTGTCCAATTAGATTTCTTAATTTTCCTTTCCCAAGTACATTAATTATGTTAAAAATGCAGGAAAAAAAATTGAACCATTATTTATCCAACAATAGATGTAGACATGCAGTAATCAGAAACTGAAAGAAACCCATATATCGTGGTGCGTTAGTCCATATATATCCGTGATAACCATTACTGATCAGGGCGGTATCGTGCTAGATTCCGAAGGGCTTTGGCTTGAAGCTTCTTGATTTCACATGCGGTCACCCCACAAAATTCCAGATACAGAAAGCGTAAATTCTTAAGAGGCTTCAGGAACTGCAAGCCATCGTTCGCGATACTAGAGTTCGAGACGTTTAAAGAGACCAAAGATGTCAGCCCTGCATTTCCAAACGAGATGTTAGCCAATGAAGCAGGAAAAACAATGAAAAACTACGATTCAAATTCAGCAGACGAAAGACAAACATGTCGTCTCGTCCTCTCTAGCTCAATGTTTGTTTGTCGACAGAGCTACCCAATACATTTATGTACCAGGTGGACTAGTCGAAATGCACATAAACCAACCAGGAGCACCACCACCAACAAAAAAAATCCAGTACTCGTGTAATACCACGAGTGGGGTTTAGAAACGATAGTGTACGCACCTCAACCCGACCGTTTCTGGTAGACCATCGGTGGCTCCAAGCAAGCATGCAAATTACAACAGTATAGAGAAGAAATGCAGTAACAACAGCAAGGAAGTAGAATAGCAGTAGTGTAAAGTCTAGGAAGCAGTAACAAGTAGAACAGCCAAAACACAGTAACTTTAGGTAGTAATAGAGTTTTAATAAATCAACCACACACTCCCATGTTTCCGCTCTAGCGTATCGTACACTCCAAGTACTCATTCCTTTCTTAAGCCCTCCACTAGAGAGGGCACGTGTGGAGGCACGGACCACCGCTAAGTTCACTAATAGTCTCAATAATATTTTGAAAGTGTTCACCATTGTGGTAGCATGGCACAACAGTATGCCAAGAGAAAGTTAACATACTAAGAATTCTATCTTCTTATTAATTACATATGATGTGTTCAATTGCCATTGTTAACTCCGATAAAATAATGCAGTTTTGACAAAGATTTTGAACTGCTGGAAATGTTCATCGATCAAACGAAATAGATATTCACAAAAGTACCTGATAGATATTCCAAGGCTGTATTTGTTAGCTTCAGGTTTTGTGACAAGTTTAGGAACATCAGAGAAGAAAGATCCATTATGTTCTTGACACCAGCATCCGTCAACCGCCCGCCACAAATGTCAAGAGATCGGAGATTTTTGAAATCTGACAAGACATGGACATACTTTGAGAATCTGGAAATAAAAGAAAATTTGCAAACACAATTGCGCCCGAATACAAATGCAGCAAAGCTATCAAGATTGGTTTGCTTCACGCGTTAATAATTCGAGTATACACATGTTGTACTAGTAAGTAAAAACAAGAAGCAATTAACTTACATGAGAGATATTTTGTCCCCGAATCCGTGATCTGGGCACCATAAAGATCGAGGTGAGTCAATCCAGTTAAACCTGCTTCCATACGACAGAAAAAGTTACATGTTAAAGCTTATAGGACACACCAGAAAAGAAAGAAGCAAATTACTTCTACACAGCATAGAGCGATGGTTACTTCGATAGGGCAAGAGAAATCTCAAAAGCAAACTAATAAATGCACTAGTGAGATAAAATTAAACAATCAAACAAAAGAAATATAACAATGAATCGAAGGAATAACACAAAAACGATTATGAATGGTAATTGTAAGGCTTTATATTTTTGTCTTCACTACGAAGCGTCAAACATAACTAATCACTGCGCTAAATGTTGACTCTGTTTATGACGAAGATGATTTACAATTGTTAAGACTATAAAGGATAGTCTATTGTGATAATTTGTAAGGCAACTGCATATTTGTCGGTCTAATGGCTTCTCTTTTTTTTTTTTTGGTTTCCCACCAGGTGTCCGGAACCCGCATTGGAGTCCGATATATCCGGATTCGCGCCGCCATTCGGGGGGAAGTACTCTCTACCAAGGATTTTACCATACCCAGGCCTACTCGAGATCTCTGGTTAAGGAAAGAGCAGTCCCATCCACTGCACCACATCCTTTAGTGGTGTCTAATGGCTTCTTAACATGTACACCTAAAAACGTTTCTTAAAAAACAGAACAAACAAAAACTGTTCTTTATGTCAAAGAAGTCGTTACCAGAACACATTCTGGTGCTTCAGTGCTTTATTCTCCTATGCAGTTTCCAAAATGTACATTATTAACCTTGGTTATGTCAACCTTCTATACTAGCAAATACATCTAATAAGTTCACGGAAAAAGACACGCGCACACACACGTCTCCAATAAGTTAGTGAGAACATAACGTCGTAACATTATAATATTAAGACAGAAGGGAAGGAGAAACTAAAACTAACACAAACGAGAGGAGAACACGTTCAGCGATAATACAGAAGATGGACTCCAACACCTTGAAAAAAATATCAGATTAAAGCAAATAGAAAAGTAGAAATACTTGAGGCTTTACCTGTGAGAACTGCCAGGCCCGAGTCAGTAACGTGACGAGTATCAAGGTTAAGCGACCTAAGAGATGTCAATCCAGATAACGTTTTCAAACTGTTGTCAGTTACTGATGTGAATGAGAGATTGAGATCTTCCAACTTTGTCAACCCTAAAACATATGAACCAATCAAATCAGTGCATCATAATTTGTAGTAATATTAAATCACACTCTTCTGATTTTAATATATACTAATCAGGATTAACTTGTATTTATATACCATCATGAGAGCTTAAAGTTGAGGCTTGCTTCAGGGGTCCTGTGTGACAAGAAAATCCCGCACAAACTAAAGGGGAAATTCTACAGAGCCGTGGTTAGACCTGCAATGTTGTATGGGGCGGAGTGCTGGCCCGTGAAGAACTCCCATGTTCAAAGAATGAAGGTTGCGGAGATGAGGATGCTTAGGTGGATGTGTGGGCACACCAGGCTGGATAAGATCAAGAATGAAGTTATTCGACAGAAGGTAGGGGTGGCCCCGGTGGACGAAAAGATGCGGGAACTGAGGTGGTTCGGGCATGTTCGGAGGAGGGGCTCCGATGCCCCGGTGAGGAGCTGCGAGCGGTTGGAGATTGTTGGTGGTCGGCGTGGGAGAGGGAGGCCTAAGAAGCATTGGGGAGAGGTGATTAGGCAGGACATGGCCAGAATGCAGGTTACCGAGGACACGACTCTTGATAGGGGAGTCTGGAGGTCTAGAATCAAGATTGTAGGTTAGGGGCTCATAGGTGATTAGTGTTTTAGTATGGTAGTTCCTACTTGATATTACTGCATGCGACTGTATTTATGTTGCTTATGTTTTCATAACTATTTACGTTACTTTTGTGGGAGTACCTATGCTTTATTATTTGATTTTGTCTTGCTTGTGTTTCTAATTTTATCTCTGTTTCTTAATACAGCTTTCCCATTTTTACTCTACTCGCCGAGGGTCGATTGGAAGCAGCCTCTCTGCCCTTTCGGGCAGGGGTAAGGCTCGTCTACATATTACCCTCCCCAGACCCCACCTGGTGGGAGTATACTGGGTAGTTGTTGTTGTTGTTGTTGAGAGCTTACATAAAATAAAAACAACGAAGACTCTTGAATTAGAGTATATCAAAAGCCATTAGCTAATGTGGTGCCAAAAGCTCCATAATATAAAAGAAAAATTGTTGCTAAGTAAAGATAGAGTCCGACCAGAGAGTTGAAGAATTCCATAGCTTCCAACTTCAGTATCAGACAGCTCCAAAGCTTTCAAGTTTGCGAGGCCTGAAAAAGAGAAAGGCTTACACCTATAAGATAAAGAGAACTGTCTTCTCTCGGGGTCGAGGAACGTTAACCAAATTATATGTCGTTAACTCAGAGCTTCAATAATGCTTGCGAACAATCTCCAAACAAGTCTAACAAGTTCAAATCTGCATGAACATTACATAACACGCCAAAAATTGCATTGACTATATGAAGAAGAATTATAGACTATAATTTAATACAGAAAGGGAAATGTGTCACTATAGCATAATGCCGCAAAGACAAAACGCGAGGGGAATTAAACTGGTTACACATACCAGCTAAATGAGCAAGACCATCATTGCTAATCCTACAAAAATCCAAGTAGAGGCCTTCCAATTTTGTCAGCCCTGCAATGTAGGTAAACACTAAATGGAATAAATAACCAGAAATTATTCGAGAAAGATTAAACGGATAGAAGTAACTGAACCACCTGAACCAAAAACTCATAATTTTCACTGAGGGGTCAGGTAAAAGAACGTCAATTCTCCCTATTCTGAAAGCATCTCAAAACTCCAAACAATGCAAGCATTCCATGAGTCAAATATACACTCTAAATATACTAGCAGTTCGTTTAAAAACAACGACGACAACAAATCCAGTATAATCCCACAAGTAGGATCTGAAGAGCTTAGTATGTGCGCAGACCTTATCTTTACCAGGGGCTCATTTAACTCGAAAACAATAAAGCTTCAGCGTGAGAGCATTAAGTAAAGAGGATGGCCATATTATTGCCAAATATTCAAGCTTTGATCCCATATTGAAATAGTCAACACTCAACACGATCAGTTGGATAACAGCAAAACTATCCTTTATTATACTATAGCATGGAAGCAAAGAGGTAGAGATTAAACTAATTAGAGAGAAAAAGCTGAAATGTCATGTTCTGTCAAAAGAAGGGAACCAAAGAAGAGACTACTAACCTTTTAAATGCTCCAAACATGCATCTGTGATATTGTTAAATCCCAGATTCAACTCTTTCAAATTGCTGAGTGCTGCAGATGTAAAACAGTTGGTTAAATATGCAGAATGGTTATATGGAAAATAAAACATTTCATCCAGTTGGTTATATGGAAAATAACAAATTTCTTCCACTCACTGGAAAACTTCTCGCATCCAACATCTGTTAGATGACATCTATTAAGATTTAGGGATTGCAGTGAAGTGATAGCTGCATTACGATAGAAGGAACTATCAGAAACTATGAAGGAAAAAACTCCAAGAATAAATACTATAGTTATCACCCTCGCGAAGTATTTATAGACTATAGTTAGTGGTATGCCAAAAACTTCTATGAATGCAATTACTAACCAATCTACATCGAAAATTCTCTTGAATTACACAACTTCACAACCAAATATCACACGCCATTCATCACAGGGATTTGGTATTTACCAAAAATATTGGACTACAGGATTCGAGCAAAACCTAAATTAGAAAGTCTAAATGGGCAAACAAAGAATGTATCCTTACAAAATTTATTGGCCTAGGCATTTCTTGATTAGAAGTTTGAATAGAGTGTCAAATGTACAGAGTTAGTCTAGCAATCCTTTGTCTGAGCTTTTCCACCTTTGGCAGATAATTGCCATTCTGTGCCTATATAACACTAGCAACCCCTAGGACGAAATAAAACATCTACCTGTTTAGGAGTCAATTCTAGGCACACATTCAAGTATTCTGGTCAAGGTCTATTGTCCTAACGAAAGAGTGTTCTCCTATAAGAAGGAATACAGCTGCAGATCCGGATCATACATTTTCATAAACGGCTTCTAACTCATATATAAGCACTAGGCAAATCCCCTTCTGTTTTCCCTTCCATTTCTAATAAGTATATGCGACAATGACTATTCTATATTGGCAACTTTGTATCTGTCTTGATAAAAGATAAACACTAGTACATGTTTTGCTCATTAAACAAGTCCAAGAAAATGAGTTTATTTGAGAAATCACTTGAATTCAAGCTTGTTTTACCACTATCCGACTTGTTTACTTTATCTTCAATAAGTTATCTGAGAAAATTTTCAATCCGCGCATTCACTATCCTGCCTATTTACTTCATCACTAAACTAAGCCTAATAAATGAACACTGAAACAAGCACAATGAAAACAGACCTGTGAGGTAATCCAAACATAGAGCAGTAACATCAGACCCTTCCAAATTTAGCACGACGAGTTTGTTCAAGTCTGTAAAACCAGCAGGAATGTACTAATATCAAAACCTGATTAGATCTTAATCATAGAAAAATAAAAGACTTTACGATAAGCAGCCAAAAAACTAGGTGGAAAATCCATGAAAGAGATAGCTAAGCCAGACTCCATTCACCATTCCAGTGCTCACTACCAAAATCTACTATTTGTTCAAACCAATTATTTGCTGATGAGGAATAGAAACCCTATATCAAGGGTCAAGCGGAGCTAGAGCATGCCTTACGGGTTCGGCCGAACTAGCTAGTTTTGGTCTAAATCCTGTATATATCTTAAAAAGTTCATTGAATATATACAAATTATTAACACGAGGTGCCTAGATCTCCTTTGGATTGCCGTTATGCTTTATAACACTCAACCATCCCCTCTTCCCTAAACTTAAAAAAGAAAAGAGACAGATTTACTTCGACAAACATGCGAAGGGATCCGATCAAATTAGAATAAAATTAGTACATCAATTTTAAAGAATCAAACTGTGATGGAATGTCTATGGTTGTGCCAATACTGCTACTAATCTCTAACTGAAACTGCTAATATAACATAGATATTCAAAAGATAAGGTGGATTACTAGTTGATCATTACATACTAAGGCAGACATTTGCAGTTATCAGAGTCCAAAAGGCTAAAATTGCGTAATAACAAGATTGATAAATGAAGAATAAATCTAACGAATGAATGCACATTTTTACGTGTTTTAACACAAATTTCCTGTATAGTAAAATCAGTGAAACTAGAAAAAAAGTGAAATAGGGTTGAGGCTGTGGTTTTCATTGAAAACATATGAAAAGCATCATGTGTTTTCTAGACAAGAGAATCCAAAAGATGGAAACTTCAAAAAGTAGTGTGAGAACACCTAAATGTTGGCAAGGAGACAATCCTCATATGAACCATTAATACCACCACTATAGGACATTAAAGGGCAGCCCAGTGCACTAAGATGCCGCTATGCTCGGGGTCCGGGAAGGGCCGAACCACAAGAATCTTTTGCACGCAACCTTACCCTGCATTTCTGCAAGAGGCTATTTTCACTGCTCAAATGTGTGGCAACTTTACTAGTTACGCCAAGGCTCCTCTTCACTATAGGACATTGCAAAAGCTTACAACAACACAAATGTAAGAAATACCTCTCAAATAAGACACTCCGACATTTGTTATGTTGTCACATGAAATCTGAAGTTCCTTCAAACTCACAAGCCCTGAAGTAGAGCGAAAATAGGCAAAGAGTTAAGTAGCAACTCTACGAAACACGCTCGGTAACATTCATGATAGATTCTAAAGCACATTCATCAAGAATACCTGCAAGCGACTTCAAGTCTGAATCTGTGATATTCTTGCATCCTCTTATACTGAGAGATTCAAGATTTTTTAAACCTGAAAGTTAAAAGAGACAACTATCGTGACATGATGAAAACAAATTAAAAGTATAATAAGTCAACAACTATCTTGACATGATGAAAACCAATTAAAAGTATAATAAGTCAAAGAAAACAAGGATAAACTTAATTCATAAAAGTTGGGAAAAAAACTATCTTGACATGAAGACCAATTAAAAGCATACCTAGTCAAAGAAAACAAGTACATCAACTGGTTGGAGCTAGATGCATAAAGGGCCGCACGCAACCAACGGAAAAAAAAAAAAAAACAAAGCATTCTTATTAAGGACGGGAAAGATAACAATGGCCAAACCTTAAAAGGTGATACAATGCTATAGAGAAATAATGGAAAACGACCGACCTTCAAGATGAACAAAACCTCCATGAATTAGAGGACATCTCTCAATATCCAACTTGACCAGTTTCACTAAGCCGGATAAACTTTTCATTGCTTCAGCAGTAAGCGCAAAGCTTTTTCTAAATCCCAAATATTTCAAATTTGAAAAACCTGAAAGCAAAAATATAATGGATTGTCATCACCAGAAATTCTAGTAGACAGAGTGGGGAGGATAAAGCGATTGATTGATAGAAGCAGCAGTTAACAAGTGACTACCCCATGTCGAAGACAAATAACACTAGAAAGCAAATAGTGACTTCAATTACAAACCTTCTACATTAATTCTGAGGTCGGCCAAGCTATAACGGACACAAACACAACAATACTAGATACAGAAGGAATAAAACAATTCTATTCCCTTTACAAAAGGCAATCCTTATATGTCGAATAGCGAAAAACATCATAAATTAGTATGTGATATATCATCAGCGAGAGTAGCAATAAATACCAGTGATGTTCTTTATGCCACCGTCGGAAATTTTGTCACAGTAATCCAAACCTAAAGCTTGGAGGTTTGAGCAACTCCTTAGAAGGCTTAAACCAATATCGGTAACCTCAGTACCAGAGATATATGCGGACAGTAACGATGATCCTTGTGAAGAGATGACATCCATCCAATTATCTTTTACTTGTGTACATTCTCCCATGCACATATCCTTTCAACAAAAAGAAAACCATCGAATGAAAATAAGCATTAAATGATTCTAGGCAAAAACAACAATTTAACATTTCAAGCTTTCAGTACAAGCCGGGACTTTACATGCAGAGCGCAATCTCTGAAAGCCTCAATGCAGTTATCGGAAAGACTACATGAGTCCACTAGATGGTTAAAAAACAACTGGCTTACGTCACTCGGGAGCATTGAAAATGAATGGTATTTGTCAATGTCCTGTTAATACAAACAACATAAGATTTCATCAACCCAAGTGCTCAACCATAAAATCCCTCAAAGGGAGATGTAACCAAGAGAATGAATAAATCACCTCACATATTTTATGAATGCACAATTCCATTAAGGACGGACAACTGCTTCGTCGAAATTGACAACATCCGGCAGGAAGAAAAAGGTAAGGCTCTATCCATTTTGAGCTCCCAAATTTGAAGTATCTACTAGAGAAGCCTCTTCTAGTTGCATTCTCATCAGCATAATGGTCACTTTTACATGAACAAACACTCCCCATAATCAAGGAATTCCCTTGAGAAGAGATGCTCGTTATCATTAAAAATTTTCCTAAAGATGGTACTATGACCAGAAGCGGATGGTACTATGACAGCACCAGGTTTACCTGACCCGGTATTTTCGATGCGGTATACAAATTTATGTGTAAGAATTCACTACAAGTTTTAAGTATGAACTAATAACTTCAAAAATATAATAGGTTCAGCACTAAAACTCTTAAGAGTTTGAACTTGTAAAGTTTAAATTTTGGATCCGCCTATAACTATGACTCGGTTAAGCAAAGAGTAATCCCATGTTGGAAGCAGTTTTGCATAAGCATTCAAGAGCAGTCCTGGGAAACATGGACATAAAACATCAAAATTCCACATATTGATACTTTAATATAAGGATGAAATTAAAATTGTGAAGGAATGCTATTGAAAAAACAAAACTATCAAAACAAACTGGCATGCCAATAAGGCAGAAAAATTCTATCATTTCTAGACAATGAAAAATAAAACAACAACAACAACAACAACTACCCAGTATACTCCCACCAGGTGGGGTCTGGGGAGGGTAATATGTAGACGAGCCTTACCCCTGCCCGAAAGGGCAGAGAGGCTGCTTCCAATCGACCCTCGGCGAGTAGAGTAAAAATGGGAAAGCTGCATTAAGAAACAGAGATAAAGTTAGAAACACAAGCAAGACGAAATCAAATAATAAAGCATAGGTACTCCCACAAAAGTAACGTAAATAGTTATGAAAACACAGTAATATCAATCAGGAACTACCATACTAAAACACTAATCACCTATGAGCCCCTAACCTACACTCTTGATTCTAGACCTCCAGACTCCCCTATCAAGAGTCATGTCCTCGGTAACCTGCATTCTGGCCATGTCCTGCCTAATCACCTCTCCCCAATGCTTCTTAGGCCTCCCTCTCCCTCGCCGACCACCAACAATCTCCAACCGCTCGCAGCTCCTCACCGGGGCATCGGGGCCCCTCCTCCGAACATGCCCGAACCACCTCAGCCTCGCTTCCCGCATCTTTTCGTCCACCGGGGCCACCCCTACCTTCTGTCGAATAACTTCATTCTTGATCTTATCCAGCCTGGTGTGCCCACACATCCTCCTAAGCATCCTCATCTCCGCAACCTTCATTCTCTGAAGGTGCGAGTTCTTCACGGGCCAGCACTCCGCCCCATAAATGAAAAATAAAACAAGTATAACAGAAAATCTAGGGAGAAAACCAAAGAGAAAATGAATAATAACTCAAGAGAAGAGTACATGTACATAAATATTTATAGGTAACTAAAGGCAATAAAATAATTAAAATATATCATTAATATAGATCCTAAACTTAGCAGGGAAGTAAATATCTTATAAAATATTCCTAAACGAAAATGAAAATAAACATTTCTACCACTAATGTTGATTCTAAAATTCTAAGTTAGAAGAAACATAATTACTAAAATATCTCTAAACATATTTTTAACACTTATCAACCTAAAGAGAATTTAAAACACACAGCCAAAACTAATGCATTATTAACCATATATAAAAAGAAGAGTACCACAATAATCATTCCCCTTATATTAATTAATACTATACAACGAAAACATGTAAAAAATAATCTTCCCTTTCTTTTCCTCAATCATTTGCACAAGTTTTCAAGATTTTTTGAATTTTCTCAGTGACACTTCTCCTAACAAATACAATATGAAGATAACAAGAAAACAACCTTAAAATTCCACAAAAGATTTTTTTCCTTTGTTTCTTTGTTTCTACTACTAAAAGAATAGTTTGATGCACAAAGCATGGAAAGAATCTGACCTACTCTAATACAAGTATTAATAATTGCTCCCGCGGCTTATTAGCTGATTTCATTAATAGCTGATTTCATGACATATTTGTTTGTACTACTCAAGGTAACCTATTTGTTTCTACTAATCAAGAACAGAAAATACATGCAAAAGTTTGAAACTTGAAAGCAAAATAAAAATAAAGGGGAAAAAAGGAAACTTAAAGAAACATCATAATATAAAAAATGAACAAGAAAAATGTAAATGCATGCAAAGGGAAACAAAAAATACACACTCAAACAGTTACATTAGCAAACTTTCAGTGTGTATTTTCAACTAAATTTTCATACCTCAAAGACCAAAATTAAGTACTTCAAAAATAAGATTAGAGCAAATTTCATATGATTTTGAGAGAGGATAAATACAAAGATGAAAATCTGATGGGAACAATGAGAGTAAAAAGAGGCAGAAAGGAGTCCGAAGGTGGCAAGAATCGGGGAACTATGTGTGTATGTGCCACCTGTCCATATTTTTGTTTGGCATTTTGATGAGTCATTTATATAACGTTGATTAATATACTAGATAAGGAGATAAGAAACAACCTTTTTTATTTTGTTTGATCAAAAAGTGATGTCATGTCTTTATTCCTAGTACTGTGTTGTTCCTTTTTCATTTTATATATTTGTTATCGTGGTGTCGTATTATTTGTCACCCTATCATTATAACATATCGTTATACTCAAAGAGTAACTTTATTATATATAAATACTTTAAAGTATTTTATACATAGTATTATTTGTGTTATTGTATCTGCTGAGCCGGTTTCCACGTAGGAGACCTAAAATTGATTCTCTTCATCAGCCGCTCATCAATTAGAATTCGTTGCATCAAATTTATCTAGTACTGTGTAATTTACAAACTATTGCTAGTGAGAAGGTAACCTAATGCACACTTGAAGCGTATATACATATACTAATATATCGTAATTAAGTCAAATTAAGATAAGAATATATATTAATTAATTATAATTTAATGGTAAGCGCAATAGTGAATACATATGATGTATACATTATATGATTTAAACATCAAATGTTAATAAATTTTAAGGTACGTATAATAATATTATTGTCGGTGGATAAAATTAAACTTCTGTGTTCAAAGTAAAGAAATGTTAGTTGACAAGGGGAGGAGATGGATACGTAAATGCAATAACAAATTCAGTATAATCATGTAAAGTAGAGTTTTGGTGAGATTAGTGTGACACAGATTTTATCCTTTTTTGGAAAAATAAAATTACTATTTTCGATAAATTTTTGGCTCGATAACTAAATAATACATTTTTAAATAAATTTTACAGAAAAGATCACAACTCTTGACATCACTTGGGTGCAAGAATTATATCTCATCAAAAGTTATCATCTTTGTTGGAGTAATATCTTGGCTTATAACTTTGTGGACCCACCTTATCTCAAAAGAATTTTTGAAAAAGATTGAACTATTTTATTATTCAGTAGAAAAAGGAGGGCGCCATTAGGATTTGTAACAGGGGTAAATAAAAGTTGATGATTGACATCAGTAACAGAATAAAGATTATTATCATTAAGTAACTTAATTAGCAGAAGGTTTAAGTACTTATCATGGATTTGGATTCTACTTCATGATCTCTTCGGATAAGGTTCTTTTCTTTGGATATACGATTGGATAAATAACAATTATACAAGATAAAAATTTATGCGCCCTTATATTTATATAAATTATAATAATTTATAATGGTTAAGTAATCAATTGAAGAATATGTGCATTAATAATTATTTCACGTTTTATTAATGATAATGTATGTGAATTATGTGTCATTTATTTATTGAATTGGTATAAATAAAAAGTGCGAATAATTTTTTTCAAATTTCATATCAAAATATTTTGTACTGTTTAATTTTTAACACAAAAGGAAAAAGCTATTGGAATTGGATAACTCAAATAGAAAAGCTAGCATGAGTTTTAGACTTTAAAAATGGTTAGAACATTGGATTAAATAAGTTGTAAGCCAGAAATTTGGATCTTTCGTGAGTTCAAGCCGTAGAAACAAGCTCTTGTAAAAATACAAGATAAGATCGCGTATATAATAGACTTTTGTCGTCTAGCTCTTTTTAGGACCTGCACATTGCGGGAGCTTAGTGCACCGGCTACATGATAAGATCGTGTATAATAGAATTTTGTGGTCTAGCTCTTCTTAGGATAAATACATAGCGAAAGCTTGGAGCACCGACTGCCCTTTTTTTTACTGGCTAATGCGGATAACGAATTATGCTTATTATGCATGCATCTTTTTGGCATCTATGATGCTTATATAAAAGTCATCAATTGATAATTAAGATTAAGTTTACACTCAGATAGGATTCTCTGAGTGGTGTTTAAGTGGATTCACCTCCAACTTAAGTTTTATTCTTCTTTTACATATTTTTCCAATTTGGTATAGTATAAAAAATAGAGAATAAGAATAAGATGATCCCGTTTTGCATCTAATATCGCTTTGAAAATAATTTCTATTATGGATTAAGCATTAGTTCCATTATGGAACTTATTCTTTGAATAATTCATGTCTTGTCCTCCTTTTTGCATAGTAATCTCCTTGTCACTTCATATTTTTACATAGTAATTCTATCTATTGTAACAAATCTGGCAAATTTCTCCTTTTTTCTTTAAAATTATTGGGGGAACAAATTCCTCGTGGAATATCCATTTTAGTTTAATGTCACGTTCAAAGCATTTATTTTCACATAAAACTCTTAAAATTAGCTCCACAATATTTGGCATATAATACTTGAACATTCTATCGTTAATACTTAATACTGTAAGTGGTCATTTGGGTTTGGTTGGGAAACAAGTTATTCAATGATTAGTTTTACTAAAATTAGTTGTCCTAGGATTATTATATCACCCTTTCATAGGGATAAAAATAATATTACAATCCTAAAAATTAGGATAACTAATCTCGAGATTAATTATACCGTAATTTTATTCCAACAAAACTTGGAATAAACTCATCTTAAATTTAATTTCTGTTATGAAATCTCCTATTTAAGGTGAATGTCTATAATTAGAGAGATTCTAGAGTTCTATTCTTGGTAGATAAATCATCCCCCTCCCTATAAATAAAGGGGTCTTCTACCATTGTAATGCACTCCTAACATTCTCTAAGTATCAATAAGAAGAACTCTCTCTACTCTTCTCTCTATTTGCTCTTGTTCTTGAGTTATTGTTCTTGTCTTTTATATTATTTCATAACACGTTATCAGCACGAATCTCTAACCAATTGAAATTTTCGACTGTCTTAACTTTTGTTTGTGTAGGGTTTTGCTTCAAAGAAAGAATGAAGAAAGAAGAAAAAGAAAGAATGAAAAAAAAAAGAGGAGGAACGAAAAACAGTAAACAAAAGAAGCACTGGAAAGCAAAAAGAGAAAAGAACGAAAAAAGTTGAAAAGAAAAAAAAAGGAAAGAAAGGAGTTTACACAAGAGGTATATTTGATATCACAACATTTATTGGTATACCTTAAAGGTAAGTAATTTACTTTTCCCTTTCAAATTCTTGAAATTCTACGATTTGATTTAATATACAAACAAAGTTTGATTATAACTCTAATGGAGTTTGTAAGAAATTATAACCACATGAAGTGGTTAAATCTCTATGCCCTGCCATGATTAAATTCATGTATGATTGTGGGCAAAGAATTAAAAATCCGTCCCATTGAATTTGCTCCATTCCCTTTAGAGAATGTGGAAGCAGTATATGATAAGTCTGAAAGAAGACTAAAATATTACCATGAAGGTATCAATGAATGTGGACGTGGCAAAGAATTCCGTCCAATTGAATTTGCTCCATTCCCTTTAGAGAATGTGGTAGCAGAATTTGATAAGTCTGAAAGAAGACAAAATTATTACCGTAAAGGTATCAATGGATGTGGACATGGCAATAGACGAAATTATAATCGTCATTATTGTGATAATGAGAATAATAAAGATTCTCAAAATAATCTTTCACTTTATGAAAGTAATATTTGACATGAGATTGTGTAAAGCACATGATTATGATCCATTCCCTGAAGTGAATGTGATAATTGTAATAGAGCCCGTAAGTATGAACACGCTCTTGATGTAAATTTGTTTTATGTCTGACATTATGAAAAGAAAGTTCGTTGCCCTTGAAATTTCGGGCAAGAACTATATGACATGGGTGTTGGATGCTGAAATCCACTTAGATGCTATGGGTCTCGGAGACACCATCAAAGATAGAGAAAAAGCATCCACCCAAGAATGTGCGAAGGCCTTGATTTTCTTGCGCCATCACCTTGATGAAGGTTTGAAGATTGAATATCTCACCGTCAAGGATCCACCTATCTTGTGGAATGGCTTAAAGAAGAGATATGACAACCTGAAGTTGGTCACTCTGCCACAAGCACGATACGATAAGAACCCAAAAGCAAATAGTTTATAAACTATATATTATCGTTGCGGTGAAAACGGGCACTGGTCAAAGGCTTGCCGTATACCATGACTTTTGGTTGACCTTTATCAAGCATCTCGAAAGAGTAAACGCCCTGAAACGAATTTTGTCTCTGACGACAACTTTGACATCACCCACTTGGATGTGGCAGACTTCTTTGAGCAACCCGAGGGGAAGATAGACCACCTAATCGGTGATGGATCCGTGATGAAAGAAGATGGAGCTATTTGATTTTATTTTACTTGTTTGTATTAGTGAATGAATAAACTAATAGCCATTAATATTAGCTCGTATTAGTTAGTTCATGATATAATGTTAGTATTAGTTCTTTAGAATGTATCAATATGCTCAAATATCAATAATATTTTTACTTTCCAGTAAAGGTAATCGACTAACCTGAAAAACTAGTCGGTTATCTCATATTTCGCATAAAAACTGCAAAACAATTGATTGTCAATGATCAACAATCGATTGTCTTTAAAACAGTGTGATCTGGAATTTTACAAAAACAGTCAACAATCGATTGTCTATGATTAACAATTGATTGTCTTTAAAACAGTGTGTTCTGGAATTTTTCAAAAATCATCCACAATCGATTGTCTATGTCTAACAATCGATTGTCATTAGACAGTGTAATCTGGAATTTTTCAAAATAGCCAACAATCGATTGTTTATACTTAACAATCGATTGTCTTAAAACAGTGTGCTCCGGAATTTTTCAAAATAGCCAACAATCGATTGTCTATACTTAACAATCGATTGTCTTAAAACAGTGTGCTCTGAAGTTATTCAAAATAGCAAATAATCGATTGTGTGTGTTTAACAATCGATTGTCAATGTTCAACAATCGATTGTTTGTGTTTAACAATCGATTGTTTGAAGAAAATGTTTAAACTGAAATTTTCAAACTGCAAAGTAATCGATTATGGAAAACATATAATCGACTATCTGATTTATTTTAGTCAATGACATCAGCAGATTTTGAAAATATTATGTGACACAAACGAATTGAACTTGTTTATTCTTATGTTCGTGTATTTCTTTTGTATATCAAACCATGGGAATTAAATTGATTGAAGGCTCCGGAAGAGCAACTGTAACTCTGCCCAAAGGCATGACGTTTATCTTAGAGAATGCAATATTCTCCTCCAAGTCTAAGAAGAACTTGTTGAGTTTTAATGATATCAATCGCAATGTTCTCCTCCAAGTCTAAAAGGAACTTGTTGAGTTTTAAAGATATCATTCAAAATGGATATCATACTGAGACAATAGATGAGAATAATCTTGAATTCTTCATGAAAACGAGGCTGCCCATTTCGGTTTGGGTTCACGCCATTTTGCATGCAGCAATGCTAGTTCGTCGGCTGCCCACTTTGGTTTGGGTTCACGCCATTTTGCATGCAGCAATGCTAGTTCGTCGGCTGCCCACTTTGGTTTGGGTTCACGCCATTTTGCATGCAGCAATACTAGTTCGTCGGCTGCCCACTTCGGTTTGGGGTCACGCCATTTTGCATACAGCAATGCTAGTTCGTCTCTGACTGACAAATTGACACAAATATTCCCCGTTGCAATTGGTTTTGGGTCATGGACCCAATATATCCCATTTAAGAATCTTTGGATGCGCAGTATATGTGCCTGTAGCACCGCCATCCCGCACCAAAATGGGTCTGCAAAGAAGGTTAGGAATATATGTTGAGGTTGAATCGGCCTCCATTATTCGCTACCTCGAATCATTGACAGGAGATTTGTTCACTGCACGATTTGCAGACTGTCAATTTGATGAGACACTTTTCCCAAAATTAGGGGGAGAAGTTGGTGAAACCAAACGGGAAATTTTGTGGAAAAATGCATCATTATCTCATCTTGATCCACATACCTCTATTTGTGAAAGAGGCACAAAAGATTATCCATTTGCAAAGAATAGCAATCAAATGCCTGACGCATTTATAGATTTGAAAAGGATAACAAAATCACATATCCCCGAAGTGAATGTGACAACATCTGATTCACGAATACATATTCATTATTGGAAGAATATGAACATGAAATTGGTATTAAATATACCACACTCACCCCTAGAAGGAGGTTTGAGATGATATATGGCATGAATGATCGTTGGTCACGTACCTATTGTACGCCAAAGTATTTTGGAAATATGACTATTAAAGGACAACGATAATGCAAGAAACATATCTTGCATATAAGTTTGACATGACCATAATGGTATAACTTTCTCTTTAAGAAAGATATTCACCACATGGATGTTGATGAATCTGTGGTAGTACAAAATTAATTGAGAGCTCTAGAAGAGCCAATTATTACTATGTTGGAGAAACATAATTGAGTATTGTGCTGTAGTAAGTCTCAAAGAAACTTATTCAGTTTCCAAAGTACACGCGAAAGCGATTGATTATATTGAGACTATAAATAAAGGAAGGCTTTGATATCTCCTATTACTACAACTTGTAACGGGGTAATTTGCATATGAAAAGCTACCCGCTTTGTTCTCCAGTTTGTACTACACAAAAGAAAGAATGCCACAATAAAGTGGATATCTATTGGTATAAAAACCCATGTCATAATAAACCTGAAGTTTATTGATAAGTGCACATGTCATGGTGTAAATTTGAAGTCTACCAATATTGATAATTTATTCAGTTGGCATTCGTATTAGCCATCTCATTTTAAGTATGATGTACAAATTCACACAGGTGAATATCAAAGAACTAGAAAGTTCTTTACGAATTCTCTTGTATCACTTGTTCTCATTAATGAACTGACCAACTAAAGAGTTCGGGTTGAAGCCCATAAATTCTGGAAATATCAAAGGTGAATATGGGCCCATTCACCTGCCATGTATACCACATATGATGCATCTATGAAATGGTTACATGCGCAATTGTTATTAACCCGCAGCTTGGCCGGTGCTTGCAAGGTAAATTGCTCAGTAATCTAACTTCGAGCATAATTTCCAGATTTCCTACTCAAGATAGTTCATCTTGATAAGTTGGTTTATATCAAAGTTGGTTTAGCAAGATAATTATTGAGTGCTTCCACTTAATAGCTAAACTGTTTCTTATGAGAACAAAGTTATATATATCAGTTTGATATACGTTGTATACGAGAGTATATTCTCCCCTCACAAGTGGTTCAGGGTCAGGAACCAAAAAAAAATTTCATCTTATTATTAATGTGCCGTGTATATTGACATGATAATGCACAAAGATGATTTCCCAAAGTTGAGGAAACAAGTTAGCTTTTCTAACATGAGGGGGAGACATGATAAACACTTGAGAAAAGGTTACATGGGATGAATTATCATTTGTATATGTATATCCCCGAATATCGTGATATGAACCTGAAGTTCATAAAAGGGATAATTCAATTGCAACATATTGCAAAGCATGCTATACGCATTTGCTGACCCAAAGAAAGTAACTAAATGGAAGAGATACAATTCAAGAAGAATTGATTCCATATGAAAGACATGTAGTTTTGAACCTATAGTTCAAATGCTTGAAAGTATAAAGTCAAAGGTATGTATAATCAGTTTTCGATATCTTATTTGTCTAGCATGACATGGAAAACTTGATATGCATCTAGAGTCTATTATATGGCTTATATGACTTAACTTGAAAGATTTAAGTTACTTGAAGCATATGCAATTCTTGGTCCTGAAGTACCACATCCCAAGTACAATTTGTGTACATATGAATCTTGCTATAACTATAAGCATGATGGCATTGAGAATACATCTATGAAGATATTGAAGAGTCATTCCACGACATTATATGAAGATGTTCATATCTATCAAGAATGATGATTTTAAGGTGCGGAATATTTGTTCAAGTCAATATGGTTGATTTATTTATCAAACCTCTACCAAAGATCGTTTTGAAGATGATGCACAAGATTGGAATGCAAATGCTCAAGGATATAAATTGATGTACTCATTAGGGGGAGTTAATGCGCGTTGCACTCTTTTTCCCTTACAAGGTTTTGTCCCAATTGGGTTTTCCTTGCAAGGTTTTTAACGAGGCAACCAATAGGCGCATATTCAAACATGTGTACTCTTTTTCCTTTCTTTAATTTTTCCCATTGGGTTTTGGTTTTAAGGTTTTAACGAGGCACATTGTTGAATAGACATTCAAGGGGGAGTGTTATGAAATCTCCTATTTAAGGTGAATGTCTATAATTAGAGAGATTCTAGAGTTCTATTCTTGGTAGATAAATCATCCCCCTCCCTATAAATAAAGGGGTCTTCTACCATTGTAATGCACTCCTAACATTCTCTAAGTATCAATAAGAAGAACTCTCTCTACTCTTCTCTCTATTTGCTCTTGTTCTTGAGTTATTGTTCTTGTCTTTTATATTATTTCATAACAATTTCGAAATTAATTTGATTAGTTTTTCTGAAATTAGTTATCCTGGAATTATTATCCGCCGTCCCATAGGGATAAAAATAACACTACAATTCTGAAAATTAGGATAACTAATCCTGAGATCAATTATACCGCATTTTATTCCAATAAAACTTGGGATAAACTCATCTCAAATTTAAATTAATTATTACGTATCTCTCGTACTAGACAAGCCCTAAATGTTACTCCTTCCATTTAGAAAATAATGACATTATTAATATTCGAGAAGTCAATAGTTTTCCTAAAAAAGTATATAATTTATGCACAAATGTAACTAGTATCATAAAGTTTGTTACTCGGTGACGAAGTCACTTTTTTCCTTTATAAATAGAGGGGTTCTATTGCATTATAAATCATCTCAAATCAATTAGACTTTTTTTTTGGTTTTCCATCCGGTGTCCGGATCCACATTGGGGCCCGACTAAATCCGGATTCACGCCGGAAAGTCCCACAATGGGGGGTAAAGCGCTCCCTAACAAAGGCGACTCCATACCCAGGGCTTGAATTCGAGACATCTGGTTAAGGATGAAGGAGTACTTACCACTCCACCACAACCCTTGTTGGTCCAAATCAATTAGACTTCTTTCCTACTTTTCATTCAATACTCTTCTTCTTCTTTTATTGTTTTACTAGTATAAGAACCCGTGCGATGCGCGAAAATTTGATAGAATATTAATCTTATAAAATTATGATATAATATATCATATTAATTTAATAAATATTAGTTGTATTTTATTATTTAATATAGTGTGCAAAAATGTAATACAATATCTAAAAAATTAAAGGATACACATCATATAGTAATTAAATAAATTATTTGTTCCTTTTTATTTGTATTATTGAATTAGCAAGAACTTAGTACTATTGATACTTTTTTTGAGTACCATTTTTTTATCTTTTATTTTTAAATTAATTCAAAATTTAAATATCATTACATTATTTCCATCCCCCTCTTTTCGTATATCCTTTCTACTATAATACTTATTTTATTAGTTTTTAATTTTTGTATTTTATTAAAAATTTAAATAATGTAATATTACATTCCTTTCATTTTTTTATTTTAAATAATTTTAAAACTTCAATTTGAAACAGTTCCCCAATTTGAATGAATATTTTTCATTATAAATTTTAATTTTTTTATTATAGCCAATTTTTCTAATTTTTTAATTTTAAAATTTTAAAATAATTTTAAAACTCCAACTTGAAACTATTTCGCATTTTGAATGCCACTTGAAAAATATTTTGTCTTAACAATGCCACTTGACTTTTTATATTTGTAAGTTGAATTGAACGTTTTTTTGTTTCTTTATTTTCTTAAAAAAATAATTTTAAAACTCCAACTTGAAACTAATCCCCAATTTGAATATGTATTTCTTTATATAAATGTCGTGCCTTATTATAGTTAATTTATTTTTTTCATTTGTTTTTTTTATTTTAAAATATTTTTAAAGCTCTATTTTGAAACTATTCCCCAATTTTAATGGGTAATGTTTTTTTTGTTTCATTATAGCTAATTATAAGATATTTATATTTATTAATACAAATAGAGTAACCAATTAGTTCAAAATTAAAAATTCAAAAGATTTATTTTACTTAGAAAGTCAGTTTATTTGTCTTAAAATTCCAACTTGAAACTACTCCCAAATTTGAATTGGTAAATTTTTTTATTTTTAATTTCATATTTATTTAATAATAATTTTAAAGTGCCAACTTTGTTGGAGATTTGTCCTAAAAATCTATACTTAGCATCTTATGATTATACCACTTGGCATCAAATAATTATTTACTTCTCTTTGTGTGTGTGGATATATATATATATATATATAAAGACTGTTATATTATAAATAAATTTCTCCTCAATTTAATTTGGAAGATTTTATTTCTTTATTTTTGTTTTTTTATTTTAAAATAATTTTTAAACTCCAAATTGAAACTATTCCCCAACTTGAATAGGTAGCTTTTTTTAATTAATATTTTTCGTTTTTTAATTCTATCTAATTTAATTTTTTCTTATTTTTCATTTTTTTATTTTAAAAAAACTTTAAAACACTAACTTGAAACTACTCTCCAATTTGAATGAGGGGTTATTTTTTTATATTTTTGTTTTTTTAATATAGCTAATTATAATACATCTATATTTATTAATTCAAATAGAGTACCTAATTATTTCAAAACTTAAAAACATTTTTTTAGTTAAAAAGGTAGGCTATTTTGTTTTAACAATGCCACTTGGCTTTTTGTGGTTATTCCATCTGTCTTAATAATGTGCTTTTGTCACTCCTTTTATTATATATAGATAGATATAGAAAGATTATTTTAAAACTCTAAATTGACGCTATTCCCCAATTTGAATAGGTAATTTTTTTAATTAATATTTTAAGTTTTTATTGTCGCTAATTTAATTTTTTATTATTTTTTATTTTAAAAATAACTTTAAAACACCAACTATAAACTACTCCCCAATTTGAATGGGTAGTTATTATTAATTTTTTTTATATTTTTGTTTATAATATAGCTAATTACAATATATTTATAACGACCCAATTCCAAAACACGGTCATGATGGCGCCTCTCGTGAAGACAAGGCCAGCCAACAAATTAACAATAACTCTTTTAGTAATTACTTAGCATAAATGAGTCAAAACATTAGATATCTTTAACATAAGTGCGGAAGAAAATGATATAACAGTGAACCATCCCAGCTCAGCATGAAATCGGGGTGTCACAAGTCACGAGCATCTAAAGAATCGTAACACAAATACAAGTCCGGTAATATATAGATTGGGCTTTAATAATAATGGAAAAAATACTGTGTCGCGAACGCTGATGGTCACCTGGCATAGCTACGATAGCAAGATCTCCAATCGGCTCAAAACCCACTACCGGGTGAACAATTACCTGCATCTGCACACGAGGTACAAGGAGTAAAGTGAGTACTCCAACTTAGTGAGTAATAAAAGTAAATAATATCTGAAAGAAAGAAATCACGTAAGGCACTCCATCATGCTATACAGAACATTACAACCCTTTTGAGAAAAACAGTAAAAACGATAAATCCTTTGGAAAAAATCTAGGCTCAGTTAAACCTCTTTTGAAAATATCTCCTTTACATAGTTAAGCAAATAAATGCGAAACAGATAGTGCAAGTCAGTATGTAAGTCAACCCCTCGGGCACAACACTCCATCAACAAATAACACCAGGGTATCCGTGTGACGACCCAAAGGATCATAACTTGGTTTTACTAGCCATTTCGAGTTTCAGAGGCCTTGGAAATCTCACTATTAGTTGTTTCGATTTTCGTGCACAGTCCCGGCGCGAAGCCAGAAAATTTTTATGTTGATACATATGAATTATGTGAAGGATTGAAGAATTTTGATATTACTATTGATAAAGTTGACTTTGGTCAATATTTTTGGTAAACGGATCCAAACGCGTGATTTGACGGTCTCGGAAGGCCTGTAGAAAAATATGGGACTTGGGCGTATGCCCGGAATCAAATTCTGAGGTCCCAGGCCCGAGAAAAAGAATTTTTCCATGAAATTGTTTTCTGAAAATGTTTAAGGAAAATGAAAATGAAATTTGATCGAAAAGTGATGGTATCGGGCTCATATTTTGGTTCCGACCCTGGTAAAGGTCATATATGTTGGTTAAGCACTTCCTGTAAAGTTTGGTTGAAAACGAACGTCGTTTGACTTGTTTCGGCCTTAAATTTGAAATTTTGGAAGTTTATGAAATTTGAAAGATTTCTTGGATTTAAGGCTCAAATCATTGATTTTTTATGTTATTTTAGCGATTTGACCGCTAGAGCAAGTTCGGATGATCGAGGGCTCGGGTGTGTTTCAGAAGTGGTTCGGGGTGGTTTTGGGCTTAGTAAATCTGGCAGATTTTCTGCAATTTTTGCACAGACCTTCTCTTCTTCACGAACGCGGCCATGCCTCGCATTCGCGGTGCCAGCCTGCTCTCCCTTCTTCGCTTACGTGGACGCCCTTCGCGTTCGCGATGCCCAGCGCTTTCCCTCTCTTCGCGGACGCAGATGCCCCTCGCGTTCGCGTATAAGTTGCCAAGGATCCATTCCATTTTTCCTATGCGTTCGTGTATGGGCTACGCGTTCGCGTAGGCCAGTTGTGAACCCCCTCCCATTTTCCTCTATGCGTTCGCGTAAAGACATCGCGAACGCGATGGCCAGAAAATCTCAAACCTTCGGGGGCGCGACCCTATGTCAAGAATGCGATGAACAAAGTTCCGCCCAGTGAATTTAAGTTCTTAAAATAGAACAGAAACAGGATAAAAATGCCGTTTCTCAAACTCTCTCTTCTCCACAGCTTCTTGGGGCGATTTTTAGGCGATTCTTCATCAAATTTCTTGGGTAAGTGACTCCTAACTTGTTTTCTTTCATTTTTCTTCAACATCAATCAAATTCTTAGGCCTAAACATGTAAAAATTGGTCGGAAATTAGTGAAATGGGTATAGTTAGGGTTTTCAAATAATTTGAGATTTAGACCTCGTTTTGGGGTCGAACATAAGAAAAAATTGTATATTTGAACTAGTGGACGAGTGGGTTGTCGGAAATTTGTCGAATCTCGTGTTGACCACGTGCGCCCGGGGTCGATTTTCACTATTTCGGGCAGAATATTGTAAAATATTTATTTAGCCATTTGGATTATATTTTTGAGTAGTATTGATGATATTAAATCAATTATGTATAGATACAATTGAATTTGAGCAAAATTCGAAAGGAAAGGGCATTGCTTAAGGATTGAGTTTGCCGTAAACCTTCGACGCAAGTGTTTGATCTATCCTAGCTTGAGGAAATATGAGTTGAGTCTATTTTCTAATTGCTATGTGCGGAGTCCGACATATAGGCATGGTGACAAGAATATATACGTTAGGGGTCTAGCATGACCGTGAGTCTTTACTAGTGAATATTTGATATTGTGAAACTCTTCCAAACACAATTTTTGACTTCTAGGAAACTATAAATTGTGAATTTTCGGCGTGTTGGCTCAAACAATAACATAATAATTTAGTAAGAAGTGAATAAAATAATGAATAAATTGTTGAGCCTTGGTACCGAGTTATTGTTTTCTATTGCCAATATTATATATATATATATATATATATATATATATATATATATATTGAGAACTATGTTAAAAGTGAAATGGGAGTGGGTGGTACGCCTACCACAGATTATATTGAAATGGGAGCGAGTGGTACGCCTACCACAGTTTTTATTTATTATTGTTATTGGCCATAGTTTCCGGTAACATATTGTGAACTGAGTTGATAATGAAATGTGAGGAAGAGTGATTATGCACGACGGGTCTTTCTGTGCTATGTTTTGAGTGATTATGCACGACGGGTCTTTCCGTGCCTTGATATGAGAGAGTGCGAGCAAAATTACGATGGGTGATGTCTTACATCTTAATTGATTATTTGGTGAGAATGAGAGTAAAAGCACGATGGTTGGTGCCGTGCAGATTTTGATTTACCCGTTCTCCTTAATTGAAGTTCATTTATTCTGCACCTGTTATTATATTTTGGTTCTACCCAGAGCATGTTTTCCCTTCCCAAATATTAAATGTTGTTTCATGTGGTTTGTTGTATATATATTTTGAACTGTACATGTTTGTGTGTGTCTGGTCCTAATCTTGTCACTACTTTGCCGGGATAGGCCGGACACTTACCAGCACATTGGGTCGGTTGTGCTGATTCTACACTCTGCGGTCTTTTTGTGCAGATACATGTTTTCGACTGTAGCAGCAGCAGTAGTAAGGGTGTTAGCCTTTGATAGCTGAAACACCGAGTTAGCCTTGCAGGCGTCCGCAGGACCTGGCGTCTCCTCTATCTTTACTTTATGTCTGTTATCTCATATATTCGAGACAAATAGTATTATATTTCTTTCAGACGGCTATGTGTATTATTCTTAGAAATTCGTGAGTATTGTGACACTTGTTCTTGGGTAGTGTTTTATGTTGGGTTTTCAGTATTGCATATAGTAAAATTTGTTAAATCTTCTGCTAAATTTATTCTTTCCGCTGAAATTTTAATGTGGTTGATAATAGATTTAAATAAGTATTGTTAAAAATGGAAATATATGTAAGAGTTGGCTTGCCTAGCTCCTATTGGTAGGCGCCATCACAACTCTCGATGGTGGGAAATTTGGGTCATGACAAGTTGGTATCAGAGCACTAGGTTGCATAGGTCTCACAACGCACGAACAAACTTAGTAGAGTCTGAGGGATTGGTACAGCGGCGTCTGTATTTATCCCCCAGAGGCAATAGAGTTAGGTAAAATTTCACCTTCGTTCTTTCCTCTCGTGCGAATCTGTTCTTCAAATGCTAATTGAATTTCTAATATGTTCTTCCACAGATGGCAAGAACACGTGCTTCCTCGTCTAATGATCGGCAGCTCGAGGACCCAACAGCAGCCCCAGCTAGGGGCAGAGGTCGAGGTCGAGGCCGTCCTAGAAGCCAAGGTACGGGTAGAGCTCAGCCCCGAGAAGTAGCACCGGTGGTGGAGCCTCAGATTCATGTTGAGGAGGTTCCGGCCAGTGGCCCCAGCTCAGGTCCCAGAGGGGTTTATTGCCACCCCTGGCCTTCTGGATGCTTTGGTCCGATTGGTTGGTTTTATGGAGGGAATTTCTAGAGCGGGTCTGCTTCTAGTAGTACCAGCCACTTCTCAGGCTGGAGGAGATAATTAGACTCATGCTACACGCACTCCGGAGCTAGTAGCTCCCCAGGTTCAAGTTCCAGTGGTTCAGTTAGATGTGGCAGTTCAGCCAGGAATAGTGACTCAGTCTGGTGAGGGTGCAACTATGTCCACCAATGCTTTATGGAGATTTGACAGATTCACCAAACTCTTTAGGACTACATTCAGCGGTACTTCTTTAGAGGATCCCCAGGACTTTTTATATAGCTGCCATGAGGTTCTCTGGACTATGGGATTGCGGAGACCAATGGTGTTGACTTTGCCACTTTTCGTCTATCTGGATCCGCCAAAACTTAGTTGAGAGACTATTGTTTATCCAAACCAGAAGGGTCGCCATCTTTGACTTGGGACCAGTTTGCAGGATTATTTTTGGAAACGTTTCTTCCAGTGGCTTAGAGGGAGGCTCTTCGCAGGCAGTTTGACTGCCTTCAGCAGGGCTCAATGTTAGTTACACAGTATGAGACACGGTTTATTGATCTAGCTCAGCATTCCATTGTCATACTCCCTACCGAGAGAGGGGGTGAGGAGGTTTATTGATGGTTTGATTCAGCCAATTCGTCTTCAGATGGCTATGGGTGCCGGGAGTGAGATCACTTTTCAGGAGGCGGCCAATGCAGCCCGCTGAATTGAGTTGGATATGTCACAAAGAGGTGGTCATGGGTTGGATAAGAGACCCCGTAACTCAGGCAAATTTAGTAGTACCTCGTCTGGAGGTAGAGATTTTTATGGGAGAGGTCATCCTCCTAGGACTTTTCAGTCAGCTCTTCGGGCTTCTCATGCTACTCCGGGCAGCAGTGGTTCTCAGCAGTATTATTCTGAATAGCAGTTTTTCAGTGCACTACCAACTCCCATTAGTGCACCACCACTTCAAAGTTTCGGGGGAGGACATTCAGGTCGATAGGGCCAACAGTCTCAACAGTAGAGGGTTTGTCATGGTTGTGGTGACCCGGGTCACATCATTAGATTTTTCCCTCGAGTTTTGGGAAGATATTTGCAGCATAGTTCTCGTGCCATGATTTGGGCCCCAGAAGTTCCACAGCTTGCCTAGCCAGCTAGAGGTGGTGGCAGGGGTGTTAGAGGTGGAGGTAGAGGTCATAGAGGTGGAGCTCATACTAGTGGAGGTAGAGGTCAGCCAACAGCTGATCGTCCCAGATATATTTCTCAAGGTAGTGGGGCTCAGCCCCGATGCTATGCACTTCAGTCCAGACGAGAGGCTGAGTTCTCAGATGCAGTTATTACAGGTACTATTTTGGTTTGTGATAGAGAGGCTTTAGTGCTATTTGACCCTAGGTCTACCTATGCGTACGTGTCTTCTTATTTTGCACCGTACCTTTTTCAGCCTAGTAATCCATTGGGTGTTCCAGTTTATGTGTCTACACCAGTGGGTGATTCTATTGTGGTTGATCGAGTTCATCGATCTTGTGTGTTGGTAATTGGGGGTCTTGATATCCGTGTTGATTTATTGATTCTAGAAATGGTCGATTTTGATATCATATTGGGAATGGACTGGCTATCTCCATATCATGCTATTTTGGATTGTCATGCCAAGACTGTAACTTTAGCTCTGCCAAAGTTGCCTCGTATAGTATGGAAGGGAATTTCTGGTCATATTAGCCGCAACGTTATTTCCTATGTTAAGGCTCAGCGTATGGTTGAGAAAGGGTGTTTGGATTATCTAGCCTATGTTCAAGATTCCAGCACCGAGGTTACTTCTATTGATTCAGTGCCCGTGGTTCGCGAGTTTCCTGACGTTTTCCCTTCAGACCTACATGGTATGCCACCCGACAGAGATATTGATTTTGCATAGATCTAGCTCGGGGTACTCAGCCCATTTCTATTCCTCCATATCGTGTGGCCCCGCCATAATTAAAAGAATTGAAGGAACAGTTGAAGGATTTACTTGAAAAGGGTTTCTTTAGACCCAGTGTTTCGCTGTGGGTTGTGGCGGTATTATTTGCTAAGAAGAAAGATGGTTCGATGCGAATGTGCATTGATTACCGGCAATTGAACAAGGTTACAATCAAAAACAAATATCCACTGCCGTGGATTGATGATTTATTTGACGAACTTCAAGGTGACAAGGTATTTTCAAAAATATATTTGAGATTTGGCTACCACCAGTTGAAGATTAGGGCATCGAATGTTCCTAAGACAGCTTTCCGTACTCGGTACGGGCATTATGAATTTATGGTCATGTCGTTTGGGCGAACAAATGCCCCCGCAACTTTTATGGAATTGATGAACAGAGTGTTCATGCCTTATTTAGACTTGTTTGTGATCGTCTTCATTGATTATATATTGATATACTCCCACAGTCAGGAAGAGCATGTGGAACATCTCAGAGTGGCTCTTCATAGTCTGAAAAATATTCAACTGTATGCAAAATTTTCAAAATGTGAATTTTGGCTAAGTTCAGTTGCATTCTTGGGTCATGTTGTAATGGCAGAAGGTATTCGGGTTGATCCAAGGAAGATTGAGGCAGTCAAGAACTGACCTAGACCAGCATCAGCCACAGAGATCCAGAGTTTCTTGGGATTAACATGTTATTATCAGCGATTTATGGAGGGGTTTTCATCTATTGTAACCCTGATGACCGGATTGACCCAGAAGGTTGTCCAGTTTGTATGGTCAGATGAATGTGAGGCGAGCTTTAAGAAGCTCAAAACAGCCTTGACCAAAGCACCAGTGTTGGTTTTTCCCACAGGTTCGGGACCTTATACTGTTTATTGTGATGTTTCCTGTATTGGTCTTGGTGTAGTATTGATACATGATGGCAAGGTTATTGCCTATGCTTCGAGGAAGTTGAAGATTCATGAAAAGAACTATCCAGCTCATGACTTGGAGTTGGCGGCGATTGTTCACGCATTGAAGATTTTGAGGCATTATTTGTATGGCGTGGCATGTGAAATATTCACTGATCACAAGAGCCTTCATTACCTGTTTAAGCAGAAGGAGCTAAATTTGAGGCAGAGAAGATGGTTGGAATTGTTGAAAGATTATGATATCACCATTTTATATCACCCGGGAAAGGCCAATATGGTGGCCGACGGTTTGAGCAGGAAGTCATCCAGTATGGGCAGTGTTACATACATTCCAATCAGTTAGAGGCCGCTTGCTATGGATGTTCAGGCCTTAGCCAATCGTTTTGTGCGATTGGATATTTCTGAGCCTAGTCGAGTGCTAACTTGCACGATCGCTCGCTCTTCATTATTTTAGCGTATCCGCGATCGACAGTTTGACGATCGCCATTTATGTGTCCTTAAAGACACGGTTCAGCGAGGAGGTGCCAAAAAAGTCACCTTAGATGCTGATGGAGTTTTGAGAATGCAAGGACGAATTTGTGTACTGGATGTTGATGGGATTTGATAATTGATTCTAGAAGAAGCTCACAGTTCCCGGTATTCTATTCATCCAGGCGCAACAAAGATGTATCAGGATTTGCGGCAACATTATTGGTAGCACAGAATGAAAAAGGATATTGGGGCATATGTAGCGCGATGTTTGAATTGTCAACAGGTTAAATATGAGCGTTAGAGACCTGGTGGTCTATTGCAGAAAATTGAACTTCTCGAGTGGAAGTGGGAGCGGATCACTATGGACTTTGTTACTGGCCTTCCGACGACTCGGAAGAAGTTTGATGCGATTTGGGATATTGTTGATAGGCTGACCAAGTCAGCACATTTTGTTCCTGTTGCCACCATTTACTTGTCCGAAAGGTTAGCAGGGATTTATATCAGGGAAATTGTTCGCCTTCATGGGGTGCCTATATCTATCATTTCGGACTAAGATCCGCAGTTTACTTCACATTTCTGGAAGGCATTTCAGAAAGAGTTGGGCACCCAGGTTCAGCTGAGTACAACATTTCATCCCCAGACGGACGGTCAACAACCCCGATTGAATTATTTGGGCCCACTCGTTACCAATGGGATCAGGGGTACTTCCAGCAAGAAATATATCGAAGAGTTAGTGCTGGGCTAGCAGAAAATCAAAGTTTATCAGAAGCCTGGTCTAAAATTCCTGAAAAATTAGCTTTTTATGATTACATCGGCAATAATCCGGCAAAAGGGGGATTATTCAGAGCGGGCTCTGAGAGGACTATTCAGATATTGGAAGATATGCTCAGAGCCTGTGTTATAGATTTTGGAGGTTCGTGGGATCAGTTCCTGCCTTTAGCAGAGTTTGCTTATAATAACAGCTATCAATCGAGCATTCAGATGGCTCCTTATGAAGCCTTGTATGGTAGACGATGTCGTTCTTCGGTTGGATGGTTTGAGCCGGGAGAGGCTTGGTTGTTGGGTACGGATATAGTTTAGGAGGCCTTAGATAAGGTCAAGATTATTCAGGATAGGCTTCTTACATCTCAGTCTAGGCAGAAGAGTAATACAGATCGCAAGGTTAGAGATTTAGCTTTCATGATTGGTGAGCGGGTATTGCTCCGTGTATCGCCTATGAAGGACGTGATGAGATTTGGTAAGAAGGTCAAGCATATCCATAGGTTTATTGGCCCATTCGAGATCCTTGATCGTGTGGGAAAGGTGGCTTATAAACTTGCTTTGCCACCTAATTTGTCAGCTCTGCATCCAGTGTTCCGTGTATCCATACTCCAGAAATATCATGGCGATCCATCGCACGTGATAGATTTCAGCATTGTCCAATTGGACAAGGATCTGTCTTATGAGGAGGAACCGGCAGCTATGGTAGACCGGAAGGTTCGACAATTGAGGCCGAAGACTTTCCCTTCTGTGCGTGTTCAGTGGAGAGGTCAGCCTCTAGAGGCATCGACCTGGGAGTCCGAATCTGACATGCGGAGCTGTTATCCTCATCTATTCCCTGACTCAGGTATTTCTTTCTTTTGTCCGTTCGAGGACGAACAGTTGTTTTAGAGGTGGAGAATGTGACGACCCAAAGGGTCATCACTTGGTTTTACTAGTCATTTCGAGCTTTAGAGGCCTTGAAAACCTCACAATTAGTTTCCTCGATTTGCGTGCACAGTCTGGGCGCAACGCCTGGAAATTTTTATGTTGATATATATGAATTATGTGAAAATTTTGAAGAACAGTAATTTTGATAAAGTTGACATTGGTCAAAATTTTTGGTAAACGGACCCGGACCTATGATTTGACGGTTTTGAAAGGTCCGTAGAAAAATATGGGACTTGGGCGTATGCACGGAATCGAATTCCGAGGTCCCAGGCTCGAGAAAAAGAATTTTTTCGTGAAATAATTTTCTGAAAATGTTAAAGGAAAATGAAAATAAAATTTGATCAAGAAGTAATGGTATGAGGCTCGTATTTTGGTTCCGACGCTCAGTACATGTCATATATGTTGTTTAAGCGCTTCCTGTAAAGTTTGGTTGAAATCGAACATCGTATGACGTGTTTCGGCCTTAAATTGGAAAATTTTGAAGTTTATGAAATTTGAAGGATTTCTTGGATTTAAGGCTCAAATCATTGATTTTGATGTTATTTTGGCGGTTTGATCGTTCGAGCAAGTTCGTATGATGTTTTTGAGTCAGTAAATATGTTTGGTTTGGAGCTCCGAGGGTTCGGGTGTGTTTCGGAAGTGGTTCAGGGTGGTTTTGGACTTAGGAAATATGGCAGATTTTCTGCAATTTTTGCACAGACCTTTTCTTCTTCGCGAACGCGGCCATGTCTGGCGTTCTTGATGCCCAGCCTGCCCTCCCTTCTTCGCTTTCACGGACGCCCTTCGCGTTCGCAATGCCCAGTGCTTTCTCCCTCTTCGCGAGCGTGGATGCCCCTCGCGTTCGCGTATAAGCTTCCTTGAAGGGGATATTTGCCGACAAGAAGCCCTTTTTTAAAGGAGTCTAGTCTGTACGGATGCGCGTCTTTACAACGATGGCCCAGCCCAGACAGTGATGGATGACGAAAGCCCGGGAATATCTTAGCTGATGAATTAGTAGTTGTTGTTCTTGTTTTTTAGTACCTTTAGTAGTTCCTATACCTGTCATGCTCCTTGGATTATTTACAAGTGGTATTCAAGCTCTTATTTTTGCAACTTTATTCGCGGCTTATATAGGTGAATCCATGGAGGGACATCATTGAAATAGTCTTATTTAGCTTAGCCCAAAGCAATGTATAAATATGGTGGGTGGCTCAAGAGAACTACTTAACTTAGGGAATAGAATAGGGGAATCTAAATATACAATTTCTGGTCTACTGGAAATTTAGTTGATAGTATAGCTTCAAAGTGGAATTGATGTGCACCCAATTCCACGGACATTGTTGATATAGTTTGCTACTACTTGTGTAGCTTGTTTTTTAGTGCCGCTTACTCTACGCTATTGGGTAATTTTAGAGTGTCTTAATTGATGTTTCCCTGAAAGGATTAGAATAGATTCATACTCAACATGAAAATGATGAAAATATCTTTGTGAAATTTCTGCAATTTCTCGAAATCTTTGAATGAATCTTCATTTTGGACAGTTCTTAGGCTACCCTAACAGAGGTGTGGGAATGAAGCTACTATTATCTTTTTTATGTTTAGCATCAGCCACACCTTTTTATGATATGTCCATCTAAAAATATGCAAGAATTTTCTCATTGCTTTTGAACTCAGCTCTTCATTTTTGTTTTACACTATTTCAGAAACCCAATGACTCAATCGTAGGGATATGTAAAATATAGGATTTCCAATCCTAGAAGGAAAGGGAGGGAAACGGATACTCAATTTAAAGTGAGTAAACAGAATTCCATACTCGATCTCAAAGATACATATACAATTGATCCCTTCCCTTTTCCCTACGCGTTCGCGTGTGGGCTACTCGTTCGCGTAGGCCAGTTGTGAACCCCCTCCCATTTTCCTCTACGCGTTTGCGCAAAGACATTGCGAACGCGATACCTAAAAAATCTCAAACCTTCGCGAACGCGACCCTATGTCGCGAACGCAATGAAAAATGTTCCGCCCAGTGAGTTTAAGTTCTGAAAACAGAACATATACGGGATAAAAATTTCATTTCTCAAACTCTCTCTTCTCCATAGCTTCTTTGGGCGATTCTTTATCAAACTTCTTGGGTAAGTGATTCCTAACTTGTTTTCCTTCATTTTTCTTCAACATCAATCAAATTCTTAGGCCTAAACATGTGAAAATGGGTAGGAAATTAGTGAAATGGGTATAGTTAGGGTTTTCAAATAATTTTTGAGTTAGACCTCGTTTTGGGGTCGAACTTAAGAACAAAATATATATTTGAACTAGTGGACGAATGGGCTATCGGAAATTTGTTCGAACCTCGTGTTTTGACCACGTGGGCCCGGGGTCGACTTTCACTATTCCAGGCAGAATGTAGTAAAATAAATATTTAGCCATTTGGATTATTTTGTTGAGTAGTATTGATGATATTAAATCAATTATGTATAGATACAATTGAATTGGAGCCAAATTCGAAAGGAAAGGGCATTGCTTAAGGATTGAGTTTGCCGTAAACCTTCGATGTAAATGTTTGATCTATCCTAGCTTGAGGGAATAGGAGTTGAGTCTATTTGCTAATTTCTATGTGCGGAGTCCGATGTATAGGCATGGTGACAAGTATCTATACGTTGGGGGGTCTAGCATGACTGTGAGTCTTTACTAGTGAATATTTGATATTGTGAAATTCTTCCACACCCAATTGTTGACTTCTAGGAAATTATAAATTGTGAATTTTCGGAGTGTTGGCTGAAAAAATGACATAATAATTTAGCAAGAAGTGAATAAAAGAAAGAATAAATTGTTGAGCCTAGGTACTGAGTTCTTATTTTCTATTGCCAATATTATATATATTGAGAACTATGTTAAACGTGAAATGGGAGCGAGTGGTACGCCGACCACAGATTATATTGAAATGGGAGCGAGTGGTACGCCTACCACAGTTTTTATTCATTATTGTTATTGGCCATAGTTTCCGGTGACATATTATGAACTGAGTTGATAATGAAATGCGAGGAAGAGTGATTATGCACGACGGGTCTTTCTGTGCTATGTTTTGAGTGATTATGCACGACGGGTCTTTCCGTGCCTTGATATGAGAGAGTGCGAGCAAAAGTACGATGGGTGATGTCGTACATCTTAATTGATTATTTGGTAAGAATGAGAGTAAAAGCACGATGGTTAGTGCCGTGCAGATTTTGATTTACCCGTTCTCCTTAATTGAAGTTCATTTATTCTGCACCTATTGTTATATTTTGTTGCTACCCCAGAGCATGTTTTCCCTTCCCAAATATTAAATGTTGTTTCCTGTGGTTTTGTTGTATATATATTTTGAACTGTACAGGTTTATGTGAGTGTCTGGTCCTAGCCTTGTCACTACTTCGCCGGGATAGGCCGGACACTTACCAGCACATGGGGTCGGTTGTGCTGATTCCACACTCTGCGCTCTTTTCGAGCAGATATAGGTTTTGGACAGCAGCAGCAGCAGTAGTGCAGGTGTTAGCCTTTGATCACTGAGACACCAAGGTAGCCTTGCAGGCGTCCGCAGGACACGGCATCTCCTCTATCTTTACTTTCAGTCTGTTATCTCGTTTATTCGAGACAAACAATATTATATTTCTTTCATGCAGTTATGTGTATTATTCTTCGAAGTTCGTGAGTATTGAGACACTAGTTCTTGGGTAGTGTTTTATGTTGGGATTTCAGTATTGCATCCAGTAAAAGTTGCTAAGTCTTCCGCTAAATTTATTCTTTCTTCTGAAATTTTTTGTGGTTGATAACAGATATAAATAAGTATTGTTAAAATGGAAATATAAGTTAGAGTTGGCTTGCCTAGCTCCTATTAGTAGGCTCCATAGCGACTCGCGATGGTGGGAAATTCGGGTCGTGACAAGTTATCGCGTACGCGATGCGCAGAAAATCTCAAACCTTCGCGGATGCGACCCTATGTCAATGTGATGAACAAAGTTCCGCCCAGTGAGTTTAAGTTCTGTAAATAGAACAGAAACGGGATAAAAATCCCATTTCTCAAACTCTCTCTTCTCCACAGCTTCTTTGGGCGATTTTTGGGCGATTCTTCATCAAACTTCTTGGGTAAGTGATTCCTAACTTGTTTTCCTTCATTTTTCTTCAACATCAATCAAATTCTTAGGCCTAAACATGTGAAAATGGGTAGGAAATTAGTGAAACGGGTATAGTTAGGGTTTTCAAATAATTTGTGATTTAGACCTCGTTTTGAGTCGAACTTAAGAACAAATTGTATATTTGCACTAGTGGACAAATGGGTTGTCGGAAATTTGTTCGAACCTCGTATTTTGACCACATAGGCCCGGGGTCGATTTTTACTATTCCGGGCAGAATGTTGAAAAGTATATATTTAGCCATTTGGATTATTTTATTGAGTAGTATTGATGATATTAAACCAATTATGTATAGATATAATTGAATTGGAGCCAAATTCGAAAGTAAAGGGCATTGCATAAGGTTTGAGTTTGCCGTAAACCTTCGAGATAAATGTTTGATCTATCCTAGCTTGAGAGAATAGGAGTTGAGTCTTTTTGCTAATTGCTATGTGTGGAGTCCGACGTATAGGCATGGTGACAAGTATCTATACGTTGGGGGTCTAGCATGACCGTGAGTCTTTACTAGTGAATATTTGATATTGTGAAATTCGTCCACACCCAATTGTTGACTTCTAGAAAATTATAAATTGTGAATTTCCAGAGTGTTGGCTCAAACAATGACATTATAATTAAGTAAGAAGTGAATAAAAGAAAGAATAAATTGTTGAGCCTTGGTACCGAGTTATTGTTTTCTATTGTCAATATTATATATATTGAGAACTATGTTAAAAGTGAAATGGGAGCGAGTGGTACACCTACCACAGATTATATTTAAATGGGAGCGATTGGTACGCCTACCACAGTTTTTATTGATTATTGTTATTGGCCATAGTTGCCGGTGACATATTGTGAACTAAGTTGATAATAAAATGCGAGGAAGAATGATTATGCACGACGGGTCTTTCTGTGCTATGTTTTGAGTGATTATGCACGACGGGTCTTTCCGTGCCTTGATATGAGAGAGTGCAAGCAAAAGTATGATGGGTGATGTCGTACATCTTAATTGATTATTTGGTGAGAATGAGAGTAAAAGCACGATGGTTGGTGCCCTGCAGATTTTGATTTACCCGTTCTCCATAATTGAAGTTCATTTATTCTGCACATGTTGTTATATTTTGTTGCTACCCCAGGGCATGTTTTCCCTTCCCAAATATTAAATGTTGTTTCCTGTGGTTTTGTTGTATATATTTTTTGAACTTTACAGGTTTATGTGAGTGTCTGGTCCTAGCCTTGTCACTACTTCGTCGGGATAGGCCGGACACTTACCAGCACATAGGGTTGGTTGTGCTGATTCCACACTCTGTGCTCTTTTTGAGCAGATATAGGTTTTGGACAGCAGTAGGAGCAGTAGTACGGGTGTTAGCCTTTAATCACTGAGACACCGAGGTAGCCTTGCAGGCGTCCGCAGGACCCGGCGTCTCCTCTATCTTTACTTTCAGTCTGTTATCTCGTTTATTCGAGACAAACAGTATTATATTTCTTTCAGACGGTTATGTGTATTATTCTTCAAAGTTCGAGAGTATTGTGACACCAGTTTTTGGTTAGTGTTTTATGTTGGGATTTCAGTATTGCATCCAGTAAAAGTTGCTAAGTCTTCAGCTAAATTTATTCTTTTTCGCTGAAATTTTAATTTGGTTGATAATAGATATAAATAAGTACTGTTAAAAATGGAAATATAACTAAGAGTTGGCTTGCCTTGCTCCTATTAGTAGGCGCCATCATGATTTCCGATGGTGGAAAATTCGGGTCGTGACAATCCAGTAAATAGTGCAAGAAGTAGCATAGATGCCATTGAAATGAGAGTATTGCATGTCATGACAACTAGTACAAATAGGAACAAATTCATGAGTGCAATGCTATGCATATGAGGGTACATTCCAGTACCCACTGCGACGCGCAACCTGAGCCATCCATCTCGTGGCATGAATAAATGCATGGTCAGTCATTGTTACCTAACCATTTATATCATACAGTATTATTATTACCACTGCTTCAAGTCACATCATACAGTGTCACTGTTACCACTATTTTAAGTCACATCATACAGTGTCATTGTTACCATTGTTTTAAAATTACTGTTGCGGTGTGCAACCCGATCTATGCTCAATCCAGAAATCAATTTAAACCCCTTGGGAATTTTGTAAAACAGTAGTTCCCAGCCCGAAATATTATTTAAAATATCAATTGAGTTTTCAAAACTTAGAAGTATGGCTGGGTTTGCATAACAGTATTTAAAACCTTGAACTGAAACCAAATGATATGCATTATATGCCAAAACAGAAATCTCAAACCCTGAAGGATTCACATAGTTGACATGAAGCCCAAACATGGCAATCAGCCCAAATTATGATGATAACAAGTAGTTTCAGTAAAATACGCAATAAAATCAACAACCGGGACGGAACAAGTCATAATCTCCAACGGTGCTCTATCCCACGCTCATATCTGGCGTGCAGTCACCTCAATATAGCACCATGATGTACAAATCTGAGGTTTCAAACCCTCAGGATATCATTCACAAGTATTACTCACCTCGAACCGGTGAAATCTCAAGCCTGCGATGCCTTTTCCCCTTAAACCGGCCTCCACGTGCGTCATATCTAACCAAAAGCAAAGCGAATACGTCACAATATGCTAAGGGGTCAGTACCCAATCAAAAATAATTGAGAAATAGCAACAAATCTCGAAACTAGCAAAACCTGAGCCCCGAGCCCGCCTCTCAAAAAATTACAAAACTCACATTACCAGATTCCTCGTCTCTCCACGAGTCCATACATACCAAGAACTCCCAAATCCAAGCTCAAATGGCCTATAAATCCCCATTTGGAATATCAAAAACTCAAGCCTTAGTTCATAAGTTATAGGCTCAATTTCTATGAATTTCTAGACCAATTTTGCAATATAATCACGTTTTTAGTTCATGGAACTTACCTCCAGTCAATACCCTTCGAAACCTTCTTCAATTGCTCCCAAAAACCTCTCAAGGTTCTCAACAATGGAGGAAAATAACCGCCGAGTCACAGATGAAATGCCATTTTAAAACCATTCTGTGAACAGTCATTTTTCACTTCAGCGGTCCCGCTACCGCTTATGCGGGATCGCTTATGTGACCATAACTTCGCTTATGCAGTTTTTCATTAAAACCCCATCAGCCGCTTCTGCGACAATCATTTCTGCTTCTGCGGATTCCTCATCTCCAGGCCAAACCGCTTCTGCGACCTCACGTCCGTTTCTGCTGACTCGCTTAGGCGAAAAGAGTTCCGCTTCTGTGGAACTACCCAGCTCCACATCAGACCGCTTATGCGACCAACCTCACGCTTCCGTGGAGCCGCTTCTATGGTCCATTTCCGCAGAAAGCGATCATACCAGATACCAGCAAGATCTGCCACTTCTCAACTTGAGATTTCATTCCGATAGCCATCCGAAATTACCTCTAAGCCCCCGGGACCTCAACCAAAAACACATATGTGATCCATTACCTTATTCAAACTTGCTCGAACCATCAAAACATTACTGTTAATACCAAAATCATCAAATTTCACCAAAATCAAAGCCTACGTTCTTCAAGAACTTCCGAAATGCACTTTCGATCAAAAACCCGACCAAACGATGTCTGAATGACCTGATTTGCACACATATCCAAAATCACCTAAAGAAACTACAGGAACTCTCGGAATTCCATTCCAACCCTCGGATCAAATTTTCACCCATCAACCCGAATTCGCCAAAATACCAATTTTGCCAATTCAAGCATAATTCTACACCGGGCCTCCAAAATCAATTCCGGTCGCACTCCTAAGTCACAAATCACTTCCCGAAGCTAACCAACAACAACAACAACAACAACTATCTAGTATAGTCCCATAAAGTGGGGTCTGGGGAGGGTAATATGTAGACGAGCCTTACCCCTACCCGAAAGGGCAGAGAGGCTATTTCCAATCGACCCTCGGCTCAGTGAAGGAAAGGGAAAAACAAAAACAAAAGAGCATTAGTAAGTCTAACGCAAATAGCGTAAATAATTATCTGAACATAAGAATCATAAATAAAATAGCATGCAATAATATCATACAGTAACTACCATAAATAACTACCATAAGGGAGACACAATCCAAAACACAAATCATCTATGGATAGCCCCGCCAAGCCTCACCCAACCCCGGGTGAGTAGTACGAAAACTCTAGGTGCCCCTATCCTACTACCCTGATACTAGACCTCCAGACTTTCCTATCAAGGGCCATGTCCTGGGAAACCCGCATTCTAGCGATGTCATGCCTAATCACCTCTCCCCAATACCTCTTAGGCCTCCCTCTGCCTCGCCGAACGCCGACCATCTCCAGCCGTTCACAACTCCTTACCGGGGCATCAGGACTTCTCCTCCGCACATGCCCGAACCACCTCAGCCTCGCTTCTCGCATCTTCTCATCCACCGAGGCCACCCTCACCTTCTCTTGAATAACTTCATTCTTAATCTTATCTAACCTGGTGAGCCCGCACATCCACCTGAGCATCCTCATCTCCGCAACCTTCATTCTCTGAACATGAGAATTCTTCGCTGGCCAGCACTCCGCCCCATACAACATTGCAGGTCTAACCACCGCTCTATAAAATTTCCCCTTGAGTTTCTGTGGAACTTTCTTGCCACACAGGACTCCTGATGCAAGCCTCCACTTTGACCACCCCGCTCTTATACGATGAGTGACATCCCCGTCAATCTCTCCGTCCCCCTGAATCACCGACCCAAGATATCTGACATTGTCCCTCTTGGCGATGACCTGAGATCCAATCATCACGTCCCTGCCTACTTCGCTCGGCTCGGCGCTAAACTTGCACTCCAGGTATTCTGTCTTAGATCTGCTTATTTTGAAACCCTTAGACTCGAGAGTCTGTCTCCATACCTCAAACCTCTCAATAACACCGACCCTCGTCTCGTCTATCAAGACTATTTCATCAGTAAATAGCATACACCAAGGCACATTCCCTTGAATATGTCTGGTTAGAGCATCCATCACCAAGGCAAACAAGAGAGGGCTAAGCGCCGATCCTTGATGGAGCCCCATAACCACTGGAAAATAGTCTGCCATCCTAACCTTAATATTAGCTCCATCGTACATGTCCTTGATTACTCTGATGTAGGCTTCCGGCACGCTATTCGCCTCCATGCACCTCCATAGAACCTCCCTTGGAACCTTGTCATACGCCTTCTCCAAGTCAATAAGCACCATGTGCAGGTCCTTCTTCTTATCCCTGAACTGCTCCACCAGCCTCCTGACAAGGTGGATAGCTTCTGTAGTGGAGCGACCCGGCATGAAACCGAACTGGTTCGCAGATATAGATGTCATCTCGCTCACCCTCGCCTCGATCACACGCTCCCAGACCTTCATGGTGTGACATATTAATTTGATACCCCTATAGTTGTTGCAGCACTGGATGTCCCCTTTGTTCTTGTACAAGGGCATCACTGTACTCCACCTCCACTCATCCGGCATCCTTTTGGTCCTGAAGATCGCATTGAACAACCTGGAGAGCCACTCCACTCCTGACCTACCCATGCACTTCCAGAACTCCACCTTGATCTCGTCAGGCCCAGTCGGTCGACCCCTACTCATCTTATGCAAAGCCCCCATGACTTCCTCCGCCCTAATGCGCCTGCAGTACCCAAGGTCTCTATGTTGCTCTGAATGCCCCAACTCCCCTAGCTCTATGTTACGATCCCCCTCCTCGTTAAGTAAGTCTCGAAAGTACGCCTGCCACCTCTGCTTGACTTGAGACTCCCCCATCAGAACTCTACCATCCTCGCCCTTGATGCACCTAACTTGGTCAAGATCACGCGCCTTCCTTTCCGTTGCTTTAGCTAACCGGAATAACTTCCTGTCCCCGCCTCTCTCCCCTAGTTCCTCGTACATGCGACCAAATGCCGCGTTTTTAGCTTCCGTAACCGCCAGCTTTGCTTCTTTCCTCGCCACCTTGTAGATCTCCTTGTTCGCTCTGCGTTCTTCCTCGCTTGTGCTCCATGCCAACTTAGCAAACACCACCTTCTTGACCTCCACTTTTCCTTTGACTATATCGTTCCACCACCAGTCACCCTGATGTCTGCCTGAACAGCCCTTCGCTACCCCGAGCACATCCCGTGCTACCTCCCTAACCAAGTTCGCCGTCTCTGACCACATAGCGTCCGCTTCCCCATAACTTCTCCAAGCTCCACCCTCAGCTAACCTCCTCTCCAACTCTTGTGCTTTCTCCTTAGTCAAAACACCTCATCTAATCTGCGGTTGTCCCCGAGCACCCCTCCGCTTCCTCTTCACCCAGAGACCGACATCCATCACTAAGAGTCTATGAAGAGTCGAAAGGGACTCTCCCGGAATAACCTTGCAGTCCTTGCACATACCCCTATTGCTCCTTCTGAGGAGGAGGTAATCAATTTGAGTCTTCGCCGCCGAACTCTTGAAGGTGACCAGATGCTCCTCCCTCTTCTGAAATGTCGAGTTCGCAATCAGAAGCTCGGAAGTCCTGGCGAAATCAAGCAGTGACGTGCCTCCTCCGTTCCTAACCCCAAAGCCAAAGCCACCGTGCACCTCATCATAACCACCAACATCAACCCCAATATGACCATTAAAGTATCCTCCAATAACTAACTTCAGATTGGGGAATAATACTCACCAGATCATCCAAGCCCTCCCAAAAGCGTCTCTTAGCCTCCTCGTCTAAGCCCGTTTGCGGCGCGTAAGCGCTGATGACGTTGAGGACGCAACCCCTAATAACCAACTTAATTGACATTAACTTATCATTCACTCGCCTAACCTCGACCACGGACGCTCTTAGATCCCTATCCACTAAGATGCCCACTCCATTCTTACCTCTCACGACCCCCAGAATACCACAGCTTAAACCCGTCTACATTCCTAGCCTTCGCCCTTTCCACCTAGTCTCCTGGACACAGGCTATGTTAATCCTCCTCTTCTGAAGAACCTTCGCCAACTCAATGGACTTACCCGTCAGAGTGCCTATGTTCCACGACCCAATCCTTAATCTATGAGCGTCCGCTACCCTCTTCCCACCCTTACCTCCCGCCCTACCCGCAGGACCACTCCCTGCCCCCTACTCACCCCCGCCACCGCCACCACCCCCACCCCCCAAGGACATGACCTTACACTATCATCCCCCGCCGCGGCCACTATCCCTCCAACCGACTATGGATAATAGTGACGCACACGCATTATAGCGGAATACGCAAAAAGAGGCAAACTAGATAGCACCACAGTAAACCTCACACGGAATGCTAGGTAAAATAGGTAAAAAGGTGTACAAAGTACAATAGAGCTGGAGGTACCAACTCCCGGTGGAAAAACCTGAAAGTAGGCTTTGATACGCCCAAGGTCAACTGCTACGGACTCTTGCACGTCCCGGCCGGTGTTGCTTAGCTCTTCACTCCCAAACGCCACGAATTGGCCTCGCCGCCGCGACTAGTACCTGGGGTAAGTTTTCCTGAAACTTATCGGAACGTGTAGTTCTGTTGCGTCCTGCCAAAAGTCTGAACGGGAGTCGCCGGAAGTACTGTAGCTTGTCGGAAATCCTCGCCGGAAAAATAAGGCACCTGCCAAGAAAACAGAACACACCCACACATACCCACAAAAAGCAGAAGAGAGAATAGGAAGACAAGAGTATGGGCCGCCGGAAAAAACACCGACGAAAAGCAAGAATTCAAAAAAAGTTGATTGGAGAATCTTTTGTGGTGGAGTGAACTCGGGACGTCAATCTCGAATCTACTCAATTTTTTTATGGCAGGTGCTGAGTTCAAATTACCGAAAATCACACCTGAGCACTGTAACTCATAAGTTAACGTCCAATTGACTTTTCCAACTTAAGCCTTCCTTAAAGAGACTAAGTATCTCATTTCTTATCAAAACCAATCCAAATCAACTCTAATGCACCACATACCGATAACGAACATGATGAAGCAGAAAAATGGGGAAACAGAGTAGTAACACATGAGACGACGGGTCGGGTCGTCACAATATTTATATTTATTAATTGAAAAAGAGTAACTAATTAATTCAAAATTTTAAAAAGTTTTTTAGTTTTTTTACTGTAACTAATTTAATCTTTTATTATTTTTCATTTTTTAATTTTAAAATAACTTTAAAATACCAATAATAAACTACTCCCCAATTTGAATGGCTAGTTATTATTTTTCTATTTTTGTTTTTTTAATATAGATAATTATAATATATTTATATTTATTAATTCAAAAAGAGTAACTAATTGATTCAAAATTTTAAAAAAGAAATAGTTAAAAAGGTAGTTTATTTTGTCTTAATGCCACTTGACTTTTTGTAATTATGTCACTTATCTTAATAAGATGTTTTTGCCTCTCATTTTATTATATATGGATAACATGTCCAGCTATATAAATCCACATTGTCCATATCTCCTAGTGTAAGCTCATCTTCATATTAACCGGAAAAAAAGAAGAAAAAAACTTCATATTTCGTTCAAGAATTTTTTTCGCAAACCAACATTTCAAAATTAATTACTAAGAGCTGCAAATTCAGTAGCATTTATGCTTCTGCAAAAGAATTACAACTTTGGACAAAGTACTAGGAACTGAAGAGGTTGCATAGCATAATGGAGGATTTACTAGACAGAAGAGAGTTACTTGCACCAAGATAAAAGAGGAAAAAATAGTAAACCAATTGAATAACTCAAGCTCTAAATCACTGTGCTTATAAACAATTTTAAAAAAAAAGGTCAAAAAGGAGGGGATTCTAAACCCATGAGCTGTGGCACTAGTTATGAAGATAGTGCAGTGCGCGCAGCATTTCTTCCTAAGCCAACGCCCAAACCAACCGGTACAGAATCAGTTTTGCTCTTGACATTATGAGAACAATGAGCAGAATGAACATGACCCTGGTGTGAGTTCTGATTGTTCATATTGAGAACATGATGGCCATTTCCATTGATCTGATTAGAATGGCCGCCACCATTTTGCAGACTTGAACTGCGAGGAATTTGCATCATTCCAATCCCCTCGGACTCAACCGATTCTTCAACGTACTCGACATCTTCGTTGTAACCATTTATCAAGAAATCTGAACAGTTCTTCTTACAACCATGATCATATGGATTCCGGAATCGACCACCTGGTCCTCTAAGGTAACTGTAACGCATCATATTGGCCATTTCATTTGTTGTAATGTTGTGTGAAATCTGTTGCATAAGGAAAAAAGAAAGGTCAAGATACATTTTACATGTTTTTACCTTAGCAGGAGAGCAAGAAAGAGTCGTCAACGCACAAACAAGTTTAACAGCTTACATTCGTGCTATCACGTGTTGCTGACACTCAAAATAAAGCAGACAGACAAACTTATCAGGTTTCCCAGAGGTGTCACTCTAAATGATGTGAAGGAACCAGCAAAAGTCGGATTGAGGAAATAAAAATCAGAAAGGTTGAAAATAAGATGACAATGAGCATCCCTGGTGAAATTATAAGCATTTCTTGACGTCCGCAATAAGATATTCAAATGAACTTTTTGATCATGCAATGATCATTCATATACATAAATTCTCTCTCTTCCGGAACACGTATCTGGTAAAAAAACAAATTGAAAATCACAGGATGTGTGCTAGTGGTCCTATATTCCAGAACGGCTGACACAAAGTGTGAATCTGTGCAGAACCCAGGAAATGAATGTGTGTTTTGTCTTGTATGTTCCCACAATAATAATTATATCTTTGCCGGCATATGATACATGTTTGAAACATATAATTTCACGGAGTATGGTAGTAGGCTGAGGAGCTTATACTAACAGGAAAACAAAGAAACATACCTGCGAAGCTTGTACCCCAGTTAAGACTGCCACACCAACGAAGAGGAAAAAGTCCGCAAACAAGAATGCTAAAGCACCAATATGGTGAGTTCCAGCATGATTTAACCAAGCGCCAAAAGACGACGGAGCTGCTGGATCAGTCAAGACTCCTGATATCTCAAAAGGCATGTATTTAGCAGACCACAAACTGAAGAAAGGAACAAATATTTCCTGATGAACAAATATTTTTTGAGGTACAGGAAAGAGTCTTACTTGTAAGAGTAACTGCACCAGTGAATACCATTGCCAATACTTCGAGAACAAGAAAGGTGAAGAAGTCCCACTTGTTTTTCTGGAAAAAAATGTGGAAAGTAATTCTTCAGAAGACAAGAATAAGAGCTAGTATGCAAAGATAAAAGCCAAAGACATAGTGAAGTATCAGAGAAACCGTGAATCAAGGCATATTGCATACTATAATCCCAATGAGGTAACCGCAATATTATACATATACCTAAGCATCACAATTCAGTTGTGATCTATCTCAAATGTACAAGTTGACCAGAGGAAAGGACACAAAAGAAGCCGGAATCTATTACCTTGCCTATGCAATTAGACATCCAAGGACAATGATGGTCAAACTGTTCCACACAGCGATCACAGGTTGAACAGTGCTTTGCACGAAGAGGACGAACAATCTAGCAAAAGGAGAACAATAATGTAGATAAACCCCCACACAAATGAGACTCTAAAAATAGAAGTATGAACAATAAGATACAGACATACCTTGCAAGTGGAACAAAGCTGAGACCAATTCCCAGCAAGCAAAGCAGGATGATTTATCTCCATTTTCAGCAGAGGTTCCTGAGATGTGACAAGGAAATGATACATAACTCGTGAAATATAGTTTGTGAAAAAAGGGAAAATTGCAATAAAAACAATAATAGGAAGGCCTTGGAACAAGATTATGTAAACCTCCTAAATAAAAAACACTGAGTATTATTTTGGAAGGCCTCTTTTCACTATTAATTCTGATTTTCTTCCAATTTTTCGAGGGTAGGACTGCAGGGTTGGAACTTACATCATCTTTGGTATTTTGTGAATCATGTTGACTCCTGCTGATGTAACCTGGATCTTTTCTGTGACCAAAAATTCAAGATGGATTCAAATTCAACAAGTACAAGTAAGCTAAACACATTGCAAATTTTGACATCAGCAATGATAGCAAGGGCTAAGGAGTAAGTGATTCTAAGAAATCCATCTAAAGAAGGCAGAACGAAAGAAAAGCATTTTTTGAAAACCTCATGTACCTTCTTATCTTCATATATTACAGAAGAGCATGAATATTACCTGCTGCACCGATAAAACATAACTAGTCCAACTGTAGCAAGGAGGACTCCTGACCATGCAAATAGTGCGCCAGCAGCAGTTAATCTTGGCAGCGTTGAAGCTGAATCAAAGAGAAAATTACAGGACATTCAATATTTACCATAGTAAAACCAATGAGACAAAGTTGATTGCAAACAAGAGGATCAGATGAAGTACCTGTGATTACTGCATGAATGTAAGTGGTAAGTAGAAGAAATATTGTACAACAAAGAACAGGAGCAAGTCCAAGTTTAGAAAGTTTGCCAAGTCGGGTACTTCCATCACAGCGTTTGTCATACAACCGCCTCGCGTTTCCCTGCAAAAACCATTTAGTATTCTATAAGAACGGAATAATACACAAAATACTGCATTTCATAGAAGATAAAGACACATTGTGAAGTAACAAACGCTGATTTCACTGGACTTTGAAGTTGGATACCAACTCATAAACAATTTACTATCAAGTTAAAGACACCGAAATTAAGCAACACCTACAAGGAAAAAAGCAACTTGTCTATGATTCTTATCAGAAGCAAGCTGAGCAGGTGTAAGGCCTGTGTTATCTGTCACTGTCAGGTCTTCCTTCTTCCCAGCCTGCACCAACACAGTACATGCTTCTAGGTTACCCCTAATAGCAGCCCAATGAAGTGGCGTACAACCTATAGTAGAATGAAATGTAAGAAAACCTCTGAGTTCAAGCAATAGATAAAAACAAAAGAGTAGAAGGAAAAGATTTGGTTTACCCTCTTTATCCTGCCGTCCACGATATGCATCAAGAAAGAGTAAAAGACGTATACAGTCAGCAAAACCCTTGTATGCAGCCCTAAATTTCGAGGAAAAGAATTAACAAGTAAATAAGTAAATTATCAAATGAGCCAAAATAAAAGAGTGCAAGGATAAACCCACTACTCAGTTCATGAATAAAACAACCAAAAAGATGACCAGGTAAGTAACAGACAATATTTACCAAAAGGAACAGAGGAGGCTGGTTCAAAAGAAGCATCAAAAGCAAGTATCACCAAAAATATTTCCATCTCTCAATGAATAAGTGACTAAACCCAAAGAAACTTTTCATATCTAATGGTAATGTGTATATCATTAATATACAGCAAAAACAGATTAGGAAAGTGAACTTCCAATCCATGTATACCATAAAAAACATGTAGTATGAAAGGATAAAGATTGTTAAAGAAAGCAATAAAAGCGAATCTCTGTCCAAATTCAATTGCTGACTATTTCATGCTCGTACGTTTAGCCACTCTCCTCTCTATATTCAGCTTTCCACAAAAAGATTGATTATGAAATCCATATAAATATTCCTTCGTATATTCCAATACCAGATCAAGGGTTGGGATTCTTACTTTTTCTACATTATCAGAGTTTCTCTTTATTCTTTCACTAAGCATCACAGTTTCATATTTTATAGGAATTTCTCCCGAAAGTTATCTCTAAAAACAAAATGACATCAAGAACCGAACAAATGTCCAGTTCACAAATTTCCACATGGGGTCAAACAATATGTAATACAGAACAGGATAAATAAGCTCCAAAAGTATAGGCAGCACTTGCTGCTGCTAAGAAAGGCTATTGCATGCTTCTAACACCTCAAGATTGTTATTCAGGAAAAAAGCATACAAATGTTATTCTCAGAACTACCAGTGTAAAGGGCTTCGTCCATCACTATCAGGTACATCAGGATCAGCATTCCACTTTGTAACAATGTAATAGAGGAAAGCTGTCTGACCATATTGTGCGGCAACATGCGTCGCCTGCAGTTGAATTCATTGCATGAGTAATAGGCAAATTTAGATACTAAGATCTTAGTCAATTTGTAGTTATTAAGTACAAGAGCTGTGGGAGGACAACGAGGAATTATAGTGGAAAAAGAATATCAATAAAAACAGGGTGCGCTTTCAAACACTTCGACAGTAAGATTATTTACTGATGAAGTGCTTCAGAAAAAAAAAAGAGAAAGAAAAAAGGGAATGAGGTAAAATGGTGTAAAAGTGTTGCAGTTGATATAACTTGTAAGATGTGGTCCATCTACGTTCATCTTTGAAGTCTGCCCCTATCCACGTAAGAAGTGATAGAAGTCCTTAATAAGATTACAAAAATATCATTAATAATTCCTATGTTCCACAACTTTGTCCTACTTTCTTTCTAGGCTGGACCTGATTGTTGTTAACTCTCCTTAAACGGAAAGCTCAAACACATTACTCCCAGGACTTTGGTTCAGCAGTGACAATGCAGCACATGATGTGTTGGTCAGGCACACTTCACGGGTTCCAACCCTGTCGTAGACAAAGCCTGTTATTTAAGTTGGAAAATGGTGGAAGACGGGGCAATCTCCCTGAAGTTTCAAACATGCGCGCCAACTGGAGTCTTGCGACTCTTGCCAGAAGCCCAATGAGAGTTTTTCCGAGAAAAATCCCACAAAAGTCTTCAAGGCCCCAATTCTGCTAGTCTCTGTTCAGCTTTATCCTTTTTTTACTCTTTCCCCAGACAACTCCATATATGTCTGAGTATGTTCCAAAACAATATTAAATAACTCACAATTGTAACTCTTCTTAATACTCAGGTCAAATCAAAGTGGACCGGCATATGTAGTAGAAAATTTATGGTTCACATGTATGTCTTCTAAAGCCATTGAACTAATATATCCATTGATAGAAATTTTCTGTAAGGACCTTTCGGGCACTGTCTTATATATCCATCCAACTTCCACTACAAAGAGCTAAAAATTGCAAAAGTGATGGGCTAAGTGCTTGCAATGTACTTTGAGCTACAACTCGTAATGGTGGCTAAGGGACATGGAACAAAAACCTATACTAAAGTACTACAGTAGGGATAATGTTGTTAAAGACGCGCTTGAGGCATGCTTAATCCTTGAAGTAGGTAAAACAGAAGGGTGTTTTCCCTAACTTGGGAATGCTTCACCAAGGTACTAAGTTGAATGTCTTAACGAAAACATCCATCAAAGCTTCCTTGATCAAAAAAAAAATAACAACCAAAGTCTTTTTTTTAAAAAGTAAAAAAGGTGAATCTCAAGGTCCATGAGCTCTATAAGGTGGCACTAAACAGCAAAGCAATAAATTATTTGTTAAGAAACCTTAGGGACATATATGTTGGTGATTAAAGACATAAACAAAATCTTAATATAAGAAAACTAGTTTTTCTAATGAGTAATACAAGAAAGTATATCTCAGTAGAGACTTAAAACTTATATCTTTACACACAAATTTAAAATTTAGTATGCCTTCTTATCTTGATTAAAAAAGTTTTTGCTTCATTATCTTTCACTTAATGGCAGGCTTCACAAGAAGAGAGCTCAAGTTATCAGCTGCCTTACTTTGGTGTCAGAGCCTCAACCAATGTAGAATAGCCTCGGGACAGTTTAGTGACAATAGTCCAGTTTTATGCAAAACTTTGCAATGGTTCAAAAACTTGAACTTGGAAGCACTCTAGTTCTAATATCTATAACTTACCTATCATGGGAGATTGAGTACCCTTAATAAGATTCAGAATGAGAGATTGTACAAAGATGTTAGAGCAAAAATGCATCGTAGTATTTACGAAAACTTGATCTTTGGGTTCGCATTTTTTAATTCCATCTGGAGAATGATTAGTGCTCAAATCACACAAGGCATAGCTCTTGGGAAGCTAATGTGTTTGCTGGATAATTAATGAGCTTGCTGCAGTAGCCACGGTCTACTTATTTTGAATGACGGCAAACACACAAAATTAGCCAGTTATATAGATATATATAGGAAGAACTGGGAGTACTATACTTGTTGCAGCAGGACTTTTCCTGACTTATCAGGACTCTGTTTCTGCTGTAGAATAACCTTTATGTTTGATAGTGGTTTGTGTGGCTATTAGCTGACTCGTTCTACTGTGAAACTTGTAAGATTTCTTTGATGAATAGAACTTCCTCTATTCGTCAAGATTCCAGCAAAATTACTGCGACTCTGTCCTTTTTTTGACAAGTAAACGCGTTCTGATGTTATCAAACCATGTTTTTTCAAGCTTGCACAATCCCTAAATATTGCAAACTGTTTACGTTGGAGCTTCCATGATAGCCATTCTTTACTCTGCTTATCTTCTTCCAACTACCTTGCCAGCTTCCAATTCTTGTTTCCATTGTTATATTTGTGACGTTCTCAATTTATATATATATATATATATATATATATATATATATATATATATATATATATATATATATATATATATATATATATATATGTATGCCCAAAAATCATTCTATCACGCCACTGGATCTACAAATAGGAAGAACTGGGAGTACTATACTTCTTGCAGCAGGACTTTTCCTGACTTATCAGGATTCTGTTTCTGCTGCAGAATAACCTTTATGTTTGATAGTGGTTTGTGTGGCTATTATCTGATTCTTTCTAGTGTGAAACTTGTAGGATTTCTTTGATGAATAGAACTTCCTCTATTCGTCAAGATTCCAGCAAAATTACTGCGACTCTGACCTTCTGTTCATAAGTAAATACGTTCTGATGTTATCAAACCATGTTTCTTCAAACTTGCACAATCCCGAAATATTGTAAACTGTTTACGTTGGAGCTTCCACGATAACCATTCTTTACTCTGCTTATCATCTTCCAACTACCTTGCCAGCTTCCAATTCTTGTTTCCATTGTTATATTTGTGACGTTCTCAACCTTTGACGACTACCCTCATTGCCATGTCAACTTTTTTGCACTCTGAATTGATACACGAATTGCGCATAGGTCTAAGTCACCATAACTTGTATGATTAACCTAGTTAACGATCCACATTAAATGCCACTTTATAAGAGCTCGTAAAACACCTTCGCCAATAAAATGTAGGAGAAAAAGGGATCATAGTCAACCCTGTTCACTTAGAGAGACAGTCGTTGCACCAAAGCCAATGCCAGGAAAGCTGTAGTACATATCATGGATTGGGTGGTCTCACTGTGTCCAAGGCTTGATCCAACGCCATAATATCAGGTGTACAGGTCTAACCGGCGTATTACTTTCTTTTATAAGTAGGTAGCTGGTTAGACCGTACACCTGATATTATGGCATTGGATCAAGCATGGGTCTAACTGGCTAAACACTAAAGTCTCAAGTCCAGGGAGAACAATATAGTTGACCCAAAGTTCACACACTGCCCTCTTTTTCTAAGAGATGAACTCCTCCTTCAAAACCAATGTGGAATAAGTAGCGTGTCCGTATATCCAGTCTTCCAGCAGGTATTACCGGAAAGAATTATGCAACTGGCCCTAGCAATTTTACGCAGAGTGGAACCACTTTGGAGTTTAGGGACAATTTCTATATGTATTCTCTGTGATCCATATAGGGAATGGGCCCAAATAGTTATCATTTTTTATTCAGGCAAGATTCCACTTTTCTTGCATCCTTGTCACTGCATCTAAATCCTAAGTTTATGCTGTCTAGCAAAACCCAGATTACATACGCAGCAACAGGAGGATGAGCTCAGCTCATGATGCCCTAGATGGAGTATCAAGAATTAAATGGAGATTGGATGGATTCAACCTCAGAGATTTCAGCAGCAAAAGAAACATAAACTGGTACAAGTAAAGCAATGATTACTGAGAACATACAAGCAAAAGCATACCTGATAGCCATACATATCAGCTGCATTTACACGAGCACCCTCTTGGAGTAAGAGCTCGGCAACCTGCACAGCACCTCGAACAGAACTCCAGTGCAATGCTGTTTGCCCCGTATGATCTGCCGCATTTACATCTCCTCCATGCTGCCAATTGCAACACCACCACTAGCCATTAGTTCCCAACCAACCAAAACACACACACATATACAGCATAGCAATCATCATAAAATCGACAGTTCCTTATTATAGCACAATAGATAGACACTAACTAGTCAATACTCCTGCTCACCACCTCTTTCAAGAAAATAGGAAAATTAAAATCCACAAAATTGCTAAACAACATAACATGGTCGGACAAGTGCATGCAAACACCCAATATGGATTATGAATTTTTTTCCAAACTACTAAGGAAAAGTTACAATATTACCAAATTCCTGTGTTAGAATTACGTAGACCTGATAGGGCGATATGGATTCATATAGCTGATACAATTAGTTTGGGATTGAGGGCAGTTGAATGATTGATTAATACTTGATTAAAACAACGAGTTCTACTGTGTAATAACTTAATAGGGTAGTTGGTCATCAATGCTAAATTTCTTTCTTTTCTTTTTTTGTCCTTTTGTTTTCTTGTTTAATTCAACTCTTTGCTTAACCACAACACTCAACTTTCATAAACTAAAGGCACAATTCTTTTTCTAAAAACGCGATGTTCAGGCAAGCAACACTTCTAAACTAATCTATCAAATACCTACAACTTCCGTACCAGCAAACGAATTCGGTAACTTTGCCAATCAAGACTTGGATAGATGGAACAGTTCACCTAGTAACGCTGGCTCAAGGTCGTCATTCCATATGTTGACTAAGCCAGCCCCTCAGTGGCAACTAAAGACACAATATTTACGGCATACTTCTTAAGTAAATCTCAAATTTCAAGAATCAAAAGTAATACTCCCTCATTTTCAATTAACGTGAACCTATTTCCTTTTTAGTCGGTGCAAAAAAGAATGACCTCTTTCCTTATTTGAAAAATAATTTACCTTTATGCAATGATTTATAACCACACAATATATATCTACCTTATTTTACGCCACATGTTCAAAAGTGTCCTCTCTTTTTTTAAACTTCTTGCCAGTCAAATGGGTTCACATAAATTGAAACGGAGGGAGTAAGTTTTATAGTGTAATAGAGTAATCCTCTGTTCCAATTTTGTGCAATATTCTTTCTTTTTTAGTTTGTTCCAGAAAAAACTATATTTTTCATATTTAGAAACAATTTTAAATTTAAAGTTCTCATTCTCTCCCCTTAATGAGATGATCTATAGCCAAACAAGTATCGCTCGCTTGTTTTAGATCAAAATTTCAAAAAATCTTTCTTTCTTTCTTTCTTAAACTCTATGCCAGTCAAACAAATTGGGACATAAGGAGTGTATTAACTAAAAGTAAGTGCCAATTTTTTTCTTTTTAAACCAATTCAACTTTTTGGTTACCCACAAACTAAATACACAATCTTTATATCTTAATTTAAACAAAACCTCTGATTCAATCTAACGCTCCAAGAATTACAAATAGGCCAAATATCAAACCTCAATGATATATTGAGCAGCTGCAGTCCGATTATTAAGAGCGGCCCATTGAAGGGCATAGTAACCCAGCCCATCAGGCTCAGATACAGAACAACCCTCACTTTCCACCAATCTCTGAAGCTTCTCCATATCCCCATACGCCGCTGCCGTATACACATCGTTCCTCAAACTCTCATCCTCAACGCCTCCGCCTCCGCCTCCGCCGCCGTTAACCGCCGCCGTGGATGTTGATTCGACGTTAATTGATTCCGCCTCCTCCACTACCTCGATCTCCGATGCCATTTTTCAATATTACCCAGAAAATGAAAATTGTTTTATTTTTTTGAATTTAGGAAAGATTCAAAATCAAAAGAGGATGAATCACTTGAGAGTTGTATGAATTTGACTACGAAAATTCAATATATATGGATATATTGTTGTACGTGGGAATGAATGGGGTGGAATTCTAGGGTTTTTCTGGGAAGGAGGGAGGGTTGGGTTGACTCGGTATTGAGGAAACAGCGAATAACCAGAAGCCAAAAACTCTACACTGGCGATGAAAATGGATATCTAATTTTCTTTAACTTTTCACTCTTTTGTAGTAATTTTTAAGTTATTTATATCTATTTGACTTTTTCTTCCAAATTTCTATTTTAGTATAAATAAAAACAAGAGAACTGATGTTTCGTTAGATCAAAATATATTTTCACTTATTTAGTGAAGCTCTTTTCCGCCAAAAAAAAAACATATATTTTTCACTTATTTCTATTTGATTTATTTCTTTTTGTTGAAATTTTCATTTATTTCTGATGTCCTCCAACAAAAGGACAAAAAAAATAAAAAGAACTGATTAACCATGGAAGGATCTCATTCATATTATATATAGAATTAGTTTTATTTTCATCGTCGTTTAAATGAAATATGTAAGGTGATTGATAATTTGATTACTTTTATTGCAAAATAACATATTTATATTTTTCTACAGTTTGACGATTGAAGCACAGTAGTTTTTGAATATGAACCTACTGCAATTATTTTGATTTCTTTCTTGTTGAGATGAGAGATTATATGGTTTTCAAGCCAAAGCATATGTGACATAGATATGTATACTCATTGTATATTTATCGTATGTTCATGATATATATTGTAGTGGGCTGTGATGATTATTAATGTTGGATTGTGAATATCTGAGCCCATATCTGAGCCCACGTTTATTTTAGTCTTGAGCCATCTGACCCGACCCAAGAGTGGAGTAATGTATATAGTTAGGTACAGATATTTTGTAATTAAGGAGATTCATTTTTACTTGACAGATTTTCTCGATCTTCTGGAGAGTTCTCTCAACTACTCCCTTTCTCTCTCTTATTTCTCTCACTATATCCTTCATGTTCTTCAGCTTAATCTTCACGTTTTCATGGTATCAAAGCCGGATGATCTTCGGATCCTTCTCGGTTGCGTGTTATCGATCCTGTTCGAAGCTTTTGCTGAAGTTTTTTTTATGGTTATTGGTGAGAGATACTGTTTGGAGATGTTTCAACGAATATTGAGCGGATAATCGTAGCTTTCCTGTTATTCAAGGTTCCGATCTTGTATCAGTGGGTGTTTTGGGTAATTTTCCGGCATCCCTGGTTTTATTCCGACGAGTTCTTCAAATTCTAGGGTTTTCCGACTTTCGGACCTAGAGCTTTGGTGTTATCCGATGACTTCGTCTTCGCTTGATAGACGTTTTGGGTAACTTTCCGGCGTTTGTGACCTTATTCCGGTGAGTTTCAGAACCTACGGTTTCCGGTGTTGGACCTAGGGTTTTCTCTGTTGATTGAAGGCCGATCTTCTCCGGTAGCAAAGAAGGAGGGTAACTCTGTCCTTATTTTGAGTATTGTATGCTTTGTATGTGAGTATCTGGTTCCGTTATATTTTGCTTGCCGAAACTGTTTTCCTTTCAAGCTGGTTCATTAATCATGGCTTCTAATACGAATGTTGGTACCTCCTCGGTAGACTCTACCAGCCCCCTTTTTGTCTACTCCTCTGATGTTCCTAGTGTCTCTCTTGTCCCCACTCCCTTCTCGGGCAGTGATTATGGGGGTTGGAGGAGAAAAATAATTGTTGCGTTATCTGCTAAAAACAAAATTGGTTTTGTTGATGGCACGTGCTCCCGGCCAGTCACTAATGTGGCTCAACAAAGGTTATGGGACAGGTGCAATAATATGGTGATTTCCTGGTTAACTGCCTCCCTCTCCCCTCAAATTGCCGAAAGTGTGCAGTATTCTGATACTGCACAGAGTATATGGTCCCAACTTCAGGCCAGATATGGCATTGCAAACACGACCAAAATTTTTGAATTGAAAAGAGAGCTTTCTCACACCTCTCAAGGGTCCCTAGATGTAGCTTCATATTTTAATAAACTGAAAGGTCTGTGGGATGAATTAGAATCAATGTGTGCCAATCATAGCCAAAGATGTGTTTGTGCTGCCAAAGATGGTATAATACAGGAAAATGATGAAAATAAGGTATTTCAGTTTCTAATGGGCTTTAATGAAGCCTACATGGGGGTAAGGAGTAACCTTTTGATGATGCAGCCACCTCCAACCCTTAACAGTGTCTATAATATGGTCCTCAATGATGAGAAGCAAAGACAAGTCCAGTCTCCTTCTCACTTTAATCCAGACTCTGTGTCTTTCAATGTCCATACTAATAGGTATTCAGTTGGATTTAATAAGGCCACATTGCCTAATACTTCTCCTCCTTTCAGACAAAGAGTCAACTTTGATCAAGGCAGAGGGCCTTTATTCTGCAGATACTGTAAGAAATCTGGACATTTAATTGATAAGTATTTCAAGATTCATGGGTATCCACAAAGTACAAATTTTAACAAGGGGAGGAGACCTGATGCTGCTCATCTTACTGTTGGTGTGGATTTCCCTCATTCTGATGGACATATGTCTGTTCCCCAAGGGAATCCTCCTGAAAGCCATCAATCTGTTCCAAAAGTAGATGGCCAGAGTTCTGTGATACCTGGGTTGAGCAGACAACAGTATGATCAATTGATGAGCTTATTACAACAGACCCAGTTAGGGGACTCCACTGCTCAGACTCCTCCTCCCATGTATGCTGCTAACTTTGCTGGTACTATGCTAACTTAGAGCCCTATTTCTGATTCCAAACTCTGCATGCTTACCCATATTAATTCTGTCACCTGGATCATAGATTCAGGTGCATCTAATCATATGACACATGATAAACATTTACTTTCTAACATCACACATTTAACTGTGCCCTATCTTGTCACTCTTCCTAATGGCTATAAAGTGAAAGTAACATGCACAGGTTCTTTTGCACTAACTCCATTCATTACCCTTCATAATGTGCTGCTGGTTCCTTCCTTTAAACACAACTTGATTTCTGTCCACAAATTAGTGAAGCAGTTGCATTGTGTAGTTTTGTTCACTGAAAATTCCTGCTTACTCCACATGATACAGGACCCTTCTCTGAGGAGGCCTCTGGATCTTGGTAGAGAAGCTGCTGGCTTATATAAACTGGCTTGGGTTCTTCCTTCCCCTTCTTCCTCTATTAGTTGTTCATCTACTTCTGCATGTTCTGTGTCTGCTTCTTGTAATGATGACATTTTGTCTGATAACAAGGCTGTTCCCTTGCCCTCACATGTACATAGTTCCATCTGTAATAATGTTGTTACAACTGACATGAATTACATTTAGCATTTAAGACTTGCCCATACTTCATTTACAAATATGAGATATATTTCTAGTTTGTCTTTTCCATTAGCTTCTAAACAACCTTTCCCCTGTTCTGTCTGTCATATGGCAAGACAGACTAGACTCCCCTTTCCTGATAGTTCTATAAACACCTCTAGACCCTTTCAATTAATTCATGTGGATACTTGGGGGCCCTATCATACTCCAACTTCTTCTGGTTGTAGATATTTCCTTACAATAGTTGATGATTTCTCTAGGGCAACCTGGACACACTTAATGGGATCCAAAAGCAATGCTTTTTCTCTGCTTAAGTCATTCATTTGTCTGGTTAAAACCCAATATAATGTTGTGGTTCAAACTGTTAGAAGTGACAATGCTTTAGAATTGGGGTCTAGCATAGATGGTATATCTTTCTTTAGTAGCCAGGGGATTATTCATCAAACCACCTGCCCTCATTCTCCTCAACAGAATGGTGTTGTTGAAAGAAAGCATAGAACCCTCCTTGAAACATGTAGAGCTTTACTTTTCCAATTTGGGCTACCTGTGTCTTTCTGGGGGGACTGTTTGTTGACTGCCACTTACCTCCTTAACAGAATACCAAGCAGATTGCTTCACAATAAGTCTCCTAATGAAATTTTGTATGGGAAAGCTCCAACCTATTCTCATTTGAGAGCTTTTGGATGCCTTGCATATGGTACTGTTCCAATCCCTCAAAGGGACAAGTTAAGGCCAAGAGCCATTTCTTGTGTTTTCCTGGGTTATCCTTTTGCCAAAAAGGGTTATAAATTATATGATCTTGCTTCCAAGAAATGTTTGGTTTCCAAGGATGTAATATTCCATGAAACCTGTTTTCTTTTTAAAACTGCATCCTCTTCTGTTCATCCTTCTACTTTATCCTTTCCTTTTGTTCCACCTGTAGAACATTCTGATGATCCAGATTCTCCCATTCCTATCTCCTCTGCTCTTCCTCCTACATCTGTTCAAGCACCTCATCATATTACTCCTGACTCTACGGATTCTGGTTTAATTCCTTCTTTCAATCCTGATATCTCCCCTCCTGCTTTGGCCTCTTCCTCTTCTGTTCCTGCTCCCAGAAAATCTCAAAGACAGCATAATCCTCCCTCTTATCTTAAGGATTATGTCAGTCAACTTCCTGCCTTCTCTGGATCTTCATCTTTCTCTTCTTTGGAATCTGAACCTCTATATTACTCTCAAGCTGCATCTGTTCCAGCATGGCAGGATGCCATGAGAAAGGAGTTTGATGCTTTGGACACAAACCATACTTGGGATATTGTTCCTCTTCCTCCTGGTAAGAAAACCATTGGATGTAAATGGGTTTATAAAATCAAATACAAGGCTGATGGCTGTGTTGAAAGGTATAAAGCTAGACTTGTTATTAAAGGTGATACTCGGTTGAAGGTATTGATTTCACCGAAACTTTTTCTCATGTGGTTAAAATGTGCACTGTTAAGTGTCTTATTGTTGTGGCTGTGAAAAATCATTGGAATTTATTTCAACTGGATGTTAATAATGCTTTCTTACATGGTGATTTGGATGAGGAGGTTTGTATGAAGCTCCCTTTATGTTTGACAGTTTCTGCTCTTGATTCTGTTTCTGCCTCCTCTGCCTCTACTCCCCTTGTTTGCAAATTAAACAAATCCCTGTATGGGCTAAGACAGGCATCCAGACAATGGTGTGCCAAATTGTCTTCTGCCTTATATTCCAGAGGCTATAGACATTCTTTGAATGATTATTCTCTATTCATCAAAGGTACACCAGGGTCCCTTGTGATTGTAGCAGTCTATGTGGATGATATTATTCTTACTGGGGATGACTGTGATGAGATTGGTGCCCTGAAACTGTTTCTGGATGATCAGTTCAAAATTAAGGACCTAGGGTCTTTACATTATTTTTTAGGCATAGAGATGTCAGTTGTTCCTGGTGGGATGATCCTTAATCAACATAAATATATTTCTGACCTGCTGCATCAGTTTGACTGTGTCAGTGTCTCTTCTGTTGTCTGTCCTTTGGACATTAATGCAAAACTACATGCTGATTCTGGTGACCTTTTACCTTGTCCTGATCAGTATAGGAGTTTTGTTGGTAAGCTCTTATTTCTAACTCATACTAGGCCTGACATCTGTTTTGCTGTGCAACATCTGAGTCAGTTTCTTAAATGCCCCAGACTTCCACATATGACTGCTGCCCTCCATGTGTTGAGATATCTTAAAGGTACCCCCTCTATGGGTCTTTTTTATTCTGACTGCAATGATTTCTCTGTTGTTGGTTATTCTGATAGTGACTGGGCTGCCTGCCCTGATACAAGGAGATCTGTTACTGGGTTCTGTATTGTTCTGGGTGGTTGCCTGATTAGTTGGAAATTTAAGAAGCAACCAGTGGTTTCTTAATCTTCTGCTGAAGCTGAATACAAGGCCCTCAATAAGGTTGTTGCAGAATTGTCTTGGCTGTCTCATTTATTTCTTGATCTTGGGGTTTGTATTTCTCTTCCCTTTTCTGTGTATTGTGACAGCCATGCTGCTATTCACTTAGCTAAGAATCTTGTTTTTCATGAACGGACTAAACACATTGAAGTGGATTGTCACTTTGTGCGCGATCAGCTCCAGAATGGCCTCATTCAACTGTTTCATGTTCCTACCACTCGTCAGCTTGCTGACCTTCTAACCAAGCCTTTGCCTGGCACTGTGCTTCATCCTTTGCTGCTCAAGTTGCAGGTGGTTTCCCCCTCCAACTTGAGGGGGGGGGGGTGTTGAGATGAGAGATTATATGGCTTCCAAGCCAAAGCATAAGTGACATATTTATTGTATGTTGATGGTATACATTATAGTGGGCTGTGATGATTATTGATGTTGGATTGTGAATATCTGAGCCCATATCTGAGCCCAAGTTTATTTTAGTCTTGGGCCGTCTGACTCGACCCAAGAGTTGAGTGATGTATATAGTTAGGTACAGATATTTTGTAATTAAGGGGATTCATTTTTACTTGACAGATTTTCTCGATCTTCTGGAGAGTTCTCTCAACTACTCCTTTTCTCTCTCTTATTTCTTTCACTATATCCTTCATGTTCTTCAGCTAAATCTTCACGTTTTCATTTCTTGTGAAAATAAATTCAAGACAAAGTTTCGATAAAATATGTATGTATTTCGTTATTTCATACTAAAATTAATATTGGGAAAGTCCGGTGTACAAAGTATCCCGTGTTTATGCAGGAATGACCGTACCATAGAGGTATGATGTAGACATGGTCTACGTTAATATAAGTATTAGTTGCTCTAAAATTTCCCTTCACTAGACCAATATTGTGCATCAAAATAGAATAAAAGAAAATTATTCAATTTAATTATATGAATTATGGAGTTTAAAATTAAAGTATAGCAAAGAGCCTTTGGTGAATTTTTTGAGACATACCAGCTAATGTTTTCTCATTATTTCTCTTTATTCATTCTATATTCTCGTGCTGTCAATGCGATAAACATAGCTTGCCAAGTTGTTTATCCTTAAATTCAGGATTATTCAATAATATGTTAGTTGAACGCTTGGCTATCCATAGTTACCAATGCTAATCAAATTTAAAAATTTATTATTTGATTACCTAATAATTTTAATCTTGTTATTTTCTCATTAAGTCATTTACATATTTTTCTCTTTCTTATTTTAACAGTTGGGCACATTGACGTCTACTTATCTAAAAATGCTATCACCTTGTTTGGATGGTTGTTATGTATTGTTTCATAATATACTGGTATATTATTAATGTATTATATTGTACTGTATTATTTTGATGTATATATCGCTTGGATAGATTATATTATTATATTATTTTCTGTCGTTTCATGATGTCATGCACCAACAAAATAAAAAATAAACTTGCAATATTATAATAAAAAAAAGTAAGGTACAAAATAGAATTATTATATAAAAATGTTAGATAAAGGATAAAATAAGATTATTTAATAATATGGAAGGGCAAGATGAGAAAAAAAGAACAAGGGAACGATGCGACCATACCAAATCGGTTGTTCCATAAAGTGACGTTTTTTATCGTTACGTAAGAACAGATTTAACGATACGTTATAATAAACTTTAAATAACAATCAAAACAAACATTATATTTAAAATAACAATATGATGCAATATAATATGTAACAACCATTCAAACAAGTTGTTTGGACAATGTATTTTCCCTTAAGGCTGTATCCGGTTCCGGTTCTGGATCTATTTGGGTCTGCGGTTCCGGTTCTGGCGGTTCTGGCGGTTCCGGAGCCGGAACCGCTACCATCCGATTCCGGGTACCATCCGGTTCCGCGGTTCCGGTTTCGGCGGTTCTGGCGGTTCCCGGCGGTTCTGAAATTTATTTATTTTTTTTAAAATCAATATCTTGTATAGTAGTCATTAGTATATTGTAGAATATATTTTATATGGTGTACTATGTTATTAGTATAGTATATATTGTGTTTGGTAATTAGTATATATTGTGTATAAGTAGTGTATATTTTGTATATAAGTAGTATATATTGTATTTAAGTAGTATATATTGTATATAAGTAGTGTATATTGTGTTGTAGTTAGTATATTGTGTTGTATGTTATATATTGTATGTTATACAAATATTCAAGGATTGATATAGAAGTAAAGACAAAGTCATATTGAGACAAAATGATATTCAATATGATAAAGAGCATATTCATTGACCAATATGACATATCTTTCTTAGACTTCCTTCCCCCAATGGAATGAGCACAACATGGTACTAATACCACCATTAAAAGGAAAAAAAACTAAAAGAAGACGTGCCAATGTACAAGTTACATAATAATTTATGCATTATTTCTAACAAATCTCATAAAACCTTCAAGGTTTGGAGGTGGTTGTGTTGGCGGTGGTGGAAATGAAGCTTGTTCATCATCACTTCCGGGTGAAGTTGCTTCTTGAGCAAGTTCTGCTATCATTTCTTCATAGCACTCATCTATTTCTGGTTGTGATTCAGCTAGCCCAAAGTTCCTTATTTCTGCGCGGATCCAATCTCGAAAAAGCACTGATTTTCCAAGCTGTCCCGCATCGACGCTCTGTGATCACCTATTTATAGTCTTGCTTGACTAAAAGCGCTCTCAGATGCAACAATTGACGCTTGAATGGGAAATTTCATCTAAATTTTCCCCTTGAGTACCCCCGAACTCCGTCCACGATTTAAGAGCTGTTAAGCCAGCAGCTCTTTTAGACGACTGTGATGTAGACGAAGTAGGGGTTGGAATATTAGGCCTAGCATGCTCTAACGCCTGTTAATAAGCATTATAAACAGTTTGAGCATTCACTTTAATTGATGCTTTCGCATCAGCTAGTGTAGCCATTATACTTCTGAAAGATCTAAAGATTGATAAATAGTAGAATATCAAAAGTGAGGACCTCATAATTTCATAGTAGGATTTAACATAGCAGACACACCAAATATAGGAGGGATTGGAAAAAAATATTTTTTAAACTTCTTTTTCATTTTAGTTATTGCAATTTCATAAATTTCCCCTCCCTCGTTAAAATCAACAAACAAATTAGCAAGTGCGGCAATATAAACTAAACAGTTAGAAATAGTTGGATAATATTGGCCAGATAAAGCATTTGTAGCCACATGAAAATGTTCTAAAAAATCTAAAAGAATTTTAACGTTAGTCCAATCTTGTGTAGTTAGTATGTCATTATCTTCCTCCCCACAATTCCGAGAATTATACGTAGCGTTAATTGGGTTTCTATATTCGTACGCTACTACTAAACTTTCGTACATGTAGTTCCACCTAGTCGGGCAAGGTTTAGGAACCTTTCTTTCTCTAAGGCCATATTCGTCACACTTTTTAAAATATTCTCTAAGTCTACTTCTACGGTTTGAATAAAAAAGCCAATTAAGAGCCATTTTAACCTTTTCAATTTCTAAGTTTAATATTCTCATATCATCATCATCATCCTCATTTCTCTCTAAGATAGGTGCATTAGGATAAAGAGCATTCATAATATCATCGTCTATTCTATCACCAACTGCTACATCATGTAGAAAATCAATATCGCTAAATTGAAAACACGGGTGGTCACTATCAAGGATTCCGAAGGGTTCATTAGGATTTCTAGGTTGGCTACTACTTTGAACTTGCTTATCTTTTCTAGGTCGGGGAGCCGGGGGAGGGGTAGTATTTTGGCCACTACTACTTTCACCGCTTTTAGCTTTTCCTTTACCGAACATATTTTTCAACGAAAATGCCATAATAATTATAATTAAGCAAAATAACAATACACAAAAATATTCTTAGTACGTAAGAGTTGAAACGAGTTTACCGGATTGACGAACAACTTCTTGAAAGTTGAAAATCGTTGAAATTGAACACTTGAAAACTTCAATTCAACAACTTCACAATGTTTCACGAATTTGCAACAATAAATTAGACACTTGCACTAGAAAGATTGAAAGAGAGCTTGAGAGATATTGATAAATTGGTGAATAAAAATGAAAGAATGAGGGGGTATTTATAGTTGAGAAATGGGAAATAGTGTAATTATATAAAGTTTGGGGTTAAATTAAAGTTTGGGGGCCAAATGACTATTTTTTAAACTTCCAAACGGCTATTTTTGAAAAAATGCCATTTGGAAATTATTTTTAATTTTTTTTTTTTTTTAAAAATAACCGTTACAGAACCGCCGGAACCATTTGGAACCGCCAGAACCTGTCCGGTTCCGGCGGTTCTGGTTCTGGCGGTTCCAACGGATAGAACCGCCCCGCCACGGTTCCCGGGAACCGCCAGAACCGGAACCGCCAGAACCGAAACCGCCGGAACCGGACCGCCGGAACCGACAGAACCCTCAGGGCCACGGTTCCTGTCCGGTTCCAATTCGGAACCGCAAAAGATACAGCCTTATTTTCCCTAGATTTTCTGCCTTTTAACTTTTAAAAATAACTTTTGCTTTTATTTATGTCACTTATAATCTACCACAATATTTATAACATATAGAGATGAAGCAAAAGCTAATTTCCTTAAAACATTCTAAGTAATAGTTTTCGGTCAAACAAAATCTCTAATTGGTTTAGAAGGGGTTTTTTTTTTCCTTTTCAATTGTGTGACAGAAAATGAAGCAATTGGTTGATCATTTTGCAAAAACTATAAAAAATTGTTTGACGAAGACACCCTATATTTGTTTGTAACAAGGACTAGGCCTTCACAAAATAAGACCACTTGCTTGAAATAATTAATGTTGTTTAAATAAACTATCAATTGGAAACAGCCTTTCTGCACTTTCGGGTAGAGGTAAGGCTCGTCTACATATTATCTTCCCAAACCTCATTTTGTGGGATTATACTGGATAGTTGTTGTTATTGTTGTAAATAAACTACCACTTGCATGAAATCATTAGTTCACATTATTTAACAAATAGTTACTGCCAAGTAGCTCTGCTGACCAGTCTCTCTATAAATATGTGCTCTCCAATTGCGAGGGATAAAGAATAATTAATTTTCGGATTAAATTTATGATAAATTTATTATATATTTAATTGAGATAAAATTACGGTATAACTAATCCAAAAATTAATTATTTCGAGATTGTAACGTTATTTTTTTCCATATGGAATGGTGTCAATCCTAGGATAACCCGTTTCCCAATCAAGCAACTCCTAATGTGAATCTTCGGTTGATTATTTTATAAATTTTGTACAATATCTGTAGAACACAAGAGTCCACCAAAGTGTATAGAGAATCAGGTTCTTTATAAGCAACACAGTAAGCAACAAACTATAAAACCAAACAGTATAGGGAACTTACTTCTCTATCTATTTCCACAGTAAATTGGTAATAAATAAAAAACACACAAAATTTATGTGGAAAACTCCTTGCTCGAGAGATTAAAAACTACGACCTACCCTAGCTAGATTTCAACTCTACTAAATCGAGCAAACTTCAGATTCTAACCTCCTGCAAACTAGAAGTAAACTCTTAATGCCTCACTCCTTACAATAACTCTATTGTAAGTCATTTGCAATAACTCTATGACAAAACAACAACCTTGACTAACTCCGGTCAAGAAACTAAACCAAACTGTTGTTTAAATGTGCCCCACAAATACACTTCTTGAAAGTAGTGTAAAATTACTTTGCGCGTGTACTTTATCTCAATGAATATAGAACTTTAAAAATAAGTAATATTATATTAAACTTTTTATTTGAGTTATAAAATAATTGTTAACAAAAATGTAATCTTCAAAAAATGGTTATTTGTTGATCCTATTTAGCTAACTCAATAAAATAAGTAAATTTTTCTTATAAGTTCTTAATCATTTCATTCAAAAAACTGATGAAATACAGTCTCTTTTTTTTTCTTACGACCAAAATGAAATTGTTTATTTCCTAAATCTATAATAAGTACAATAGAAATTATTTTCAATAGAGAACTGAATAAATTACTATTGCACATGTATTATATTCAACTGCTATATTTTGATTAATCTATTATTTCTTCATTTTAAGCGAAGCTTTCTTTGTTTATCCAAACACATAACTATGCATCTGAATATTTCTCGTTATCAAAATAAGAGCTTAAGATTGTAATGAAGTTACTTGTTGTTAGTGGATTCTAAAATCACTATGTTAAGCTATGAGCTAAATTATAGAGTTTATATTTAAATAAAAAAATTAAACTTCACACGAATTCTTAGTTACACCATAATCTATTCGTAGTATTAGTTACTCACTTAGACTTTGCTATTTGGTAACTGATATCCCGTGGAAATTTACATGGCAAAAAACGTGGACACATTCTCCTTTAAGCAAATGAGAGTGAGAAAAAAAATCTTTTTCTATATAGGATATTTCTCGTTACTGTTACATAGTCATATACGTTAGTTTATTTATTAGAATTGTATATTTCTTGTTGCTTCATCTTATTATACAATGTATATCTTACCCCAATTTTTTTTTAATAATTTTTATTTGGATATAATGGCTGGTTGGTGTATTTTTTCAGAGTTAAAAAAAAAACCCTAGCTAGAGCTCCACCATTTTAGCCAAAACAATTTTTTTATAAAAATAATAGAGTATTACCGATGTATTTCTTGTTATTTTTTCTTATATGCAAATGACTATTTATTTTAATTGTGTATTTTTCTCAGTAAAAAGAAGAATGGCTAGAGCTCCATTATTTTTCTTGACTAATAAAAAAGATATAGACATAATAATAGAGTTGCAATTGTATACTTTTTTTAAAAAATTTTTTTCTTTAGAATACAATACTATTTATTTTAACTACGTATTTTTATAAAGAAAATATGAAAATATGCTTGCTTAGAGCTCCATTATTTTTAGTCTAATAAAAAACTGTAAACAAAATGATAATGAAGTTCAAAATATGTATTTAAATTCACTTTGATTTTATGATCCAAAAGGTCCAATATATATACCCTTCATAAATTCACTTTGATTTTATGATATGATCTTTGGTATAACTACCTTCCCAATCTGCCATTCAATACTTTCGAGATGATCGTCTCAGAGACATTGCTTAAGGCTAATGGGCCTCAAATTATCTGAGGTGTACTCACAAGAATCAGGCAAGTACTAGTGAAGTACTTAGGGTCCATTTGGCCATAATTTTTAAAATTTTTTTTTACTTTTTTTCTGGAATTAATATTTGGTCATAAAAATTTAAAATTTTACTTAAAATTAAATTTTAAATTTTTGAAAATTTTTAAAATCCAAAAATTTATTTTCAAAATTTTCACTTCAAATCACTCAGAAAAATTCAAAAACAGCTCCAAACTATATTCATGTCCAAATACAACTCTAATTTTCAAATATCATTTTCATTTGATTTTTTTAACTGTTTTCCAAAATTTCACAATTCTTACATCCAAACGCCCACTTAGTCATTTGTGCACTATTAAATATAGCTCTCATTCTTTCAATTGAGGTAAATCATTGTCTGCCAAGCAAGAGGATAATAAGTTTCAAATTTATCTCGATACGACTTGTATTTCTGACAATGCCTATAATATCCTCTTTAGTACTAAAGACTGCAACTTTAATCTCTTCTTGAGTAGGCATAGCCAGAAATGCTTCATTATTATCCTCCAAAAATCATTTTAGGTGTATGCTGTGATTATTTTGAGGGTAGTAACTGTTAAAGCTAGTTAATGGTTAAAGCTAGCTAAGTTGGTGTGAATGAGAAATGGAGGGAAGAAGACAATAGAAGGAAAATGAAGTTTCAAAGCAAAGTTCCTTTGAAAAGGAGCTTTGTACCACATCGGTGGTAGAAAGGGAAAGTTATGTGCTTATATTAGAAAGCACTTCTTCTAGCTCTTAAAGGGTTAAGAAGAGGGACTCCCCTCGCGCCGTCGTCGTCGCTCGGCTCGGCTTCGGCTTCGGCTTCGGCTTCGGCTTCGGCTTTGGATATCTTCATTTTCTAAAATTATTTTTAATTCCCGCGTTCTTATTTTTCAGGAAAAGGCATGGCCTTTCCCGAACAGGCACCAAGCCTTTCCGAACAGTCTCAATTCAAGGCTATATAAACTGAGGCAATGCCTCATTTTCGTATACTGGAAACATTAAAAATTCTGCATTCTTTTCTGCAAACTGAAACATATCGAGTCATAGTGTGATTTCGTTCCCGAATTTGAGTTCGTCGAAGTCGTAGGCGTTTGAGGTACCGCCACTCCTGCGACAGGTATATCCGTTATATCCTGGGAGGAAATAATCCACAACCTCGGGTACAGTGAGGGGGTTAAATTCCTTAAGGACACACAGTGAATTCTGTGGTCTCGGATTTCTTCATTTCTGTGATTTTTTTTTTTTAAAACGTTACATACGTTCTGTTCTTTGTGTCTCTTCTTCTTACTGGTTTCCAATTTCTCGTTGCTTTGAACACGGACAGACGAGAACAAGCTTAAGGAATTTAATTTATTATTTCCGTGTTCATCTGTTGTTAACGAACTTGTATGTTGTTTGGAGACTAAATCTTCGAATTTTTTTTTACTCCGGTTGAGATTAAAGTTTTCAGAACTTTCTACTCATTTGGGTACTTGATTTGAAGATATAAAAACTTCATCAAGTATACTACCTACAGTATATTACATTCTATTTGAAGTTTGTTTTAATTCTGTTTGTGTAAATTTGATTCGGTTTGAAGAAATAAAAACTTCACCGATTATTAAAGTGTTCTGTTATTTCCTACGACAGAAATGGGAGACCAAACTCCAAATTTGAATGCTACTGCTACTGTTACTGCCACACCAGCCCCCGTGGTTGGTTCTACGAGCAATGCTGCGTCCTCCAGTCGTACTGCACCAGCACCGGCTCCGGCAGAGAAGCCCGGAAAATTCACCGGGATTGATTTCAAACGATGGCAACAAAAGATGTTCTTCTATCTAACTACTTTAAGCCTTCAAAAGTTTATTAAGGAGGATATTCCGGTTCCGCCGGAATCAACACCTGAAAATGAACGATTTGTTGTAATTGAGGCGTGGAAGCACTCAGATTTTTTGTGCAAGAATTACATTCTTAGCGGACTGGAGGATGATCTTTACAACGTCTATAGTAATGTGGGAACATCAAAAGAACTATGGGATGCGTTGGAAAAGAAATATAAAACAGAAGATGCTGGCTTAAAGAAGTTTATCGCTGCCAAGTTTTTGGACTACAAAATGGTAGATGGCAAGTCTGTTGTCGCTCAAGTTCAAGAGTTGCAGGTTATCATCCATGATCTCCTCGCTGAAGGTTTGGTGATTAGTGGGGCGTTTCAAGTTGCGGCAGTGATAGAGAAGTTGCCTCCTTCATGGAAGGACTTCAAAAATTACTTGAAACATAAGCGAAAGGAGATGACATTGGAAGATCTTATCGTCCGGTTGAGAATCGAGGAAGATAACAAGGCAGCGGAGAAAAAGGCAAATGGGAGATCAACCATAGGGGGAGCACATATAGTTGAAACTGCCCCAACTAATATGAAAAAGAGGAAAAAGGCATCGGGACCAAGGAACTATCCCAACAAGAAGAAATTCCAGGGAAACTGCCATAATTGTGGAAAAATCGGACACAAAGCTGCAGACTGTCGTGCTCCGAAAAAGGAAAAGAAGAAGGGTCAGGCTAATATGGTTGAAACAAACGAGGAGGTTGATGACTTGTGCGCTATGTTGTCCGAGTGCAACCTAGTGGGAAGTCCGAAAGAGTGGTGGATTGACTCTGGCGCCACTCGCCACATTTGTGCTGTTAGAGAAGCCTTTGCTTCATATGCTCCCGCCGGGCCCGACGAAACAATATATATGGGAAATTCTGCAACGGCCAAGATTGAAGGTTATGGAAAGATACTGCTGAAGATGACCTCTGGCAAGGTGGTGACTCTCAACAACGTCTGTCATGTTCCTGAAATTAGGAAAAATCTTGTATCTACCGGACTTCTAGTGAAGAACGGTTTTAAATGTGTTTATGTTTCTGACAAGGTTGTAATAAGTAAGAACGAAATGTACATAGGAAAAGGCTACCTCACAGAGGGCCTTTTCAAACTAAATGTAATGGTTGTTGCTAATAATAATAAAGTTTCTGCTTCGTCTTACTTGCTTGAGTCAAATGATTTATGGCATTCACGTTTAGGACATGTCAATTATAGAACCTTGCGAAAAATGATTAGTTTGGAAGTATTGCCTAAGTTTGAATGCAATCAATCAAAATGTCAAATCTGTGTTGAATCTAAGTATGCTAAACATCCTTATAAGTCAGTTGAAAGGAATTCAAGTCCTTTAGACTTAATCCATACAGATATTTGTGACATGAAGTCAATTCCATCTCGCGGTGGAAAGAAGTATTTCATAACTTTTATTGACGATAGTACGCGGTATTGCTACGTTTATTTACTTAATAGTAAAGATGAAGCAATTGAAGCATTCAGGCAATACAAAACTGAAGTTGAGACTCAACTTAACAAAAAGATTAAAATGATAAGGAGTGATAGGGGCGGTGAATATGAATTTCCTTTTGAACAAATATGTTTGGAATATGGCATTATTCATCAAACAACTGCTCCTTACTCGCCACAATCAAACGGAATTGCGGAAAGAAAAAATAGAACACTGAAAGAAATGATGAATGCCCTGTTAATAAGTTCTGGTTTACCCCAGAACTTGTGGGGGGAAGCCATTCTAACAGCTAGCCGAATACTCAATCGAGTGCCCCATAGCAAAACAAAATCAATTCCATACGAAAAGTGGAAAGGAAGGAAGCCCAATTTGGAATACTTCAAAGTGTGGGGGTGTTTGGCCAAGGTGCAAGTTCCTAAACCCAAAAGGGTAAAAATAGGACCTAAAACCGTTGATTGTGTTTTCATAGGATATGCCACAAATAGTAAGGCATATAGATTTCTGGTTCACAAATCAGAAAATCCCGACATTCAGGTGAATACGGTAATTGAATCAGATAATGCTGACTTCTTTGAAACCATATATCCGTATAAAAAGGAATGTGCGTCGTCTAGCAAAGAATCTAAACGACCTCGGGAAGAAATAAAGGAAAACATTCCTGATGAGGAAAATCCAAGACGTAGCAAACGTCAAAGGACGACTACTTCCTTTGGACCAGAATTTTTAACATTTTTGTTGGAAAATGAGCCTCGAACGTTCAACGAAGCTACGTCTTCATCGGAAGCTCAATTTTGGAAAGAGGCAATCAATAGTGAGATAGAATCCATATTGAACAACCATACTTGGGAATTGGTTGATCTTCCTCCAGGGAATAAACCTTTAGGTTCCAAATGGATTTTTAAGCGGAAAATGAAAGCTGATGGCACTATTGAAAAATATAAGGCAAGACTAGTTGTTAAAGGGTTTAGACAACGAGAAGGTCTTGATTACTTTGATACATACTCGCCGGTAACGAGGATTACATCTATTCGGGTGTTAGTAGCATTAGCCGCTGTGTACGGTCTTGAAATCCATCAAATGGATGTGAAAACAGCATTCTTAAATGGAGAGTTGGAGGAAGAAATTTACATGGAACAACCCGAAGGGTTTGTAGTTCCAGGGAAAGAGAAGAAGGTATGTAGACTTGTTAAGTCTCTTTATGGACTAAAACAAGCACCAAAACAGTGGCATGCAAAATTTGACCATACGATGCTGTCAAATGGATTCAAGATAAATGAATGTGATAAATGTGTCTACATTAAGAACACTCCGAACCACGTCGTCATTGTTTGTTTATACGTGGATGATATGTTAATAATGAGTAACAACATTGCTAACATAAATACTACTAAGCGCATGCTTGCTAGTAAGTTTGATATGAAAGACTTAGGAGTTGCCGATTTAATTCTGGGAATTAAAATCCATAAGACTCCTCAAGGTCTAGCATTGTCTCAATCTCATTATATTGAAAAAGTACTTGAAAAGTTCAAGTATTTGGACTTTAAAGTTGCAAAGACGCCAATTGATATGAACCTTGCTCTTGCAAAGAATAAAGGTGAAAGTGATTCTCAATTGGATTATGCCAGAGTGTTGGGAAGTTTGATGTATATTATGAACTGTACGCGACCTGATATTGCGTGTGCTATAAGTAAACTAAGTCGCTACACGAGTAATCCCGACCAAAATCATTGGCTGGCAATGAAACGAGTTTTGGGATATTTGAAACATACTCAAAACTTTGCTTTGCATTATAACAGGTATCCTGCAGTTATTGAAGGATACAGTGATGCAAATTGGATCACCGGTTCAACTGAAACTAAATCCACAAGTGGATACGTTTTTACTATAGGTGGAGGAGCAGTGTCTTGGAAGTCATCCAAACAGACATGCATCGCCCGCTCTACAATGGAATCTGAGTTCATAGCTCTAGACAAAGCCGGTGAAGAAGCTGAATGGCTCCGGAATTTCTTAGAAGATATTCCATTTTGGCCCAAACCGTTGGCTCCTATATGCATACATTGCGATAGCCAAGCGGCAATAGGAAGAGCCGGGAGCGTTATGTACAACGGAAAGTCTCGTCACATACGACGAAGACATAATACCGTTAGACAACTACTCTCTAGTGGAATTATTACAATTGACTATGTTAAGTCAAGAGATAATGTGTCGGATCCACTAACTAAAGGCCTAACTAGAGAAGTGGTTGAAAGATCATCGAGGGGAATGGGACTATGGCCGAGGACAAGTCATCGTGGCGGTAACTCTACCTAGAAGACATGAGATCCCAAGATCTAGGTTCAAAGAGATCAAACAAAGTCATTGATGACGGTTCAACATTGTCACAATAACTTTTTGGTCCATTCTCGTGATGAGACAATGTTCAGTACCAGGATAAAGCATTAAGGCTTTTTAATGGTTTCTAAGTTTGATACGGGGTATATCAAATAGTGTATCTACGGGATGACACATTTAGGAATCACCTATGTAAGTGTGAAGTGTAAGCCGCTTCAAGGAGAACTCTGTAAGGCCAGCTCTCTACGCACTTATGAACCAGGAAGTGTTCATGGCTGAAACGAACAAAACAATGAGAACCAAAAACGGTTAAAGGGTTAATTGTGTGACATGTGGTTGTCTAGGTATACACCAAAGCTCGACGGTTCAAAGATATCAAATCTACCGATTGACCGAGTATATCCGACATATGCTCACTACGGAAAGTTCAAAGAGAAATCTACTTATCCAGATGCAATTAATCCTTGCTTACGAATCACACAGTTTTTTGTCATGCATGTTTTTCATCATATAGCCATTCCCCATTCATGTGGGGGATTGTTAAAGCTAGTTAATGATTAAAGCTAGCTAAGTTGGTGTGAATGAGAAATGGAGGGAAGAAGACAATAGAAGGAAAATGAAGTTTCAAAGCAAAGTTCCTTTGAAAAGGAGCTTTGTACCACATCGGTGGTAGAAAGGGAAAGTTATGTGCTTATATTAGAAAGCACTTCTTCTAGCTCTTAAAGGGTTAAGAAGAGGGACTCCCCTCGCGCCGTCGTCGTCGCTCGGCTCGGCTTCGGCTTTGGCTTTGGCTTTGGATTTGGATTTGGATTTGGATTTGGTCAAATGATCTGATTGATTGATAATCTTTTTGGACCAAATTTATTAGTTAAGCTGTATTGAGGGAATCTTTTTATCTCAATCACAATGTTTCGACGTATATTTTTATTTGATGAGGATAGTTTAAATTCCAGTGTTACATCGTCTACAAATGCGAGTCAATCCACGATAAAATTCAATCTTCATTTTCTAAAATTATTTTTAATTCCCGCGTTCTTATTTTTCAGGAAAAGGCATGGCCTTTCCCGAACAGGCACCAAGCCTTTCCGAACAGTCTCAATTCAAGGCTATATAAACTGAGGCAATGCCTCATTTTCGTATACTGGAAACATTAAAAATTCTGCATTCTTTTCTGCAAACTGAAACATATCGAGTCATAGTGTGATTTCGTTCCCGAATTTGAGTTCGTCGAAGTCGTAGGCGTTTGAGGTACCGCCACTCCTGCGACAGGTATATCCGTTATATCCTGGGAGGAAATAATCCACAACCTCGGGTACAGTGAGGGGGTTAAATTCCTTAAGGACACACAGTGAATTCTGTGGTCTCGGATTTCTTCATTTCTGTGATTTTTTTTTTTTAAAACGTTACATACGTTCTGTTTTTTGTGTCTCTTCTTCTTACTGGTTTCCAATTTCTCGTTGCTTTGAACACGGACAGACGAGAACAGTAACAATAACAACAACCCAGTATAATGCTATTTAGTGGGGTCTGAGAAGGGTTGTGTGTACGCAGACCTTATCACTACCCTTGGATAGAGAGGTTGTTTCCAAATAGACCCCTGACATCCTTCCCTCCAAGAACTTCCCACCTTACTCTTGGGGAGACTTGAACTCACAACCTCTCGGTTGGAAGTGAAGGTTGCTTACCATCAGAGCAACCCCTCTTATCATATTTTGTGGGTAGTAAAATGTAAAGAAAACGTGGTTGGGCTAAAAATAGTGAAAGACTTCCCCTTTTTTAAATTTCTTTTATACATGAAGTAAGTTATACTCTTGTTTGATCCAAAAACATAAATCTTGGTTCAAATAATTAATTTCGGCAGAACATAGGTTAATCTTACTTAAGAATAATATTCTTAGATATTGTAAATCAGAAAATGAATGGCGTTTATGAGGACAATAGTGATTCTATGTAATAAATGCCTTTTACTATCAAGAACAACACAAATGCATATGATATTCAACAAAAAAAATAACAACAAGCCGTTATAATCCCACTTAGTGGAGTTTGGGGAGGGTAGTGTGTGTGCAGACCTTACTCCTATCACAGGGTAGAGAGGTTGTTTCCAAATAGACCCTCGACATCCTTCCCTCCAAGAACTTCTCAACTTGCTCTTGGGGAGATTCGAACTCACAACCATATGATATTCAACAACAAAAATAACAACTAACTATAATCCTATTTAGTGAAGTCTGGGGAGACTAGTGTGTACGCAGACCTTACCCTATCATAGGGTAGAGAGGCTATTTCCAAATAGACCCTAGACATCATTCCCTCCAAGAACTTTTCAACTTGTTCTTGGGAAGACTCAAACTCATAACCTCTTGGTTGGAAGTGAAAGTTGCTTACCATCAGAACAACCCTTCTTGTATATGATATTCAATAAATGATAATATAATGACACTCATGTAATTAAGGAGAATAATTTAATCAGCAAGAGGTGGGACAAAAAAACCTTCCACCTGATAATGATTAAACGGTAAATTCTCAAACGATTAAAGATTCCTCGAATCTGACCAAAATTTTGAAAAGAATGGACATTGGGCCTAACTCAACCCCAAAAGCTAGCTTATGAGGTGAGGATTGCCCAAGCCATATAAGGAGACCAAGGACCTCAAATCCCTCCGATGTGGGATAACTCAACAAATTTTAGTGTAAAGTATCTTGAGTGAAGAATGAATCCGAGCAGTCACTGGTCACTACTCAATACACTTGAATCGTGGCATATATATTAGAAATTTTGGCTATAAACAAGTAGCCTTAAATCGAATTTATAAGTTAGTTCTAGTATTATTCACAATCTAAGAACGCAACTGTTCATCAAAAAGTAAGTATACTATACAATATTTCGGACACATATTCATCATTATTAACACTAAACTGTGATTCAAACTTGTGAATGAGAATCATCCCAAAGTGAATTAGAACATGATATCGTAAGCTCCCAAACAATAATAAAAGTTAGGGCTTTGATTGCATATCTATTGAAAATAAGCCAACAACTTGTAAGCAGTGACTAGTTTAAAAAGCCCTAACAAAGTAGTAGCAAATCGAGTCTTCATAGGACATTTGTCATTGCTTATGCACTCGAACCCGCGTCATCTATTCACAACTAGGACGAAGATGAACGTTTCATCCTTAGTGAATGTATTTGCAATCCAACAACAATAACAAAAAACTCGTAATTCCATAAAACGGACTGGGGATGATAGAATATACGTAAATTCTGGCTGTTTCTTATAGACCTCGGGTCAATGATGAATCTATTTGTAATATTTAAAGAGTAATTTATGCAAAATATCCATTGAGCTTAGAATTTTACCCTTTCCTATCCATTTGAAAACTATTTATAATATATATATATATATATATATTAAAACTAATCGTCTTTACCTATCCCCTCAATACCTATTTGGCTTAGCTTAATTTGATTTGGCTTGACTTAGCTTGGCTTCGCTTAGTTTAATTGTCGTGCCTTAGAATTAATTTGATTTGACTTAGTTTGAATCGGTTTCATTTGATTTACTTGGCCTGACTTGAATTGATTTTGCTTAATTTTCTTTAGTAACTTAATTTGACTTCATTTAGTTAGCTTTTGACTGGATATTAGAAAAAAAAATGAGTAGGAGGCAAACTATATAGGCAGTGGTGGGTAAATATTTTGTCCTAAGTATTTGTTAAAGACCCCATATTTAAATTAGTCGGGGTAAAATACTTTTAGTACCACAAGGTTAAATCGGAAAAAAATTTATTTTAAATTCAATATATTCATATATGTTTATAAAATAAAAAAGAAAACCAACCATGTGTCACAAGTATAGTTAGTACACATTGCTTCAGTTACGGTATCTGTGTTGTGGTTCTTGTTTCCTCTTTCCCTTCTCATTCTTTCTCCATAATCATATTCATCAATCAACATCTTCTCTTTCCCATTTTTCTTCTCTTTGCATTTGTTTACTGCACAATCATGTGGCCATTAACATTAATTTATTCACGAACAAACAATACTAACACACTTTGTATATAATCAATTATTCTTCATTCCTTTCCTATTGGTAAATCCAAAGCCCCTTTCTTCTTGTTCTTGTTTTTCTTTATTTAATAAAAAACAATTTAATGTGCCTTTGTCTCCTCCCTACCCTTCCTTCAACCTACCTTCCCTCAATTCCTGCCCCTTATGTCCCATTTCCAGTTATACATTTTCCTTTTTTTTGGTAAAGTATTCCACTTACAATACTTTCAAATCTCTCTTTGTCTTTCTTTCTTGTTTCTTTCCCTTGGTAGGTGTTTGGATGTCTTCGGTATCTATCGTAAAAAGTCTCTCTGTCATTCTTGGATAAATATAAGATTGCATATATTTTATCCTCTCAAACCTAATACTGAGATTATTGTTGTTGTTATTGTTTGGATGTAAAAATTATAAAATTCCCAAAAAATGAAAAAATGTTTCTAAATTAAAAATAATATTTAAAAATTAGAGTTATGTTTAGCCATAATATACAATTTGGAGCTATTTTTGAATTTCTGTGAGTGTTTTGAAGTGAAAATTCTAGAAAATAACTTTTGAAGTTTTTCAAATTTTGCAAAATTTAAAATTTCAAGTGAAATTTAAAATCTTCATGGCCAAATATTATTCCGGACAAAAGTGAAAATCTTTTATGGCCAAACGAAGCCTTATATTCATTCTCTTTTTCACTAAACCTCATCTCCTAAAACCCACTATATATGAAAACAATTCTTGAAAATCAAATCAAAACCCATAATCTTTTTTTTTTTCTTTTTAATTATTGCATTCTTCTTCAGAGAGAACAGCCAGAGATGGGCATAATTTTCAATGTTCATTTTCTTTTGCCTTCTCTCTGGCTCTTCTTCTTATTCTTGAACACTCCTCAAACTATTACCTATGCACAAATTGCTCAAACCCCATTTTCTTCTACACCATTTTTAACAACCCCACCACCCCCTCTACCACCCCCACCACCCACCCCATATAGATCTAGAGAATCACCATTTAGACCAAGCATAGCAGTAGTTGTAGCAATTCTCACAACAATTTTTTCCATCACATTTTTATTACTCTTATATGCAAAACATTGTAAGAGGGGCCCATTCGGAACCACCACCACCGCTGCCGCCTACGGCGGAGGAGGAGTTCCGCCGCGGTCAAGTTTTCGGAAAAACTCTGGCATTGACCGTACGTTGATTGAATCTTTACCCGTTTTTAGATTCGGGTCTCTTAGAGGGCCTAAAGCAGAAGCTTTAGAATGCGCTGTTTGCTTGAACAAATTCGAAAACAGTGAAATCCTACGGTTATTACCCAAATGCAAACACGCATTTCACGTTGAGTGTGTGGATACTTGGCTTGATGCACATTCCACGTGTCCTCTTTGTCGTTACAAAGTTGACCCAGAAGATATTCTTCTTGTGTCACATGAAACTAATGGTCCCCAATTAGAGAGAAAATCTTTTTCAAATTCCACGTCATCATCGCCGGCGAAAGAAAAACAGAGGATTTATTCGTCGGGAAGACATTCTTCCGCCGGAGAAAGAGGAAGTTCGTCGTTGCAGATAATAGTGGAAACTCCAAAAGAGGAAAATGGTGGAACGGCATCGTTTTTGAATAAAAGAATGTCGTTAGACAGTTGGAATTTTTACAAGAAAAAATGTAAGTCCACTACCTCAATATCATCAACGAGAAAAGATGCGTTGTTATTGCCGGCGCAGGAAAAAAATAACCACCGTATGGAGGCAGCGAAAGCGGCGGAGGATGTAGCGGAGCAAAGGCGGCTAGAACACCGGATAATAATTTCTTGCGATGAGTCAGAGGACAGGTCAGCAGGTGGGGCCCAATATAGGTGGAGTGATGTGGAAGCTTGTGATATGTTGTTTTTACGGTCGGAGATGATATTAAGCGAGAGCCGTAGATATTCGGGGTCGAGAAAATGGACGGCTGAGATTGAAAGAAGAAACTGTAATAGTAATAGCGGGAGTGGCAGAGGTGTAATAAATGAGAGAAGTGTGTCGGAAATGACAGGTATGAGTAGGTTTGGGAGTAATGAAGAGGAAAGAGGAAGACAATTAGAGAGACAGAGACAAAGAAGAGGAGCAGTAAAGAGGTGGTTGGATTGGATTTCAAAATCACAATCTATGATGTCTTTGCCAGCTGCAACTTCTTCTACTCCTTCTGCAACTTGATATATAGTTTTAAGTTTTTTGAGGCATCATTTATGAAATAGACAAAAGAAATGATGATGGTCATATTTGTAATAGTTTACTGTACTTTAGTTTGTAGTTTGATGAGACTATACATTGATTTATTAGAAAGTGAAAAGTGGTAGTAGTAACACTAAGTTTTGATATGTATTCAAAAGTGAGGGGGAGTAGGGGTGGAATACAGATGCAGTGTACTAGCTATAAGTTCAATTAAATCCATAACTTTCAACGTGAAAAATTTATTAAAATTATAAAAATAATAGATATGAATCTATAACTTTGAAAGTTGCCGTTGTGTTGAAACATATTTTTTGGAAGATGACATTTTGTTTAGACATGCAATGTATTTTAAAAAAATTAAAGTTTTATGAATGAAAAAAACCAGTTCTTTGGAACTTGAAAATTTATTCCTTTTTTTTTTTAAAATTTGATCATATTTCATAAATAAATAAGTAATATTTTTAATAAAAAAAATTAAAATTTATGGTCAGACGGGAGCTAATTATCTTAATCAATCTTGGTTTCTTTTTAACGATTTTATACTGCCTGAGTATCATCTTGAGATGTGACAATTCCAAGAAGTGATCGCATATCTTACTGGTGATATTCAATGCTAGACAAAATGGCTAAGTAGAACTGTAGAATGTTGGGATGGAATAGCAAGTACTAATTCGTTTTTAACCAAAAGTTTGGAGTTCGAATTTTAGGTATAGATTCATCTTTGGAAAGGAAAAGGTTTAACTTTCTGGCATGAATTCAATTTAAGTATCGAACACCAAATAAAAAAAATGCAGTATTTTGAGTCCACGAATGCAAAATATATAGTGAAATAATAAACATTTTTACTTTATATGTACATTAGATTGAGTCATTACCAACATATTACATCCACATTGGTGCTAGAATGATCGAAGCGTTTGGTAATGTGTGTGAATTTTGCCGTATAAATTATATTTAACATTTATGATAGATCATATTAATTTATTATAATTAATCTATTTATATGTTCGAACCGTGAAATCAGTCACGGATGATTGTATCACAACTCTAAGGTGCTGCCGTGCTTTGTGCATTGGAAATAAATATTTAACTAACTACTGTATAATTAAGTTATACAAATACAACTAAAAAACGGTATGTCATGTATAATATTTATTGCTTTTTTGCGAATGAATAATATCTTTCCATATGTAAAATAAGGAAGAAAAATTTCGCAATTTCAATTATCTTTAAGTTTGCCAACCTGATTTCCTGAATTATTGCGGGTTTAGGGATGTAAATTGTAATCTTGTCTCTTCACAAACATTAACAATAAATTATTTTAATGTATCTTATTATAAGTTATATTATATATATAAGAAAGGGGAAATTCCTTCTCCAAATAAATTATGACCAGATTGAAAGTTTTTTTTTTGGTTGTTGTTGTTGGTATCCGTGGTTAATCAGAGCAGGAAAAGACAAAAGAGTAATTAATTTGGTTACAGAAACAAGTAAATTTTGGCAGGAAATTAATCAAAAGAGTGGGGTTGAGAAATTATCTTGTTATTGTGGATTTCCACTTTGCAGTATAGGACCCTTAGGGACCATCCTATAATATTTAGTGGTGCGACAGCAACCACAAAAGAGTTTTAAGTCAGAGGCGGATTTAAAATTCGATATAGTTATATAGTATATTCAGGAGCGAATATACATAACATCAAATGATGTTATAAGACATCGTTTTGCCGAATTTTTTTGTTAAATATATGTATATAATAAATAAATAGAATAAAATATTGACTATAAATACAAAAATTGACGGTGTTTAGTTTATTCTGTTTACTTATTCAAATGTCGACACCATTAATAAAAATTTATCTGTATGTCACTAAGTAAACCTACACCTTGCTACCAAGATCAAATAGGAAAAATGGGCTGGTTTAGTTAATCTATGGTAAACTGGAATAGGTCTTTCATTTACAAAGAAAATAAGTTCGATTTAGGTTCAATATTTTTATGCTTAATTTATTTGTATATATAATTGCAAAATAATAATAATCATGAAACACTGCCTCCAATTAAAAAGTTTGCTTAAAGAGTAATCTACTAATATATATTCTTTGTTTGACTAGAATAATTTACCTTTATTATTCATGAATTAATTTTTATATGTTAGTTGTCGAGTTATATAAATAATTATTTTTAATGCAAAAACTTTCAACGTTTATGATAATCAACTCAAAACGACTATTAATTAATTTTTTTGAGAATCCAGTAGAAAATACGGTTCAAATTATACTACATTATATGAATAATATTGTGTCATAAAAAAGAGAGTCATTCTATCCAAACTAAATCAGTTCAAATTACCAATATAAAAAATTGCTCATCAAGTAGGTATGATGATAGAAAGTAGAAACAAAATAGGGACTGATAAACAAAAGTTTAAAAAATAAAGCAGAACAGAGAAATTAGCAAATAAAAGGAAGTAACATAGAAAGAGACCTAAGAACCTACAAACTAAACATAAACATAGACGGATCATATCTAGATAGTTTAGGAAAGAAAAGCATAGGGGTCTTCACAGATAGCAACGGAAAATGAATACTAGGTTTTAATAAGGGTTCTACCAATGCAACAAATATCCAAATGAAAGTCATGTTCTTATTATAAGGTCTACAATTAGCCATCCAAAAGAGACTAACCCCTTTAGTCATCGAAACAGACTGCCAGGACCTTATTAATTTGATTAACAATAAAAAATGCTTTATTAAAATATTATTAATGATTGCAGGTTCCTATTATCTGAGGTGGGATCACCACCATTGAAATATGCATTCAGGGAAGCTAATGGCGTAGCGGACGCCTTAGCCAAGAATGGATACAGTCTGGACTCTTTTGCTAATTTAAATTTGTACTATTATTCGTTTGTATTTGCTATTTCAGTTTTTAATAGAGATAGAATAAGTATTGCGTGACCTAGAAATATTATAATGACTATTCCGGCCGGGTGCCACTAGTATTATATAATCATATTTCACAAATATCTCATATTTATATATTAAAAAATTTAGTGAAGCTACTGAGTGGCGTGACACCTCAACCTAATAAGGTAGATCCGCCCCTTTTTCAAGTATAAGGGGTGACATGATACCCTCAGGATATGCGATGCAAGGTTTAGTTATTCTTTTTGTACTTGTATAAAATTTACCATTGATCATACACTTCTTGATTTTCATTTTTGTTACCACACAAATATTGGCATAAGTTATGCATAATCTATTTATTTTATGTAGGATAGAAGATAAAATAAGAATACAAAATTAATAATATATGGATTAATGCAATTAAAATGACTAAAAAATTCTCATGTTTAAATAATCCTTTTTTACATATTCTAAAGTCTAAACGATACAATATACAAGAAATAGTTCGTATAATAATTAGCTTATTACAATTATTAATTCTTTCATTACTAATTTTGCCTAACTTTTATCTCACCAAACTACCCTTTAGGTTATTCATCCATTGTCTTAAAATTTTGGTTAGATATTTATTAGATTGGGCCCAAAAAAAAGAAAAATCAGTTCATGTGTATTCGAAAGAGACACTTTCAGAAACCACTAAGTTTTAGTGGGTATTAGCTAGTTGTAGCTATAATTTCCTATATTACTTTCTATAATTATGTTTTCAAGTTTTTAGAGTATATTCAATGTATTTAAGCTACTGTCATGAATGTAGTAGCATTTTTTGGCGTGAAATAAAAGATTACAGCTGGACAGATTATTGTATTTGACTGTATTCACGGCGTGAACAGAGGATTAGAGCTAGACAGATTATTGTATTCGATTGTATTCACGATTGGTATATTTGTGAATACAGTAACGTAATACCGCAATTTATGGTCTATTCAACTATTTTTAAACAGAAAGTGAATCAATTGACATAATAGACTCCTAATATAACTCAAACAAACATAATTATAATTCTGAATACATAAAATACATAAATTATATTAATTAAAAGAATATATAAATACGTTGATGGAATATAACAAGACAATAAATACAATAAAATACATGGAATACACCGAGATACATTGAAATATAATAAGAAAAAGACAATGAATACAGTGAAATACATAGAATACAACAAGATACATTGAAATACAACGAAAAAAAAGGTAATAGTGTCTTCAAGTTGCTCAGCCCCGAACTCTGTCATCTTTGTTCAAGAATAACCCTAATATCGTCTCGTCGATAGCTGATTTCGAACCTCCATTGTCAGCCCCAATTTATCCTATGTCAGATTTGGATATTGATACGAAACATAAGACATTGATTTCTAAACACACTCTTCAACCTCTAAATCTTCATCTTAATCTTGACTTTTGACATTGAAAATCGTGGCTTCATCTAAGTCTTGACAGAAAGAAAAGTTGGGCGAAAGAATAACAGCTTGCTTGGATGGTTGTTACCTATTATATTGTATCATATTGCTACTTAAAATACAATTTTTATTTTGATTGTTACTCGATAATAGGTGAATTGAACTATAATAAGGCCCTAAAGAACCACTTTATTGTATGGTTTCTATGGTAAAAGCGATAACAAAATACTCTGATTAGTGCTTTTCATGCTTTGCAGGTTACATACAATAAAAGAAGGCTATGAAGTACTTTTGGGATCAATTATGGAGAAAAAAAGGCCAATCGCACAATATCCGCCAAGTGCACCCTGCGAAATGCACAGAGCAGAAATGGAGATGGATTGCCGCGGTCCCGGTGTAACCGCAGTCGGACCATGGTAGGAAGCTGTTGCAGATTCTGAGAGTTGATTTGGCCGAGGTCCTGGCGTGACCACGGTAGGACTGCGGCAGGAGGCGTAAAATTGAAGGACTAAAGTACAAAACACGGGACTTTTAGCCCCAAACCCTATTTTAAACAAGGAAAATCACCCAAAGAAGGCATGTAATGTTTTAGAGAGTATTTTGGCATGGAAAACAAGTGCGAGAGATCACCCAAAATATAATTATTTTTATTCTTCTTTATTTTTCTTGCAATTTATGATTATGAATCTTTTCATAGTTTATTTCCCCTTTGTTATGAGTAGCTAAAAGCCTTAATCTAAGGTTTTGGTGGAATCCGTTGGGGATGACTTGGTTGTTTTACTAATATAATTGGGTTTGGTTATTAATCTCTAGTTATTTTTCTATGTTTTGATTGTGGATTAGTTGAAAGGGCCCTCAATTATCCGTTCCTATTTAGTATGTATCTACTTAAGAGAGAGAGTGCATAGTTAGGTGATTGTATGAACATTATCACTCCCACAGTATAGACGAGAATCACAACCGAGGGTTTAGGGGTTGGATTAGAGATAACGAAATCCCGGGTGCAATCTAAGTGAATTGTATTGTGAAATTAGCTAGCATAGCTTGAGAAAGTGCGTCTAGTAGATTATCATAATTACTTCAGAAGGAGTTATTATATCTTAAGCGTTCATGATTGATAGAGATAATTAAGTCGTAGTTATAAGACATATACAACCAAGGAAATTACCAATGGGGGGAAACCATTGCCTTAGACCTTATTTATACTGTTTACACATCAAGTTTAGTTAATTTTCAACTGTTAATTACTTTCAGTCTTTAGTTGTTAGAAAATCAACCATTGTGAATCAGAAAGTTTGGGAAAACCGATTGGTGAATTTAGTGAATCTGATAGTAGTGATTGATAGGTTAATTCCCCGTGGTTCGACTCTGGGCTATAATACTCAGATTATATTTGCAACGCCCACATAATAAGTTGAGCGTGATCAAATTTTGGCGCCGTTGCCGGGGAATTAACGGTTTTATCAATTACAATTGAAAGAAATATAAAAATACTAAGCATAGTCAACTTTCTCTATACCAACATTTTCATTGAAATTCTAACGTTTGAAATCTTGTGGAAAGCAGGTGTATGCCTAAAAATTCTTCGAGGACTGGAGAACTACTAGAATGACTCTCAGAACCCGAGAAAATATTCAAGGCATTGAACCGTGTCAGCAAAGAACTTCCACAACCTCAACCAACACACCAACTCGAATTTGACATGGGTGACGTAAACGATGCCAATAGAAACATCAGGAATAAACCAGCTGACCTGGATGTCAAAGGAGTGGTACCTCTTGTGCCCGAGGCTGCACTTTATGACTGAGCACAACCTACAACGGACATTCTGGCCACTGCCATAGCTGTGCACGCAATTCAAGCAAAGACATTCCAGATCACCAACAACATGCTGCATCTGCTGCAGAATAAGGGACTGTTCTCTGGGTCAAACATGGAAGACCCGCAACAACACTTGAAAAATTTCTATCAATTTGGATGACCCAAAGGTAGCCTAATGCAACTCTAGAAGCTATCAAGCTGCTACTGTTCCCATTCTTAATAACCAGAGCAGCTCAGACTTGGCTAAATTCGTTCCCTGTCAACTCTATTACCACTTGGGAGGAATTAGTTAAGCCGTTCCTGAACAAGTTCTATCCGCCTAACAAGACTGCACAACAAATTGATGACATATTTCAGTATAGGCAGCATTCCTGTGACAACCCGGCCCATCGTCTTATGTGTTACTGCTTCGTTTCCCCCTTATTGTGTTGCTTCATGTTTTAATATCAGTATTAGAGCCGATCGGGTGTAATTTAATTGGTTTTGGTTGAAAATAAGGCACATGGTCTCTTAGAAGGAAGCTTATTTTAGAAAAGTCAACCGAAAGTTGACTTGTGAGTTAGAAGGCTCGGAGGTGATTTCCGATGATGCGGTTAGCTTCGGGAGATGAATTGTGACTTAGGAGAGCGATCGGAATTGAATTTGGAGGTTTGGTGTATAATTAGGCTTGAATTAGCGAAGTTTGAATTTTGGCGGATTCCGGTTGATGGGTGAGATTTTGATCCGAGGTCGGAATGGAATTTCGAGAGTTGCAGTAGCTTTGTTAGGTTATTTTGGATATGTTTGCAAATTTTTAGGTCATTCAGACGTCGTTTGGTCGGGTTTTTTGATCGAACATGAGTTTAAGAAGTTTTAAGAAAAAACTTAGGCTTGAATCCATCGAGATTTGATGATTTGTGTGTTAATGAATGTGTTTCGATGATTGGATCAAGTTTGAATAATGTTTTGGAATGAGTTGGTGCTTTTGGTTGAGGTCCCGGGAGCCTCGAGGTGAGTTCAGATGGTTAAACGGAGAGTTTGGAGTTTGTTGCATGTTTTGGAGTTTCTGGTTCTGTCATATCCGAAAAGCGGACAAGAGTCCATGTAAGCAGTCTCGCTGAAGCTGCTGGAAGAGGCACAGAAGCAGAAGCCTTGGCCTTGCCAGGTTTCGCAGGAGCGGAAAGAGGATCGTGTATGCGGTCTCGCGGAAGCGAGCTAGGCATCACAGAAGCGGAAACCCGCCCCAAGTGTAAGGACCGCAAAAGCGAACATTGACCGCATAGGCGGAAGTTGCAGAGGCGGTAGTGGATCCGCAAAAGTGGAAATTGAGCTGGGCAGAAGGGTTAAATTATCATTTTTCATCCACGAGGGGCTATGTATTTTCTTCCATTATGGAGCATTTTTGGAGCTTCTTGAGAACAATTGAAGAGGAACTCGAAGAGGATTGACTGGAGGTAAGTTTTATGGATTCAAAACATCATTTAATCAAAGAATCATCCATTAATTCTCTGAATTTGGGTATGAAATTGAAGAAACTAGGGCTTGAGTTTTTGACATTCCAAATTGGGATTTGGTAGGTCATTTGAGCTCGGAATTGGGAGTTCTTGGTATGTATGAACTCATGGCGAGATGAGGACTTTGAAAATGTAAGTTTCGTAATTTTTTGAGAAGCGGGATCGGGGGTCGGGTTTTGCTAGTTTCGAGGTTCTTGCTATGATTAGGTATTGTCCTATTTGCATATTGTGATGTATTCGCTCTATTTTTGGCTAGATTCGACGCGCGTGGAGGCCGATTTTAGGGGAAAAGGCGTCGCGAGCTTGAGATTTCACCGGTTCAAGGTGAGTAATACTTGGGAATGATATCCTGAGGGTTTGAAAATCCGTATTTGCACATCTTAGTGATGTATTATGGTGACTTGCACGCTGGACCTGAGCGTGGGGTAGAGCACCATTGGGGATCGTGACTTGGTCTGTCTCGGTTGTTGGTTTTAGCGTGTATTCGAAATTGTATTTTTGTTATCAGCATGACTTGGGCTCATTACCATACTTGGGGCTTATGCTGATTATTTGAACTCTTTGTGAGCTATCGTCACTGTTTTCCTCACCATTTGGAATATTGTTTGAACTCAGTCCGTGTGATTCACACTGTTTTATGAACTCAACTATATTTTACTCAAACTTGGAGTTTTAACTGATATTTGAACTATCATTTGAGCTGAATATTATTGTTTACTGATGCCCGATGGGCTTTTGACTATTTTGGACTGATTGAGGCTGATGGCCATATGTGAGGGCATGAAGATGATGTAAGGAGGCTTTCTGGCCTCGAGTGTTATGTGTGCATGTGCATATACATGCATTGATCGGACTGCACGCCGCAGTAGCATATTGCATTAATCGGGTTGCACGCCGCAGCGGTGTGATATTGATATTGCTCTTGGGCTGTAGGAGCCCATCCAGAGTCTGAACCCCCACAGTGAGCGAGGGTACCCAAATGGATCGGGCTACGCGCCGTAGCGGTCATGTGCATTGCATTCCTGCATTCATGCAATTACTCCTGTTTGTACTATGCGGCATGACATTTAGTACCCATATATCATTGGCATGCATACTGTTACTTGCCTTGTTGACCAGATACCCTGGTGTTATATGTTAAGGAGTGCTGAGCCCGAGAGGCTGAAGTTGTATGTTGTGAGTTGGGAGTGAGCCCGTGGGGCTGATACTGTACTGAGAGGTTGATACTGAGCCCGAGGGGCAGGTTTCTGATTACTTCCTACTTATTGTAATTATCTTTGCAACTGTTGAAAAAGCATACTTTCAAAAGAGATTTTGAACTGATCTTGAGATTTTCTAAAGGGATTTTCACAGTATTTCGGTTTTTCTCAAAAAGGGTTGTTCTGTCTTTTATTGTAGTTTGGGGGTGCTCATACGTGTTTTCTTATTGCTCAGATATTATTATCTCTTATTACCAGCGAGTTGGAAGTACTCATTTTACTCCCTGCACCTTGCGTGCAGTTGCAGGTATTGTTCACCCAGTAGCGGGTTATTAGCAGGACCGAAGGCCATATTTTGGTAGTTGAGCAAGGTGACGCCAGCGTTCGCGGCACCGCGTTCCGACTTTTTGAGTTCTAGTTTTACCTTGTATATATATTTTGTTGGCCCAATAGTAGTGTCCCTACTCATTAGATGCTCGTGACCTGTGACACCCCGGTCAGGTTGTATTGGAATGAAATTTCATAGTTAAATGCAATTAAATAGTATTTCTATTCATTTATGTTTAATAGCTGGTTAAAGAGGATTTGGGGTTGTTGGCTGGCCTTGTCTTCACGAGAGGCGCCATCACGACCGAATTTGGGAAATTGGGTCGTGACAAGTTGGTATCAAAGCCTAGGTTACTAGGTCTCACGAGTCATGAGCAGGGTTAGTAGAGTCTCGTGGATCGGTACAGAGACATATGTATTTATCCTCGAGAGGCTACAGACCTTTCGGAAAACTTCCCATTCTTGGAATTCTTATCATGCGTACTTGATTCAGTTTGATATAGCTCTTGAAAATTCATTCTACATATCTGTATGCGCACGTGAGCGCTCAGTAGTATATGTTCCTAGATCGCTTGTGATTTCCCGATCGAGGGGCGAGAGGCAATCTCCGTGAGTTCATGTTGGGCCAGTCTGGAGGACTTGAAGCAGGATACTTGCCTATGGCTTGAGCACCGAGGTGCTAATTGTGTGAGCAAGTATTTTGAACTTATATGTTCAGTGTTTTTCTTATTAGCTGGAATGGCGGCTGGATATCCATGTGATGAGTTTGTTAGTACTGCGAGGTGTATCTATATAATTTTGGTAGTGACGAAGAAGTATGATGGATAATAGATGAGATGCTAAGTATTTGTTTCCTATCGCGGTCTGTGGTGTAGCCCGGGGCATGGGCGGGTGAAAAATATTTTCGTATTCCTTATATGGAAAGTGAGGTGCAATACATGTGGTGGTATGAGTTCAGACTCGGAAAGACCATATGGCTGTGTATTACGTATGTGATGGTGGAAGGTATGTGGAAATATTGAAATGAGACGAAGCAGGTGGGTTATCTCCTGAGGAGGGTTTTGAGCGGTATGATCCGTATGTGTATGTAAAATATCTCATGTGTAATTGAAGGGTATGTGCTGTATTTTGAAGAATTGGGACACTTAAGAAAGTGGACTTAGCTGATGTGGAAATGAATGCGAGGTTTGCAGAGAATGTTAGTGCTTTATGATCCGTGTTTTCACAAAACTTATAAATGATTTGAGTTTGATCGCATTGTGGCATCATTAGAGTAAAATAGTTATGAGTTGTTGAGAGTGCCTTAATATATAGCTTCGAGCCAAGTTGGGGAGGTTGCTGTTGGTCAGCTGATTGCATGGTTATGTGCTATGTTGGTTCCGTTTTGAGGTATGATGGCAGCTCAGTTCTGGTTACAGAAATTGAGACGAGGCTGGCACGTGTGAAGGAAAATTTCTACAAAGGTTATATGGTGCTTTCGTAAATGCGAGAAAATACTAGGATGTTTTGAGCTGCTGTTGATAAAGAATGCTCAATGTATAGAGAAGAAAGATGGTTGTTGTATCTGTATGAAATCATGTTCTGCGGTGTCTGAGTACTAATAAGGCACGAGTGGTTCCGTTCATTTAGGGCAGGTGAATTACAGCTAAACAAGAGTGAATGACTCTCGAGAATGGATTCAGTATGTTCAAGATTTTGCATGTAACAATCAGGTCTCTTAAGTTTGTGTATGTGGCTAAAGACTATGTTTTCTTTAGAAAAGATCAATACTTGTCGTACTTTGTGTTAATCATGGGATTCTATGTATCCACATTTGGAAGGTAATGGTAAACGAATTCAGATTCGCAGGAAGTTCTTCAAGGTAAAGCATTCTGGAATATTGTATTTCTGGGAAGCAGTCGAGAGGGTATTCAGTGGCCTATGGGTCTTAGATAGTGTGGTCTATTTATGTGTGAGTCTCATGTGGTAACCTTACTTGAGGTAATGTGGTGCTACAGCAAGGGAGAATATCAAATTAATGATGAATCATGTAGGAAATTAGATAAGTGGAATAGCTTGATAATAAACCGAATTCGGTATGGTAAGAGTATGATTAATTCTTGTATGTGTTTGAGGCAATGAGCCTTACATGAATTCTGCAGCAAAGCTTCTGCGTACTGGCAGTTGCTTTGCTTGGTTTGGGTAGAAGGATTCAGTCCTGGCAGTTTAGCTTGTGCAATGGAATGGGGAGGAAGAGTTCTTGATGTGTTTTACCGTGGTTTGAAGATGGGTATGCGAAGCATGGACTGTGTAATAATTTTTCTCCTAAATGGGATCATGAAAGTTCTTGACTAGTTGAGTGCATTGATGTTTGCGACACATGAGAGAGATAGAATCCCTCATGTTATCCTAGTGTGGTATGGTCTATGTGTTATGATATGGAGAATTGCGATTTGTGTGTTCAAGGTTTTGGTTTAGTTCATAATGGGAAATCATTAAATTCTTGAGCAACACGGACAACTACGGGTGAGTAAAGAATCGCTCTTCAGATGATTAAGGTGATGTAAATTGATGATACATCAGTAGTATTGCGACACTTTCTTGTTGGATCGACTGCGGATATTTGATTTTGTTGATGACGCATGAAATTTTGAATATCTTTCGTGGTATGAATGAATACTTGATATGTGTTACGTATTCGTACGGCGGAGTGTGGGATTAGGCATAGTGATTCATGCGTTATATGTGTTGGAGACTAGAAGTTCTCGTGATCTGACCATGCGGTGGTTATGGGTCGTATGTATCGACATCGTCTAATAGTTCTTGGAAACTGGAGGTCCGAATGGATCTTTCTTGGCTTGGTGTATTAAGTTTGGGTTATGATATTAGATTGCAGACTGGTTGTCCCAATGTCAGGTTGTCTAGACTAATGTATTATGGGCTATGTCGGAAAAAGCCACAGGTTGCATGGTAAGTGCATCGAATTATTGTTCTAGCATAGTAGTTTATTTTCCAAAGACCAGCGGACGGTTGGCAAGTATTTCTTTGTTAATTGGGCCTTCGTGGCGGATGTCAGTGCAGAGGTTTCTACCATTGATTCAGTTCCAGTATTGAGGGACTTTTCGGATGCGTTTCTTGCAGCCGGGCATGAGGCTATATGTGTTTATTGTAGTGAGCAAATTTGACTCGATGTGCATCTGCTTTTGTGAGATATATGTGCGGATCAGGTGGCACGCCGCCACGGGTATGATATCTGGATCGGGTGGCACGCCGCCACGGGTATGTTATTTGGACCGTGTTGCATGCCACAACAATATGATGTTGAGAATAGTTTTCTATATGCTACTTTGTATGCCGTACTTCATGGTTTCTGAGGAAAGTCCGTATTAGGTGTTGCTTGGCGATCAGCGCATCGGTTGTGTCCTTTCAAGATTGAATAATGTATAAAACTTGCTTCACCGTGGGTGTGATGGATTGCTTGGTTTCATACCTCAACCTGTGCGTGGCTGTTTGTGTTGAGCATGGTGACTTGAGGTGCTTCATGGGTAATAGTGTTTGGATAGAATCACGCGTTGTGTAAAGGCCACGTGATGTTATGACCTTTCGAGGAGGATTCAGGTACTCTATTTCTATGATGTGAGATAGGATCTCAGTTCTGTGGTGTGATCATACGGAGGAATTTGAATTACAGCTCTTTTGTTTGAGTCAGTTTTCATGATTTTAGTGTGTTCAGATCATTTCTTATTGGTGCCTGTGTTGAGCACATAGTGGATTAGGCCGGTATTGAGGTGTCATATCACCAGAGTGGCGTGTTGTAGTTGAGATGATCGTTGGAGTCATTAATAAGTACGAGCATATCTGATTTCAGCTTGTTAGAAAGGTAATATCGAGGTTTGTCTCTGAAATTCTATTGTAGTATCAGTCAGAAAGGAAATGGACTCATGAATTGGTTATCTGAGAGATGGGTTCGGGTTATCGCATGTTTCAATTGCCGTTGGCAGTATGTGAAGGTGTTGGGATAAGACTTTAGCTAATAAAAAGGTTTTTTCTATCAGTATTTGGTTATTGTGGGCAATTTCTGGGAATAGATGCCATCGTCTCGAGTGTTTGGGTTGTGTAGTATACCATATGGTCTCACCTGGAGTGGCAAGTATGGGTTATTACAGTTGGTTCAGGTTTATTCTGAGTATAGACGTGGGGTTCTGATCTGGTGCATGATTTCGGGAAGTGCAATGTGGTTTATGGTTTAAATGGACTGTTAAATTTCGGCTATATTGTGTTTTCGGACCTATGTGAGATAGGGTGACGTGGGATCACCCTGAGTATATGCTTGGTAAGGTCATTCAGCTATTGGGTTGCTTCTAGTACAACTCTGGGTACGCTCGAGGACGAGAGTTTGTTCAAGTTTGGGAGGATGTGACAACCCGACCCGTCGTCTTATGTGTTACTTCTCCGTTTCCCCTTATTATATTTCTTTATGTTTCAATATCAGTATTAGAGTCGATCGGGTGTAATTGAATTGGTTTTGGTTGAAAATAAGGCACATGGCCTCTTAGAAGGAAGCTTGTTTTGAAAAAGTCAATCGGAAGTTGACTTGTGAGTTAGAAGGCTCGGAGGAGATTTCCGATTATGCGGTTTGCTTTGGGAGATACATTGTGACTTAGGAGAGCGATCAGAATTGAATTTGCAGGTTCGGTGTAGAATTAGGCTTGAATTGGCGAAGTTTGAATTTTGGCGGATTCCGGTTGATAGGTGAGATTTTGATCCGAGGATCGGAATGGAATTCCGAGAGTTGCAGTAGATTCGTTAGGTGATTTTGGATATCTCTGCAAATTTTTAGGTCATTCGTACGTCATTTGGTCGGGTTTTTGATCGAACATGAGTTTCGGAAGTTTTAAGAAAAATTTAAGCTTGAATCCGTCGAGATTTGATGATTTTTGTGTTAATGGATATGTTTCGATGATTGGAGCAAGTTTGAATAATTTTTTGGAATGAGTTGGTGCTTTTGGTTGAGGTCCCGGGGGCCTCGGGGTGAGTTCGGGTGGTTAAACGGAGAGTTTGGAGTTTGTTGCATGTTTTGGAACTTTTGGTTCTGTCATTTCCGCAGAAGCGGACAAGAGTCCACGTAAGCGGTCTCACTGAAGCGGCTGAAAGAGGCATATAAACGGAAGCCTTGGCCTTTCCAGGTTTCGTATGAGCGGAAAGAGGACCGCGTATGCGGTCTTGCAGAAGCGAGCTAGGCATCGCAGAAGCGAAAACTTGCCCCAAGTGTAAGGACCGCAAAAGCGGATGTTAACCGCATAGGCGGAAGTCGCAGAGGCGGTAGTGGATCCGCAGAAGTGAAAATCGAGCTGGGCAGAAGGGTTAAATTATCATTTTTATCCACGAGGGGCTATGTATTTTCTTCCATTGTGGAGCAATTTTTGGAGCTTCTTGATAACAATTGAAGAGGAATTCGAAGATGATTGACTGTAGGTAATTTTTATGGATTCAAAACTTCATTTAATCAAAGAATCATCCATTAGTTCTCTGAATTTGGGTATGTAATTGAAGAAACTAGGGCTTGAGTTTTTGACATTCCAAATTGGGATTTGATAGGTCATTTGAGCTCGGATTTGGAAGTTCTTGATATGTATGAACTCGTGGCAAGACGAGGATTCCGAAAATGTAAGTTTCGTAATTTTTCAAGAAGCTGGCCGGGGCTCGGGTTTTGCTAGTTTCGAGGTTCTTGCTATAATTCGATTGTTTTCGATTGGGTATTGTCCCATTTTCATATTGCGATGTATTCGCTCTATTTTTGGCTAAATTACACGCGCGTGGAGGCCGATTTGAGGGGCGAAGGCTTTGTGAACTTGAGATTTCGCCGGTTCGAGGTGAGTAATACTTGGGAATGATATCCTGAGGGTTTGAAACCCCGGATTTGCACATCTTATTGCTATATTGTGGTGACTTGCATGCTGGACCTGAGCGTGGGGTAGAGCACCGTTGGGGATCGTGGCTTGGTCCTTCCCGGTTGTTGGTTTTACCGCGTTTCCGCAATTGTATTTTTGTTGTCATTATGACTTGGGCTCATTACCATACTTGGGGCTTATTGCCGATTGTTTGAACTCTTTGTGAGCCATCGTCACTGTTTTCCTCACTATTTGGAATACTATTTGAACGTAGTCCGCGTGATTCACATTGTTTTATGAACTCAACTATATTTTACTCAAACTTTGATTTTTAACTGATATTTGAACTATCATTTGAGCTGAGTATTATTGTTTTACTGATGCCCGAGGGGCTTTTGATAATTTTGGACTGATTGAGGCTAAGGGCCATATGTGAGGGCATGAAGATGATGTAAAGAGGCTTTCAGGACTCAAGTGTTATGTGTGCATGTGCATATACATGCATGGATCGGAATGCACGCCACAATAGCATATTGCATGGATCAGGCTGCACGCCGCATCGGTGGGATATTGATATTGAGCTTGGGCTGTAGGAGCCCCTCCGGAATCTGAAACCCCACAGTGAGAGCGGGTACCCAAATGGATCGGGCTACGCGCCGGAGCGGTCATGTGCATTGCATTGCATTCCTGCATTTACTCCTATTTGTACTACGTGGCATGACATTTGGCACTCATATAGCATTGGCATCCATACTGTAACTTGCCTTGTTGACCAGATACCCTGATGTTATATGTTAAGGAGTGCTGAGCCCGAGAGGCTGATGTTGTATGTTGTGAGTTGGGAGTGAGCCCGCGGGGTTGATACTGTATTGAGAGGTTGATATTGAGTCCGAGGGGCAAGTTTCTGATTACTTCCTATTTGTTGAAATTATCTTTGCAACTGTTGAAAAAGCATACTTTCAAAAGAGATTTTGAACTGATCTTGAGATTTTCTAAAGGGATTTTCACAGTATTGCGGTTTTTCTCAAAAAGGGTTGTTTTGTCTTTTATACCAGTTTGGGGTGCTCATGCGTGTTCTCTTATCGCTCAGATATCATTCTCTCATATTACCACTGAGTTGGAAGTGCTCACTTTACTCCCTGCACCTTGCGTGCAGTTGCAGGTATCGTTTACCCGGTAACGGGTTATTAGCAGGACCGAAGGCCATATTTTGGTAGTTGAGCAAGGTGACTGCCATCATTCGCGGCACCGCATTCCGACTTTGAGTTCCAGTTTTACCTTGTATATATATTTTGTTGGCCCAATAGTAGTGTCCCTACTCATTAGATGCTCGTGACTTGTGACACCCCGGTCGGGTTGTATTGGAATGAAATTTCATAGTTAAATGCCATTAAATAGTATTTCTATTCATTTATCTTTAATAACTGCTTAAAGTGGATTTGGGTTGTTGGCTGGCGTTGTCTTCACGAGAGGCGCCATCACGAACGTATTTGGGAAATTGGGTCGTGACAATTCCACTGAGTCCTTGCAATAAACTTGGGAGAGATTTAAAGGGATGTTGGTGAAGTGTCCTCATCATGGCATTCCAGACCAGATGCTCGGCCAGAGATTCTGCATGGGTCTAGCTGACAACTTGAAAGCAAATGTGGATGCTTCAGCAGGAGGTGCTTTCTTAAGCAAAACATTCACCGAGTGCACGATTCTGCTAGATAAGATGTCGCAAAATGCCGGATGGATGACTAGAGGTACAACACTGACACCCATAGTGCATTCAGTTTCGTTTGATCCCAATAATTTGCAGGAAGAGAACATGGCCACACTCTTGACCTAGATGAGCTTACTGACAAAGAAGATTGATGATATGGGTACTAAACAGGTGCATATCGTTGACACAATGAATGGAGGACTATGTACGCCGTTTATTAATCAGTCCAATGTGTGTTTATGGAGCAGAGAAGGTGAAAATCAAGGGGTCCGGGAAGATATGAATTATATCAACAACTATGGGGGTTAGAGACAAGGAGCAGAACAGTGGAGACCGCAACAAAACCAGCAGTACATGCCTAATATGCAGCAGCCTGGGGGTATGCACCCTCAAAACCAGTTAGTTCCAGAGCCTTATCAGAAACCACAGGGTTATCCACAGCAAAATCAGCAGCAACTGGCCTATCAACCACCCTCTCAGCAGCAAGATAACAACATGGTGGAGATCAGGGGTATGATTCAACAACTCATTGGGACAAATAATAAAGTACGGGAAAAATTGGCAGCACATGATTTAGCCATTAAGAATATTGAAACGCAACTGGGCCAGCTGTCCATGGCTTTAAACAACTGTCCTCAGGGAACTTTACCTGTAGACACAAACATAAACCCTAAGGAACAAAACCCGAATCAGCTAATTGCAGTGAGTCTCAGGAATGGTAGAGATTTGGATAGAGAGCAGGAAATTGCACAAGCCCTACACCAACCACTCCAGTTTACTTAAAGGTAGAAGAACCAACCGAACTTACTACAGTGGTGGTTGAGTAGAGTCAGGAGGAGAAGGGAACAGAAAAGGAGAACGAGCAAGTTGTAGAACAATTGGAACCTCTTTTGCCAAAAAAAATCCTACTAGAGAAAAGCTAGCAAACAATGCACAAAGGTGATACCTGCACCCTTCGCTCAGAGACTGGTCAAACAAAAGAAGGCAGATCAATACAAGAAGTTCATGGAGATGCTGTGTCAAATTCAATTGAATATTCCTTTTGATGGATGCCTTGATGGAGATGACCGGTTATGCCAAGATGATGAAAGATCTAATGTCACAAAAGTTTGATTTTCAGGATCTATCCACCGTAACTCTGACAAAGACTTGCAGCGCAGTGGTGGAAAAATCGATGGCCCAAAAGATGTCCGATTCAGGTATCTTTACTATTCCATTTACCATTGGGAGTTATGCCTTTGCAAAGGCATTGTGTGATTTAGGAGCGAGCATAAATCTGATGCCCTTGGCAGTGTACACCAAATTGGGCATCGGCAGAGCTAGACCGACTTCTATGCTGCTACAGCTGGTGTCGACTTCCCTTTTTTCCCTCGCATGGAAAGAGAAATCGGATTTATGACATTATGGGTTGAATGAGTCCTGTATCCCCCTTTTGGGGGGAATTTGGGCTATGGAATTTGAAGAGTCGCCACCTGGTGATTATAGTGCATTAGAACACTTATAGAGAAAAGAAGAAGGATTTGAAAGAAAAGCACAGTTTGGGTAAGGGCTTGAGATTATCTCAAGGGAAAGGTGTTAGGCACCCCTCAAGATCCACTAGTGTGGTTCCCGACCTTGCTTAGTTATGACTTTAAGGAGAGTAGGAGTAGACAAGCAAAGTTTGCATATAAGAAATACAAGCAAGTTGACAATTTTGAAAGAAGGATGGCAGAAGTAAAAGAGAGTTTTAGTCTGAAGAAAACATTTAAATAAAGGAAAAGTAAAGAAAGAGGGTCCTATGTTTAACCACAATATAGATCATTTGGTGCAGTAATCATTCTAACACTAGATATTAGTGCATCATCATCATCTCCATATTCTACCCTTCCCACCCCGTTAAGGTATTTAAGCGCGATTAGTCTCGTTTACTTATTTCATGCTAATACCCATCCCAACCTATCAGTCCCAGGGTATTTGGACTCCTAATCCTAAAGGGGAGAAGGGGATGGAGGCATAGATGGAGTTTAGTGTTTGCCTAGCATTTTATGCGTTTCCTATAGGCATGATCTCTATCGTGCTTAAAATGCAAAGTCCTATTGACATGATTGCTAAATGGTATGCAATATTAGAGTCCTACAGGCATGGTTTTAGAATGGTATTCAATATTAAAGTCATATAGGAAAGGTTTCTAAATGGTATGCAATATTAAAGTCCTATAGGCATGGTTTCTGAATGGTATGTAATTTTAAAGTCCTATACGCATGGTTTCTAAATGTCATGCAATATTAAAGTCCTATGGTGGTATACAAATCAAACACTCAAACGCTCATATAAAACCCCATAGATCACACAACAATTAGTTTAGCATGACTGACACGTACTGGTTTGGTCTTAAAATTAAAATTAACAGTAGACAGATTAGTTTAACACAGAGTTGGATAACAAGTCTGCATTAGGCAACCCGGATCCAATTGTCAGAACTTAAGGTATTTAAAAAATAAGTGATTCAGAAAACACTAATTTTATACAAGAGCATGTACAGAAGACATTGAAATAAGAAAAGTTGAAGATTGTAGAAGTTCAGAGATAGCTTGCAAATTAGCCATATTGTTTGAGTAAGAGTATAGTAAAGTTGTAAAGAGGCATTTCTTCGAAAATCATTGAAGTAAAAATTTAGGCAGAAAATTAAGGGGTTGGTTTCATAATAAAGATGTAAGTTTGGAATTTTAAGGACACTATAGATCTATAGAAATGTTAGAACAGACGGACTTGGGCAGGTTTCAAAAGCAAATAGGTTCGGACAAATTTTTTGCTGAAAGCATGTTAGGCTAACTGACATATTATCACTCATATTAGGAGAGTTTGAACTCTTATTGGCATGATATCTATTCATCGGATTCATTACTGGTTTTAGAACATTAGGGAACCTACTGTTTGCCTAGCGTTTTATGCATTTTCCATAGGCATGATCTCTATCGTGCTTACAATGCAAAGGTCTATAGACATGATTGCTAAATGGGTATGCAATATTAGAGTCTTATAGGCATGGTTTGTGAATGGTATGCAATATTAAAGTCCTATAGACATGGTTTCTAAATGGTATGCAACATTAAGTCCTATAGGCATGGTTTCTAAATGATTTGCAATATTAAAGTCCTATAGGCATGATTTCTACCCATTGACTTATGCAAGTAATATAAACCCCTCCCACACCCTTTCACTGATATTCCTCAAATTCGTTTACAAGATTGTTACAGAACCAAAAGAAAGTAAACAATATATATTACAGCCTACAACTGATCCGAGAAACCTAATTCAATCTTAATACCCAATAACATGTGTTTCACCAGATCCGGATTTCAGATTCCAAGCCTTCTCTTAGAGTGTTTCAAAGTTCCAAGGGCTTTTAGGAAGCCCAGGCAATGCTTACACCCTAAAGATTGAATGCGGTAACAGAGTAGTGCAACGTGTGAAATTGCCAGCCCGTAAGCATCCAATTTCTGAGGGAACTCTAGAGTCCCTAAGAATGGCTTACCATAGGGGGGACAAAACTTAAAGAACTAAGAATGAGTATAGTGTGAGGGGATTAGAGAAACCAAAGTAAAAGGTGGTCATACCCAGTCATGGGTAAGACTGGCACACCCCTGACCCTTTACTTGATTCAAGCAAATAAAAGAGCAGACTTTTAGAAGTCAGACAGGGGCCTGGGTGATGATTAGGACATCACCATGTTGGACAATACGCTTTACGCTAGAGGGGGGGGGGGTGAATAGCGTTTTAAAAATATTAAGCGTTTTAGTGCGGAATTTAAAAACTTTGCAGAAATTAAAACAAGTGCAGTAGAATAAACTTACACAATGATGTATCCTGGTTGGCCACAAACGTGGTTAGTCCAGTCCCCGAGAGACTCTCTCGAGATTTCCACTAAACTTGTCAAGCTTACGGGTGCTTAACAAACCGTTACAGCTGAGGACACAAGCCTCACCTAGTTGCTCGGGGATCACAATCCCAATGACTTCAATTGCTCGGGGATACCAATCCCAAAGACTTCAATTGCTCGGGGATAACAATCCCAAAGACTTCAACTGCTCGGGGATAACAATCCCAAAGACTTCAACTGCTCGGGGATAACAATCCCAAAGACTTCAACTGCTCGGGGATAACAATCCCAAAGACTTCAACCGAGGAATCACAAGTTCCTCAACAAACGAGAATCGCAATTCTCTTACAAACACAAAACACACTCACTTTACAAAGCACTCCTTAATGAGTAGATATGAGTAGAAATAGTACGCTCAAGATCACAACAACTTAGCTCAATAGAATGGCTCTTCAAAAAGCTTTATGGATGAATGGAAAATGATGATCAATGTAAGAAAGCTTTTAGCAATGAAAATACTCAAAGTGTATATGTTGTTGTTATGAAAACACTGAGTTGAAGCTGTATTTATAGGTGAAAAACTCAGTCTTACCGTTGTCTAATTGCCAATTAAGGATTGCTGAAATTACTCAGTGACAATCGATTGTCAAGACTAAACAATCGATTGTTTGCCTATCAGATTAAAAATTCAATCCCAGATTTTACGTCAACAATCGATTACTTCAAATCAATAATCGATTATTTATAACGTTAAGAAATCCTTTCCAATTTTTGGCATAAAACATCGATTGTCCGGAAATCAACAATCGATTATTTTAACAACGTTCAGAAAATCTTTTCCAGATTTTAAGCAAAACATCGATTGTTAAATATCAACAATCGATTACCTGAAGGTAATTGAAAATATATGACAACGGTCAGCTTCAACAATCGATTATCAAATGGAATAATCGATTATTAATTAATTTCAAAACTCTCTGTCTCATATATAATCGATTATCAAAAGCCACAATCGATTATCATCTTATTTAAAATCACTGGGAGACATTTTTCTCATTCTAATCGATTACCATTAGTTCATAATCGATTTTTATGAGTTTTGAAAACTTTGCCTCAGTTAACAATCGATTATCATAAGTAAACAATCGATTGTTATGCAGTTTGCAAAAACCTGATGTTAACTGACTTACTCACAATCGATTATCATTAATTCACAATCGATTGTCATGCAGTCTTGGCTTAGAGATACTCGATTATCATAAGTACATAATCGATTATCTTAGCCCAGATTTTTGAGGCATGCTTGGAAAACATTTTAACAAATGTAAATATGCATAGTTTAAAATCATTTGACACTTAATTTAAATATGCATGATTTTGGAAAAATAATTTTAGTAGAGAAGCCATGTTATGAGCCAAGTTGAGGAATCAAGATCACAATTAATATTGACTCAATTATAACATTTCTAAACTTTGTCTTGAGCTTCTTGTAATGCATCCATTTTGTGCTTGTCCTTGAGTACTGCTATATATCGCTTTTTGCTTTGTTTGACATTCATCAAAACCTACAAAAGAACACACGTTTAGTATATTGCATTTGAAACGTGTTTCCAACACACCAGACCCTAGTCAAAGCTCAACACATAGGGGGGGGGGGGGTAAAGGAGTGGGACTGATGTGAGTAAAGGTTTCAAGAGAACCTGGTCCCAAGTCAAGGATAGCAATAGGGTGCTATCCCTAGCCTGTGGCTGATACTCATACATAAAAGGGGTTAATGGGAATGAGACAACATGAAAGCATTCACATAAACATCAGGGAAATGTAAGAAAAGCATAACAACAATTCAAAGATGCAGAAACATGAAGAAAAGTATAACAGACTAATGATTAGTCACACAATGCAAGAAAACATGTATTGAAGATTATGTAAAAGGGAGAAGTAGTTCAGGGGAACATTATTTAAATTATAGAGGCCTACCAGTTGCAAGTTCAAATAGAAGAATAAACAAAGTAGGAAATCAGCCAGAGAATTCACTCGAGCTTCAGCAGATACTTGAGAAAAACAGGCAGAATTCTATAGTCTAGCCTTGGCTTTCAACTGGATAGACACAAACAGTAGTGCATGTAGCAGAGAAGAGAAGAGTGTGTATGTGTGTGTGTTTGAACTCTGTTGTTCGTGAGTTTAAAGTAAAAGTAGTAGGGTATTTATAGTTTCAATACAGGTGGTAAGTAAGGAAAAATATAATTCAATACCAATCAGAATCAATTAGAATAGGGAGCTCCTTTAATTAAGCAATTCAAACTTGCATAGGAGAGGGCAGAGTTGTATTTAAGGAAAAAAAATCAATAACATATGGTGCAATAAAGGGTAAATACATAGGAGAAGCTTTTAAAAATACACGGTTAGATAAATAAGGTAAGGGTAAAATCAATCAATCACATAGTAAATCAAGAATCAAAGATTCGAACTTAATAATGAATTAAGTCATAAAATAGGTCTAAATCAAAAAAAAGGAGAGAATCAAATAAATTCATATAGAAATCAATCCCAAAAATTAAGGTTGTTTAGAGAGGAAAAGATCTGATTATAAAGAGTGCATAAATTTAAACATGCGAGGCTAGAATTAAATGAATAGTGTAGTCATGTGATCAAAATACAAGAATATAGACATGCGAGAAATCAAGAGGTTTTGTAAAGTTTTGCAAGAATCAGAAACATGAGACGAATTTAGGGTTTTGAAATCAGACAAGAAGCAGCACAAGAATCGAACAATCGTGCACAAATGGTTCAACCCCCCCCCCCCCCAAATTTAGGGTTTCCCCCACAGCTTACATGAAAAGACGAAGCATAGAAGAGCAGTCAGAAATAAACTCAGGAAAGCACAAGAATACATACAGTACAGTAAAAGAAATCCTTAGAAACCCTAGGAAAATACATTAAAGAAAACACACAGAAAACCATAGCAAAAACACTTAGCAAAGTAAAAATATAAGAGATAGCAGTAGAACAAGTAAAAAATCATGGAAACCCTAAGTTTTAAGAAGATGTACAATTTTGAAAATAAAAAATCGAAAAGATGTGGAAAATACTTTAAAATCTAAGAAAATATTTAGATCTTGAAGAGAAACAAAGAAAAACTCGAGGGCTTAGGGTTTCAGAGAAAACCCTAAAAAAATGAGAAAGGTCTGGAACGGGCTGGTCCTGAGTCAGAGATGGACTCACAGTGCTAGGACTCACCGGAGATGGCCACAGAACTTGAATCAGAGAGATTTTGAGCCAAGGTATTCTAATTCGGGCTCTGAAACCTTGAGTAAAAGGAGCATAAGGGTGTGTGGGGATAGGTACAGGCTGCTCAGGGTCAGAGAAGCTATAGTTTCCGGTGAAATAAGGTCGGAGACCGATGAAAGAGGCTAGGGTTTCAGAGGGTAGTTTTGAGAGACGAGGGGATACAAGGGCGGCTGTCTGATTAGAATGATTAGGGTTAGGGGTTGGCTGGTGAATTAAAAAGGAAAGGGAGGATCATAGCCGTTGATCAAAGTGATCAACGACCTAGATTAAAAGGCTAACCGGGTGGGTTTATTTGATTGGGTCTGGGTCGGGTAATTGATGAGATTGGGTTGTTTAATTGGGGGTAAATTGGGCTGGAATTTGGGTGAATTTGGGCTATAATTGAAAGTAAAGAGGCTACAATTTATATAGCCAATTTTCCTCATTTTGAATTTATAAAAATAGTAAATGATGTTCAAAAATTAAATTAAAAATAATAATTTAATATAAATTATCTAAGTATTAGTTTATAAATATTGGGAATGATTTGTGATTGAAAATGCCATTAAATCGAGAAATAGGCTAAAATTGCAATTTCGTGCAATTTAAGTTTTAAAAATACCAAATGGACTTGTAAAATTATATAAAAATCACATAAATTATTAAGTTTTGTAAATATAAGAATAAAATAAATTATGTACCAAAATTATAAGTTATGGGAATAATTATCGGATCTTATAGTGCAAAATAGGCCATAAATCGGTTTTAAAAATCTTTAAAATTTTGGAAAAAATACCAAATCCTTTGGGGATACTTGCATATGCAAATAAGTGCTATTTTGAAAGTTATTTGAGTATAGAGATACATAGGGAAAAATTGGGTATCAACAGCTGGCTGATCGCACTGTGAAAAGACCAACTGGTATTCTTGATGATGTGTTGGTGCAAGTAGGGAAGTTCGTGTTAGTTGCGGACTTTGTAATTCTGGATTGTCAGGTGGATGAGGATATACCCCTTATTTTGGGGAGACCATTTGTAGCCACTGGGAGAGCACATATAGATTGTAAGACTGGGGAACTTAAAAATGAGATTGAACGATGAAGAAGTCATATTCAATGTTCAGCAATCAATAAGAAGACCCAACCAATATGCGAATTGCTCTTTAGTGGAGGCAGTGGATGTAATTCTGCAAGAAGATGATAGGACCCTGACTGTGAGAGATCCATTGGAGGCATGCCTGACGAATTTAGAAGAAATGGATTGTGAGGGGTTAGTTGAATGGGTGATGACACTGGAATGACGAGGGTTTTGGTCAAGGGAACCTCAGTTCGAGTCCCTTAAGCTGGAGAAAAGGGGTCACTCCTCCAGCCAAACCATCAATAGGGGAACCACCCAAGCTGGAGCTTAATCCACTCCCAGATCACCTCAGGTATGCATTCCTAGGCCCTGATTCGACTTACCTGTTATTATATCATCCCGTTTGCTAGATGTGCAGGCAGAAAAGCTCTTACAGGTACTGCAGGATAATAGACTACCATTGGTTCAACCTTGTCAGACATAAAGGGTATCAACCCAGCCTTCTGTATTCATAATATTCTCCTGGAGGAGGGGCACAGACCTTCCAAGGAACATCAGGGAAGGCTGAAGCCTAATATGAAAGAGGCTGTAAAGAAAGAGGTGATCAAATGGTTAGATAAGGTAATCATTTTCCCCATCTCTGATAGTAATTGGGTCAGCCCTGTCCAATGTGTTCCGAAAAAAGGGGAATGACTGTTGTGAAAAATGAGAACAATGAGTTGATCTCAACTCGTATTGTCACATGGTGGTGAATGTGCATGGATTACCAGAAATTGAACATCGCCACCTGAAAGGACCACTTTCCCTTGCCCTTCATTGAGCAAATGTTGGACAGGCTGGCTGGAAGATCGCACTTTTGTTTCTTAGATGGATATTCGGGGTACAATCAGATATCAATATCCCCCAAAGATAGATAAAAGACATCCTTCACCTCTCCGTATGTCATCTTTGCCTTTTCGTAGAATGCCCTTTGGGCTTTGTAATGCACCAACAACTTTTCAACGGTGCATGCTAGCCATCTTCACAGATATGGTGGAGGATATTATGGAGGTCTTTATGGATGATTTCTCTGTGGTGGGAGATTCATTCGAAGACTGTCTTCAATACTTAAGTAGAGTGCTCAAAAGATATGTGCAGACAAACTTAGTGCTAAACTGGGAGAAGTGCCATTTTATTGTACAAGAAGGGATAGTCCTAGGACATCGAGTGTCCAGAAAAGCAATTGAGGTCGACCATGCTAAGATTTTCGTGATTGAGAAGTTACCACCGCCCACTTCAATTAAGGCGGTGAGAAGTTCCCTTGGTTATGCCGGGTTCTACCGACGTTTTATAAAATATTTTTCCAAAAATTGCTACCCATTATGCAAACTCCTTGAAAAGGATCAGTCCTTTGTGTTTTCTAATGATTGCAGGTTGGCATTTGAGGAACTGAAGAAGAAGTTGATGCACACCTATAGGTAAAGGGCTACAAGGAATACCAGAGGACGGGAAACATTTCCCGTCGCCATGAGATGCCAATGAAACCAATTCAAGAAGTAGAGGTGTTTGATGTTTGGGGGATTGACTTCATGGGTCCCTTCGTTAGGTCATTTGGCAATAAATACATACTTGTTGTTGTGGATTACGTCTCTAAATGGGTGGAAGCTCCAGTCTTGCCCACCAATGATGCAAGAGTGATGGTTGGATTTATGAAAAAGAACATATTCACCCGTTTTGGGACACCAAGAGTGATCATCGATAACGGAGGCACTCACTTCTATAATAGAGCCTTCGAGAAATTACTTGCTAAGTATGGTGTGCGCCACAAGGTGGCTACTCCTTACCATCCCAGACAATGGGCAGGTTGAAGTGTCCAACATGGAGAGAAAGAGTGTATTAACGAAGACTATGAATGCCACCCGAATTGACTGGGCAAAAAAGCTTGATGACGCACTATGGGCCTATAGAATTGCATTCAAAACACCAATATGTATGTCACCATACAAGTTGGTATTTGGGAAGTCCTGTCACCTGCATGTGGAGCTAGAACATCGAGTTTGGTGGGCACTGAAGCAATTCAACATTGATCCTGAAGCAGCTGGACAAAATCGACTGACGGAGTTGAATGAGCTGGAAGAATTTAGATATCAAGCCTTTGAAAGCACGAGGCTATACAAGGAAAGAATGAAGAAAATGCATGACAAACACATCGTGGCCAGAGACTTTAAACCCTGTGACATGGTACTATTGTACAATTCATAGTTGATATTGTTTCTGGGTAAGTTAAAGTCCTGATGGTCTGGGCCATTTAGAGTGGTGCAAATGTTTGCAAGTTGAGTTGTTGAGATTGAGTTGGAAGACGGGAAAAACAAGTTCTCCATTAATGGGCAAAGGTTGAAACATTACCTTGGAATAGCTAGAGAAAAAAGGCATACAATGGTGACCAATTTAAAAGAACCCCAATACGAGACTGAGGAGTAAGAGCTCAACTACTTGCGTCGTGCCGCGACTTTGAATCAGGCGCTGTATGGGAGGCAACCCACGAATTTGTTGTAAGTGTAATGCATAACTTCATGAAAACAAAGCAGCAGGAAAATGCCCAGACCGCGGTTCCAGTGTAACCGCAGTCGGACCGCGGTCAGAGACCCCATCTGAAAGTGTTCTATCATGGTCCCAGCGTAACCGCGGTAGGACCGCGGTCGAGCACCCTCTCTAAAAGTGGTCTACTGCGGTCCTAGCGTAGTCATTGTAGGACTGCGGTCAAACAACCCCTTTGAAAGAGGTATAATACGGTCCCAGCGTAACCGCAGTAGGACCGCGGTATCCCAGATTGGGCCCAGGACAGGTGAGTTTCGAAATTTTTTATTTTTCTTTTTCTTTTCCCCTCTCGTCTTCTTAATTAACCTACCCCCCCTTCATTTTCCCCCTCCCTCCCCCAAATTAGATGAAAATCGAATAGAACCACTCACCCATTCCCTTTTCACTTATCTCTCTCTTACCCTCCTCTTTCATCTTCCTCACAAACAAAACCCTAAATCCCCAAATTCCCCCACCTTCTTCTTCTTCCACTCCCTTCTCTCTCCACAACCCATCACTTCCATTCCTCCTCAAGGTGAGTTCCCTTCTTTCTTCTATTTCTTCAACTAACTTAGTATAATGATTAGTGTAACTTAGTTTCAATTAAGCCCTAGGTAGTATTTTAGTGTAAAATTTTTATTTTTTCTTTATTTTCTTTTTTTTCTCTCCATTATTTGCTTCTTTTTGCCATGTTTGATGCTTAAATGGTTGGGTCTTCATTGTGCTTAACTTGTGAGGGATTTTTATATTTTTAGGGTGAAGCTTGGTGGAGGGGCTTAAATGTCCGAAAATTGGGGTGTGTTGTGTAATTTTGGAGCACTTTGTACCTTCTTATTTTGTGATGGTGGTAGCAATTGCAGTGATTCACTTGTTGGAGATTGTGTGGGGTTTTATTTGGAGGAATTGAAAACTTGAGAGTGGCGTGAGGCAATAGTAGAGGTTGGAAACTTTGGGCAACTTACTAAGTGGGTATACTGGCATTTATTGAGAAAAGGAAACTGTTTGGTGCCATCGGTGACGATGTCTGAGTACCCATCCAAATGGCACATGTTAGAATGCATCTGATTGTTGCCCTGAATTGTTTGCGGGTAATATGGCCCAAAAAATGTGAAAGAGCTCGGCAAGCACTTTCCAAGTGCCAACATATGATGCCACCAGGTTCAAGTCACCGAAGGTAGAGGACGCATTTCATGCTAAAGCCACCAGAACCTTTGTCCTTGAGATTCCTATTGACAGGGCTGCCCTCTTTATAGAAAGTGCAGATATGTATGGGAAAATTAGACGGAGGGAGATGGAGTTCTTATTTGATGATCCTGAGATGGCAAACCCAATGATAGTCCGGGAGTTCTATGCGAACTTCCCGAAACATGTGGGCTGGGATGTGATTGTGCGAGGTAGGATGGTAAATGCCTTAATTCACAAGATTCACCAGGTCTTGCGGTTTCCCCGGTCCACTGGTGACATTGATCATTACCATGATGCCCAAGAGGTCACTTGGGACACTATGATTGCGACCATCTGCGCAGGGAGTCAACTAGTCTGGATACATGAAAACATTACCCATCACTCCAAGTCGTTCACTCATGAGGCCATGTGCTGGTTCTCCATCATTTGCAGCCGGTTACTGCCCATGACCAAGACGACAGATGTGAACCACCTACGGGCTCTATAGGTGTGGTGCTTCATCACTAAGAGGGACTTTGATGTGGCGAGAGTTATTGGAGATGAAATGATCCTTCGGTCACCTCAGCTATCTAAGGGGGTTTACTTCCCCTCACTTGTGACGAGGTTGTGTTTGCTAAAAGGTGCCCCACCAGTCCTACAGATGGAGATTTGCCCACAAAAATAGCATTCAGAGCTTCCAAGATCATAATGGGCAGAGATGCACCCACAACAATTGACCTTGATGATGAGGATGACACCACAACACCCATGACACCATCCAGGAGATCCTACGATGAAGCCGGATCTTTCGACGACCCTATACTAGGACAAGGTTCTCTAGATCACAATCCAGCCGGCCCATATTGTGTTCTATGGAGGAAGAGGTGGAAGATCTCTGCACCTCGGTGGATGGCCTACATGTGCGTATGGATGTCATGTCTTAGCGGCAAGTCAGGTCTGAGAGCCGGATGATGGCTTGGTTTCATGCTTTGGGGAGGGCTTGTCATGTGGACCCCAACACCGTCTTTGACTCTGACTGATGCTCAGAGGAGTCTTTTTACCCTTCTGCTCTTTATTTGTGATATCACATGGGGATATGCCATAGTCTTTTTTGTGTAGGGTGGAAGACTTGCTTTGGTGGTGTATTGTTAATGTACATATGCATTGAACATGTTGTAGTTCTGTATCTTTGTTGTTGTGTATAATTGGTTGTACTCATCTTACAAGTAACTGACGTGGCCCAACAACAGACACTTGTCGACGGGTCTTTTGAGGGTCAAAGTCGGATTTAAAAAAATAAAACAATAAAAAAATAAAAAAATTTAGAAAAGGTAGGGGACTCTTCCTGAGGATGGACTACTTGGACAGTACTCTTGAGGGAAGTAGTCCATTTAAATTTTTTAATTTTTCTTTTTAGGTAGTGTGGTCCTAAAATAGTGAATGGCCTGAAAAAGTCGGTTGCACCTAGGAAAGTGAGGGTAGCTTATGAAACATGTGTGGAAGAATGATTTGGTTGAACAGGGAAATCAGAATAAAGGAAGGAATGTATTAAAAGTGCTTAGGGAGGTTAGTCACTATATCCAAATATATGCTACCCGTCCCTTAGCCTACATTATAACCAAATAAAGACCTCTTGATCTTAGACTAAAACAACTCGAGTAGTAGAGTATTACACTAAGGGCAAGCTTAAGGTGTATCTATGTGGCATGTGAATATTCTTTGCTGAGAGTGAGTGAATTCTGTCTATCCATAGTTCCTTGTGCTTGATTATATATGCGTGGAACTTCTTTAAAAAATGTGATGTGAGGGCATGTGACTCGGGAAGAGAAAATAAGTTTTCACCTCTGTTTAGAGTAACTAGAGTAAGCAAGAGTGTATCATGGCATTAGAATCTTCATATGAAGTGTGGCTGTTGCACTGCTTAGGTTGTTCTTTCACAATAGTGGGTGTGACATAAAACTGGGTAATGCATTGAACGATTAGGCCTAGAAGTGAGGTTCAACTTTTTTGAGGACGAACAAAGATTTAAGTGTGGGGTGTTTATAATAGGTGAATTGAACTATAATTAGACCCTAAAGAACCACTTTCTTATATAGTTTTTATGGTAAAAGTGATAACAAAATGCTCTGAGTAGTGATTTTCATGCTTTGCAGGTTACATACAATAAAAGAAGGCTATGGAGTACTTTTGGGATCAATTATGGAGAAAAGAAGGCCAATTGAACAATATCCGCCAAGTGCACCATGTGAAATGCGCATAACAGAACTGGAGATGGACTGTCGCGGTCCCGGCGTAACCGAGGTTGGACCATGGCAAGAGGCGTAAAATTGAAGAACTGGAGTGCAAAACACATGATTTTTAGCCCAAAACCCTTTTTTAAACAAGGGAACTCGCCCAAAGGAGGCATGTAATGTTTCAGAGAGTACTTTGACAAGGAAAACAAGTGTGAGAGATCACCCAAAATATCATTGTTCTTATTCTTCTTTATTTTTCTTGCAATTTATGATTATGAATCTTTTTATAGTTTATTTCCCCATTGTTATGAGTAGCTAAACCTTAATCTAAGGTTTTGGTGGAATCCGTTGGGGATGACTTGGTTGTTTTACTAATATAATTGGGTTTGGTTATTAATCTCTAGTTATTTTTCTATGTTTTGATTGTGGATTAGTTGAAAGGGCCCTCAATTATCCGTTCCTATTTAGTATGTATCTACTTAAGAGAGAGAGTGCATAGTTAGGTGATTGTATGAACATTATCACTCCCACAGTATAGACGAGAGTCATAACCGAAGGTTTAGGGGTTGGATTAGAGATAACGAAACCCCCGGTGCAATCTAAGTGAACCGTATTGTGAAATTAGCTAGAGTAGCTTGAGAGAATGCGTCTAGTAGATTACATAATTACTTGAGAAAGAATTATGATAGCTTGAGCTTTCACGATTTATAGAGACAACTAAATCATAGTTATAAGATATATACAACCAAGGAAATTACCAAAGAGGGGAAACCATTGCCTTAAACCTTATTTCTACTGTTTACACATCAAGCTTAGTTAATTTTCAGCTGTTAATTACTTTCAGTCTTTAGTTGTTAGAAAATCAACCATTGTGAATCAGAATGTTTGGGAAAATAGATTGCGTGAATTTAGTGAATCTGACAGTAGTGATTGATAGGTTAATTCCCTGTGGTTTGACTCTGGGCTATAATACTCAGATTATCTTTGCAACGCCCGCATAGTCTTTTGTGAGGCTCAGTTGAGCGTGATCATTACTTTTTTTATTATATCGTATCGTTAAATTTTTCGTTACCTAACAATAAAATATGCCACTTTATGTAACAGCCGATTTGGTGTGGTCGTGTCGCTACCTCAAATTTCCTCTCAATCTCACCCTTTATTATTATTACATAATTTTACTTTATCAGTTACCCTACCTTTTTATATACCGTATTATAATTTCTATTTATAATATTGCAAGTTTATTCATCATCTTACTGGTACGTGATACTATGAAATTACGACAAAATAACACAATCCATCCAAATATTGTATTCATCAAACTATAAAGTATAATACGATACAATACGATATGATACATTATGAAACGATAAGTAACAACTATCCAAACAAGCTATAAAACAAAAGTAAGAAAGAAAAAACAAAATGGAATAGCTCAAAGAACGGAGGAGTGGGACGTTTGGGCGGTGCAGCTGTTTGAGATTGGGGGAAAACGAGAAATAGCAAAGAACTTTTTGGTGTTTCTTCAATTTTTTTCATGGCGGATTCTATTTCAATCTTCTGCTGTGTGAGAACTGGCGTTGAGAGAGAGAGAGAGAGGGTGGAGAAAAATCTTAAAGAATGAGAGAGAAAAATAATACAAAGCATATTTTATGGCTTAAGGGTAGGAGGTTACCACAAACAGATATTTGACTATAAAAATCAAAAGGTAGGCATAAAGTATAATTTTTTAAAAGATATTTATTTAAAATAAATAAGGTATCAACCTTTGCTACATAAGGTAAAACTTCCTATTCGAAGAGACGACATATACGTCCAATGTAACACATGTTCAATCATGCGAGAGTGTCCAAAAGATTTAGAGTAAATCTTACTTTATACCCATTAGTTCTAAATTATTTACTCTTTAATGTCCAGGCCCAGACTATTTATTACTCCTACCCATGCGCCCCAAACTATTTACCCGGATTTTGTATGAACTCTTCCACAAGTAAAGTGGAACAAAAAAACCAAGAAATAGGAAAGAAAAAGGTAGTGATGGATGCGGAAGAAGGAAACACAACAACCCCAGCTAGTTCTTGCACACAAACACTTCCTTTTGACACACCCAGATGTCAATGACTTGGATAAAGTTCGGCTCCGTAAAGAAGACTTAGACAAACTCTTCCATTTTCCTTATATCCTTCTTCAAAAAGAAATTAGATCTGATTATCTCAGAAGTTGACCTCTGGATGTTTTCAATTCTGCTCCACATTTCCTTGATTGTTTTTTTTTCTAGCTCTTGCTCTTGCCTTGGCCCTTGAATTTAATATTTTTATTTTGAAGATTTCTTGTTTGATTCAAAGTGGGTATTGTTAAATATTGTTTATAGTACCTTCTGGAAGTTCATACTGGAATTTGATAGCATTTGGAGCTGATTTGACGTGATTGAGATCGAGTTTTTTCAGTTAAAAATCGAAGAAGAACACAGCTATAGTATACCGCTACGGTATACAATATGATGTAGGAATATATAGCTATACTACAACAGTATACTATTATAATATACAATATATTATTATAATACTTGATCTCCCAGTTAAAAATTAATTTCCATATTATAGAGATATCAAAATCTACTTGCATAGATTCATAGCACGTTCTGTTTTAGGTTTATTTACCAATTACCATGACCCATTCTACCAATGAAGAGTGCTTAAATCCATTGCTTGTGAATGAGAAGCAAAAATCCCAGGCTACAAAAGGATTAAAAGTTCTTGCCATTGATGACAATGTGGTTTGTATTAAAGTTCTTGGTTCCCTCCTCCGAAAATGTGGCAATACATGTTAGTTTAAAGTAGTTAGTGGCGTATGCAGGATTTTAATCGACTAATATTTGCCAGTCTATTATCATAATTCGGTTTGTATACGCGTTTGTATTTTGGTTCTTGGGTTTTTATAACGTTTTAAGCAAGAGTATATCGGAAACAACCTCTCTACATAGGGGTGGATCCAGTGCATTAGTTAAGGGTTCCCCTTGAACCCAATAACTTTTTCTAAATCCTGTATTTGTGAAAAGTTCATTAAATGTATAAAAATATTCAGTCTTGAACCCAATCGGTTAATCCAATTATTATTGTAGATTAACTTGTGATTTCTGTGGAAACTCATAAGCTTAAAATTCTGGATCCGCCTCTATCTCTACCTTTGGAAGATAGGGGGTAAAGTTTATGTATACATTACCATCCTCCATATTGTGGAATATTATGTTGTTATTGTTGTTGTTGGAGTTCTTAAGGTTTTAATTCCTATTCAAAATTGATGTCACTTTGCATTATTTTTGAAGAGGTGTCGAATTATTCTATTTGCTCATATTGTTTAAGTTTAATTTATAGATGTGTATTTAATTAATCTTTTTGACAAAACGGCGGTATGTGACACTCTTTGGATCAAGGGTCTCCACCCCTAATTAGAAGACAATATTTTATTTATTGAAATTTTCGGTAAGAAATGCTTTATAAAGGTTAATCACAAAAAGTTCGAATTTTTTTGTTTTTGTTTTATTAGTTAGTAAAATTTACGTTTACCTGATTTTTTATTATTTACCCAAGAGATAAGGATTTGTTGTATTTGTAGTGATGCCAATCTATTACGCAATTTTTAAGGTTTTCGATAAGTACATCTAAAACCTTAACTAAATCTTATTCTTAATTTGATGAAAATCTAAAAACATTATCAAGATTCCCTTGCATTACAAACTCCTAAAATCTAGTTCATGTCTAGCAATTTTACCGCCCTAAACCTAAGGGGCAAGAATTTTTTCACTACCAGATAACTTAATTTGATGGAGTAAAAAAAATTATTTTTACTTATCAGTGCACAAAACTTAAACTCGAATTATGAGGAATTTCATTAATTTACTAATTAGGAGCCAAATTGTGTTGAATATTTTTTTGCAGTTACAACGACAAGAAATGCGAATGAAGCGCTTGAGATGTTGAGAAAGAACAAAGAGAGCTTTGACATTGTTATAACTGATGTTCGAAGAGTTTTTGGCGGCTGGGCGAGCATTTGAAGCTGAAGTTGAGAGCCAACGCCAACTGGTTAGAGCTGTCCGTGAAGCGGCCGGCTATAGTCCTGAATCGCCACTCCGAGAGGAGGGTAACTCTGTGGACGTCAACCATTGGAGTCCAGTTCTTGGATTTCCAAGGCGTATCCTCCTGGGAACGAAGATGGGCCGCATGAAGGCCAGGTGGGGCATGATAACTAGGGAGGCAGAGGCCTTTAAGACCTCTGTAAATATGTTTGTAAATGTTGATTTTTGTATAGTGGGTGTTGGCCCATTTGTTGATAAAGATACACGATTTTTTCCATAGTTAATTTTTTCTGTTTTCCGGAACATTGTATACTTCCCTTTTTTTTATTTTCCTCTTGACGTAGTTGAAGCTAAGTGGGCCGTTCGGTGGCCCCGACCGCGTGAAAATGATAGCCGTAGCCGAATAAGGTTCGACGGCCATAGCCGTATAAGGACGATGGCCTTGGCCGTGTAAAAATGATGGCCGTAGTCGTGTTAAAACAATGGCTTTAGCCATGTATAAATGATGGTCGTAGCCATGTAAAATTTGACGGTCTTAACCATGTTAATATAATGGCCTTAGCCATGTAAAACTCGACGGCCTTAGCCATGTAAAAATGATGGCCGTAGCCATGTAAAATTCGACGGCCTTAACCGTGTTAAAATAATGGCCTTAGCCATGTAAAACTCGACGGCCTTAACCGTGTTAAAATAATGGCCTTAGCCATGTAAAACTCAACGGCCTTAACCGTGTTAAAATAATGGCCTTAGCCATGTAAAACTCGACGGCCTTAACCGTGTTAAAATAATGGCCTTAGCCATGTAAAACTAAACGGCCTTAACCGTGTTAAAATAATGGCCTTAGCCCCTTCGTGCGTTTGGAGTCGGCCGTAGCCTTTTCATTCACTTGGAGATGGCCGTAGCCTTTTTCATTCATTTGGAGATGGCGTGGGCATGTGAGTTTCGCCCTATGTATGAATTATTCCCCCCAAAAAAATCAAACAAATGTTTTCTCTTTATTTTACAATTTTTGTGCATTTTCGTGTCATTTTCTGATAATTGTTGCGTTCTATTTGTGCATGTTAATTTATAAAAATACAAAAATACGCATTTGCATTTAGGATTTAATTTCAGGTTTTAGGATTAATTAAGGTTTAATTTGTTTTGGCTCAAAATATGAAAATTCACAAAAATTAGTTCATTTCGCATTTCAATCATTTTGTTTGGAAATTGTCACAAATTAGATTTTTACAATAATTGTAGGAATTATTTAGTTTAGTTTAAATATATTAGGGTTTTATTATAGCTCTAATTTTATAAAATCAAAAAAATATAATTTTTTTAATACAATTAAAATACAAAAAAGAGGTAGATAAAAGGAATAAATAAACATGGAATAAGAATAAGTGAAGGAAGGTGCTGCCCAATTTGGGCTATTGCACTCAAACTCGGACTGGCCCAAAGAAATTCCCAAACCCTTGCCCAGGCCCAAATAACCCCAACCCGGTCCGTCCCCAACGACCCATCAAAACGACACCGTTCTGGTGAAGCACGATCTCAGCCGTCGAGATTTGCACGATCAACGGTCCAGAACTGATCCATTTTGGTATATAACTGTCCGAAATATCCGCCCCACCCCGTTCAGTCATCTCCTTCACACCCCCATCCCACACGAACCCTAATTCCACCACCACCAAATACCACCGCCCTAGGGTGGCGGCGCCACCTCCAAACTCGACCAAAAATAAACCCTGGACTCCCCTGAGGCTCCTCATCCCAAATACCTAATTCGTTTCCCTCGAATATCAGTCAACTTAGTCGAATCTTAAATCAAAATTCTGAGTCAAAACCTTAGCTCACCCAAATGAACCCTAAATCACACCAGGCAGTCTCCATACTCTCATAATCTCGAATCTTTGATCAAAACCCCTCGAATTCTGATATTTTGGAGTGAAATGCAAATCTAAGACTTGGGTCAGCCTATTTTGGGAATGTTTGAAGTCCAATGATTTCTAGCTAACATTATAGGCTCATTTTTGATGAAATACACTTGTAATGTTAACTAGAATTCATTTTCGAAGTTTGTTCTTAAGGCAGTCCGGTAAGGTGTTTCTTCTTCCTTTTTGTTTTCGTTTAATTTTCTTCTTTCTTGTGTTCTAATATTTGTTAATTGTTAGTTCAATTTCCATTTAGTTTAGATTATGTTTAATTCTAATTTATTTTTGATTTTTTGTTTCTGTGCTTAGTTTGCCCCTCTATGTGTTTACTCGATTCTAGTTCGTCTTGAATTATAGTCAAATTTCCTGATGAGTTTAGTTTGTGCTTAGTTTTGTTTTTAGTTTTGTGTTTGGTTAAATTCTGATTTCTTTTCCTTTCTTCTTCTGTTCCGAGCCCCGTTTTAATTTTCTTAGTTTAATAATCGATTGCCAATTAGTCTTAGTATTAGTTAATGCCAATAGATTTTGTTAGACGAACTTGTTTCAGTTTTTAGTGTTAATTAAATTCAGTTAGTAAACTCGTTTTTGGGTTAACTTCAGTTAAGTGTTAGTTTTTTAGTCTTTGTTAGTATTAATTAGTTTCTTTGTTAGGTTCGATGACTTGGTTATAGCTGAGGAATCATTTGGATAGTTGACTGGGGTTACAACTCTAGCTGGGGTAAGGGTTTGGGTTCAGTTAGGTTAGATTGCAATTTTCAGACTGTTTAAAGGGTAGTTTAGGCATAGGAAAGGGTAGTTTTATTAGGGATAGAATTCCAAAACAAAGACTAGGGTAGTATAGGTTTTTATAGCTAAAAGAGCATCCTAGAAGCTCATAGAATAGGAATATAGTGTAGATTTCAATAAAACTAGGGTAGTAACTTGAGGAACAAGTTAGAAAATTAGGGGTTAAAGTGAAAAATAATCAGGGACTAAAAGGAAAAAACCAAAATCTGACCCTTTACCCTAGTGTTGCCTATAAAAAGGCATCAAGTGCCTTGTGAAGGGGAAAAAAAAACCTTTTTCAACCTAAAAATCCAAAAGCAAATTCTGATTTTACTTGCATCTCCAATTTTAGATTAGTTTAAGCTATTAGATATATAAAAACACAAAAAAACACGCAGAAAAATGAAAATCCCAAAACAAGTCACTGTTTCATTAAAATTGTAGGCTAATTTTGATATTCTAGCTCATAACTTGCACTTCCTGGTTCTCTTGGTGGTTGTTGAAGTTTCTGGGTGATTTATAGTTGAATTTCGAACAAAATTTGGGTTCATTCAGTCTGTCTTGGTTGTTTATTGTTGCTGCTGGGTTATTCAAGTTGGTTTGGGCTTGATTGGGTGGTTCCATTTGGTTTCAAAATATTGATGTACTTTAAATTCACCCCTTGGTTAGAGTTTTGATGAATTTTGGCTGTTTGGATTCACACAGTTGCTATTTGTTCTTCCTACCCAACTGACTCCCATTCTTCTTCGTGGTTTCATACTTCCAGGTACATCTTTGTGCTCAAATGAAGCAGAAGAATATCTTCATTTATAGAGAAACAATTTGAAGTGCAATGATAAAAATGCATGCCTATACTTTAGCATTTGTCTTTCACTGCTTAATTTTGAAATTCTGCGTGATTAATTTAATTATGTTAATGAGACAATGAATTGTATAACTGGACTTTTTGGGCTGTAACGGGAGTTTTTAAACTTATTTGATGTCAGAATGCCTAGATGGTAACTGAACTAAAATTATTTTATTCGAGCATAGACATTTGGACGTTGTATGCAATCTGGACCGATCATTTGTGGATACCAGGATTAATCATTTGTTATTGTTTAAAAAAAGGAATTGTTTAGTTTAAGTTTGTTCGAATGGTGGTTGTGGTTTCAGTGTGCGAAGTGCGTCATTGATTGGAGTGTGAGTTAAGCAGTAATAGAAATTAAAAGCAGCAGGAAGTCCTTGGTGGATTAAGCATTAGTACCGGTTACTAAAATTGAAGTCCATTTCTAATTGGGATAAGATTATCGGTCATTGGTATATTTGAATGGTTGAAATCATGATCTTAGTTAAAATAGGTTGATTTTTCTTCTTTAAATGAAACACTGACTACGTTGAATGTAATTAACATGTCTTGGAATTAATTGGGGTGTGAGTATTTGCCTTTAAGTGCTATTCTATGTTTCCGTTGAGATTCGAACTCCGATGCCATGATTTTACGCCGTTTGAGCTCCAGTTCAGTATGCTCGATGTGGGATTTCGGGTTTGAAGTTAAAATGGGGATCATGTTTTTCGCGGGCCTGGTCCCTAGTCACAAGATGAGTTCATAAGGCTTAGCCTTTTCAAATAAAATAATTGCTTAGGATTTTTTTTATTTTAGAGACGGATACATAGCAAACCATAGTCACTATTAGATTGACCTTTTAATAAAAATATTGAGATGTACTTCGCCCAATAAAAATGCAAATCGCGGGGCCCTAAATAGAGGTTTAAAATATTTAGAAAATCGGGAAGGGCCGTTTAGCGAATTTCACGGCCCTCCCAAAAGATAATTACGCGCTAGGCTCTTTTAGGCGCGTATTTTAATAATTTTACCTTCCTAAATATGGGTGGACATTATGCGGCCCAAATCCAAATCCTAAAACATTGAATAGAGTGTTTCTAGGATTGCGGGTTCATTTGATGCGGCGCAATCAGAAAACACATTTTAAACGACGTTCACTTTCTTATATAAATTTTATATTAAATAAAAGCGGTAAAAAGTAAAATTGGCACATAAGTTCTTCATGTAATCAGATAATAGCTAAATACAATAGTTGAGCGACCGTGCTAAAACAACGGAACCTGGAAATGCCTAACTCCTTCTCCCGTGTTAACAGAATTCCTTATTCGGATTTTTGGTTCGCGGACTATTAACAGAGTCAATCTTTTCCTTGGTTCAGAATTAAATCGGTGACTTGGGACACCATTAATATCCCAAGTGGCGACTCTGAATAAATAGTAATAAATCCCGTTCCGACTGTCTCTTAAGTAGAAAAACTCCTTTACGCCCCTTTCGCGGGGGTGTACAACAAAAAAGGAGGTGTGACAGCTCTGACGACTCTACTGGTGAAAAGAACCCAGAACGTTTTGTTCACGGTTCATAATTCGAGCTTAGGATAATTGTTGTGTTTAGCTTTATTTGATTTTGTTACATGATATGTGCTTATGTGCTAATTGATTGCTTTTACCGCTTTGATATTACGTGAACTGTATATAAACTATGCCGAAACCCATCTCCTCTCTGAGTCTTCTGAATTGTGAAGAAGGGTGTATGGTGTACGACTTTTTTTCTGTATAGTGTAAAATCCCAATTTAGAACGAGGTTTGGATAAGTCGCAAAGCCGGTGAAGCTTCTGTATTCCAGATTGCCGCCTCCTCCTCGGCTCGAGCTGTCCGCTCGGATAAGCCAGGTCTAGAACAAACACCCAGGTTTTAAAACCTTGAATAACTCAGTCTCATGCCTGATCCCTAGTAGGAACGCTTATTTGCATCATGTGCATTTGACGTAGGGGACTCAACACAGGGGTTGGGTCCGTCTAGGACAAGCAACCTGAAATAAAGAGACCATCTTAATTGCATCCTATGTGCTACATGTTGCATTTATTCAAGGGTAAAAAGGTCATTTGGCAGACCAATGATAGCTGAGGGCCAATGAAAAATGAAAAAGAAGAAAAATGAAAATAGGAAGAAAAAGAAGAGAAATGAAAATAGGAAGAAAAAGAAGAGAAAGAGGGTGAAGTGTGAAAATAAAGCAATGAGGGCCTAGTTATGTTTTTGTTACTTTTTTTTTGTTTAGAAAAAGCATGAAAAATTCAAAAAGATTTTGCACTTTTTATCATTTTCCGTAAATTTGAAAAATAAAAGAAGAAGAGAAAACGAAAATCCAAAATGATTTAACATGTTTCATCATTTTTCAAAAAAAAAAAGACAAAAAAATGTGTTTTCTATAAATGAGTTTTTATTTTTATTTTTATTTCGCCTGTATCCAATCGGCCAGAACTACGCATACCTGATTCTCGCCCTTCGGGGCGTGATACGTAGTCAACCCACATAGGGTCCGGTCTTCCTAGTAAAATGTAGGTTCTTGGCTTTGCGGGGTCTTAGCTAAATTTTGCACTTCTAACGATCTTTTGGCCAAATAAACCATTTTGCAAAGATAGCCTCAATCATGTCTTGCGTGTGTCTAATAGGGATTGTTATTATCTCACATAGTGCTGGTTTAAGTTTTCTCATACAGGTGTGGATCTATTTATCGGAGTTCGATCATGACATATTCCCAAGGTTCACTGCATACGGGAGTTGCTTAAGGAGATTTTTTTTATGTCGTCTTTAGTTTTGCATAGTAATGCCGAGTTTTTTTGTTACTATTGTATTTTCTATTTTGCATCTAAAAAGTGTGTTATAAATCAAAATCCAAAAAAAGATGTTGCATTTTATATTTCCGTTTGACGTTTTCTTTAGAATACTAATGGTAGAAACGAAAGAATGATTTTGAGTTTTTTTTTTCTTCTAGGCAATTAATATCTAGGACCTAAAATAAGTTGTTTCTACATTTCTTTTAGTATATTAAGACTAAAAATCAAAAAAAAAAAAAAAGAAGAGAATGTTCTTTTAGTACCTCTTTAGGAATTTTTCTTTAAGGTATTAATTCCAAAGATCCAAAAAGATTTTCTTTTGAGGTTATCCTTTGGGAAGCTAATGAAAAAATAAAATAAAAATTCTTTTCATTTTCGTTAGAACATTAGAATTTGTACATAGAAAGAAACAACGTGCTTTATCTTTAGAAGCTCTTCTTTAAGTATCAAAAATTGAAATCTAAAAATATTGTGTTTTATCTTTTTCATTATATGTTTTGAAATATCGCGTCAAGATGTGAAATGAAAATTCAAAATATTTTCTGTAGTTTATTCTTTAGATTTTCTTCCTAAAAAGAATAAAAAAATATTTGTTTTTCTCTTCTAGGGTTTTTCCTTGATATTTCTCGTAGAGTGTTTGTTTAATAAAAAAGCAAAAAATATGTGTTCGTTAAGGTTGACTTTCGAATAGTTTATAGAATATTAAGTCTAGAAAATTCAAAAAAGATTTAATCCTTTTATTTCTCTCTACTTTTCAGAGTAGTCATTAAGGTAAAAAGATAAAAAAGTGTTAGTTTGTTATTCTCGACCTTCCCGAATTACGCAAAGATCTGATTCATGCGGCTTCATGATACGTAGGCAACCTACATAAGGTTCGATCGAGTTGTTTTTTTATTTATTAAAAGAAAAAGAAAATAAGAGAAAGAAAAAGGAAAATAAGGAAACAAAAAAGAGGTGAAATTATGGGGCGTGAGAAATGAGAGGAAAGAAAAGAGCGATAATTAGGAAAAAGAGAAAGGAAAATCATCAAGAAAATGCTAGAAAAGCAAAGGAAAGAGAGTATTAAAATATACAAATTGGAATGATGCCAAGTGACCTTGTGACCCTCGAAATCATTCTTGAAACGTTAATTGTTGCTAGGTGCATTACACGAAATGTGATATTTTAGTTGTTAAATGCCCTAACGCTAACACGGTGACTTCATTTTGTTCTCCTCATAAAAGCAGAAGGGTGGTTGGTTTATGGTTCTTAAGGTAATTCGTCCATACAACACAAGGTCAAAGGGCAAGGTAGTCATGGATAGCAACAGCTTGGGCACAAGAGTTGTTGACCCCTCAAGGGAGTCGGTAGAGTCGGAGTCTGAATTAAAAGAGGAGCTCCAAAGGGTGAAGCAACAGATGGCAGAAATGTATCAATCTTGGATCAGGGGGAATCCTACATCTTCATTCGCCACTATCTACACGGGAAACTCTGCAACTATTCCACCACTATCACAAATCCAGATTCTCACTGCTGCTGTTGTTTCCCCACAACCTTTTCACACCCTACCTGCCAAAACCACCTCATATACCGCTCATTTGGCCACTCATGTTCTTGCAGCTCATCCACCAGCTATTTTTCCTCGATCCTCTTACGAGACTGTGTTCAAAGTCCCTGATTCTCAACACTATGTTCCAGAACCAACTTTCAAAGTCTCGGATCCATACTCTCACGCTCCTCATTTTGAGGCTCCTGGTGAAACTGAATAGCCTAGTAAGACAGTGGTGAAAAATGAGATATCCAGGAAGGTGAAAATTTTAGAGCAGTCTTTATGAAACATGCAAGGGATAGGGAGCCAGATGAGCGTGGCATATAAAGACTTGTGCTTGTTTTCTGACGTCCAACTGCCTGCTGGGTTTAAGATGCTGAAGTTTGATTTATATGATGGGCACGGAGATCCCGTAGCTCATTTGAGAGGTTACTGTAGTAGGATGAGAGGCACCAGTGGGAAAGACAAATTATTGATGGCGTATTTCAGACAAAGTTTGAGTGGGGCAGCTCTGGAGTGGTACACCCGCCAAGATGCTAATAGCTGGTACACTTGGGATGATATGGCTCAGACCTTTGCCAGGCACTTTCAGCATAATATGGAAATCGTCCCGGATCACAGGTCCCTCGCCAAGATGGAAAAGAGGCCTAATGAAAGCTCTACGGAGTACAGGCTCAGATGGAGAGAGCAAGCTGCCAGAGTCGATCCCCCGATGAAGGAAAAAGAGATGGTCGGCTACTTTCTTCAAGCTCTAGAACCAACTTACTTGGGGAATTTGATCTCGGCTGTGGGTAGGCCTTTTAATGATGTGGTAAGAAATGGCGAAATGGTAGAAGATGGGCTGAAGTCTAGAAAGCTCATGAGTTATTCTGCTTTAAAAGCCACAACACAAGTAATTCAGAGCAATACCGGAAGCTCGCTAGGTCAGAAGGAACACGATAATGTTGCCATGGTTGTTTCAGAGTCACGACATGGACCAAAGGATCCACCTCACCAATACACCCAGCCTCAACTCCAACCCCAAGCCTATCCCCGAGCTCCACATAATCCACCTCAGTATTATCCTCTGAACAATATTCGGTCATTATGTCCAACTACCAGGTCACTCCCTATGGCGAGCGCCAGCACCGTATAATGCATTCTTGCCTTCAAAACATTCTCGAGCACCCAACAACCCAAGAAAAAAGGGGCAGGGAAGAGAATAAAGGAAAAGAAGTAGCTTCACGCCAATTGGGGAGTTCCTACGCAAGCTTATTTTAAAAGTTAAAGCATTCTGGCCTGATTGAGCCGCTCCTTGGCTATACTCCAGACCCATATGCAAAAGGATTTGATCCTACTGTACGAAGCATGTACCAATCTAATGTCCAAGGGCACAATATTGAAGATTGTCGTTCTTTGGAAAGGGAAATAGAAAAAATGATTCAAGAAATGATAATTGTGGTCAATGACAGTGACAAGGAGCACGTGAATCCTCTTTAGAACTTGTTGACTGAAGTATATGATATTGAAGTTGGCAATGGTCTCTGCAATATTGATGCAGAACTCAGTGGCTAAGATGTCGTGCTTGGTTATTGGAAAGACACTCCATCTCTTGGTCAGCCAGAAAGGAGCTTGGTGGTTTAGTTTGTTGTCATTTCTATTGTCTGGGTTATTTCAGGGTTGTAATCCAGATATTGTCTTGTGACTCAAACCCTTCTATCCTTTTAGTTTTCCTAGTTTGTGTAGTCGTAGTAGCTCGTTTAGTGTTGTCTAGGTTTGTTCCAAGGTTGTAACCCCAGTTTAGTTTGCTTGTTTTGTTGTTCGAACGTTTCACCATCTGTCTAATGCATTTTCTTGTCATTCGTTATTTCTAGTTATTTTTCTTTATTTAATTCTTTTCTATCCTTTTGTTTAATGCTGGTTCTAGTGACATGACATGAAAACATAATTCTCATGCTGAGCTCAAAAGTTAGTTTAGTCGTGAAGCATTAAAACAATTTTGAAGATGGCAGGGGCACTTGAAGGAAATAAGAACAGATTTTGAAACTTTGAGATCATTTGAAGCCCGAGCCATGTGAAACTGGTGCAAGTAAAACATGAAGAAACCGTAAATGCAAGATTAGCCAAATTGGCAGGGGGATGTTCGTGTTAATGAAAGTGAGAGTGTTGTCATTTGTTGTCCAATGACGCTTTGTAGTGACAGATGCAGAAGACGAATGTGTGGATATGGTTGTTTAATTATGCAATTTGCACTTGGCATGTTTTGGAGATTGGAATGACGAAGGCATTTTGTTCTGCTATCTAAACACTTTATCCCTTGTCATCCCTTTTGAGCCTTGTTTAGTTTCTTTCACACCCCTCTTTTGGAATCAATGACGCAACAAAGAAATGCAAGTTCCAAAAATGAGTACATAAAAAGAAAATACGAAGAAGAGAAAAGAAGAAGAGAAAAGAAGAAGAAAAGGAAAAAGAAAAGAAAAGAAAAGAAGAGGATAGAAAAGAAAAAGAAAGGAAAAATGAAAGAGAAAAAGAAAGAAAGAAGAAAGAAAAGAAAAGAAAAATCACAACAACAAAGTAATTCCTATGACGTGAACTACGTTTGACTTGATCCCGAAAGGGTACATAGGCATCATTGCTGAGGTTCAGTCATACCAAAATAAAAGTCCAAAAATCCCCAAGCAAGAAACTGGGGCAGAAGTTGTGGTTGTTGTGAGAAATCTGATTCCGAAAGTTGTAGTTTTTAACCCATTTTAATTATTTTGAGCATTTTATACCCCTTATTTCTAACCCTGTCCAAAAGCCCACATTACGGACCAGAGAAAGACCTTCTGATCATTCTTCAAGAGATGCCAAGTCAAGCAAGTAGGATGATTCATGTTAGGGGAAACACTCCGATCCAAACAGGAAAAGTGAAAATGAGCGAGCCAAATTAATGAAAACCCTCATGGGTACCATAAGGTGATGAAAGATGAGAGAAATAAAAAATGAGAGAGTCTTATTGATGAAAACCTTCACGGGCACCTTGAGGCGACGGTAAGTTAAGATAAGGAACAAAATGAGAGAGGCTTGCTGGTGTAAACCCTTCGGGCACTACAAGTCAAATAAGGATTGTGAATCAGATTGGATAAGCGGAGCATTGAAGCCCAGTTTCACGGCTAAAACGTACAACAAGACATGAACATCAGATGTGCTTAACAAAATAGGCCACAGGTGCATGTCAAGGTCATTATAGTCGGTATCCACATCCGATAGGTTTCTACTTTGTAGTTTTTCTTGTTAGGAATCATCTCTTTCTAATATCCTTTACTCTGTTCCTTTGTCTTGGTTACTTCCTCTTCCTGAGTATGTTTGGTCAAAACAAGTGAGAAATGACTTCAAAATTTGCCAATAGCTTCCTAATGGCACAAGACAAGATCTGGCTAGTACATCAAAGTGTCATGGGTCAATAAAGAGCGACAAGCGCACTGAGTTGGTAACTAATAACATGCTTGGGATTCGTGTGAAGTACAAAGGCTTGGTATGTATCAATTTGTGAACAATGCAACAGATGGAGGGTTAGGGTGAATGAATCAATATGCTTTGGGGATCATGTGAAACACAACGATTTGGCAGATATCAGTTCATGAGCAATGCAACAGATGGGGGATTTTGGGTGTGAACTAAGAAAAGGAATTTTGTGATAAGGGTGACAGAGAAAGAGGTTAGTCAAAGAACAAGCAAGGTCTTTCAAGGTGAAATCAAAGTTAATATGGCAAGTGAAGGAACAAAAGACCTCAAGGTCAGTTATAGTGGTTTAATTCAAGAAAGATTAACATGCGCAATGAGTGGGTCGCAATTGTCGTACTTTGGGATTCATGTGAAACAAAAGGTTTGGTAAATGTCAGTTCATGAACAATGCAACAGATAAAAGGTATTGGGTCCGGATGGAGAAGAGGTATTTTTTGCGATAAAGGTGGCAAAGAAATTGGTTAGTCAATAAGAAAGCAATGTCTTTCAATGGGGAAATCAAAGTTATCATGGAAAGTGTAGGAGCAATCGCTGCAAAGTCAAGGCCACAAAACAACCACCATGTTTAAACTCACAAGTTTTCTTTGTTTGAAGCAGGGACGGAAGCTATATTCATATCAAAGCTTGGAAGGTTGAAATTCTCAAGTGTAATGCCCCAATTTTGCTTATGCATAGGCCATTGAAAAGATCACACATCACCACTAGGAGAAGAACTTCCTTGTCTGTTTTTTCAAGTTATATTTTGTTGTAGGAGACGCACTTCCTAAACTGAGATTTTACCCTTAGGAGATGCGCTTCCTAGTCTGGATCATATGAGTTTGAGTCACTGATGGATTTCCCCTAGGAGATGCACTTCCTAGTTATGTTCATTTAAATTTCACCCATATGAGACACACTTCCTAAATTAAGAGTTCACTCATAGGAGACGCACTTCCTAGTTTGAGTCATTGAAGTTTTACCCATAGGAGACGCACTTCCTAAAATGAGAAGTTCATTAGTAGGAGACAGACTTCTTAGTTTGCATCATGAAAGTTCCACCCCTAGGAGATGCATTTCCTAGTCTGGTTTTTTCAGGCTATATTTTATTTTAGGAGTCGCACTTCCTAAATATAAATTCACCCCTAGAAGACGCACTTCCTAGTTTCTGTCATTCAAGTTCAACCATAGGAGATACACTTCCTAGTCTGGTTCATTGAAGTTTTACCCATAAGAGACACACTTCCTAAATTGAAAGTTCATTCATAGGATACGCACTTCCTAAATTGACAATTCATTCATAGGAGACGCACTTCCTAAATTGAAAGTTCATTCATAGGAGACACACTTCCTAAGTTGAGTTACACCCATAGGAGACACACTTCCTAAATTGATAGTTCATTCATATGAGACACACTTTCTAGTTTAAATAATTGAAATTTCACCTTAGGAGACGCACTTCCTAGTCTGGTTCATTGAAGTTTTACCCATAGGAGACATAATTCCTAAATTGAAAGTTCATTCATAGGAGATGCACTTCCTAAATTGATAGTTCATTCATAGGAGACACACTTCCTAGTTTAAATCATTAAAGTGTCACCCCTAGGAGACACACTTTCTAGTCTGGTTCATTGAAGTTTTACCCATAGGAGACGCACTTCCTAAATTGAAAGTTCATTCATAGGAGACGCACTTCCTAATTTTATAGTTCATTCATAGGAGACGCACTTCCTAGTTTAAATCATTGAAGTTTCACCCCTAGGAGACACAATTCCTAGTCTGGTTCATTGAAGTTTTACCCCTAGGAGACGCAATTTCTAGTCTGGTTCATTGAAGTTTTACCCATAGGAGACACACTTCCTAAATTGAGAAGTTCATTAGAAGGAGACACACTTCCTAAACTTAAATTTTACCCATAGGAGACACACTTCTTAGTTTAAATCATTGAAATTTCACCCCTAGGAGACGCACTTCTAGTTTGGTTCATTGAAGTTTTACCCATAGGAGACACACTTTCTAAATTGAGAAGTTCATTAGCAGGAGACGCACTTCCTAGTTTGAGTCATTTAAGTTCGACCCTAGGAGACGCATTTCCTAGTCTGGTTCCTTGAAGTTTTACCTGTAGGAGACGCACTTCCTAATCAAAGTCTTCCAAGTTATTCTTATAGTATATGCACTTCCTAAATTGAGAATTCATTCGTAGGAGACACACTTCCTAGTTTTAGTCACTGAAGTTCTCATCCCTAGAAGATGCACTTCCTAGCTTTGGTCATTTAAAATCATCTTTAGGAGACGCACTTCCTAAGTTTAGTTTATCCAGGTTTAATGTAGCAGACACATTTGCTAGTCAAACTTTTTGGTTTTACTCATAGGAGACGCACATCCTAGTCTAGTCTTTAGTTTACTCTCATCATTGCATCAATAGTATAAATGGTTTACAATTTTGCTAACAACTCACAAATCTTCCTAGTGTAAGCTGGGGCAGAAAGTTTCGTTTGTTTTGGTTGCAGGATCCCACATGAAAAACAAGGTAACACAGAAATTTTTAGTAGTCAGGAGTCCGCCCGAAGAATAGAGACATACAATTCAAGTTTTAGCAGTCAGGAGTCTGCATGGAGAACAGAGACATACGTTTCAAGTTAGGAGTCAGAGTCCGCCTGAAGAACAGAGACATACAATTCAAATTTCAGAAGTCAGGAGCCCGCCTGGAGAATAGAGGAATACATTTCAAATTAGCAATCAGTAGCCCGCCTGGATAACAGAGGAATACATGCAATCCAAATTTCAGCAATCAGGAGCCCGCCTAAAAAATAGAGGTGATACAATTCAAGTTAGTTTTAAATCAATTCCTTCATTTATTTTTGTATTCAGGTGCCCACTTGGAGAACATAGGTCCTTATTTCAAATTTCATAAGTGAGGAGTCCGCCTGGAGAATAGAGACATGCATTTAGAATTTTTGAAGTGAGGAGTCCGCCAAGATAACATAGACATAAATTTCAAGTTAGGAGACAGGAGTCCGCCTGAAGAACAGAGACATACAATTCAAGTTTGGATTCAGGAGGCCGCCTAAAAAATAGAGGTGATATAATTCCAATTTTAGTTTTCGATCAATTTTCTTGTTTATTTTAACAGTCAGGAGCCCGCCTGGAGAATGAAGGTGTTTAATTTTAAGTTGCAGTTGAAGTTAGGAGCCCGCCTGAAAAACGAAGGTATACAATTCAAGCTTTTAAATCCGGAGACCGCCTGTATAACAGAGTCAGGAGCCCGCCTGGATAACAGAGGAATACAGTCAAGTTCAAGTTCAGCAATCAGGAGCCCGCCTGGATAACAGAAGAATACATTCAAGTCCAAGTTTATTCAAGGTCAGCAATTGGGAGGGAAGGAACAACACTTCAGTTCATGATTTGAAATAACAACAAGATAAAGTACAAGACAACAAGGCAACAAGAGAGAATACAAGATAACAAGATAACAGGAAGTGCAAGAGCAATCACAGTGAAATCACAACTCCTGGTAGTCTCAACTACCAGACACTCCCGAACTACATTGACCTGATTCCTGTTTAGACCAGGATATGTAGAAAATCTCTGAAGCAGGATGCAGTCAAAATTTTTCAAAATGCTTCACAACGGAATTTTCAAGCAGGCAAACATCGCTCGTATTTGCTCACTTATCTTTTCGCGAAAACATTTCATGTTTTCAAGCAAAGTGGGGCAGTTGTGAGCACGTTATTTTTGCCCTATGTATGTATTATTCCCAAACAAAATCAAACAAATGATTTCTCTTTATATTACAATTTTTTGTGCATTTTTTTGTCATTTTCTGATAATTGTTTCATTTTATTTGTGCATATTAATTTATAAAAAATACAGAAATACGCATTTGCATTTAGAATTTAATTTCAGATTTTAGGATTAATTAAGGGTTAATTTGTTTTGGCTGAAAATATGAAAATTCACAAGAATTAGTTCATTTCGCATTTTAATCATTTTGTTTTGAAATTGTCACAAATAAGATTTTTACAATAATTTTAGGAATTATTTAGCTTAGTTTAAATATACTAGAGTTTTAATATAGCTCTAATTTTATGAAATCAGGAAAATACCAAAAAAAAATTTAATACAATTAAAATACAAATAAAAGAGGTAGATAAAAGGAATAATTAGAATGGAAAAAGAATAAGTGAAGGAAGGGCTGCCCAATTTGGGCTATTGCACTCAAACTCGGACTGGCCCAAAGAAATTCCCAAACCCTTGAAACGGCCCATCAAAACGACACCGTTCTGGTGTCGCACGATCTCAGCCGTCGAGGTTTGCTCGATCAACGGCCCAAAAATGATCCATTTTGGTATATAACTGTCCGAAATATCCCCATCCACCCCGTTCAGTCATCTGCTTCACACCCCCATCCCCACATGAACCGTAATTCCGCCGCCACCAAATCCCACCGCCCTAGGGTGGCGGCGCCACCTCCAAACTCGACAAAAAATACACCCTGAACTCCCCTCAGGCTCCTCATCCCAAATACCCAATTCGTTTCCCCCAAATATCAGTCAGCTTGGTCGAATCTTAAATTAAAATTTTGAGTCAAAGCCTTAACTCACCCAAATGAACCATAAATCACACCAGGCACTCTCCAGACTCTCATCATCTCGAATCTTTGATCAAAACCCCTCGAATTATGATATTTTGGAGTGGAATGCAAATCTCTGACTTGGGTCAGCCTGTTTTGGGAATATTTGAAATCAAATGATTTCTGGCTAACATTATAGGCTCATTTTTGATGAAATAGTCTTATAATGTTAACTAGAATTTATTTTCGAAGTTTGTTCTTAGGGCAGTCCGGTAAGGTGTTTCTTCTTCCTTTTGTTTTCGTTCAATTTTCTTCTTTCTTGTGTTCTTATATTTGTTAATTGTTAGTTCAATTTCCATTTAGTTTAGATTATGTTTAATTCTAATTTATTTTTTATTTTTGTTTCTGTGCTTAGTTTGCCCCTCTTTGTGTTTACTCGATTCTAGTTCGTCTTGAATTCTAGTCAAATTTCCTGATGAGTTTAGTTTGTGCTTAGTTTTGTTTTTAGTTTTGTGTTTGGTTAAATTCTGATTTCTTTTCCTTTTTCTTCTGTTCCGAGCCCTGTTTTAATTTTCTTAGTTAAATAGTCAATTGCTAATTAGTATTAGTATTAGTTAATGCCACTAGATTTTGTTAGACGAACTTGTTTCAGTTCTTCGTGTTAATTAAATTCAGTTGGTAAACTCGTTTTTGGGTTAACTTCAGTTAAGTGTTAGTTTTTAAGTCTTTGTTAGTATTAATTAGTTTGTTTGTTAGGTTAGATGACTTGGTTATAACTGAGGAATAATTTGGATAGTTGAGTGGGGTTACAACTCTAGCTAGGGTAAGGGTTTGGGTTCAGTTAGGTTAGATTGCTATTTTCATACTGTTTAAAGGGTAGTTTAGGCATGGGAAATGGTAGTTTTACTAGGAATAGTAATTCCAAAACAAAGACAAGGGTAGTATAGGTTTTTATAGCTAAAAGAGCATCCTAGAAGATCCTAGAATAGGACTATACTATAGATTTCAATAAAACTAGGGCAGTAACTTGAGGAACAAGTTAGAAAACTAGGGGTTAAAGTGAAAAATAATCAGGGACTAAAAGGAAAAAATTAAAATTTGACCCTTTACCTAGTGTTGCCTATAAAAAGGCATCAAGTGCCTTGTGAAAGGGGAAAAAAACCCTTTTCAACCTAAATCCAAAAAGCAATTCTGACTTTACTTGCATCTCCAATTTTAGATTAGTTTCAGCTTTTAGATATAGAAAAACACAAAAAAAAAACACGCAGAAAAATGAAAATCCCAAAACAAGTCACTGTTTCATTAAAATTATAGGCTAATTTTGATATTCCAGCTCATAACTTGCACTTCCATGTTCTCTTGGTGGTTATTGAAGTTTCTGGGTGATTCAAAGTGGAATTTCGAACAAAATGTGGGTTCATTTAGTCTATCTTGGTTGTTTATTGTTGTTGCTGGGTTATTCAAGTTGGTTTGGGCTTGATTTGGTGGTTCCATTTGGTTTCAAAATATTGCTGTACTTTAAATTCACCCCTGGGTTAGAGTTTTGATGAATTTTGGCTGTTTGGATTCACACTGCTGCTATTTGTTCTTCTTGCCCATCTGACTTCCATTCTTCTTCATTGTTTCATACTTCCAGGTACGTCTTTGTGCTCAAATGATGCAGAAGACTATCTTCATTTGAAGAGAAACAATTTGAAGTGCAATGATAAAAATGCATGTCTATACTTGAGCATTTGCCTTTCACTGCTTAATTTAGAAATTCTGCGTGATTAATTCAATTATGTTAATGAGACAATGAATTGTATAACTGGACTTTTTGGGCTGTAACAGAAGTGTTTAAACTTATTTGATGTCTGAATGCCTAGATGGTAACTGGACTGAGATTATTTTGTTCTAGCATAGACATTTGGACGTTGTAAGCAATCTGGACCGATCATTTATGGATACCAGAATTAATCATTTGTTATTGTTTAAAAAAATTGTTTATTTTAAGTTTGTTCGAATGGTGGTTGTGGTTTCAGTGGGTGAAGTGTGTCATTGACTGGAGTGTGAGTTAAGCAGTAATAGAAATTAAAAGCAGCAGGAAGTCCTTGGTCGATTAAGCATTAGTACTGGTTACTAAAATTGAAGTCCATTTCCAATTTGGATAAGATTATCGATCATTGGTATATCTGAATGGTTGAAATCAGGATCATAATTAAAATAGGTGTATTTTTCTTCTTCAAATGAAACACTGACTACGTTGAATGTAATTAACATGTCTTGGAATTAATTGGGGTGTGAGTATTTGCCTTTAAGTGCTATTCTATGTTTCCTTTGAGATTCGAACTCCGATGACATGATTTTACGCCTTTTAGACTCTAGTTCAGTTTGCTCGATGTGGGCTTTTGGGGTCTGAAGTTAAAATGGGGATCGGGTTTTTCACGCGCCTGGTCCCTAGTCACAAGATGAGTTCATAAGTCTTAGTCTTTTCAAATAAAATAATTGCTTAGGATTTCTTTTTTATTTTAGAGACGGATAAATAGAAAACCGTAGTCACTTTTAGATTGGCCTTTTAATAAAAATGTTGAGACTAGCCTCGCTCAATAGAAATGTAAATTGTGGGGCCCTCAATAACGGTTTAATATATTTAGAAAATTGGAAAGGGTCGCTTAGCGAATTTCACGGCCCTCCCAAAAGATAATAACACGCTAGACTCTTTTAGGCACGTATTTTAATAATTTTACCTTCCTAAAAATGGGTGGGCGTTTTATGGTCCCAAATACAAATCCTAAAACGTTGAATAAAGTGTGTCTAGGATTGCAGGTTCATTTGATGCGGCGTAATCCGAGAACATATTTTAAACCACGTTTACTTTCTTAAATAAATATTATATTAAATAAAAGCGGTAAAAACTAAAATTGGCACATATGTTCTTCTGTAATCAGATAATAGCTAAATACAACAGTTGAGCGACCGTGCTAGAATCACGGAACCTGGGAATGCCTAACACCTTCTCCCGGGTTAACAGAATTCCTTATCCGGATTTTTTGTTCGCGAACTATTAATAGAGTTAATCGTTTCCTCTGTTTGGGAATAAACCTGTGACTTGGGACACCATTAATCTCCCAAGTGACGACTCTAAATAAATAGTAATAAATCCCGTTCCGACTTTCTTTTAAGTGGAAAAATGCCTTTACGCCCCCTTTCGCGGGGGTATACAACGAAAAAGGAGGTGTGAAAGATGGCCGTAGCCTTTTCATTCATTTGGAGATGGCCATAGCCTTTTCATTCATTTGGAGATGGCCATAGCCTTTTCATTCATTTGGAGATGGCCCTAGCCTATTCATTTGGAGATGGCCGTAACCTTTTCATTTATTTGGAGATGGCCGTATCCTTTTCATTCATTTGGAGATGGTCGTAGCCTTTTCATTCACTTGGAGATGGGCGTAGCCTTTTTTTACATCTGGAGATGGCCGAAGCCTTTATATATATGGAGATGGTACTAATCTAGTCCCTGTATCACGTCAGGCTTGGAGAGTAGACGGTGGGGCCGATGTGATACACTTGTGCTGCAAATATCTCTAGGTGTCCCCTTTGGCGCCTCGTTAAAAACCTTCCCAAAAAACCCAATTGGGAAAAAACTCGGGTAATGGAAAAAGAGTACGACTCGGGAAATGCCTTTTGGAAGTGGAAATGTTTGAGGTGAACAATGTTCGAGTTCTTGTGGAGCATTTTTCCCTCCATTGTCTCGAGCTGGAATGCTCCTTTCCCAGCTGCCGCTGTGATTTTGTAGGGTCCTTCCCAGTTTGTGCCCAATTTTCCTTCATTTGGGTCGTTAGAGGCCAATGTCTTGTCTTTGATGACGTAGTCTCCTATTTTGAGTGGTATTATTCTCGCCTTTTTGTTGTAATACCTCTCGATTTGTTGTTTTTGGGCTACCATCTTAATGTCGGCCATTTCCCTTCTTTCCTCGGCTTTGTCAAGGTCTTGGAGTCTGTTGGCGTCGTTTTTCGTTCCTGCGGATACCTTAAGATGGGTTCGCCTATTTTGACGGGTATGGCAGCGTCAGTTCCATAAACCAGTGAGTACGGGGTTTCCCCATTGCTGGACTTGGGTGTAGTTCTGTGTGCCCACAAGACTTCAGGCAGTAGTTTTGGCCATAACTCTTTGGCGTCTTCTAGCTTTTTATTCAGTATGTTTAGGGATGCCGAAGCAGCATATGATGTTCTTCCATATGAAGGTGATGACCTCTTGTTCGTGTATTTGAGCGTAAGCACCTGCTTCTACCCACTTAGAGAAATAGTCAGTTAAAACAAGTAAGAATCGTACCTTTCCTCGTCCTGCTGGCAGTGAGCCGACTATATCCATCCCCCATTTGATGAACGACCACGGTGAAGTGACGGAATGGAGGAGTTCTCTAGGCTAATGTATCATTGGGGAGTACTTTTGACACTGTTCGCATCGGCGGACATACTCGGCTGCCTCTTTTTTCATAATGGGCCAGTAGTAGCCGGTGCGTATGATGCACCGCACGAGGGCATGATTACCGATGTGAGCGCTGCAGTGGCCCTCGTGTACTTCCTCAAGTACTGGCCTCATTTGATGTGGCCCTAAACACTTGGCTAGAGGGACATTGAAAGTCCTTTTATAAAGGTCGTTGCTGATCATGTAGTATTGGGCGGCCTGTACGCAAAGATTTTTCGCCTCCTTTTTAGCGGGGGGCAATGTTCCATCCTGCAAATAATATATGAACTGGTTGCGCGAGTCCCAAGTCAGGTTTAAGGAGAGTACCTCGGTGTGGTCAATGGGTAAGGGGAGGAGTGTGACCACACTTTCTTTGTTGAAAGTTTTGGTGGCTGCAGCCAACTTTTCCAGTCCGTCCGCTTCGACGTTCCGCGCTCGGGGAATTTGTTTGAAGCGGCATGTATCGGACGTAACCATTAGTTTGCGTATTTCTGCCTGGTATTTTTGCAGCCTCTGCTCTTTGACTTGATAAGTCGCAGTGACCTGGTTTGCCACGAGTTGGGAGTCGCAGTGGAGGAGGATTCGGCGAGCCCTGTATTTGGTTGCCAATTTCATGCCTGCAATAACGCCCTCATACTCGGCCTCGTTGTTAGTCATTTCCATGCATCGTATGGACTGACGAATTATTTCGCCCGTGGGAACCTCGAGAAAGAGTCCAAGTCCCGATCCCGATGCATTGGCGAATCTATACGTACAAAGGACCCGTAGGTCATTATTGGAGGATATGTGTAGCACCTCGAGTTCTGCCTTTGGCAGGACTTCTGCGCTGAAGCCGGTGATGAAGTCGGCAAAAACTTGTGATTTGATGGCGGTCCTTGGGAGGTATGTGATTTCATGCTCGCTGAGCTCAACGGTCCATTTGGCAAGTCGTCTTCAGAGTTTGGGTTTGTGTAAGATGCTCCTTAACTGGAAGGTCGTTACTACTTTATGGGGTGGCACTAGAAATAAGGCCGAAGCTTCTGTGAAGCTACTACGAACGCCAATACCAGCCTCTCAAGGTTTGGGTACTAGGTTTCATTCTCCACCAAAGTATTGCTAATGTAATAGATAGGAGATTGTGTACCTTTATTTTCGCGCACCAGGACGGCGCTGACTGCAACTTCCGACACAACCAAGTAAACCAACAGTGGTTCGCATGGGTTAGCTTTGACCAGCAGGAGTGGCGACGACATGTATGCCTTCAAACTTCTCAAGGCGTCGACGCATTCCTCATTCCATTGTAGTCCTTTGTCCTTTTTCAATACACCAAAAAATTTGTGGCACTTGTTGGAAGAGCGCGAGATGAACCTGGAGAGGGAGACTATTCTACCCGTCAGCTTCTGCACTTGCTTTGTGCTACTAAGTATTTCTGGGATGGCTTCTATGGCCTTGATTTGGTCTGGGTTGACTTCGATGCCCCTTTGTGATACCAGAAACCCCACGAACTTTCCCGAGCCTACGCCGAAGGCGCACTTTTCGGGAGTCAGCTTCATGCCGTATCTTCTTAGTATTTCGAAAGCTTCCTTCAGGTGGTCGAGGTAATCTTCTTTTTTCGATGAATTTACTAGCATGTCGTCGATATAGATGTCCACTGTCTTGCCGAGTTTCCCTTTGACCATGGTGGTCACCATCCTTTAGTGTGTAGCCCGAAAAGCATTACCCTGTAGCAGTAAGTCCTTGGTGAGTGATGAAGGTCGTTTTCTCCTGATCTTCTTCGGCCATCATGATCTGATTGTAACCGGAATATGCATCGAGGAAGCTCAGCAGCTCGTGACCCACCATGGCGTCTATAGGTTAGTCGATGTGGGGCAGTGGGAATGAGTCCTTTGGACATGCTTTATTCAGGTCGGTGAAATCAACGCACATCCGCTACTTCCCGTTCTTTTTTTACCATTACAACATTGGTGACCCACTCTGGATACTTGGATTCCCTGATGGAGACATTAGCCAGCAGCTTGTCCAGTTCTTCGCTTACTGCTTCATTGATGGCAACATTGAATTTTCTCCTCGCCTGCCGCACTGGTTGGCAAAGCGGGTCGACATTCAGCTAGTGGGAGGCAATTTCTTCTGGGATTCCTTGCATATCTGCATGGGAAAAAACAAACAGGTCTATGTGGTCAGATAGAAATTCACGATACTTACTTGGATTTGAGAGACCCTGGCCTATGTATGCTTTCTTGGTGGAGTCGCTATTGCTCAGCTGGACGGGGTCGAGGTCTTCGACTGTGGCCTTGCTAGCTTTGACGTCGTCGGGATCTTTGATGGCGTCTTCTGTCGGGTGGACCTTAGTCCCCAACAGGGCTGATTGCTATGCTTCTGCGCTCGCTCCTTTAAGCTGCTTGGTGTGGGTGTAATCTTGGGCTATTTTGCAACACTCTTGGGCGGTGCGTGGCTCGCTCTGTACACTGTACACTCCCCATGGAGTTTGGAATTTGATTACTTGATAGAAACTGGAGGGGACTGCCCTCATAGCATGTATCCATGGACGTCCTATGATGGCATTATATGCCATTACTTGATTCATTACGTGGAATGTGGTTTCCATCGTAAGTCCTCCTGCCAAAACGGGCAGTGTTACCTCGTCTGAGGTTCTTTCAACTGCATTATTAAAACCAGTTAGTTTTATGCAACGCGGAATTATTTTATCCCCGAGTCCCATTAATGCTAGGAATCTTAGATGGATGATACACACGCCGCTGCCATCATCGGCAATGATCCTTTTTACATCAGTATCTACTATGCGTAAAGTAATAACCAAGGCATCATAATGAGGGAAAACAAACTGTTGGTATCAGACTTATCGAAGGTGATACTATCTTCGAAGTCGTCATACCGTTCATGAGCGATAGTTTACTTCAATTTGGGAGTGGTGGCGAATTTGACATGATTGATTGCTAAGTCGTTGCCGTCCCCAATGATCATGTTGATGGTGCGCGTTGGTGAGGGCGGCCTCGGTGGACCGTGAGGTTGTTCCTGCCTGCGCGAGAAGTTGAGCTTTCCGTTGTCGTTGAGCAGCTCTTTCAGGAAACCTTGGTTCAGCAACCGGACCACCTCCTGTCGGAGACCTATGCAGTCTTCAGTCTCGTGCCCCCGTTCCTGGTGGAACTCACATGGGGCGTTTGATTTTCTGTTGGCGGGGTCAGACTTCATCTTTGCTGGCCATTGCGCTTTGTTTCCCAGCTTCTCCATTGCGTACACTACCTTTGAAGGTGACATACAAAAGTTATGTGCAGATTATGAAGGAGGCGTACCTCTATCGTTCCTCAATGGGGCGACGTGCCGTTACAAGGCATCCACGTGTCTTGGCGGTTATGAAGATCTGATGTAGGGTTGATGTCTCTCCCTGTTGAGGCGTGGGACTTGTTCCCATCGTTCCTCATTGCACCGTCCCTTCGGATTTCTGGGTTTATCGTTATTAACCACCTGGTCAGGCCATTAAGGTCGTCGTCATATTTACGTACCTCGGCGCAGTAGGCGTTGTGGATTTCTTCCCTGGTGGTGGGGGGATATTTTATAAGACGGCGAAGCAATTTTCTGGTCGCCCCTGAGCCATCCCTGCTAAGTCCATTCTGAAAGGCCGCGACTACCATGCCCTCGGACACGTTTGGCAAGCTCATCCTGACTCTGTTGAACCTGACTAAGAATTCTCTTAGCCCTTCTCTTGAGACCTGTCGGATAGTGAAGATGTTGTTGACACTAGCTTCTGCCTTCTTGGCTCCCACGTGTGCGGTGACAAATTTCTCCGCCATTTCCTCGAACGTGGAGATGCTTTTGGCCGTCAACTGGGAGTACTATGTTAGGTCCCCTCCTGTTAAGTTTTTGCCAAACTTCTTCAGAAGCACGAATGGTACCTGTTCTTTTGACAAATAATTACCTTTGACCCCCGTAACGTAGTGGATTAGGTGGTCCTCGGGATATGATATCCCGTCATATACCTTCAAATAGGGGGGCATTTTGAAGGTCTTTGGGATGGGATAAGGTGCAGCTTCTTCTGTGTAGGGTTGTTCAACGAACCTCCCCACATCTAGCTTTGGCAGCAATTTAGGTGCCCTCGGGATCTTGTCCACTCATTCTTGGTGTTCCTTCATCTGGTCACGAAGCGACCTGTTTTCATTTTTCATCTCTTCCATTTTTTTGAGGATGCCTGTGAGCGTCCCCTCGTGAGATGGAGCATCGGCGGGCACATTGTTTGTTCGTGTGACCTCGAGCTCACTTTCAGTTATGGCGTGGTCCGTCACTAGTGTTGGTGTGCATCTGGTGTTGGGTGGTTTTCCGGCTATGTTTCTTAGAGCACTCGTCAACCATTCTTCTAATTGCCTCTTTACCTCTGGGGGTGCTTCTTTGGTTGTGGGTGTAGAGGCCTCTCTTTTTCCCGTGGAACCATCAGATCTTCAGAAGGGGAAGGTATGTTTTCCATGCTTGTCAAGGTGCTAGAGGTTGCGTGTAGAACATCCCCTTCAGTAACCGCGTTGAAAGGGCCCACAAGATCGGCTCTAGCAGCTATGATAGCTTTCATTCTTGCGTTGTTTTCAGCCATTCTGGGTTGTAGGAGGTGGTTTTTTGAAAGACCTCTAGAAGCAAACTACAACTTTGATTTACGAAATCCCCACATACGGCGCCAAATTATTTGACTAAAAAGTTGAGTACTTTTTAAGCTTAAAAACAACCAAAAAATAATATGGGTTAAGCGGAATCAAGGGTAATATGAACTAGAGAAAAATACTTTGTTAAGATCTGTGACGATATTTGGAGATAGCTTGAGAGATAAGAACAATAAAGTAAAAGAGAGTCGTTTCCCCAGAAAGAGAGAGAGAGAGAGAGAGAGAGAGAGAGAGAGTGTTATATTCTTAATAATAAGATAAGATACACATAAGTCTTTTACAAAGGGAAGGTCCCCTTTATATACTAAGGGACCTTCCTCGAAATAATCAAAAAAATATAAGGGGTTGGTGGTCTTAGTGTATGGGAAAGTCAGAACTTTAAGCGACGCCGTCTCGAGTCATGTAGCTTGTTCCATCCGCTTGTTGGGGCGGCCCTTATTAGAGTCGGCCTCAATTAGGCCGCTCTCTACGTTGTAGGCGTGCATAGATAACCTAAGAACGATGGGAACCAAATTTGCCCAATACAAATATCCTACGACTTTAAGATGTGTGTATGATCTAAAATATGATAGAGTCAGAATATATAAGTGTTTTATGTCTTTAAGGATACATGCAAAACATCTATAGTTTGAAATGTTTATGAGATCTGTATTTTTACCTGTAACATAAAAAATTGTAACGACACGATTTTCGACTCTCCCCAGAATTTTACCCATTTTTATGTTAAATATTTAGTTTAAGTCCAATATCGCTATTTTAACTAGTTTTAACTATTTTACTTTAATTTAAAATAAAAAATAATAATTACAAAAATATTTTTTCTTTTATCTAGTTACTTTTTTATCTATCATTCACAAAATTCAAAAATACAAAAATAGTTACACTTTATTTTCAAGAATATTAGTGTTTAGGAATAGTATTATCTTAATTTTGCAATGATTTTAATCTAATCTTGTTATTATTTTAGTTTGACATTTGAAAAATATAAAAAATAATTTCACATTTTATATATAATTTAGTTTAATTAGTTAGATAGATTTTTGTAATATGTAGAATGTTTAGCTTATATTAATAGATATTTAGCTATGTTTTGAATATTTTTCTTTTAGTCCAATTTCATGAGCCCAAATGAGGAGTCCAATTCCAAAACCCAAAAGATTTTATTTTTTTGGACAATACACATGACTAAAAGGATACCAAACGCCACAACGCCGCCGACTCCACCCTCTCCAACGCCTTGAGCCAGCCGGATACAGCAGCAACACAACCAAAAAAAACACCCACGACAACCCTTCTGCTTCTTCACGCTGGAATCCTTACGCTGCAACAGCCGTGACCCTCCATCAACCGCCGCCACCCGCTGCTTTATCACCTCTCACCAAGACAAAAACCCTAGGGGAACGTTCTTCTTTGAACGTCAGCAATAATAGCAGCCTTGTCTTTCCTTCTATATACTCAGTACATAGTTGTTGTTCCAACCTACAAGTTACATGAAAAGACAAAGGACGTTTCGACTCAAGAACAACCAATAGCACAAGGATTCACAAATATAACACTTGCGTTCCCATTTTCTGTTAGGATCTTTATTGAAATCAATTCCTTCACGTTTTCTTAACCAAAAAGCTTTTATCAAAATCATCCAAAATATCCTTGGTTTCCATCCATTGAAATGGGAACGGGACAAAATTTAGGGATAGAAATTGAGATTAAAAAAGAAGAAGAAAGTTCTGGGGTTTAGAGGAGCGAGGTCGTACCGAGGCGCAGGTCCAAAGTTTCTCTGTTCCGATTTTTCCGAATCTCCGTGGATGTTTGAATTTCAGCAGTCATCTGCCTGTATATACATTTAAAAAGAGACATAATATTGAAATCTTGTCAAGTTTCAATTCGAGTTCGACGAGTACATCCGGCTTAGATTTAATTAACGCTGAAAAGGTCATCGCTTTCGTTGAGGTTCAACTCTTCGGCCCTTACTAATTCTATCTTAGCTGAATGGTAATTGCTTGTTTGGTGATTTGATTATATGATTTGTTTATTGTCTCCTGTTTTGAGTTTGTTCATTTATTTACCTGCTCGCATATTACTCGAATTGGGTTATAGTTGAACATAATCTTATCACAGTATAGAAATCAGGTTGTGGGGTAAAATTAAAAGGAAATTTTTGTTCAAGATAATAGTGTTGTTCTTTTATTCTTGTTTTAGCTAATTTAAATCGCTAGAAGCATGCTTAGACCGTTATCACTTGGATAGGAAATCTAGGATTTTTCATTTGCTTTTAGTTTCCAGGCGAGTGGTCCTCCGTTAGTTAAATTCATCTGGGGAATGCCCCTAAGAAGTTATGTATATTATATTATCCGTGGTATGCCCTGAAGTATGTTGTAAATATTTTGGAGGCCATGACACGTTTGTGAAGGAAGCATAGTGTAGTATTTTACTCTTATTTTTTCTTTTATTAGGTGGGGACGACCTCGAGCCCTTTTGTGTGTTTATTTTTCTGTGTTTGATTTACCTCAATCGAATATTCTAAAAGCCAACTAGATCGAGTACGCAATCGTGACCTTCACAGGACTTGGGGAATGCCTAACACCTTCTCCCCGAGTCAAATGAACCCCCTTACCTGAATCTCTGGTGCGGACTTGGTTTTAGAGTCCAAAATGTTTTAAAAGGAAAAATTATTTTAAGAAAAACGGTGACCTGGCACACCGAAATCAAATGTTAGGTGGCGACTCTGAGTTATTTCCTTTTGAACACCATTTTTGTCACTTTCAAAATTGAAAAACCTTTTTCAAGCTTTTACTAAAATCTTTTTATTTATTTAAATGGGTTTAGTGAAGTTTGGTTAAAAAAAAGGGGTGTGACTTCTCTGGCGACTTTGCTGGGGAGTTGCGAGTTCGAGCTAGTACTTGATCTTGTTGGCTTTTAGGATTTTCCGCTGAGGATTTTATGTGTTTTGTTTGTTTTATTTGATTTTTATTTGTTTATGCCTTTTATTATTTACTAGCTGCTTATGTGTTTACAGTTTTACTTTATGAGTTTACTACTTCATAACTGTCATCATTCGCATAATCCTGGGTCTTTTTTCTACAACAAGTCTTCCGGAGTACATTTGAGCGTACACGGACTTTTTGTGAGTCACCCGTATCTTTAAGGGGTGGCGTGTGAGTGTGGAGTGGGCGGATAGCTAGAGCAGCCGCCATCGACCACGTGCCGCCCCGGAAAAATTGCCTTGTCTAGTGAACCCTAACTGTAGGTAAGCCTTTAGCTCATACTTATGTGCATCATATTATTTAAACCTAGTAGGGTTCGGTCCAAGCACCGTATCCCGTTGTAGGAGGCCTATCCAAATTATGTCAAAATGGGCTTATGGCCCAAAAAGGACATTTATTCATCCCTATGTGCTACATGTTGCATCTCTTTAAGGGTAAATGGGTCATTCAGTGGACCAAGGATATTCGAGGGTGAAATATAAAATGAAGTAGGTGATTTTACACTTTTCCATTATTTTCCAAAAATGAAAATGAAAAATCCAAAAAGATTTATACTTTTCCATTATTTTCCAAAAATAGAAAATCCAAAAAATATATTCCACTTTTCCTTTATCTTCCAAAAAGGGCAACAAAAATGAAAAAAAGATAATCCAAAAAATATTTTTACGTTTTCCCATTATTTTCCAAAAAAAAAAATTCAAAAAAAAGATTTTACATTTTTTCATCATTTTCCTAAAATTCAAAAAAAAAAAAAAGAGAAAAGTAAAAAAGAGATCAAATTGTGCATGTGAGAAACGAGAAAAAGAGTGGTAATCAAAAGAAAAGGGAGGAAAGAAAATGAAAAACCAATGAGGGTTAAAGAGAAAAATGAAGAGGAAAAGGGGAAATAAGTGAACAAAATTGGGATGATGCCAAATGACCTTGTGACCTCGAAGCCATTCTAGAACCGTTAATTGTTTTTAGGGGCATTGCACGCAATGTGATATTTCAATCTGATAAATGCTCTAACGCTAACCTGTTAGCTTTGTTTTGCTCCTCTTTGTTACTTTCATTACAACAGAGAGTGGTTAGTTTGTGGCACTTTGGTGATTTGTCCATATAACACAAGGTCAAAAAACAAGGAAACCATGACTAGCAAAGACTTGGATACAAGAGTTGCCGACCCCTCGAGGGAGATTGTGGCGTCAGAATCTGAATTGAAGGAGGAGGTCCAAAGGTTGAAACAACAGATGACAGAAATGTATCAGTCTTGGATCAGGTGGCATCCTCCACCTTCATTCCCCAATAATTACACTGAAAATCCTACAACTATCCCGCCACTCTTACAATCCCAGATGCCCAATACCGTTGATCTCTCGCCACAACACACACCATGCTTTACTGTTGCGACCAAAACACTCACGCAAGTGTACGCGATCGCAAGTAATATAGTAGTAAGTAAAGTATCGTTCCCACGAGGAATTGTGATCAACGTCTCGACTGATGTAGACTCAATTAATTATCAATTCAAGCTATATTATTACAAAATATATAAAGAACCGATTTACAATTTACTTATTAATTCCACAATAATTCAACACAAAATTACTACACCAATTATACAATATGTTTATAACAATTTGGGTAAATATATTCCAGGGTCATGGACTTGCTAGAGATCATGCTACTATCTTAGCTTAAGATTGAATTATTAAATTATCCGGATTATTGATTATAGGGTTAATAATACTCACAAGAATCTTTCGAGTTCTTATGCTTCTATTCAAGTTAAAATAATACCTATAGGTCTATGGTATTAATATTAGCAAGAATGCATTTACAACCCCGATTCTTCAACCAAATATGTCTATCTTAATTGCGAATCTTTCACCCGATGCCGAGGATTCAGATCTTGTTCTATTTGATTCTATATGCAGCCAAGTATTTTCTTTGTCAAGTTTAACTCAAGATTCGTAAATAATATTTCACCGTTAGCTACGCAGTAAAATAATTAAAACCAGTATCAAATAAACAACCCATATCGATATATTCAAGATCTTCAATCTAAACTTCAAATAACAAGATCATCTAACACCCATGACCCCAAAATATTTGGGTTTTTAGCTAGTCATATTCATACAAAAATCAACAATAAATATCTTACACATAATATAAGTAAATACTAGAAAGTTTAGAAGAACTCTTTGAATTCTTGCTCCAAGTTGATGTTCTTCTAGATTTTTTTCTCTCCAAGACGAGTCTTCTCCTTCCTTTTCTATCTAAAATCAGATCTGGTCTCTCAATAATGGAGGCCTTCTTCCTTTTAATCATGTAAGAAGGGGTTTTGACAATTATGCCCTTTTTAGTCCGAATTTGCTTCAGGGATTGATGTTGGGGTGGATGCGAAGCATCCACCTCGTCCTCCGCTTCTCAGCTTCGCCTGCTAAGGTTGATGCTTTGCATCCACCCTTTGTTCCTCCATCTCAGCTGCCCAGGTGTGGATGTTATGGGGATGCTATGGGCCGACTTCGCTGCTAAGGGGTGAACCAAAAATCATTTTTTAAAAGGTTGGTTGCGACATTCTACCTCTTGTCCTCAAGTTGGAACATCTTTTCTTCATATTGTTGCACTGTAAACACCCTAAATCATCACATACAACTCCATTAATCATAGAATGAATAATTAAACCATGTTGGAAATTTTTAACACTAAATAGCAACAAAATACGGTTAAAACATGGTTAAAGTAATATCAAAACATATATAACTATGCCCAACATCATTTACCCCTTATCAAAATTATCTTGGCACTTCCTTCAAAACTTTTCATGTTCCACCAGCCAAAACAACCGCATTCCCAGCTCCAGATACCCAATATTGTGCCTCAGAACCCACTTTCAGTGTCCCGGATCCTTATTCCTACACTTACCATCTTGAGCCTCATGTTGAAACTAAGAAAGTGCCCAAGAACGCGAAGCGGCAGGAGATATTTAGGAAGGTAAAGAGTTTATAGCAATCATTGAGAAACATGCAAGGGGTATGAAGCCAGGTGAGTGTTGCTTATAAGGATTTACATTTGTTCCCTGATATCCAATTGCCTATCGGGTTCAAGATGCCCAAGTTTGACTTATATGATGGACGTAGCGATCCTGTAGCTCATCTGAGAGGTTATTTCAGTATGATGAGAGGCGCTGGGGGAAAAGACGAATTACTAATGGCGTATTTCAGCCAGAGTCTGAAAGGGGCTGCTCTAGAATGGTACACCCGCCAGGTTGCCAGCAGGTGGTACACATGGGACAATTTGGCCAAAGCCTTTTCTCGGCATTTTCAGTACAACATAGACATTATCTCGGATCGTCTATCTCTGACCAAGGTAGAAAAGAAGCCTAGTAAAAGCTTTAGAGAATATGGATTCCGATGGAGGGAGAAAGTTGCACGAGTCAATCCTCCAATGGAAGAAGACGAGATGGTTAAATACTTTATTCAAGCCCCGGAGCCCACTTACTATGGCCATTTGATCTCAGCCATTGGCAAGCTTTTCAATGATGTGGTTAAGACAGGCGAAATGGTAGAAGAGGGATTGAAGTCAAGCAAGATCATGAGCTATTCTGCCTTGAAAGCCACAACACATGCAATTAAAAATGACACCGGAAGCTTGCTGGGTCAGAAAAAACATGATGATGTTGCCATGGTTGTCTCAGGATCATGACATGGCCCAACGGGTCCACCTTTCCAATATACTCAGCCTCGACCCCGACCCCGACCCCAACTCCAAACCTATCCCCGCGCTCCACATAATCCACCCCAGCATTATCCTCTGAACAACGTCCAGTCATCTGTTCAACCATTGAGCCACCCCAGAAAGTGAGTGCCAGCACTGCAAAATCTCCATCAGCCTCCACAAAATTTTCAAGTGCCGCATAATCCACATCCAAGCCAGGGGTGTAGAAGTAAACAAAGGTTGAAAGATGATTTTACGCCGATAGGAGAGTCCTACGCAAGCTTCTTTGAGAAACTAAAGCATTATGACCTGATTGCACCTATTCCCCCGAATCATGTGGACAAGCATGGATGAAGCTCTGACCCTTCTAAAAGGTGTGAATACCATTCCAATGCCCAGGGGAACAATGCAAAAGTTGTCGGTATTTGAAAAGAGAGATAGAAATAATGATTCAGAAAGGGATAATTGCGGTCTAGGACAGCGACACCCAAAACATTTCACAGAATCCGTTACCTATACTTGATGATGCACACGTTGTGGGGATGATGCATGGTAACACGGAGTATGAGAATCCTCTTAGGAACTTGCTGACTCAAGTTAATGAAATTGAAACTGGTGAAGGTCCCAGTAATTTTGATGTGCAGTCCAGTGGCTAAGATGTCGAGCTTGCTGATTGGAAAGACGCTCATTCCTCAGCTACCCGAGGAGGAGTTTTGGTAGTTTGTTTTGTTGTCATTTATGTTGTTCGGGTTATTCCAGGGTTGTAATCCGGATATTATCTTGTAGCTCAAACTCTTCTTCTTCTTTTGCCTAGTTTGTTTTAGTGTAGTAACTCGTCCAGTGTAATCTAAGTTGTTCCAGGGTTGTAACCCTGTATCTATTTTGCTTGATTTGTTCAAACCCTGTTCACCATCTGTCTAATGATATCTCCTATTTTCTATTAGTTCTAGTCAGCTTTTGTTTAGGTCACTTTTCCTTTTATAGTTCTTTCATGCTGACTCTAATGACATGACTTGCACGCATAATTCTCAGCCTGGTCTCGAAAGTTAGTTTAATCATGAAGCAATGACACAGTGTTGAACATGGTAAAAAGATGCATTTGAGAAAAAAGTAAAGATTCATGCATTCTGAGAAACCTGAAGCTTGAATTGAGTGAAACTGAGGCAGTTCGTTTGGAAATCAAGAGGTCGATAAGAGCATGCAAAAAGGAAATGCCTCTCAAGCAATTTGAGGTAAATCAGTCAGTGTTGAAATGCATTCTTCCACATCAAGATAAGGTTGAGTTAAGTTTGTTGCAAACTAGCAAGGGTCATTCATTGGGACAAAGGTATTTCCCATTGTCGCTCTTTCTTTGTGTTGATACCATCAATAGATACTGCGTATAATTTCTTTGCATGTTTGTACTTGGCATTTTTAAGTTTGGTATGACGAAGGCATTTTATTCTTCTACCCAATTACTTTTATCCTTTGCTACCCATTTTGAGCCTAATTTTTTGTTTCCTACCCCTCTTTTGGAATCAGAAATAGAGTTAGGAACTATAAAAGGAAAAGAAAAAGAAATAAAAAGAAGAAAAATAGAAAAGAGAAAAAGAAAAAGAAAAAAAGGAAAAAAGAAAAAAAAGGAAAAAAAGAGAAAATGGAAGAAAAGAAAAGAAACAACTTTGTCGTTTGAACTAGGTTTGACCTGATTCTTGTCACCACAAGATACGTAGACCTTAGGGTTCAGTCGCACCAAATAAAATGTTGCATAATCCCCGAAGTTAAAAGTGGGGCAACGTTTCTTAGAAATTCCATTGAAAAATCTTTTTTAAAAAAAAATTTCCAGACTTCAAGAAACTGGGGCAGAAGTCTTAGTTTTGCCAAAAGGCCTGATTCCGAAAGTTGTAATTTTGAGCCCTTTCATCTTTAATTATTTTGAGCCTTCATGCCACCCTTTCTTTCCAACCCTGTCCAAAAGCCTACATTTCGGTCCAAAGAAAGACCTTCTGACTATTCTTTGAGAATGCCAAATCAAATGGGTAGTGAAAGTATGATCTTCTTGCATCATGTGTAATACTTTGTTCTTAACACAAAGAGAGAAAATGATTAAATGAGAGAGTCTTATCGGTGAAAACCCTCATGGGCACCGTAAGGCGATGATGAGTTGAGAATAGAACAAAATGAGGGAGCTTGATGGTGAAAACCCTTCAGGGCACTGCAAGTCGATTGAGGATTGTGGATCATATGGGACAATTGAAGCGCTGAAGCCGAGTTTTACAGCAAAGATGTATAACAAGAGTTAAATATTAGACTTGCTTGAGAGACCAGGCTGCCTAATCAAAAATGCACGTCATGGTCAGTGGAGATGGACTTTAAGTCAGATTAGTTTCTTCTTTGTTCTTTTTTGTAGGTAATAATATTGTCTTGTTAGATACCATCTTTTCTCATTTTCCTCTTATTTTGTTCCTCTTGTTTTGTTTGAATCCCTTTTGAGTCTGTTTTATCGAAACAAGTGAGAAATGACTTAAAAATTTTCCACCAGCTTTCCAATTGCATAAAGCCAAGTCTGGCAAGCACATCAAAATGGCATAAGTCAGGAAAGAACAGTATGCGTACTGAGTTGGTAACAATTAGCGTGCTTTGGGATTCATTTGAAATGCAAGGGATTAGTAAATATCAATTAATGAAAAAAATGCAGCAGATAGATGATATTGAGATTGAATATAGCATAGGTGATTTCAGTGGTAATAGTTGAAAGAAAATGGATAGTCGACAACATTCAATGTCGTCCAAGTTGAAATAAAGGTTATCTTGGCAAGTGCACAAGCAGCCGCCTTCATGGTCAAGGCCACAAACTAATCACCCATTTAAACTCACAAGTTTTCTTTGTTTGAAACAGGAACAAAGCACTGCAAGCAAGTGGGTTAAAAAAACAAGACAAAAAAGAGGATGAAAAAGAAGAAGAGAAGAGTTGACAAAGGGAAGTTTCTGAAATCTTTTCCCTTACCTGTCTTCCTACTGTACCTAAATGTTGCCATTGCTCTTCACATTTTTCCTCCTAGGATAAAAGTCCTAGTCTGATGGATTTTCCTCCCAATCTAAATCTTAGTCTGATGAATCTTTCTCCTAAGATAATAAATTTTAGTCGGATAAATGTTTCTCCTATGATAGAAGACCTAGTCGGATAAACTTTCTCCTAGGAATCAAAATATTAGTCTGATGAATCTTTCTCCTAACCCGCTGACAAAAAAAAAGAGAACTTTTTGAATTCCGATGCCTAGCGTCCCCTGATAACCTAGGATTAGTAGTGATAACAAAAAAAGACCTAGTCTGATGAACTTTCTTTTAGAATCAAAATCTTAGTCTCATGAATCTTTCTCCTTAGATAACAAAACAAGACCCAGTCTGATGAATTTTCTCCTAGGATCAAAATCTTAGTCTGATGAATTTTTCTCCTAAGATTGAAGACCTAGTCTAAAGAATTTCTCCTAGGATCGAAATCTTAGTCTGATGAACCTTTATCCTAAGATGGAAGACCTAATCTCATGAATTTTCTCCCAGGATCAAAATCTTAGTCTGATGAATCTTTCTCCTAAGATATAAAAAGGGACCTAGTCTGATGATATTTCTCCTAGGATCAAAATCTTAGTCTGATGAATCTTTCTCCTAAGATAGAAGACCTAGTCTGACGAAATTTCTCCTAGGATCAAAATCTTAGTCGGATGAATCTTTCTCCTAATATAATGAAAAAAAGAAAAAAGAAAAAGAAAGAAAGAGGAATTAGTCTGATGAATTTTTTCCTAGGATCGATATCTTAGTTTGATGAATCTTTCTCCTAAGATAGAAGACCTAGTCTGATGAATTTGCTAGTCAATTGTTCTTGGTTTTATTCACATAAGACGCACATCTTAGTCGAGTCTTTAGTTTTACTCTCATCATTGCATAAGTAGCATAAGTAGTTTACAATTTTGATAACAACTTACAGATTTTGTAAGTGCAAACTGGGGTAGAAAATTTTGTTTGTTTTGTTGTTTTGATTGCAGGCGCCACCTGGAAAACGAGGGAAGACATTTCAAAGTTTATTTCAGGGTCATTCAAGTTTCAAGTTTTTGCAATCAGGCGCCCACCTGGATAACGAGGGAATATATTTATGTTTTTGCAATCAGGCGCCCATCTGGATAACAAGGGAATACATTTCATGTTTTAGCAATTTGGTGCCCACCTGGATAACGAGGGAATACAATTCTAGTCTTTGGTAATCATGCTCCCACCTGGATAACGAGGGAATACATTTCATTTTTTTGCAATCATGCGCCACCTGGATAACGAGGGAATACATTTCATGATTTAGCAATCAGGCGCCCCAATCTGGATAACGAGGGAATACATTTCATATTTTTGCAATCAGGCGCCCACCTGGATAACGAGGGAATGCATTTTATGTTTTAGCAATCAGGCGCCCACCTGGATAATGAGGGAATATATTTCATGTTTTAGCAATTAGGCGCCCACCTGGATAACAAGGGAATACATTTCATGTTTTAGCAATCAGGCGCCCACCTGGATAATGAGGAAATACATTTTATGTATTAGCAATCAGGCGCCCACCTGGAGAACGAGGGAATTCATTTCAGAGTTTTAGCAATCAGGTGCCCACCTGGCTAACGAGGGAACATAATTCAAGTCTTTGGTAATGAGGTGCCCACCTGGATAACGAGGGAATACATTTCATGTTTTTGCAATCAGGCGCCCACCTGGATAACGAGGGAATACATTTCATGTTTTAGCAATCAGGCGCCCACCTGGATAATGAGGGAATATCATTTTTTGTTTTAGAAATCAGGCGCCCACCTGGAGAACGAAGGAATTCATTTGAGAGTTACTTCAATTCGCAAATTTAAGAAGCATCAGAAGCCCGCCTGAAGAACATGGTCCATTTTTCAGTTTCATATTGAAGATCAAGTAGAGATTCAAGGATGTTTCAAGACAAGAAAGTAGTTAGGATCATGTATTTTTCTTTTTATTTTGCTGTAATTTTTCCCTTCATTTTTATGTAATGGCAGGACCACAGACCGGAACCTTAACAGAACAGCACTTCGACCGGCTCTCTACCTCGGTATCTCCATCATCTCATTCACTTCTGAACTACTCGTGGCCTGATTCCTTTATAGCCAAGGATATGTAGGCAACTCAAATACTAGGGCTCGGTCACATTCCCCTTTTATCTTAAATTTAGTCTCTCCAAATAAGGTCGGGTCAAAAAACCTGTCTAGTCGTTCTTTGTATGAAAATACTTCGTATTTCCAGTCAAAGAGGGGCACCTGTAGACATGTAATTTTTCACCCTCCCCGAAATTTCACTCATTTTTAGCGTAAAATATTTAATTTAGGCTTAATATGGTGATATTAACTAATTTTGACTCTTTTACATTATTCTTACCATAAAATCAAAAATATAAAAAGAATAGTTTGACTTTTCTATTTAATCAGTATTAGATATTTTTAGGATGATGTATTACTTTGAACTTATTTTTCTTTTAATATAATCCTTGAAAATGCCAAAAATAGTTTCAAGTTTTATTTTTAGCTTTTATTTTAATATTAATGGTTTATTAAGAATTAGTTTATATCTTCTTATAAGTATTTTTTTGAAGTAAATGAGACTTTTAGCTTTTTTTCTTAGCCCAATTTTGCAGGATTTTTTAGCTCAAATGGTATTCTTGCAAGATGCCCAAATTACACAACCCACATCCTAAACCATTACCCCTTGTTCTTTAAACTCTCATACCCTAACCCTAAGGAAGACTTTCTTCGTTAACGACACGAGCAACAATAAACGAAGGGGGGATATGCTTTGGCACCTAGAACGACCTCCCCCATCAGACGTCTCTTCTGACTCTTCATTTTTCAAAAAAATCATCGTCATCTACCTCACAAGAACACACACACGAGACCCCAATTCCATCGCTCTTTCCCAAGCTTCCGCCTCTCGATGTCTAATCTCACCACTCAAAGACCGATCACACACACATGCAATCACAAACAGAGAACGAGAATGAAGGAAACGATATATATGAAATTTGGTTGAGTGAGGGTGTTTCAAACTCAACGTTATTGATCGCCGTTCGAGTTTTCCGCCGGGTTTGTGTATTTCGTTCCAAAAGCTTTATTGAGATCCATCGTTTCGAATTTAGTGGCCGCTCAATTTTGCTCTATATTGTTGCTCTAATTGCTGAAATTCCTACATATAAATACAAAGTAAGGTCCATCTCTGTCTCTTTAATTTCAATTTCAATATGCTACTGTGATGCGTTTGATGCAAGATTGATAAATTTTCTGGTTTGTGTTTGTTTGAATCGACATCTCTAAAACAGATTTAAACCTTAAAGGCTAGTGTTCGTTTGACAATCTAAAACAGATTGATAATATTTGGGTAGTGTTCGTTTGAGTTTGAACATTAAAGAGCATTTGGCCTTTAAAGGCTTTATTGCTTTTGTATCATTTTTTTACTAGCTAGCAACCCGTCTTTAGATTTGGACTTATTAATTTTAACGATCTTGAGTTGAGATGAACTTGAATTGACAAAGTATGGATACTGCTTGGGCATGGGTTTAGAATTATGTCCTATTTTGGCACTGTTATTTTATTATGGGTACCATATATGCACGCCTTAGACCATCTAATGCGTGGGCAGTGTTTTTGATAGCGCGCGGCGACAAATAGCGACGAGGGCTCGCTTCAGTGAGGAGAGAGGCGCACAGCAAAGCGCTCGCCTTTTTGATGTGAGGCGACAATTTATAAAAAAACAATATATATATATATATATCAATTTAAAAATTAAAAACTCAATAGATAGTCATAAACTCATAAAATAAGTAACGTCTATTCCAAGCTATATCACTTTGTTTACTATTATCGGATGACGCCATTTCAATTTTTACCGCTGTTTTATAGAAAAATAGAGCAATAAATCAAATAAATTTAAGCAACTTAGCAGAATTGCAGATTAATTTTTCTTGTTTTATCTGTGCAGGTTAATATAAGCAACTGGACAGTGTTGGTCGCGAAAACAGAGCACTGGACAGTGCTGGTCGCGAAAAACAGAGCACTGGACAGTGCTGGTCGCGAAAAACAGAGCACACAGTGCTGGTCGCGAAAGAGAAAAGGAGAAAGAAGAAAGAAAGAGAAAACAGAGAGTCTGGTTCTGATCGAGACTGTGAAAGAGAAAAGAAGAAAGAAAGAAGAAAGAAGAAAGAAGAAAGAAGAAAGAAAGAAAAAGTGAAAAATAGAGCCCGGTGATGTCGAGTCCAGAATGAGAAAAGAAGAAGGAAAAAAGAAGAAAGAAGAAAGAAGAAAGAAGAAAGAAGAAAGAAGAAAGAAGGAAGAAAGAAAAAACAGAGAGTATGTTTCTGGTCGAGACTGTGAAAGAGAAAAGAAGAAAGAAGAAAGAAGAAAGAAAGAAAAAGTGAAAAACAGAGCCTGGTGATGTCAATTCAGAAAGAGAAAAGAAGAAGGAAGAAGGAAGAAGGAAGAAGGAAGAAAGAAGAAAGAAGAAGTGAAGAACATACCTGGGCACTGGTGCTGTTGCAGAGGCTGGAAAAAGAAGAAGGAGTGAAAACCCCTAATTTGTTGACTGGAGCAACTGCTGCGTTTTAATTTTGCTGCTGTATTTTAGTTATGCTGTAATATCAAAATAGCGACACTTCGCAGCGCCTCGCGCCTCGCCTCGCCACTCGCCACAACTACTGTAGCGCTCGCTATTCTGGCTCGCCTCGCCACACTACCCTTTGTGGCGTTAAAGCTTCGCCACGCCTCGCTACACGCTTTTAGCGCTGTAGCGAGCGCTATTTACAACCATGTGCGTGGGTAGGCAAGCCTTAGGATATTTGCTAGTATCGAGGCGAGAGATCCTTCCTTTAGTTGAATATATCCGGGGAACGCCACGAAGGATTTGTATTTATTTTATTGCGGGGAATGCCCAGAAGTACTTGTATTTGGAGGCCTAAAGAGAAACTCGTAGTATTTTTTGTTTTAATCTTATTTTTCTTTTATTAGGTGGGAACGACCTAGAGCCTCTTGCGTGTTCATTTTCTTATTTTCTATGTTTTACCTCAATTCGAATGTTTTAAGTGGCAACTAGATTGAGTACGCAATAGTAGTAGTTACGGGACTTGGAGAGTGCCTAACATCTTCTCCCCGAGTCAATGAACCCCTCACCTGAATCTCTGGTGCGGACTTGGTTTTAGAGTCTGAAATTTTTCAAAAGGAAAAATCATTTTTTAAAGAAAAACGGTGCCCTGACACACCGAAATCAAGGTCAGGTGGCGACTCTGAGTTTATTTTCTTTTGAACAACAATTTTGTCACTTTTCAAATGGAAAACCCTTTTCAAGCTTTTTACTAAATCTTTTTATTATATTAAGAGGGTTAAGTAAAAGTTTGGTTAAAAAAAGGGGTGTGACACACATGCACCATAGAATCGAAGTTCACAATTACTTTCCGGCTTATTTTAGGCTATCAAGTACAGCTCTCTACTTCTACCCAATTTCCCATTACTAGATTTTAGGTTTTGAGTGACATGCATGAGGGTTTTCAGTCATTAGTTCAAAATCAAAGCATAAGACTCCCTCCCTTAGCTTAAATCTGAAAAATTGGGGAAAAAGGGTTAGGGATTTTACCTGTAAGAGTGGAGATGAAGACAATAACTTAAAATTTCTCGGCCCGGATAGTTTTGGAGGATTAATTTGATGAAGAATTCTTTCTCTCTCAAGAACTCTCCCTTCCCTCTCTCTTGTTTTGTTCTGAAAATATGTAAAAATAAGGGGTTGGGGTGTTTTATTAGAAAAGGGAACGGGTTTAAATATTTTAGCAAACTGAAGCTCGTGCAGGATCTGCGGTCAGAGTTGACATGCGGTCCGCATATTGGATCGCAGAATGGTCCCAAATTGCTGGTCTCTCTGCTTGGGTATGCGGTGAGAATGCGGCCCGCATACTTGTTCTGCGGTCACATTTTGCACCGCAGAACTGACCTCCTCAAATCCTCGGAAAATTTATGCGATCAGTATGCGGTCCGCATATTGGTTATGCGATCGCATTATGGACCACATTTCTAGCATCTAATACGGCTACACTCTGATTAACTCTGCGGTCGAGATGCGGTCCGCATACCTGATCTGCGACCGCATTCTTGACCGCAAAAATGACATTTTTCCGGAAAAATGTGACTCTGGATTTTTGAGTATAAAATCAGTAGAAAAGGTTCCCAACACACAAATGGCCTGACTCTATGAGTTGCTAGGACTTGAGTACTCATTTTCACGGGGTATTACATCAGCATTGTTTGATGTGATTTGGGTCCTCAAGCGTGTTCGTGTTAAGTTACATGACTTGTTTGTATGTTTAGACGGGGTCTCGGATGTGTTCCGGATGGGCTACGTGTTATTTTCCCATTGTTTGGACTGCTATATTCTGCTTATGGTGTTCCTTCTCAGCGATCACGAACAACCTTTTGCATTGACGATGTGTTGTTGCCTGTCGCCTCTTTTTCCTTCATCGCATTGACATACAACCTCCCGGGATCACGAAGTTCTGCTTTCCGGTGCTTCACATTCACATATTTTCCCTCGCATTCACTTAGTAGAAATTAGGAGCTGGGGGCAGTTGGCTATTTCCTCTTCGCGTTCTGTAATCTCTTGCCCATGGTTCATCGCGTTCATGTCCCTTTTCTTATGATCACAATGGGTATTTATTGACAGCTTTGATTCTCTTCCCTGCGACCAGGACCCAATCTCCACGATCGCGATGCACAAAATCTGGGAAGATAGAATATAATTTCCAAATCGAGGGTTACACCATTTTAACCATAACTTGACTTGTGGAGTTGGATTTTGAGCGATTCTTTGAGGGCTTTTCATTCAAATCGATTGGGTAAGCGTTCAACGAGAATCAAACATATTCCATGATTTTATTTTCCTTTTCATCATATAATTTGTGCTTTGGATTGTATGAAATGTTGGGTTTTTTAAGGGAATTCCTAAAATGAAAAATCATGATTTGAGGGACCAAATTGTATCAGAATTTAATAAATTTTGTATGGTTGAACTCATATTGGATTGGATACTTTGTTTAGTTTGACGACAGTCAGTCGAACCATGACTGGACACTACTTCGATGACAGTCGAAGCAACATCCTAATGGCCAATGCCATCGACATTAGGTCGATCTCGTTCGAACCACGACGTGATACTACTTCGACGACGGTCGAAGCAACATCCTAATGTCCAAGTCCATCGATATTAGTTCGACCTCGTTCGAACCACGACGAGATACTATTTCGACGACAGTCGAAGCAACATCCTAATGGCCTAGGCCATCAACATTAGTTCGGCCTCATTTGAACCATGATGGGATACTACTTCGACGACACTTGAAGCAACATCCTAATGGCCAAGGCCATCGACATTAGTTCGACCTCGTTTGAACCACGATGGGATACTACTTCGACGACAGTCGAAGCAACATCCTACTGGCCAAGGCCATCGACATTAGTTTGACCTCGTTCGAACCGCGACAGGATACTTCTTCGACGACAGTCGAAGCAACATCCTAAAGGCCAAGGCCATCGACATTAGCTCGACCTCGTTCGAACCACGACGGGATACTACTTCGACGACAGTCGAAGCAACATCCTAATAGCCAAGGCTATCGACATTAGTTCGAACTTGTTCGAACCATGATGAGATACTACTTCGACGACAGTCAAAGAAAAATCCTAATGTCCAAGGCCATCAACATTAGTTCGACCTCGTTCGAACCACGATGGGATACTACTTCGAAGATAGTCGAAGCAACATCCTAATGTCCAAGGCCATCAACATTAGTTTGGCCTCGTTTGAACCATGATGGGATACTACTTCGACGACAGTCAAAGCAACATCCTAATGGACAAGGCCATCGACATTAGTTCGACCTCGTTCGAACCACGACGGGATACTACTTTGACGACAGTCAAAGCAACATCCTAATGGCCAAGGCCATTGACATTAGGTTGACCTTGTTCGAACCACGATAGGATATCAATTTAAAAATAGTCGACATCCCAACAGAGGCACAAGTGTCATGCAATAAGCAAAAGGGGAAACGGCGAACAGATAAATTGACAAAAGTAAAGTTTATATTAGAACAAAAATATCATTTACATTCGCTCCTACAAATGGGACCTAGTTAGACCCATGCCTAAAAATTCCTAAGCAAAAAATAAAATAAAAAATGAATGAAGTACAAACTAAAACTACATGTCGTCCCCAACAGGGTAAGTCACTTCACACCACGAATCCGAGTCAAGGCGATTCACGTCATCAGAAGTGACACCCTCCCCATCAGGAGTGAGAGGGTCGTACCCACATGACTCAGGAGCTGCACGTGCTTCAGCATGCACTTCCTGAACCTCTGCCTCTGTTGCCTGGCCCTTGACATGAAAAGCTTTATATATATCGAGCCGAGCCTCTGCATAGACCCACAACTTTGTACAAGCGACGATGTGAGCCTTGTATGACCGAAGGACGAGAAGTTTAGGGTCGAGGATGACGAATTTCCTCCTCTGCCCTCAGCGAAGCCATTTGACCTTGCAATGCGGCCAACCTCGCCTCTAACTCCCCAATACGCCTTTCAAACCCTGAGATTTGACGATTGGAGGCTTACCTTTCCCCTGCTACTTCCGACCTAGATATGCGGATGGCATCTTCCAATGAAACTATCTCAGAAATTGCAGCGGCCAACCTGTCGGCATTGGCATTCAACTCGCCCTTAAGTCTGTCGACCTCCACCGCCTTAGAACTTAGCTCAGCATTCAAGCTGGCTACCTTCAGCTGTAAGACAGTGTTCTCCTCCATTACTCCCGGACTCAGCTCAAGCTCATCCTCATTCGCCTTAAGAAAGGCCTCCAATTCGCTGTTACGAGAAATATCCCTTATAAGCTCCTCATCCCTCTCCTTCAGCTCCTATTCCCTATGCTCCAAGTAGTCCTCCCATTGCATATGTCCCTTGCGGAACACCTGGAACTCGGGATCCTAATGATAGATGTCAGACATTGCCCGGTGCTTAGCACGGTACTGATGCATTTCGACAATATCTTCTCGTAGAGGCCCATCCTTATTCATTCCCGGCGATCTCTCTCCACCTCCAGGATGAGGGTCTGACAAAAGAAAAACAAAATTAGAAAAATACACCATTGTCACACCGTCCCCACGACACAAAGAAAAGAAAAGGGAACCTACCTGTAAGGCCAAACCGGCAACCTTCCGAGATAACTCCACGTCACTCATCGTCCCAAGCATCTCTCTTTCAGGAGCAACACATAAAAGAGCAAGGACCGACGCAACCTGCTCGCTATTCAGCATCAAGTTGTAACTTCTCAGAATTATCACGTGATGTTCGGACACATCCGTCCTCACTTCCACATGGGTATGATGACCCAAAAACTCATCAACGTCCTCCCGGGTGATATTCGAACCTGATCCGTCCTCCTCCAAGCGAGGTCCTCCAACATTGGACGACGTGACCCCTTCAGCAAAACGTGCTGAATTGGCCCCCAGGTCAACTCTCTCCACTCGGGGTGATCGCCCTGACAAAATAGCGTCAACCATAAACACGGGCACTGGGGCGCCCGAGATGCTCCACTTCCATCAACTTCACTGGCCACACCCTTTCCCTGTTCCAACCTTCTCGTTTTCCTATCTAATGACTCGTTACCATTTGAAGATCATCAACATGATGTGGGGCTGGTGCCAACAAGGCCGTTTCTCTCATTGACGTAGTTCGAGACGTGTCTCCCTATTGATGAAGTAGAGGACGACCTTCCCAGACAGACTCACACAAAATGTATCGAGTGTTCATGGTAGCAGCAGATTTCCTAAAAGCAGGGTCTACCTCCATCTGCCTAGAAGCTCCCCAACCTGTCGTCACAAAGAGTCATACAGTTAAGCAGAGTCTCACGATCGACGAGGTAGTAAGGCGGAAATTTACCTGAGGAAACTCTAGGGCCATGACATTGTATGAAGACAGACCAAGTTTGAGTCTCTTCTGCATGGGGAAATAGGCTAGTGACCCATTTCCTGAGACCTGTAATGGGCTGGGGTGGACGACCCATGGCTGCAACACAGCAAGTGACCGAAATTTACAATAATTGCAGAAGACGTGGGGACCTAATGAACTACGATACATACGAGTTTTAGTCCACCGTTTCGGAAATCCGGCGGGGTTAGAGACAACGTGCTCGATCTTGATGAAAAAGTACTTATGCCAAAACTTATTGCTCTCCTAGCCATCCGTCCCAACTACCAACCCTTTTGTACCACGAAGTCTCAAGTTCACCATGGTTCCCCTAAGGAAACCAGGTGAAAATAAGTGCAAGAGATGATGAAAGGAGACGTCGCATTCTGCCAATTCGGTGTACTTAGTCAGCAGCAGAAGCACCTTGATTGTGTACGAAAAAAGTCGAGCCAGGAAAACATAATAAAATCGGCAGAATTCGTCCGCTAGAGGGAAGAGAAGAAGGGTGTAGCCGATCACAAAAGGATATTCATAGAAGGCACAATACCCTGGCCTGTGAACGCCAACGTAATCTCCCTCCGCTAGAGTCATCTTTATGTGGGAAGGAATACTATACTTTATGGGAAGGGCATCGAGGTAAGTCTGGTTCATCTCAGAGAGTACATGGTTCAGAGTGGGGGCGGATCCTTGAGGAAGTCACTCCGAGATAGGGGATGCCTCGATAGTAACGCCTCCACTGTGAGAGGGCCATCACCTTATTCTACCTCCACTTCTCCATTGCTAGAAAGAGGTGCTGCGTTCGATGGAGCGGCCTTAGGAACCTCTTCATTAGTGCGTTGAGTCCTCGTCATGATTTTGTTTAGAGGAAGTAAGCTACACAAATGGAGTGAAAGAGAAGAAAATTTTTGGTCAGAAATAGAAATGAAGAAATGTAAGAGCAGAATAAGGAGACCAAAGAATTATCAAGAATGGCCAAAGTTTTTCAAAGGAAACGAACCCTTTACCTATTTATAGAATTGGGTGGCACCAGAATCAAGGAAGCATGTTTCAAATCAGCGAAGGAAACCAAGCACCAAACTGTTAGTCTTTACCTCAAAAATTGCGTAATGATGATGCATGTGAAAGCTGACGTCACCCGGGGTGGCGTGTACTCTTAGATATTCCGCCAAACATGACAACCACCTCTCGCTGGTCATATTGCAATATCTCGACGAGTCAAATTCCTCCTAAGGGAGGCATCAAGTCCGCTCACTGAGGACGTATCCAGTTGCGACCTCGACGAGCAGAGGGACTAACTGTATAGGTTCAAATTTGATCGACCACGTCCTATGGTGAGTACGACAAATGACTAAAAACCTACAAGACGACAGAGGGTACGACATGATGTGGATGTAGAGGCACTACCGTATCGGCATTAGATTCAGTATGTTAGAGGACCTAGGAAATATTAATTAGATTTTTCTTAATTCGCCACGATTAGGGGAAATTCCTCAGTGTATATGGGGGATTTAAGTCTTGTAAAGGGGACTATTAATTTTTCAGTCAGAACTAATATCATCTCTCCCTACTATTATCATATCTTTCTACTATTATCATCTCTCTACGATTACGCATGCTAGAGTTTATTATCTTTGACTACGATTTACCCCTTCATCTTTAATTGATTTGCTTAAAAAGAGTTTAAAATCTTTTGAGTCAAATATGATATAGCTACAATGCGAGTCCGAAGCCGAACTGATGTAAAATTGGACTCAAATTCGTAGTTGATGTTTAAAAAAAAGTTACTTTAATACGTATTTCACAGTATTTTACTGCTTATGTTAACGGAATTTTTACCGTTAACTCAATTCGCAGTAAAATACTACGAAATATTAAAAAATTATTTTTTAAAAATGTAATTCGCAGCATTATACTGCGAATTACGTTTAACGAGGCATCTCATTAAAAGCTGGGCCCAAGCCATTTTTAAATATGCATTTCGCAGTAAATTACTACGAGTTACCCTAATTCACAGTAATTTACATCGAATTGTATATTTAAAAATGGCCTGGCCGTATTCCTCAAAGACAACGACCGAAGCATTAAAAACCTTTTTCCCGTTCTGCCCCCTCCCACGTCCTTTTATTAAAAAAAAAGTTCGGCCCCACCCATCTCATAAAGAACAAGGAGTGTAGGTCCCACACTCAAAAGAAGGTTTCGATTCCGTATTTCGGGTGAAAATTTTGAATTCAAAAAATTTACATCGAGGTATTTCAATTTACTTTATGGTGAAACTCGTATATTTATGCATATTAGTATTGTTTAGTATATCCGTTGATCTGAGCCGAAGGTCTATCGGAAATAGCCTCTCTGCCTTATCAGGGCAGGGGTAAGGTCTGCGTACACATTACCCTCCCCAGACCCACTATGTGGGATTTTACTAGGTAGTTGTTGTAGTATTGTTTAGTATATTTACATGTGAATTTATGTTATGTTTGTGAAAAAAAATTACACCGGATTGTTTTGTTATTTTTGATTTGTTACCACAATTTATATTATGTGTGTGACCAAAAATGCTACCGGATTGTTTGTATTATATTTGATTTGTATACCCGAATGTATGTTGTTTTTTGTGAAAAAACAGCTTAAAATGTGGTAAATATATAGCCTTGTAATGTAGTAAAATATAGTGATTTTTAGCGTAGTAAAGTATAGCCTTTTAGCGAAGTAAAATATAATCTTTTAGAGTAGTAAAATTGTAGAGCCTTCTATAGCCTTGTACCATAGTAAAAACAAAGTATTGTTGCGTAGTAAGGATACCTCGGTGCTACCGGGCCTAAAAAATGAAGCCTCGAACCATAAATAATTATTCTCTCCAATTGAAAAATTTACAATAAGGTAAGAAAATTCTAAATATTTTGAAATTAAGAAGCATAATAATTAACGATAACTCGGTGCTACCGGGCCAAAAAAAAATGAAGTCTAAAACCCATACATAATTATTCTCTCCAATTCAGCAATTTATAATAAGGTAAGAAAATTCTAAAAATGTTGAAATTGAAAAGCATAATAATTACCGATAACTCGGTGCTACCGGGACTAAAAAATCAAGTTTGAAACTCATACATAATTATTCTCTCTAATATTAATCATAATTTATAATTTAAATATGTAAGGTAAGAGAATTTTAAAAATATTGAACACATACATAATTAGGTGGTACTAGACTGTTTAAATCAAGTCTCGAACACATACATAACTATTTTCTCCAATATTAATCATAATTAATTATTTATTTTATTAAACTAACACAAAAAATTAATTTTTGTAGAACAATTTTATTTTAATTGTGTTTGAACAATTATTTTACTTATACAGTAAAAATGTAGAGCTTTTTAGCGTATTAAAATAGAGCATTGTACCATGGTAAAATATAGAGTCTTGTAGAGTAATTAAGAATAACTCGGTGCTACCGGACCTAAAAAGTCAAGCCTGGAACCGATACATATTTTTTCTCTCTATTCAAAAATTTATAATAAGGAAAGAAAATTCGAAAAATATTGAAATTGAGAAGCATAGTAATTAAGGATAACTCGGTGTTACCGGGCATAAAAAATCAAGCCTGGAACCCATACATAATTATTTCCTCCATTATTAATCATAATTTTTAATTTATATCTGTAAGGTAAGAAAATTATAAAAATATTTTTACCCATACATAATTCGGTGGTACCGGGCCTCAAAAATCAAGTCTGGAACACATGCATAACTATTTTCTCCAATATTAATCATAATTAATTATTTAATTTATTAAACTAACATATTAATTTTTTTAAATTATATTAAACGTCATGGCCTTTCCACCGCCTGTGCATCCCGGACCTGCAGATGATCAGCTATTAATGCTGCAGGGCGACCATAGGTCCTACTAGACGGGTTGTTCAAACATTTTGTAAAGAGAAATTTTGGTTATTGTTAAGTGCAAAAAACAAGTAGCGTGCAACCGTTATTTATAGTCAAGATTTCATTCAATACGCAATATTATACTGCAATTTACGTATTCAATTATTCTGAAAAAATTACTTTTTTCACATGCGGTTTTCAGCTTTTGCAAAACGACACGATAACTCAATAATACATAGTATTTCATTGCGAATTACATATTTAGCTTTTCACATGCTTTTCCTACACAAACAAGTTTAATATTTGAACAACCATATCAAAATATAACGTTAAAAAATAAGATGTAACAAGATTTTGGAATTTTATTTTATTTCATATAGATTGAAACTTATGCAAGTACAAACATGAATTTAAAAAAAAACAAAATGAAATACTAGGGGTTTCCTTGATAGTTGGGTACGTTAGACGAACTTGCACCGGGATTACCACCGCCACGCACACTACCTGAAGAACATTTATGACGGCCATGTCCTGTTTGCGAGCATATGCCACATTTACGCGCATAAACTGTGTCACCAACATCCATTTGGTTTCGTATGCGCGTTCTATTTTTCACTTGCAGCTTGCGAAAATAGTCCTTGTTACGTACCATCTTAAAAGGTTCCGTCGGCCAATAATGCTCAGCACCTAATGGCTGTAACTTTCCACTATATGTGTTTACTTATGTTGCAACACTATATTGCCTATCAATATAGTTTGCTGCCCCATATCCAACTTGTTGAAAGAACTTCAACGCATGTGCGCACGGCATGTGGTAGACGGTCCATTTCCAACATGAATACAACCTTATATTTTCATGCACCGTATGTAGATTATTCCACGGTGTCCGCTGATAGCTATCTTAACTTCAAAACACCCTGTTCATGATCACACTGAAGAAATTAATGTCAGTGCTCGCCTCTTGGACCTTTCAAATCTTTTTATGGGTATTGGAATAAATTCAACACCCCAGTCCATCAATGCTGAGGCAGCTGCATGCCTTTCAACAAACCTCTCCACGCTCTGTTTGAATGTCATGCAGACCATGGCAGTGATAGGAAGTCCACGGGCATATTTCAGCAAGCCGTTGAATGACTCCGACACATTTGTAGTCAGGGCTCCCCATCGTCTGCCGCCATCAGCATGCAATGTCCACATGTGAAGCCCATGCCCCATCAACCAAGTATAGGCTCTTGGTTCTATCTGCCGGATCGCTTCCATGCGCCTAGTGAATTTGCATTGCCGGTGCTTAGTTGCAGTCATCCACATTAACTCATGCAACGTCTTGTCAGGAAATTTCTTCTGAAAATTGGCCTTCAGGTGTCACACACAGTAACGGTGGTATGCATATGGTTCCTGCCATTCAGGAAAATGACGCACATAACTTAATATACCACCATGTCGATCAAATATTAGACGAATACCTGAATGCTGTTTGACAACGTGCTGCTTCAAGTGGTTCAAAAAAAGCGCCCACGTTTCTTCGCATTCGTTGGCACATGTGGCCACAGTTAATGGAAATATTTCCCTGTTGGCATCTACAACAACTGCAATAAAAATCTTAATATCATACTTTCCATAGACATGAGTAATGTCTATGGAAATAGCAGGACGACAATGCACAAAACCATCAATTGCCGATTTAAATGACCAGAATCCATAGTTGAAAATATATTCGGGTCTGTCTGGACTTCGCTCACGCCTCCATTCAACAACAATGCCTGGGTTAAAGTATTGCAATGCGGCCATGTACCTGGGCAGATTTGAAAAAGACTTATCCCAGTCACCATAAATAAGTTCAAAGGCATGTTTGCGACCGAGATATGTCTTTCTTTTCGTTACAGTACAACCATACTCCTGATGGAGAGCTGTAATACACTCTTTAATCTTGAACTTAAGGGACACTTCCAAATATGGAATCGAGACAAGAGAAATCAAGTCGACATCCAAGTTGAAGTGATTCTCATTGTATGTGTACATTTCGCATCTGTGCTTGCCCATAAATTTACCCACTATCCACAAACCTCATTTCTTTTTGGTGGCACGCAACATCCAGTGAGAACCCATAAATCACCTGCGGCATACAACCTTCTATTTCTCTGTAGTTGACTCATGTACCGTCATCTCACAACACTCTATTATGCTGTAGATTTTTACAGCCCTAATTAGGCGAGCTTTATCAGGGAAATACATGCCCTTAGTCTGAACATATGTCCTGGACTCATCCCACATTTGTGACCGAAAAATTCATCATCATCCCTTGTGAGGGCATCCACGTTCGGCATGCTTGGCAAATTATAAAGTTAGGGGATATTCCGCTTATGAAATGGCGCGTGGGACTCGTTCATTCTAGGTCACACGGGAGGTAGAGGAACATGCTCCCTCGCCGGTTCAGGTTCAACATTCACTTCCTCCTCCTCGTCACCAACCTCAAAAGGGAAAGGCGTGTCATCCCTAGACTCATTCGCATTATTGTCGTAATCACTATCAACTTCCTGACTCTGCGTATCAGCCAAATCACGAGTAAATACGTTGTCTATTGGAAGCTGTGTGAGGTCAGGGGCTTCAAGAAGCTGATTTTCACTGCACAAAAAGAACAAAAAGATAAGTTACCTAATACTCCATAAAAATACTTTAGATATAACTATATCACTTTACTTACAAGTCGTATTGTGACATTTCTTGTTGATGATGACTCCCGGATGGACACCTTGGTCCAATACTCCAGAAATATGCATATTCCAACTAGGGGTCGGCTCATAACTCGTAGAGTTCGTATCCGGACGGTGCCCCCTATGAAAAATATGATCGTTAATACAAATCCAATTTAAATATAAAATAAACAGCACTAAAGCGAAGCAAAATTGAAGTTTACCAGTCCTCTTGTTGATTATATAAATTCGATAAACTATTTTGTGGCTGCTCATTCGCTGGTGGTGACAAGTTTAAATCAAGGCAAGATCTTCCTTCACCAATCTATCCGGCAAAAATTTCTCTAGAATAACCATCCGATGACTGGGTGTTATCCCTGCTATGCACGCCCTCTTCCACTTTGGCGTACATTTTCAATAATTTTATTATTCCTGCATTCCTCTGGAATCTGCAAAAAATATCTAAGAGTATCATCATCCTCGATGTTAAACTTTGATTAATAAGCAAACTCCCGCGAGTCACTGAATACGGAAATCTACCAGTTACTTTGAAGTGAACCGAACGCCTCCTCTCACTCATTTTTTACGTAACAACGATACTAGTGTATCGTACTCCATATTAAGCAGCAATTTAACGTGACACTATGGAGGTGAGCTGTACCTCACAGAGTTATTCTCCAGCATAACCTCACCACCATAATATAGAGAAACCCTTATTTTTTGCACTTCAGACATTGTAAAAAAGATTGATAAGAAGAAGAGAGAGGTTTATTGAACGAATGTTCATGAAAATGAAACGCCTATAAATAAGGCAAGTCCAAGCTCGGGACAAATAATTTTTCAAAGGAATTCTCAATAAAATATTACGTTTTATATTTTTGAATTATTGTTGTTGTGTCAGTTATGGGGCCAAAAATAAAGAGGCAATTCACAGTATATTACTGCGAATTAGCAATTCGCAGTAATTTACTACGAATTGCCTTTTTTTTTTGGCCTGGCACATATACTTAATTAAATTTATAATTTAAACGTAATATGCAGTATAATACTGCGAATTACGCTTTAAAAAAATAATTTTTTGTTATTTCGCAGTATTTTACTGCGAATTAGGTTAACAATAAAAATTTCGTTAACCTAATTCGCAGTAAAATACTGTAAAATTCCTATAAAAGTACTTTTTTTTAAACATCAAAAATGAATTTTGAGTTCACTTTATCATCATTTCGATTTCAGCCCAGGTAAAATGCATCCTTTTTCTCTCACTTCTGTAGGTATGAAAAAATAATTTCTTTTGTAATGTTTCTGCATATGTTAAACATGTTTATATACTTATATACATTTTCCTATTAATATTATAATATTCTTGAATTTTCTATAATTTCTATTTAGTTTTAATTTTTTGGGGGGATTTATATGATTATATTATCCACAGGGTTTACACCCCGACACTCGAGGCTTATATCTTGTTCCGTGTCAGATAAAACCTGTCTTGCGCTTACACCTCATGTATGAACATAATTATTAAACAGACCAAGTCTATCTATTTTCTTTCAATCATAAAACTTAAATTTCGTTTTCTGGACTTATGGTTGGTACTGTTTATTTTATTGTTGTTTTTCATCTTCTTGATTTCAAGGTTTACTGAAAACAGTCTTTTTATCTTTTAAGAATAAGAGCAAGATCTGCGTATATACTATCCTCCCAGTTTCTTTGCGGGACTTCCCTTAATTTATTGTTATTGTTATTATTATGTATAAAACTTAGTAAATTTTAATTCAAAATATGCACATGCATGTGCAAGTAGAGAATATGGAGAAAGCTACAAAAAGTACCGTTTTGACTAAAGTTGGATCAATAGATTTTTGGGAAAAGCATTGTTAGAGGAATACGCATCGGACCCTTTAAACATGAAAAATGGGCATCAAATCCATTTGTCCAGCCCCACAAAAAAAAAGAAAAAAGCCAAGGTCAATCATATTTGAGAACACAGGTTGAATTTTGACTTCCACAGAGATCTACAAAAGAAAAGAAAATAAAGATCGAATTTTAAGTTCTACTAATTAAGACTCTGAAAAGAGAAGAAAATTATGTTAGGATTTTTGCCCTGAATTTTTTCACTATATTTGATTTTTACTTTTTTCTTGAAGGAAAGTCAAAAAATTACCATAATCGCTTTTACTTTTTAAGGAAAAAATAATTTTCTTCCACATTTGATTATTCCTTGTCTTGGGGAAAAGTGTTGGACATCCATAAATTAAAAACATCCATTCCCACAACTAGAATACAATAGAATTCACAATTTAGTCATTACGAGAGTGTTGTTTAGGGGGAGAGAATTTACTCTCTCATATTAGCAAATCATATGTAGGTCACTCGACCAAATCAAATTAATATAATATGCTTCTTTAGTATATTTTCTATCTTGTTTGATTTTTTGTCATCAAAATTTTCTTTATTAGCTTCAGCATGACGCCTTGTTATTTACGATTCCAACAAATACAAGTACTAATTCTGATTATTATTGAGTGTCAATATGCGTGGCGCCACTAGGTATATTTGTATGGTGTTGGGATGCAATACTTTTCCTAAAAGAATTGTGTCGAGCACAAGTGGAGCTAAGATTTTGAATTTTTAGGTTTTAGAAATCTAAAAAAATTAGATTGCACGGTTTTTGATAAATTATTTATTTATATTCAATATATTTTAAATACAAATATAATATATAAATCAAAGCTACTGAGTTCTTCCAAACTTATAAGCAGAACTGTAGCTCCGCCCCTAACGTGGAATCTTCATCTTGGAGATAAAGTGAGCACAAGCGTCTTTGAAAATGAGAACTTATTCCTATTTGGGTGTAGCTAGCTGAGGACTAAAGTCAAAGAAGTAAAAAAGGAAGAGAAAAGCAACATAAAGAATCAAAGTCTCAGATGTTTAATTCTTCATTACTAGTATTAATTTGTTGTGGCTATAAATACATGGATAACTTGCGATATAGTAATCATCCCAATAAAACAAGAGAAGTCTTACATGAAGAGGAGAGTCATATTGTTTAGTAGCCAAGGATGACTTGCCTGCTCCACTACGTTAAAAGGTGTTTGATTTTTCACCATTTTTACTTGGTTTCAGGCAGTCACCTTGGCTATCTTAACATGCTCTTCTCTTTCATGCTAGACTTAATTTTTTAATATTTAGGCGACTGAAGTGCTTTCATCGAATGATTTATGCAGGCTGAGCCATTTACATCCCAAGTGGTGGTAGAATAAGTGTTTTGGATTTCGTTCATTTTTTGTCGTAGTAATATTTGCCGTTTGCAGCAATAATTCGATATAATTATCGTGCGACTATTAACTAAATATGTCTATGATTAACTAAATGACGGGATGACAAAATAGTTGAAGCTATATCCAATTGAAAAAGATGTCTAAATGCATGTCAAGTAATTATTACAACTTTACTTGTTGACCTGTTGGCCTTTTTTTTCCTTGATACGAACATATTGTAGTCAAGTTTTACTAATTTATGAAGAGTAGAAGAAACGACGGGAGATGTCTAGTGTGACGATCCGGTCGGTCGTCTTCGTAATTGTTAGGAGTTATCAGGACCTTCCTGGATAATGGACTTAGCTTTCAATTCTTAGTAATATTTGGTAATATGATTCGGTTTAACACTCACCCGTATACCCAGCTTCTAAACTAGGGCAGAAATTTTCCTTGTTTTTCTATTTTGTTGAAGTCAGGAGTCCGCCTGGAGAACATAGACATGCATTTCAAATTTCAAAAGTCAGGAGTCCGCTTGGAGAATAGGGACATATAATTTAAGTTTCACCAGTCAGGAGCCCGCCTGAAGAACATAGGTGATACAATTAAAATTTTAAGTTTTCAATTATTTTATTTGTCTATTTTGAAGTCAGGATCCTGCCTGGAGAGCACCAGAATACATTCAAGCGCAGCAGTCAGGAGCCCGCCTGGAGAACAAGGGAGTAAAATTTAAGTTCTAGTTTTCAAATTCTTTGCTTTATCTTTTTGAAGTCAGGCGCCCACCTGTATAGCATGAGAATACTTTTAAGTTTAGAAGTCAGGAGCCCGCCTGGAGAGTATGGGAATAGTTTCAAGTTTAGATGTCAGGAGCCCGCCTGGATAACATAAGGATACTTTCAAGTTTTGAAGTCAGGAGCCCGCCTGGAGAGCATGTGAATACATTCAAGCGCAGTAGTCAGGAGCCCACCTAGAGAACAAGGGAGTAGAATTTAAGTTTTAGCTTTAAAATTCTTTGTTTTGTATATTTTTGACAGGAGCCCTCCTGGAGAGCATGAGATTACATTCAAGTTTTGAAGTCAGGAGCCCGCCTGGAGAGCATGGGAATGCATTCAAGTTTTGAAGTCAGGAGCCCACCTGGAGAACAGATGTATTACAATTCAAGTTTTAGTTTTTAAATTCTCATCCCGTAATATGTACCCAGTTTCCAAACTGGGGCAGAAAGTTTTCTTTGTTTTGTCTATTTTTGTGAAGTCAGGAGCCCGCCTGGAGAATAGAGGAATACAGTTCAAGTTTTGAAGTCGGGAGCCCGCCCGTACAACAGTGAAAAACATTCAGGTTCAGCAGTTTGAAGGAAAGGGACAACATCTCAGTTTACAATTTGAAATGGCAACAATGAATTTCACCAAGAAAATACAAGACAACAAGGCAACAAGAAGTACAAGAGCAAGTTTGAAGAATTCTGATAGAACTTCTGCAATTCATAGTTCATAGCTTAGCATAGCTTCTTTTATTTTTTACATGGTGTAATAAGGGAGGTCAGCAAGCAGTAGCAGCAGCAATCGCGGTGAAATCACAGCTGTTGGTACTTCCAGCTACCAGACACTCCCGAACTACACTAACCTGATTCGTGTTTAGTCCAGGATATGTAGGCAACCTCTGAAGCAGGGTGCAGTCAAATTTTTCAAAATGCTTCACACGAAATATACAAACGGGGAAAAATCACTAGTTTCCGCTCACTTATCTTTGCACAAAAACTCTTCATTTTTCCGGACAAAGAGGGGCAGCTGTGAGCACGTGATTTTTGCCCTAAGTAAATTATTCCCAAAAATTCAAACAAAATAATTTTTTTTTATTTTTTAATTTTGTTAAGTATGTGTTAATTGTGTGCAATTTTATTTGTGCATTTTAATTCATATGGAAAATGTACAAAAGTATACTTGTTTGAGATTTAATTTCATATTTTTAGGATTAATTAGTGGTTAAAATTATTCACAAATAGAGAAAATAACTAAAAATGGTACTTTTGCATTTTTAGCTTAAATTTGTTTTAGTTTGTGTTTTAGGAAATTAGGAAATATATTTTTAAGGTCAATTTGGTTTTGAGTTTTAATTTTTGCATATTTATAAAATCAGAAAAATATAAAAAATACAAATTGAAAACAAAATAAATAAAAATAAAAACAAAGAAATTAAAAGGGGGCGGCCTTAATAATGCCTTAAATGGGCCATTTGATTAATTTCACTCAGACCAGAATCACCCCACGCCCAGGCCCAAAAACTGCCACACTCGATCCAGTCTCCGCCTTCCCCAAAATAACGTCGTCTCCAAGAGTTAATCACGGCCCTTGATGATTGATCCAACGGACAGGAACGTCCTATATTAAGAGTATTTAATGGTTGAATCATAAACCCCACCCCTGTTTTATCGTCTCAAACACACCTTTCATAGACCTTGTGTAATGCCGCCCGTCGCCGCCAGCCGGAAATCGTTGCCGCCGGCGGCCCATATCCAAACCATACCAAAATAATACCCTAGAACCCTCTCTCTCTCCTCTTTCCAACCCCCAACTTAGTTTTTCTCGAATCCCTCCCTAGGCCCTCGAATCTTGAATCGAAATATTCTGGCCAAGACACAACGTTGTCCAAATCCGACCAAATTTACACCACTGAATTTCCTCAACTCCCTCAACCCAGATCCAGAATCATTTTCCCTCAAATATCAGTTGAATGTCTCGAATATTAAATCAAAGGTTGGCCGGAAACCCTAAGTTCTCTGAAATTTACCAATTTGGTAATATACAGTCTCGCTATTCTCCTCGTGAAGAATCTACCCCTGGCGAGTTTCAAATATCACCAAGACCATTCAAATTTTGAATCAAATTTCATGTCGTGAGTCCCACTATGTTTTTTTTTTTTTTTTTTTTTATTTCTTCTTCTTTGCTTTCAGTTTCTTTTTTTTTTTGTTTACTGTTATTGTTTGTTCTCATTTGAAATTCTTGTGTTAGTTTTGTGGATTCAAGAGTTCGATTTAGGATTAGATTGTATTATTTCTCATGTTCCTTATCTGTTGTTCAAATGAGTATTTAACTACGGTATTCTGTTTTTATTTGCTTGTTTTTCACCTCTTTTGATCAATATTTGGCGTTGGATCGTTAAGGTAATTATGTTCAAACTGCACTTAATCATGGGAGGAATAGCTAAAAGCATTTTGGCAGTTTGATTAGTTGCTTCATGTTAAGTGGCCATATACAAGTGTAGTCTATTTTAATAAGTTTGATCATGTGTTTTAACCAATTAGTCGCTACATTCTAATTTAGGATTCGTGATCAGTTTAACTTGTTCAGTTAGGAGTTTTTGTTTGATTTTGAATGGCTGATTGAAGTTTTGTTTGTGTAATCTTAGTTATTTAAGCTGTGTGGTAATAGTTGATGGTGTTCTTAGTTAGTTTAAAAGAGGGCTGAGGTTAATTGAGGTAAATCATTATATTTTAGATAAATAATGGGTAGTTTGGGCATTTCTGGCCAGAGCATATGTAGTAACTGAAAATGGAATATTCTAGGACTTTCTAGAAGAGGATTTAAGCTAAAATTCATAAAAGAATAGGGGTAATAACTTAGGCAACAAATCAATAACTAGAGGACTAACTGAAATAAGTGAGGGACTAATGTGTAAAAATGAGACATCTGAAACTGCGCCCGTTGTGCCTTGCCTTGAATAATAAGTTTTTGACCTCTAAAAATTTCCCCCAAGTGCTCTTTAGTTTTCAGATTCAGATTTGAAATTCAAAGTTCAAAACCCCCCAAAAGACCATAAAAAACCAAAAACTCAAAATTTACTGTTTCATCGCATATTCTTAGATCACTTTGAATTTTCTTTCGAAATCTAAGTAGTTTGAGCTAGCTGGTAGTTAAATGGTTGACTTTGGCTAGTGTGGTACTGTTAGAAATTGATTTATGCATTTCATGATTGGTATTCCTATTTTTGGAGTATTTCGAGTCCATCTGAGTGTATTTCCAGTGATCTATAGAAATTGATTTTGCTGTGTTGATTGATCATCCCTTTATTCTATTTCAAAATCCAGGTACACTAGTTGTAAACTTTCATGAAATACTAGCTCAATTTCCTTATGTATTTTGTTACATTTATAACTTGTGTGTAGTGGTGATCATGTGTTAGGTATGGTTAACAAATAGTTTATTAATACTTAATTGTTAGTTTAGATTGATTGGACTGTTTGAAATATTAATGAGCATGGGATTGTGTTTGGTGGTTATTTAATAATCATGTTGGATTTAGATTTAAATTTGAATAGCTAAGGCCAGCATTAGAGTAAATTAATTTAGATTCGTTAGTAAACTAAAGACAATATTATTTAGTTTTGAAATAATACATGCCATCTTTGTGTGTTGAAGGGCTCTCTCATTTCCCATCCTATATCAATGATTCAAAACGCTCGGAATGGTCTTTAGGTGTGCCTTTTAAATAATAAATGAGATGAGCCTCGCCAATGAAATGCATGATTGCGGGGCTCTCAATAAATATTATATTAAAATACTTAAATTTCGGGATGGTTGTTTAGCGAATTCCACGGCCCTCCCCAAAGATAATAACGTGATAGTCTCTTTAGGAATTTTTTAAAATTTACTTTCCTAAACTCGGGTGCACATTTATGTGACCTAAATTCAAATTTCAATAAAATCGAAAGGTGTTAATGACCACGAGTGCATTGATGTAACGTGGTTCGAGACGCATTTTCACGATGTTGCAATTCTCATTAAAAAATTATAAAAGCGGTTTATAATTAAAATGAACATGAGCTAAAACATGTTTTTGAAATTAGATAAATCCAAATATGATAGTTAAGCGACCGTGCTAGAACCATGGAACCCGGGAATGCCTAATACATTCTCCCGGATTAACAAAATTCCTTTCTTGAATTTCTGATTCGCGAACTGTTAACAGAGTAATTATTTTCCTCGGTTTGGGATTCAATTAGTGACTTAGGACACACTAATTTCTCAAGTGGTGACTCTGAAATTTTAATAACAAATCTTGTTACGATTGTCCTTTGATTGGAAAAGGCCTCTACGCCCTTGTGGGTGTAGTGAAAAAAGGAGGTGTGATATTCGACAGGGTCACTCTCTTTTTCCTCAGCCGCAGCACTCCGGTAAATGCTATGAGTGTGGTGAGTATGGTCATGTCAAGAGGGCTTGTACGAGGTTGGCGGGGACTCAGTCGCAACAGCAGGGTTCTCGTGTATGGTTCATGCACCAGGTGTTCCACAGGCCGTCCAGCCAGCTAGAGGTTGGGGTAAAGATGCTAGAGGTGGAGGTATATGATTTATAGGTGGAGCTCAGACCGCTAGATGTGGAGGCCAGTGAGTGGAAGGCCGTCCTAGAGATGTAGTCCAGGGTGTTGGGGCCCAGCCCCGATGTTATGCTCTTCCAGCCAGGTCAGAGGCCGAGGCGTTAGATGCGGTTATCACATGCACTGTTCTGGTTTGTGATAGAAATGCTTCAGTGTTATTTGATCCATGGTCTACATACTCGTATGTGCCATCTTATTTTGCACCGTATCTGGTCATGCCTAGTGATTCATTGAGTGTTCCTATTTATGTGTCTACACCGGTGGGTGATTCTATTATGGTAGAACGAGTCAATCGTTCCTGTGTTGTGGTGATTGGGGGTCCCAAGACTCATTTAGATTTGTTGCTTTTAGACGTCGTCGATTTTGATATTATATTAGGGATGGACTAGTTATCACCTTACCACGCTATCTTGGACTATCATGCCAAGACTGTGACCTTAGCCTTATTGGGTTTGCCTCATTTAGAGTGGAGAAGGACCCCTGGTCATTCTACCCACAGTGTTATGTCGTATGTGAAGGCTCAACTTATGCTCGAGAAGCGTTGTTTGGCCTATCTACCGTAAATTCGTGTTTCTAGTACTGGGGTTCCTTCCAGTGATTCTCTGTATGTTGTTCGTGAGTTCCTTGAGCTATTTCCTTCAGAACTGCCGGGTATGCCGCCCGATAGGGATATTGACTTCTGCATTGATTTGGCACTGGGCACTTAGCCATTTCTATTCTGTCGTATCGTATGGCCCCGCCAGAGTTGAAAGAGTTGAAGGAGCAGTTTAATGACTTGCTTGAGAAGGGTTTCATTAGACCAAGTGTTTTTCCTTGGGGCGCACCGGTGTTGTTTGTTAAGAAGAAGGACGATCGTTGATAATGTTTATTGATTACCGGCATTTGAACTATGTTATAATCAAGAATAAGTATCCATTGCCGAGGATTGATGATTTATTCGATCAACTTCAGGGTGCCAAGGTATTTTCAAAGATTGACTTGAGATCTGGCTACCATCAGTTGAGGATTAAGGCATGTGATGTCCCTAAGACAACTTTCCGCACTCGGTACGGTCATTATGAGTTCTTGGTTATGTCATTGAGATTGAAAAATGCCCTAACAACTTTTGTGGATTTGATGAATCGAGTGTTCATGCCTTATTTGGACTCATTCGTGATAGTCTTCATTGATTATATTTTTATTTATTCCCGCATCTAGGATAAGCATGAGCAGCATCTTAGAGTGGTTCTTCGGACTCTGAGGGATACTTAGTTATATGCTAAGTTCTCGAAGTGTGAGTTCTGGGTGCGTTCAGTTGCATTACTGGGTCATACTGTATTAGAGGATATTCATGTTGATCCGAAGAAGATTAAGGCTGTCAAAAACTGGCTTAGACCAGCATCAGCTACAGAGATTTGGATTTTCTTGGGATTGGCAGGCTACTATCGTCATTTCGTGGAGGGGTTCTCAACTATCGCAGCCCCGATGACCAGGTTGACCCAGAATGGTGCCTAGTTCAGATGGTCGGATGAGTGTGAGGCGAGCTTTCAGAAGCTCAAGACAGCTCTGACTATGGCATCGGTGTGTGTTTTGCCTATAGGTTCAGGGCCTTATATAGTTTATTGTGATGCATCTCTTATTGGGCTTGGTGCAGTGTCATGCAAGATGGCAAGGTCATTGCCTATTCTTCACGTCAGTTGAAGATTATTGAGAAGAAATATCCGATTCATGATTTATAGTTGGCAGCTATTGTTCACGCATTGAGGATTTGGAGGCATTATCTGTAAGGCATGGCATGTGAGGTGTTCAGGGATCATAAGAGTTTTCAGTATTTGTTCAAGAAAAAGAGTTCAATTTGAGGTAGAGCAGGTGATTGGAGTCGTTGAATGATTATGATATCACTATTTGATATCATCTGGGAAAAGCTAATGTGGTGGCTGATGTTTTGAGTAGGAAGTCAGCCAGTATGGGTAGTCTTGCTTATATTTCGATCGGTGAGAGACCGCTTGCTTCAGATGTTCAAGCCTTGGCCAATCAGTTTGTGAGATTAGATGGTTCTGATCCAATCGTGTGTTAGCTTTCACGATCGTTCGTTCTTCTTTATTGGAGCATATCCATGAGCGGCAGTATGATGATCCCTATTTATGTGTCCTTAGAGACATGGTGCAGCGCGGCGGTACCAATTAGGTTATCTTAGATGATGATGGAGTTTTGAGATTGCAGGGTTGAGTTTATGTGCCTAATGTGGATGTGCTTCGAGATTTGATCTAAGAGGAGGCCCATAGCTCCTGGTACTCTATTCATTTAGGTGCCGCGAAGATGTACCAGGATTTGCGGCAGGATTATTGGTGGCGTAGAATGAAGAAGGATCTGTTGCATATGTGGCTCGGTGTTTGAATTGTTAGTAGGTTAAGTACGAGCATTAGGCCTAGTGGTTTATTTCAGAGGATTGAGTTTCCTGAGTGGAAGTGCGAGAGGCTCACTATGGATTTCATTGCTGGACTCCCCCAGAAGAAGTTCAACGCAGTATGGGTCATTGTTGATAGGCTGACCAAGTCAGTGCATTTCATCCCTATAGTAGTCTCCTATTCATCCAAGAGGTTAGCTGAGATCTATATTCGGGAGATTGTCCCTCCTTATAGTGTGCCCATGTCTCCTATTTCGGATTGAGGTAAGTAGTTTACCTCACTCTTCTTGAGAGTTGTTCAGCGAGAGTTGGGCACTCGGGTTAAGTTGAGCATAACATTTCATCCCCGGACGGATAGCCAGAAAGTAGTGTAAATATTCGAAGATACAAAAACAATTTTTCATGGCGAGAATGAACAATCCGGGCATGATTCATTTGATCTTTTGACCTTACAATGAATCCTATTATTCAAGTCTTGTCTTTTGATGTCGAGTAAAATTGTCTATGAATTTTCTGAACTCAGATCTTCGAAACTTGATTCAGGGTATGATAGTTTCCTAGTACTTGAGGATGGATTTTGAGGGCTTGAGCACTAATGATCTAAATGCGGGCAGTCCCCAGTCCCTGGTGCTTGACTAGTATTCGAAACTAGAGTAACATGCTTAGTGTTGCCTTGTTATAAATGTTGCCGTAAAACTCACTTCTGGAAAAAGCTGATCAAAGGAAAAAAAGAGCGTAACACGTGCTTTCAGACCTAATTCATGGCTTGACTTTGATTGAGTACACGGTTAAGTTCAAAGGATAATGCACTTTAAAGAAATTTTAGTATTCATACCTCAATTGTAGTACCGCTTTAAGTGTGCCATATTCCAATCTATTTTGTAGCTACATGCCATTTTTGGATTCAAGCTGGTACGAGCTTTTTTTGGGTTATATAGTTGACTCTATATGGTCCTTCCCAGTTCATGTCTAGTTTTCCGTCATTCGTGTCATTGGTATGTAGTGTGACTTTCTTTAATACTAAGTCCCCGACTTGGAAGTGTCAAAGGTTTTCCCTTCGGTTGTAATATCTTTTGCATCCCCTACTTTTGAGCTGCTAACCCGACCAGGTCGGCTTTTCTTCTTTCATCCGCTAAATTAGAATTGTGGTCATACTCTCGTCATTATATGTTTTCGTAGCTTATAGGAACCTTATACTTGGTTCTCCCACTTCAACTGGAATCAAAGCTTCAGCGCCGTAGAATGGAGTTGTGTCTCATGGTACTTGACCTTGAGTTGTATGATATGCCCATAGGACCTCAGGTATAATTTCTTTCCACCTTCGTTTTGAGTCAGTCAATATTTTCTTCGCATTTTGTAGTATGGTCTTGTTTGTTGACTCTACTTGACTGTTTGCGCTCGGGTTGATAAAATCTTTTTGATTTTGTGATCTTCAAAGAACTTATAGACCCTATTTTTGATGAATTTACCCCATTATCACATGTGATTTTTGTTGGTATCACAAACCGACAAATTATATGATCCAAGATGAAGCTGATAACATCTTTTTCTCTAATTTTCTCAAATGCCTATGCTTCAACCCACTTGGAGAAGCAATCGTTCATGAGCAAAATGTACTGCGCCTTACCAGGTGTCTGTGGTAAAGGACCTACGATATCCATTCCCTACTTCATGAACGGACAAGGAAAAAGGACCGGGTGAAGCATCTCTCCCAGTTGGTAGATCATTGGGGCATGCCTTTGATTTCTGTTTGCTTTTTAGAACAAAGGCTTTTGCATTCTTCTCCATTTCATTCCAACAATACCCATCCCTGATCAATTTCCAAACAAACAATTCTACTTCATGAATGGTTTCCTCAAGTCCCTCGTGGACTTCCTCCATCACGTAACCGATTTCCTGGGTACCGAAGCATCTTACTACCAGTCCAAAAAAGACCTTTTGTACGGATGACCTGGAAACGGTCCAAAAAAAGACCTTAAACCAAGCAAACCTGGAAATTTTAGTTCGAAGGCCCCTTGACTCTTTAGGATCCCACGGCAGTTTCCCCTTCTTAAGGTAGTCCACGTATTTATTTCGCCAATCCCAACTCAAACTTGTTGAGTTCAACTTGGCATGACCAGTCTCTATTGCTAAGCTCATCAATGCACCACTGTTCCGGAGTTGAATTCTTCGGAGTCCATTGACGATCCTAAATTAGCCAATGCATCGGCCTTAATGTTAATATCTCGAGGTACATATTGTAGCATCCATTCTTTGAACGAATGTAATGTTATTTGTAATTATCCAAGTACCTACGCATCCGATCTTCTTTGACTTCGAATGTTCCATTGACCTGGTTAACAATGAGGAGGGAATAACATTTGGCTTCGATAACTTTAACCTCCAAGCTTTTAGCCAATTCCAAACCTGCAACCATACCCTCAATTTTGGCTTCATTTTTTGTCAAATTCACACTTCTATTTGATTGTCTTATTATGCTACCTGTGGGGTGGAGGGGGGAGGGGGAGGGGGGCGGTAAGTACGATACCCAACCCGGGCCCTGGCACATTTGAGGCACTGTCCATGAATAGGGTCCATACCCCAAGTTAGTCCTCAAGGCAAGTAATAATTCTTCATCGACCTTGGGGATCATGGCCGGTGTAAAATCAACCACGAAGTCTGCCCATATCTAGGATTTCATAGTTGTTTGAGATTTGTATTCAATATCGTACTTGCTAATATCTACAGTCTATTTTGCAAGCCTAACTGAGAGATTAGGTTTATGCATAACATTCCTTAACAGGTATGAGGTCACGACACAAATAGGGTGGTACTGAAGATATGATATTAGTTTCCTATAGCACTTAACAAGGTAAGCGCCCTTTTTTCTAGGTATGGATACCTTGTTTCGGCATCGCCCAAAGTTCTACAAACATAATATATAGGAAACTATATACCTTCTTCTTCCCCAACCAAGACACTACTTACCGCTATCTCGAACACTGCCAAGTAAAGGTATAACTGCTCGTTCTTCTTCGGCGTGTGCAGTAAGGGAGGGCTCGATAAGTATTATTTGAGTTCCTCCAAATCTTTTTGGAACTTCGGGGTTCGGGAATTTTTTTTTTCTTTAGTAACGAGAAATATCGGCAGCTTTTATTCGTTGACCTGGAAATGAATCGGCCTAAAACGGCTATTCGCCCGGTCAGCCTTTGCATTGCTTTGGCGTTGTTAACCACGGTTATACCTTCTATGGCCTTTATCTAATTAGGGTTGATTTCTATTCCCCGACTAGAAACTGTGAACCTGAGGAACTTGCCGGAGCTAACTCCAAAGGCATACTTCTCCGGGATCAACTTTATATTATATTACCTTTGTATGTCGAAGGTTTCCTACAAATGCTTCAAACTATTCTCCGCTCACAAATATTATATTGTCAATGCAAAACTCCATTGATTTTCTTATTTGTTCCTCGAACATTCGGTTAACTAGGCTGATATATGGCACCAACATTTTTTTAACCCAAATGGCATTATGTCAAAAACAATAAGTGCCAAAATTCATAATAAGAGTAGTTTTCTCTTGGTCCATCGGGTCCATCATATTTATTCATACCGGAAATAGGCGCTGATAAAGATCAGCATCTCGAGTCGTTGCATCAATCATTCGGTCTATGTTAGTCAAGGGAAACAAGTCCTTTGGGCATGCCTTATTCAAATGCTTATAATCTACAAACATTCTAAATTTATTTCCCTTTCTGGATACGACGACTACGTTAACTAGCCAATTTGGGTATGTAACTTCCATAATGATACCTATTTTATACCTCACCTTTGATGAATGGGTGTTTGACTTTGGACTGTGGCCTCCTCTTCTGTTTAATCGGGTGGAAGTTTGGATCCAAACTAAATTTGTGAGTTGGTATCTCTGGTGGGATTCTTGTTATATCTAAGTGTGACCAGGCAAAACAATCGCCATTAGCTCTAAGAAAATCAATGAGTTTTTTCCTGAGCTTGGGGGTTAACCCCATGCCCAGGGATACCTTTCTATCTAGCAGATGCTCGGATAATATGACTTGTTCAAGCTCCTCAATTGTTGACTGGGTAGCATCAGCTTAATCAGGTTCTGTGTTGGATCAGGGGACCCAACATCCATCTTCTTCATCCGTTAGATGTTCCTCCCATTTTCCGACTCGGTCGAGGTCGAGACCTATGATTGTTATTTGGTTCCTTGCTCTTCGATCAGCCCCTTATATTTTGATGTCGTGATCGCGGGTACTGGGATCACTTCTTCGACGGTGGACATCGCCTTTGTGGTCGATTGTTCCCCATAGACCATTTTGATTCCTCCCAGTGTTGGAAATTTTAATGCTTAGTCCAAGGTCGATGTCACTGCCCTCAAGCTGTGAATCCAGAGTCTCCCGGATAAGGTGTTGTACCTCATGTCCCCCTCGATCACAAAGAACTTTATTTGTCGAGTGGTTCTGGTCATTTTGACTGGGGGTGATTTCATCCTTCGTTGTCTCACATGCCATATTGAACCCGTTCAATACTCGAATTGCTGGTACGATGTGATAAAATAGCCCCAGTTGTTCCATGACTCTCTGTCGAAAGATGTTGGCTGAGCGACCAGGATCAATTAACACGCGATTATCTCAAGATTTGTTAGTAGGTGCAGATATTACTAGTGCATCATTGTGAGCTTGAATAATGACCAACATTGTCACTTAATAAGATGAATTCTTCCGGAGCATAATCTCGAGTTCATTTTTCTCTCGTGATGGAGACTTTGGTGGATTTTATCATTGGTCCTTGGGGAATGTCTACTCGTCCTATCATCGTGTTAATTACATGTTGGGGTTCCTCCAACTCAACCTGCTTATTGGTGTCCCTATTCTTTAAATGGTTTTTGGCCCGCTCATTAGGAATTCTCGAAGATGCCCATTATTGAACAAACGATCCACTTTTTCCGTTAACTTATGACAATCCTCGGTTCTATACCATGATATTTGCATATCAAATGAATGGAGTGATCTCGGCCATTCGATCTCTTTGATGCAACCGATGGCTGAGTCTATACTCACTACATATATATAGAAGTTATATTATGATAGCCTCGGGGCATTTCTTACTTCGAGTGATCCATCGAACCTGTATCTATTCACCAACCCTTGATTGCTTGGACCTTGATCATTTGTTCTGTCATTCCTGGTTAGATAGAGATTGAGTCTGTTTCCCTTTTTATATGAGTTGTAAGGCTGTTATCAATCTCGGGGTGGCCTCGAATCTTGATCTATTACACTTTTAGACTTGTCGTTTGCCAATATGGGATAAACTAACCCCGAGGGGGTCCCAAATTGTCTGTCCTTGACTTTGATCTTTGACTGATACTTGTTGTAGTCATCGACCCAAGTAACCACTGGGTACTCTACAAAATTTTACTTCAGTTTTTGAGACGCAACCGAACTTTGGGGGTTGACCCCTGAGTGAATGCCTGAACGGCCCAATCATCTACAACCGATGACAATTTCATCCTTTCCATTTGCAATATCGATAGGAATTCACTAAGCATCTCGTCATCCCTCTATTTAACTTTGAATAAGTTTGATTTTCTCGTCTTAACTATAATGGCACTAGCGTAAGCCTTGACAAAGGCATATGCAAGCATAACAAACAAATCAATAAGGGTTTGAGGTAAATTGTGATACCATATCATCTCTCCCTTGGATAGGGTGTCCACGAATTTCTTCAGCAATACTCATATGATCTCATCACTTCGAGGTAGTTGCCTTTTATTGTACATGTGTAGGAAGTCACATGATCATTTAGATCTGTGGTCCTATTGTATTTGGGTATATCGGGCATTTGAAACCTTTTTGGAATTGGCTTTGGTGTCACGCTCAGGGGGAAAGGCTTCTGAATAAATGTTTTGGAATCTGGAACCCCCTGGATATGATCGACCCTCGAGTTGTAATTTTGCGCTTTCTTATTATTTTCCTCTATCTTCTTTTTTCGGATTCTACTTATTTTGTCAGTGCCTCGAGCATTTCCATTATCTCGGAAGTTTCTCCGTGTCCGGACCTTTCGGGTTCTATGACAATTTTTTCTTCCCTCTAAGAGCCTTTTACAACCGGTACGGTGCATCCGCATCATGTGCGTGATTTTGACTCTGTAGTTTATTTATGACAACTTGCTGAGCTTGCAAAATCTCAAAAAGAAAACGTAGACTAACTACATCGCCTCCCCCTTCGAGAGCTTCGCGAGCCGATGGCTGAGGTGCCCCGTGATGATGTTATTGGGAATAGTCAATAGGTTGATTTTGATAGCAACTTGTGTATTGGCATCAACTGGATCTATGATTGGAACTCCATTAGGGTTGATATAGGGTACACTGTTACTTGGCACCACGTTGTTGTTTTCTTCGTGGTGGCCTGATTCGACGTCAACACTTAAGTGAGCATATTGAGAATCAGACATATTGCATAGTCCTGAAATCAAACTTCAATGAACAAGTGTAAAATAGAGTATGTTATCAAGATTCGTATTAAATCACCAGTATTATCCTTAAGCACATAGTGGGTGCCAAATTGTTACCCTTAAAACAGAGAACAATTAAAAATTTATATGCAGTTTAAAAGATATGTAGTTTAATTTAACACAAATAATTGAAGAACAGTAAATGATTTAATTGAAATGAGAATAAATGATCAAATCAATGTGGCGAGGTAATTAAGCATTGTGTTAGATTTAGATACTAGCAGTAGGATTCAATCGAGCCCTCGAGATAGAGCTCAGATATGGCTGAACGAATGAACATATGAAGAACACTTAGACCAATTGTTGAGAGTCAAAATAATTTTTATTACTTTGATATGCGTACTAACAGTGTGACAAAATAAAGGGATCCTTCTCTTTATATGGTAGAGGAGTCTTACCCTAATACAAGATATATTTTTCTCCCACGAAATTATGATCCGTAGTAAGTACCAAGCGTGATCCGCGACGTAATATCCGACTTATGGTGGATATTTCGGCTCCCCGTTTATCTTCTTTAACTGCCTTTCCTTCATTCCCGATTCTTCATCTCACTCGAGCTTAATTTTGTCCGAGGTTGGACATGCTCGAGACCCGATGCATCATTCGTCCGCTCCTGGCTCCAATCTGTAGGTATCTTTGGTCTTACTCGGGCCTACAACAAGCAATGTCGTTCCTTGCTTCACAACGGGAAATCGGGGTAATTCTACCCTCTATTTTGCCTGTATACAGCTTAAATAATTTGCATCCTACTTTTTTTTTTATTTTTTCTTACAAAACAATAAATATAAAATAGAAAACTACAAACAAGGAGAAAAAGATACTCCTATGAAATAAAGAAAAAAGAAATCTCAAATTAAACAAAAAAACTTTTGTCTCTTTTCCCTCAAAACCAAGGTATTACCATCTTAGCTCAATTTTTAACCAAGTGACATTTTTTCTTTTTGAGCCTAAATATTAAGACAAGAAAAAAAATACTAGAAAAAAAAACTTAGGAATTAGAGAGGATACAAACATCATTTCATTCTTTACTTTTCCCTTTCTATTAGGTTTACATTATTATTGGCGAAAGTGATCAAATTCCAAAGGACATAAACACAATTGCAGTGATACAGCCAAACTCTTTTAATTTCTATTTATTATTTCCTCTCTCTGTATGGAAAAGAAACTCTTGCACATATGAACTAATGAGAATAGACATTACGTCCAACACTTTAATGCAGTGTAGGACACTATATATAAAGTTTAGATATCTTTTAATGGTGCAAGACATTTTTAAGGAAATAGACTTGACACAAAGCATATAATATCACATTATATTAAGAGTTTTTGTAGGCTGGTTTAGCCCAACAATTGATATTAAAATCCAAGTTCGGCAGGACAAGTATGGTGATGACCGAGTAATAGTATGGGACTTGGTTTACCGAGTCTGGTGATGGCCGATTGATGGTACGAGGCTCGATTTACTTACCCATTGCGAGCTTGGATATATGCACATACAACAAGAAACTAGTGGGTTTCGGTTGCCATAAACACTCTAACGTAGGTGGAACACAATGAAATCTGGAAAATTAACCCATGGATCAAGCTAGTTGCAGGTTTCCGTTGCCAAATCCAAATACTCTGATGGTATGGGTGGCATGCATGTGGAACTTAGTTTGAGGGAAAAATTGTTGGGTATGAGAACAAAGTCCTAAATTGATAGCCTATGTTGCACGGACTCTCCATAATATTGCCGCACCCGTGTCAGATTCTCTAAAAATACACTACTTTTGGAGTATCCGACACGCACCCGGCGACATTTTCGGAGAATCCAAGCAACATAGTTGATAGCTGAAAAAATTTTAAAATTATATATAAAATGTAGGGGTCTCGTAATTATGCGAGAAATTTTGAAAAAATCGTGTGGACTTGACATAAAGCGAATAATACCATACCTTGGTAAGAGTATTTGTGGGCTGGTTTACCCCGGGGAGAAACTTCTGATCCATGGTTACTCCATGGTTAATGTGTTTGATATACTTAATTAAGACCACTAGATGTATTGCTCTAAGGTATTTGGATGCAATACATTTCCCCTAAAAGAATTGAGATAGTGATCAGTGCAAGTGTCCTTACAAATACAGAGAAGTCAGATAATGTAGCTGAAGAAAACTAAGTCAAAGAAATAAAAGGAGAAACATAAAGGTAACTATGCCAGAGAGATGCTTAATTCTCCATAACTATTTTTCTATGGCTATAAATACATGGCTAACTATCCATATAGTAAAAAAGAAGAGAGGTTTTACATGAAGAGGAGAGTCATATTTGTTTAGTAGCCAAGGATGACTTGCCTGCTCCATTATTTAAAAGGTGTTTTGTTTACACCATTTAATATTGGTAGCCTTTTTTGCTTGGTTTCAGGCACTCTCCTTGGCTATCTGGACATGCTCTTCTCTTTCATGCAAGACTTTTTCTTCTATTAATTTACCATGAGATCGAGAATGAAGATAAAGAAGGAGAGGCTTTGAGCAACTGTAAAGTTGTCTCTGTATGATCTATAGGTTACGGGTTCGAGCGGTGAAATCAGCCACTGATGCTTGCGACAATATAGGCAGCCTACATTATACCTCCTTGAGGTGTAGCCTTCGGACACTGTGTGAACGTAAAATGTTTTGTGTACTGGGAATTGTCCTTTACTGAGAAATGAAAAACAGAAGAGAAGTCTAGCATGATGAGAAGAGGTTTATTTGGTAGCCAAGGATGACTTGCCTTTCATCTTTTGGAAAGGTCTTAACACCATTGATGGTGTCCTTTCCTTATATTGGTTTTTAGGCAGGTCATCTTTAGCTAACGTGACAAGCTCTTCTCTTTCATGCAAGACCAATTTCTCTTCTTCCATATATTGAGGACCAATTTCTCTTCTTCCATATATTGAGGACCAATTTCTCTTCTTCCATATATTGAGAAATGAATAGAACAAGGGGTTCTAAGATGAAAAAGAAGAGTCATATTCCATAGCCAAGGATCACTTGCCTGGATCATTTTCGACGTCTTATTTAATTTGCACAATAATTTGTACACCATACCGTGTAGTACCACACTAGATGCATCCAATGGCAGATAGAGTTGACCTACATATATGTGGCAGCTTACCTCTCCCGAGCTAGGAGGCGCAAGGGGTCCGGACGAACCCGTTCTCCTGAAAACTACAGATAATATACAATGTTAAAATTGTTTTTATGTATATATAATAGAATCAATCCACTTAGTTTCATTTTAAATTCCTTTAGCGAAAAATTTGGCTCTACCTCTTTCTCAGGATTTCGATGTTTTTTGTGTAATTAACTCCTCTTATATATAATGTTTTAATCTAATCAATGTTTACTAAAAATAATACTAGAAGCCACGATATAATGTTTTCCAAAGTGCCTAAAGCTTTTATGCTTTTAATAGATGGACAATATAAGAAATATCACGACGAGTATTAACAAAGAGAAATAAGAAATAAATTAAGAACCATAAAGATCATAGACTTTGGACTCACACTTACAAATTGCTCGAAAAAGAAGATTAAATGACAGTTTTTGCAAATAGCCGACTGAATTTGTTTACTTTCCTAATTGATATGTATAAATTATATATCGATTATATATATTTTTGCATATATTATACATGAATTATACATATAATATACATTCATCGGTTGCTTTTAGTTTAATTGGGTGAATGGACGGCTTTTAGATTAAAGGAATTCAGCCAGCCCAAGACTACTAGCCATTCAAATGCGGGGTAAGTGCACGGTTAGCCACTAATAATACATGTATTTACTTTTAACCCACTGTTTAAAATGTCTTTAATCTTTAGCCACTACTTTAATAAACTTTAACTGGCCGAACAAAAATACCTTTCCGCTCATGTCATTAACTTTTGAACTTAACTTGAGGACTTCAGGGCTGCATGTCCTTAACTTTTGAACTTGTAACTCTAGGTTCAGGACTTCAGGACTACTGGTCCTCAAACTTTTGAACTTAACTTCAGGACTACATATCCTTAACTTTTGAACTTAACTTCAGGACTTCAGGACCACATGTACTTAACTTTTGAACTTGTAACTGTAAGTTCAGGACCAAGTGTCCTTAACTTTTGAGCGTGTTAGTCTAAGTTCAGGACCTATTGTCCTTGACTTTTGGGCTTCTTAGCCTAAGTTCAGGACCTATTGTCCTTAACTTTTGAGCTTGTTAGTCTAAATTCAGGACTTCATGACCTATTGTCTTGGGCTTCTTAGCCTATGTTCAAGACCTATTATCCTTAGACTTTTGAGCTTGTTAGTCTAAGTTCAGGACCAATTGACCTTAACTTTTGAACTTGTAATTCTAAGTTCAAGACCATCCTTAACTTTTGAACTTGTAACTGCAAGTTCAAGATCCATAATGTAGCATAAACCAAACGTTACGTGTATTTTTTCACAAAAAAATAAAAATAATAATAATTGCAATTTACATATAAAATTGATATCAAATTACACAATAAAAAGCTAATAACAAAAAGAAACAACTAAAAAAAATAAAAGATTACAGTACCTAACCAACCAAACGAAAAAGAAAAATAACGGTTTCTAAGATCACATTCTTAGTCCCCTTTTTAAAAAAAAATGGATGTCACGCTTAGAATGTGATCTTAAAAATATTATTGGTCACAAAACAAGTCTTATTGAGAAAAAGGACTAAGATAGTGATCACTATGATCCGATTCATCGTGTTACTGCAGAGTGTGCGACAAGACGTGAGTTTCTATTATTGGTTACTGGTTTTCCTTCCGGCTTAGTTCTTCTACCTAATATGAATGAGATAAAAGAAAGGATAATACAATTTTTTTATATTAATTTTAATTGACTGGTGGTTACGAGGGAAGTACAAAGAAAATCGATAAATCACACCAATCCGATAATTCGATTCAAACCGAGAAAAAAAACCCGACTATGATTTGGTTTGATTTGGTCTGGTGTAGGAAAACAAAACTCGACTATAATTGGTTTGATTTGGTTTTTGCTAAAGAAAGTAAAAGCGAAACCAAACCAACCCCACATTACATATATATAAATTTTAGATATCTTTAATATATAAATATACTTATTGTGATGTAATTTATAATATTTCTTAAAAATTTTCATAATTTTATCTTTTAAGGTATTATTTCAATGTTGGACTTAGAACTTTCGAATGTTCCAATAAGTTTAAAAGTCATTAATATTAGTAAATTAAATAATGCTAACAAAAGTTCAAACCAATATCAAATCAATGTTAATGCTAACAAAAAGACATTCAATTCAATATTACGAACGTGAATGAATTGAATATCTATTTTTTGTTTTGCAATAATTTAGATAAAAATGCATAACCTATTTTTATTTTTTCTTTAGCATTTGGTCATGTAATTAGTATTCCCTTATTAGTCTACTTATTTTAGCATGAATTAGTACTTTTAGATTACGATTTTTTTTATTATGACTTTTTAATTAACAAAATTCATATTGCATAATTTTATTGTCTTTATTGTAGAATATTTTAGGATAATGCCATGACACATCTCATATTTCATATTATTTTCTTAGAAAATACTTTATATAGTTATATCTTTCTAGGATTAAAGAAATATTTTGAGCACAACATATATGTTTTGTTCCACAAAGATTTTACCGGAAAAAAATCCAGGAAAAACTCGAATAACCAGAAAATCCGAGAAAAGACGAGAGTGAAAAACTCAAGTTTTACTGGTTTGGTTTGGTCTATAGATTTACTAATCCGACACAATTGGTTTGGTTTGGTAATTGTAAAATCCGAACGAACCTGACCCCTTAGTAAATACTATTGTTATTGGATAAAAAGTAAATACCACTTTAAAAATTTATTATCCCACACAATTTTTACTTCAAATGCGGGACAGTAGCTTATTAGGTCCAATCCTCCTTGTTAATGGGTCGGGTCACGCTTTCCAAAAAAATTGAAGAGACTTTTAAGCTATGTCCATTTAGAAGTAGCTCATTACAAAAATTGGCCGATTGATAAAATATTACTAATATTAGCCAAAATGGCCAATTAACTATTTGTAGCAAAAAATATCAAATTTTTACTTTCTTTTGAGTGGGTGCTATTAGAATAAATTGGGTATATCTTAAGGAGCTTGAATCTCAGTTTTGGGATGATTTGGTGAAGTTTTGAGGTGGTTTGAATTGAAAATTCGAAATAAAAACTGAATATGAAAAAAAATGATACGTGTATCACACTTTGTACCACATATGTATCATATTTGTATCGATTGTGTATCACATGTATATCCATGTATATATGTGTGTGAGATATATGCGTGATACATGTTTGATACATGTGTCACAGAAGAATTTTTTGGCATCGATTTAATTATGAATTTTGATACAAAATCAGTCAAAATCACCTCCAATCTTCCTTAAAATTTGTATATTGACTTATTTATATGTTTTCAATAAATTTAGATTATACCTATTAAAAAAATTCCTTGTTTGTTACGATTTTTGAAATATTGGCTAAATGTTGGTAAGTTGAAACTTATATGAGATAATTCTATAAGTTTCCTTAAATAAAACCTAAGTTCGAAAAGTGACATTAATTATGGATTAGCCACTAAGCTTGCCTAGTAGTATATTTACTATTAAAAAAAAAATTAATTATGGCATCATGGTTGTGACGATATCTTGAATTAAGAATTTATCCCGCGGAGGATGAAGTAGAGAGAATACACCATTGATCTGCCATTCCCAAATAAATCCTAGTAATAATCATACATCTCATTAGTCACCTTAGCTATGTTTTTTTAATACTGAATGTATCATTAAGAAGTATTCAGCAGCAAATGCAAGAATTTGAAACACTTCTTTGAGTAATTAAAAAGATTCATATATATCCCTAAGCAATTAGAAGGTCTAAATATACTCTTACATGGGTTCCATCGTTTAAAGGGGCAGGGGCATATTTGAACGTTTTTGTACCTGACTGGTTATTTTTAGTATCTGCATTTTGTCGGTATTTGAGAGCTTAAGTATCTCCGTATGATGTGATGACTTTCATAAGTCATCAGTATTATTTCGAGTTATCCAGAATCGATTTGGAAGTATGAACTTCGACAGTTGAGTACGAAGTTAGAAGAGTTGACCAAGTTTGACTTATTAGCATTTGACCTCGGAATGGAGTTTCGTTAGTTCCGCAGGCTTCGTTGGGTGATTTTGGACATTAAAGCGCATCCGGATTATGATTTGAAAGTCCGTACTTGGATTTGGCTCGAAATGGTGAAAGTTGGATTTTTCATGAGTTTGACCAGGGGTGAACTTTTTGATATCGGAGTCGGATCTCAATTTCGGAAGTTGGAATAGGTATCTAATGCCAAATGTAACATGTATGCGAAATTTGAGGGAAATCGGAGGTGATTCGATAAGTTTCAGCATCAGTTGTGGAAGTTGAAGTTTCAAAGTTCATTAATTTCGACTTGAGGTGTTGTCGCACATCCTTTTTACGGCACCGCGAGGGCGCAATGGAGTTTTTTCAATTAAAGGACAATCGAAGTGGGATTATTTATTAAAGATTCAGAGTCGCCACTTGGGAGATTTGTGGTGTCCCAAGTCACCGGTTTAATCCCGAATCGAGGAAAAGAATGACTCTGTTTAACAGTCCGCGCACTAGAAATCTGGATAAGGAATTTTATTAACCCCGGAGAAGATGTTAGGCATTCCCGAGTTCCGTGGTTCTAGCACGGCGCTCAACTGTCATATTTATCTTATTTATCCGATTTTATTACATGAAGAATCTATGTGCCAATTTTATTTTTTACCGTTTTTATTCAGATTATTATTGTAATTATTTACAGAGAATTGCAACATTGTGAAAACATATCTCAGACCACATTACAACCAGTGTACCCGCAGTAGTTGACACATTTCGAATCTGTCGATATTTGGATTTGGGTCGCATAAATGCACACCCGAGTTTAGGGTGGTAAGATTAATTAAGGAGCGTCCTAAAGAGACTAACGTGTCGTTATTTTGGGAAAAGGCCGCGAAAATTCGCTAAGCGACCAACTCCAAAATCTATCCAATTGTTATATATTTATTGAGGGCCCCGTAAATTGTAATATACTGTGGCCAGGCACGCCTCCTTTATTCTAAGGATATCCTAAAGTGACTATATTTTTTCTATTAAAGTTTGTCACTAAAGAATGAGAAAAGAAAAGTCCTAATTGATTTGTATGTTTATAAGCTCCGACCTCTTTAGTTCACGCAATTTATTCACACAAAATCCCTTTTAATTATTCCAAGTACTTGACAATTTATAACGAAGAAAAATCAATACTTATCTACTTCGAAATCAATGAAATATTTGATTTGTTCTAGTTTAGATAGTCCTATTCTAGTTACCTATAATGGTTTTCCGAAATATTATTGCTACTTCCACTAGACTAAAGACATGATTTGATTTCAACACTAACAGTAGCAACTTAATTAACAACTCGAATTAACGCCACCAAACCAACTCTTAATGCTTAGGATTATACATCTTCAATTTTAGTTTTTATCATAAACTACGTCGTTGATTCCTAAATCGAAACTAGATAGCCTCACAATTATTACCTATGCAGGCTGAATACTAGCCATTTATTGTTTTTGAACCTTAGAAATCACATGACTGCAAATAAATTATTTCAAGGTACTTGAACATGGTTAATCTATGATTCTAGTTTCAAACATTTGGATAGATTCAAGAGACTTGTAAATCATTCGACTAATAGAAACTATTGACTAACTTAATATTGGTCATTACCACTACTATTCAACTGCAAAAACTCACATATTCGTATTTCTACATTCCTAAGAGCTTGACAAGCTAAGTGAATAACCTTATATTCAATGTTCATTAGTCCAATTTATAGTTTAGAATCAGTCCAGTATACAATATGTAATATCGAATAGATTATTGTTTTACACCTCGAAATTACTAAAAGATAACAGAAAAATTTAAAAGTTCTACTTCAGGTAACATTTTCACTTTATTTCCATAGCTTGAAGGCTTTAAAATATGTACCTGGAAGTAGACAAATGGAAGAAGAAGAAAAGGATCAGCAGGTGCAGTAACAACAACAAAGCGACAACAACAATAGGCAGAAAATAACCTGCAGTCCCGCGCTCAATTCAGAATAGATTAAAAACCAGTAAAATCCAGAACAATCAAACTTGAGATGGCCAAACCAAAATATTCAAACGCAGGAAGCTCAAATAGTCTGAGTCAAGCTTGAAATTAAAGCAAAACTTCCACAAAAAAAAAAAAAACAGTACACACTCCGGATGCTTCAAACAATGACCCCAGCAATCAAATCCTAAGCTAACAGAAACAAACTAGCAACTAGACTTGAGGATGAACTACAAATACCTAACAGAATGGTGATTTCGTTCTTTAACACTCCAAACAGAAGCTTGTAGCCTCAAATCACGAACTAATACTGATTTTTAGATGACAAAAGGACCTAACTTTAGTTTCTGAGTTCTCAAAATACTCACTCTTTCAGATTGAAAGTTATCGTATTTCCACTCTATCACTGAACTCTTGGGATTAGAAAGCTAATAGTTCCTAACTCAATTCTCTTTTTTCAAGTTTTTTTTCTCCCAAAATATCCACCTTTTAAATTAGCAAAATGACTTATCTATATGAAACCAAGACCCTCTTTTCCCCATCCTTTAATTATTATTACAAATCTTTTATCATTACCCTTCCTATTCCCCTTTACATTAACATCCAGCCCCCAAAATATGCTCTTCTATGTTACTTTTATACTTTTGTCATCACTTATACTATTCCTAATTCTCAATCAACCAAAAGCAGTCAAACAAGACCCTACAATACCCCTTTTAATCGAAAATTTAAAGGTTCAGTGGCCCACTAAACAGTCAACTGGCAGGCCATTCAAACTCACCATTTTCTTCAAGCTTTTTGCATCCCAAAATATGCTCTTCTATCTAATTCAGATCACTAGTAAACGAAAGCCAAACTTTGAATTTCTAAAATTATCACTACAGCTAAGGCCAATCCCAACCTAATCAATTTAACTAATTAAACTCATTATTGACTCCTAATCAACACAAGCACATAAAAAAAAGAATTCAAACCAAAACACCAGCTATAACCAATTCAAAATTCAACAGAACAGTGGAAATGAACTAAAAATCACATTCATACTAATATTTTTTAGAAATCAAAAAGAAGAAACAATCAGAAAAGCTTAAATCAAGATGCAGAATAACAAACAACCAATTCACGACATTTGAGTGACCAAGCCATTCGATTAAATGACGAATGACTAAGCAATGCAAACATCATGAAGAATTAATCCTATATGAAAAGTTTCAGTTCAATACACAGACAGAAACATACACGAGGCAAGAGGAGAAGAAGACTGGAATGGACTTATGAAATTAAAACCAAAAATTAAACTACTATAATCCAGAACTAATAGTCAAACAACGGACTAATCGACGAAACCTATTCAATCGATTATATAATACATAACATATAATCAACAAACAGAACAAATTTAGACCAAATAAACGGTCATTTGGAGAAGAAGCAGAACAGTTAAAAATCAAAATAAAAATAAAAAATAACAAAACCAAACATATAAATAGGTATTAATAATAAAAAATAGAACAGAAGGAAGGAGAAAATGCCTCAAAAAAATCAGAAATAGACGAACGTGAATTGAACTCTAATTCAAACTTTTGGGGTCAAATGGACCTTAATCGAGTGTTCTTGACTGATAACACTCGACTAAGGTCGATTAGGAACCCTAATTTTCTCTCAATCTCTAACAAAACCCAGGTTTGGTCTCGTTAGGTCTTTCTGGTTTGATTTGAGATTTGAACCGTTCTAGCATGATTCGAGGGAAACCAATGATGGTTTAGGAATGAGGGAGGTCTGTGGGCTCATTGGTGTGACTTTGTGGTCAAACGGACCGACCTAGGGTTTTGGAAGGATCTTTTGATCGAAGATTCGAAAGGGCCCAGGATGATTCGAAGGCAGCAGAGTGTGGATTTGGAGAAAAGAGATCAGGGTGGTTCAGGGGTGTTGATTTCATGGTAACCGAACTTCAGGCCACCGGGTTTTCATGTGAGGGGAAAAGGGGCGGCTAGGGTTTGGTTAGAGGGTATTTGGTCTCTAAACTTGAGAGAGACGAGTGAGGAGAGGGGCAGGGTTGGCTATGGGGGGTGTGGGGTATGATACAAGGGTTTTATACGGATTAGGAGATTAGATCCTGGCCGTCGGATCGGATGGAATCGATGGCCAGGATCTTTTTCCACGGTTGAAACGACACCGTCTAAGTTAAATGGGAGTGGGTTGGTCTTGGAGTCAAACTGGTCAGGCGCTGGGAAAGGTTTGGGGTCGTTGGATGAGATTGGATGAACGACTTAGATTGATTGCACCTATATGACGTCGTTTGGGTTAATGAATGGCTTGATCTGGGCCGTTCAATTGGTTTGATCAACAACTCTCATGGGAGTGACAGATACAATGTCGTTTGGAGAGGCATCTGAGGAGTCCAAGTGGAAGGGACCGGGTTAATCTGAACGTTTGGGCCTGAGTTTTTGGTCTAAAATTTGGCCCAAATCCATTTTGCCTTTTTACTTTTCAACTCTTTTCATTTTTCTTCTTTTAATTAATAATCAAAATTCTAAAAATAAATTGTAAAAATCCAAGACTCTTATACTAAACTCCTAACAATAATTCACACAAAATTTAAAATATTTAATCAAATAAACTCACACAATGCCACACTTTAAATGCAACCTCAATAGAAATCCTTATGGGTCGTAATTGCGATGTGTTATTCTCAACTGCGGGGTTCACACTTGCGAACTCCCTGTCGCAAATGCGACATCTGCATCATTTTAAGTGCCGACAACTCCGAGTTTTTGCTTCATTTTCATATTTTTGAACCCTAGCTTCGAGGTGAGTTGATTTTCAGAGGGGATTTTCATACCAAATCATTGTATAATTCTCTTTAATCAACTTCTAACTATATTTTATGATTTTATACAAGATTTACTATCGAATTCACGGAAAATCTATGAAAAAAATTTGAAATTTTGTCAAACTTTTGAAAAATAAAAATTGAGATACATGACTCGGATTTTAAAACAAAATATATATTTGGACTCATGAGGCTATAGGTAAGACCTACCTTTGGACCCAAGTTTTGACCAAACGGGCCCGAAGTTTGACTTTTGTTGACTTTTTAGTAATTGAATACAAACCATAGATTTATTAATTGAAATTGTTTTCTCTTGCATTAAGCGGTGTATTCAAGTCGTCATTGGCTAGATTGAGTTGAGCGGATGCGAATTTGTAGAGGAAAAAGCTAAGTTGAGTGTTAAGTTAGGCGAATCGAGGTAAGTATTTTGCGTAACTTTGTTGAGGAATATTTTCGCCTATTTGTCGATGTTTACCACATAGGGGGGGAGGGGGGGTACATATATGAGGTGACGAGCATATATGTGCATGACAGGGTTAATCATGCTCGGGGGTAGACTATTTTACCCTTATGTTTGTACAATTTCGTTACCTCTTGCTTCATGCTTTACTTGACTCTTAGATACTGAGAACATGATGTTAAGTGATAGAAATCAAGACTTAGTTTATTATAACTTGACCAAAATTGACGGGAATTTTGAGAATATATTGAAGTGTCTAATCAGTTATCTCTATGCAAAATTATTACTACATTACTACGACAGATTTTCATGATACACTATACTGTTATATATGTTTCTAGCCTTATTTGTTACTGTTATATATGTGCTTAGTAAGGAAGAGTGTAAAGCACGAATGGTGATGCCGTGCCATTGTTTTTACATTATCATATGAGGAAGAGTGTAAAGCACGAAGGTTGACATCGCGCCACATTATTGAGAATAAAATCACGAAGGCTGATGCCGCGCCATATTATTGAGAGTAAAAACACGAAGGGCGATGCCGTGCCATATTATTGAGAGTAAAAGCACGAAGGGTGATGCCTTGCCATATCATTTGAGAGCAAAAGCACGAAGGGTGATATCGTGTCATTTCATTTACATTGTTATCCTTATTGTGAGGTCATGGCATCAAGGGTGTTTTCGTGCAGGTGAGGATGAGGGACATGCATTATGATGTGATATTTGTTTCCGGTGCATACGTTTGTGCCATTACCTTGAGCTGTTATTGTTGTATTTTCATATTTTGCGTGACTTGTAATTATTGTCCTGTAACTGACTTTTACCTCAATTGTTGTTGCACCGTCTATGTATTTTACTTGCTTAACTTGCGAATACCGTGCCTATTTCCTACTTTTATAATTATACTCATGTTGTATCTATTATGTTGCACTTTAGCTTAAGCCTTCCATCATGCTAGCCATTCATGCACTTATTTGTTAACTTGCAAAGATTATGTGTTTTAGTCTTAATTGTTATACTTGTACTTAGGCCTCCAATATGCTAGTGTTGGTCCAAGAACATGTGAAGTTTTGAAGAATGACAAATTAACTCAGTCACATACCAGATCCACTAGGTGAAGTATAGTGATTGTCAACCTATACATGTGAGATGCACGTGAAGGAGATAAGTCCTATTAATCAAGCAACTATATCTCCTGAACTGGTCGAAAAGGATGCATATTGGATAAGGAGGGAAAGTCTCCTTATGAGAAGAGAACACAAATCCGGATAAAGGATAGGGTTGGAGTTTGTGTTGATCAAGGACTCAACTTCGATAGAAGATTAGCAATTGAATCTGAATCAAACTCTAATTACTAACTCAAGATAACAGTGATTGTTCTCTTTTACTGGTATTGCACATATGCAGAAGTTAAATTAAATTGAGAGCAAAAGAGCAAGGCAGTCTTGCAAGCAATTTATGTGAGATTCGACTGTGCACTCCTGAACCTACTTGAACAAGATAGATGAACCAATTCCGTTGTATTTTTTCTTATTCTATTTCAATTGTAGTAGGTAGTTTAAAGTTATACCTTTAATCTTTCATAGAAACGTTTGTACTAGGTAATTTGAGTGTTCAAGTTATAGGCTAACTTGAAGTTGTTGCAACAGTTGAGTCTGTGTGCTACACAGGGCTTAGAGTTAATCCTTAGGTTTACAAAAAGTTTTTGTAAATACTGTTTTAGCTCAGTGATTTTAGTGGAAGTTTGGGAAAATCCTACAAAGTAGGTCGTGGTTTGTTCACCTTTTGAGCCAGGTATTTTCCACGTAAAAATCTTTGTGTTCTTTATATTTGTACTTTTAATTTCGCAAACTGTAGTAGTCAGAACACCTAGAAGAACCAGGTTCTTTTAGATCGAAAATTGGGTACCACATAAATCACCCCCTCTCTTGTGTTGTATTGACATTTAGAATATCAATTGATATAAGAGCAGGTTATCTTTGAAGGGGCTAACACCTTAGGAAAAGATCAACATGAGTGCACCACCTGGAAACTGGGAAGGGCAATCTACTACCAAGCCTCAACTTTTCAATGGACAGTACTATTCTTGATGGAAGAACAAGATGAGGGACACATCATAGGAGAAGACCATTAACTTTGGGACATAGTTACTGATGGTCCTTTAGCAACTACAAAGAAAAATGAGGAAGGAATGGATGTGCCAACGACAAGGGTTGACTATACTGTTGAAGACCTGAAAAAGTGGGAAAAAAATGCTAAGGCCAAGAAATGGTGCACTAGGTCCATATGAGTACAGAAAGGATCCAAAGTTGTACACTGCTAAAGAAATTTAGGACACTTTGTAAGTGACTCATGAAGGAACACCTCAAGTTAAGAAATCCAGAGGATTACTACTTTATTCTCAATATGAGAATTTTACTATGAATGAAGGAGAAACTATCCAAGAGATGTATACTAGATTCACTACACTGACAAATGAACTTAAGTCTCTTGGAAGGATTATTCTTGAAGAAGCCGAGGTTGAAAAAAATTTGACAAGGGTTCTGCCAGTCTCACGGGAAAGAAAAACCACTGCTATTCAAGAATCTAGAATATTGCTACCCAAACCTGGATGAACTAATTGGAAATCTTACTACTTATAAACTGAGAATGCAAACTATGATTATGGATACACCCAAGAAGGAGAGAAGTCTAACTCTCAGAATTGCTGAAGGTTCAGATCTGGAGAAGATTAGATGGCTATGATCACTAGAGATTTTAAAAAGTACCTGATAAGAGAAAGTGTTCTTCAAGAGGTACAACCTTCAACAAACCAAGGGATCCTGAGAAAAAGACCAATGAGGGTTGCTACAAGTGTGATAAGACTGATCACATGAGCAAGAACTGCCCTCAATGGGAAATTGAGTAGAAGAAAGAAAGGGTTGAACGAAGGAACATAAAGAAGGAACATAAAGAAGGAACATGTTCAACCAAAAAGGAACAAAGGATCAACAAAGGCTATAGTTGTTGCCTGGGGAGAAACATCAGATAAGGACTCAGAGGATGAAGCTGAAGAGGAACATGCTCTTATGGCCATTGGAGAATCAGATGATGAACAAATGGTAAGTATTCTCCATCTTAAATACAAGATTAAATTTCTATCTCAGGATAGGTTATCTGAGTTGTTACTAGACTTCATTGATGAGTCTGAAATAGTCAACAATAAAAAGGAAGATCTGTCTAGGGAATGTGTGATCCTAAAATCAAAATTACGAACTCTAATGTCTAGGGCTAATAAGAGTGAGTGCAAAAAAGCTGAGTTGAAGAACCAGGTTCTTGAACTTAACACTAGTGTCCTAGAACATAGGTCTGAAAATCTAAAACTAAAACTAGGAACAGGAAAGAAGAAAGCTGATCTCACCTATCTCACTCTAGAGGAAAACTTAGGAAAAATGAAGTATGAATTTTATAAGAAGGATGAATTGATTAATGTCCTAAAGAAGATCTAGAAAAGGTGAAACATGAACTAGGTAGAACTTGCAAATGGAACAAGGCTTCTGATGCACTTTCTTGGTTGCAAGAGCATCACGGTAGCAATAAAAGAGGACTTGGCTCTGTGACTCAAGCACCAAAAAGGGACCCTAAAAGCAAGTACCTCACACTTCCTAAGAATAAAATCTGTGGCCACTGTGGCAGGACTGGTCATTAGAAAAATGAATGTAATGCAAAAGAAAAGGCCAGTCAAAAGAACAAAAATATTGTTCAAGAAAATAACAAGCTACCTAGGTGGGCTTGAAGAAATTTGATTTATCCCTTTGCCCATAGAAAGGGACCCAAACTAGTTTGCGTTCCTAAGATTAATCTTTGATTTCATTTTGCAGGTCCAAGTGAAAGGAAGTAGCCAAATAGGGTACATGGATAGTGGTTGCTCAAAACATATTACTGGGAGCAAGGACCAATTCCTTTCACTTGAGGACTTAAAAGGAGGTGATGTATTCTTTGGTAATAGAAAGAAAGGTGAGATCATTGGGGTTGTAAAGGTAGGTAAGACAGACTCTTACTCCATTGATATTGTCTACTTGATAGATGACTTGAAGTATAGCCAGATCAGTGAGTCACAACTATGTGACAGAGGTAACGTTGTAGCATTCACCTCTACTAAATTCTTTGTGATTAATCTTACCACTGACATGATTTTACTGCAAGGAAAGAGAGTTAACAATATTTACATTGTAGATTTGTCTAGTCTCTCAAAAAATGAACTCACTTGCCTAAGTGTGTTGGTTAATGACCCCCTCCTGTGGCACAAGAGACTTGGTCATGCAAGTCTAAATCAGCTAAACAAATTAGTCTCTAAGGACTTAGTGATAGGGTTACCTAACATCAAGTTCAAGAAAAATAAATTTTGTGAGGCATGTGCAAGGGGGAAGCATATAAGATCATCCTTCAAAAGCAAGAAAATGGTATGCATGAGCACAGGTGGAAAAAAAAATGTAGTGGTACTTGTTGATAATTTTTTTAGATTTACCTGGGTTCTATTTCTGACTTCCAAAGATGAAGCATTTGACATGTTTACTACATTTGTTAGAAAACTCATAAACAATTAGGAAATCAACTTGCATACATTAAGTGTTATCATGGAATTGAATTTGAATATTCCAAGTTTGCTGAATTCTAATGGAATAGATCATAATTTCTTTGCCCCTAGGACTCCTTTACAAAATGGAGCAGTTGAAATAAAGAATAGGACTCTTGAGGATATGGCTTGATCCATGCTACTTTCTAGTAAGTTACCCCACAGCTTCTACGCAGAGGCTGTAAATACTGCATGCTAGATAATCAATAGATGCATGACTAGACCTCTTGTAGAAAAGACTCCCTATGAGTCACTTAATGGGGAAAAGCAAACATATCCAATCTTAGGGCATTTGCTTGCAAGTTCTAGATCTACAATAATGGAAAAGACTCCCTAGGTAAGTTTGATCCCATAAGTGATGAAGGAGTATTCTTGGGATATTCTTCACATAGCAAAACATATAAAGTGTTCAATAAAAGAACTCTGTGTGTAGAAGAAAGCGTACATGTAGTATTTTATGAAACTAAAATTCTTTATGAGAGACAGGAACATGAAGAAAAAGCCATTGGATTGGTAAAAGACTTGACTGAAGCCTCAACACATGTCAAAGTGGGACCAACAGAAGGAACAGGTGATGGAACAGGTTCTTTCACCCAGGGCAACACGACAGGGGGAACTAATCAAAGAGGAATCGAAATAAATCCCTCAAAGGAACCTGTTCATGAGCCTGTTCCTCAGCAGTAGAGCATGGGAGAAACATCTAGAAGAAACCAGTTAGTTGTGAAACCTTACAAGTATCAAAGTTCTCATCCCTGTGACTACCCGTCCCGCCGTCACGTGAGTTACCGCACTGTTTCCCCCTAATTGTAAGGATTCATGTTTCAATATCAGTATTAGATTCGATCAGGTGTAATTGAATTGGTTTTGGTTGAAAATAAGGCACATAGCCTCTTAGAAGGAAGCTTGTATGAGAAACGTCAATCGGAAGTTGACTTGTGAGTTAGAGGACTCGGATGTGATTTCTGATACTTCGGCTATCTTTGGGGGATGATTTGTGACTTAAGAGAGCGATTGGAATTGAATTTGGAGGTCCCGTGTAGAATTAGGCTTGAATTGGCGAAGTTTGAATTTTGGCGGATTCCGGTTGATAGGTGAGATTTTGATTAGAGGGTCAGAATGGGATTCTAAGAGTTGCAGTAGCTTTGTTAGGTGATGTTGGATATGTGTGCAAATTTTCAGATCATTAGGAAGTGTTTAGGTCTGGTTTTGGACCGAATAAAATTTGGAAAGCTCTAGTTTGACTTAGGCTTGAGTTTGAGGAATTTGATGATTTTTGATGTTAATGTTGGTATTTTTATGGCCCGAGCAAGTTTGAATGAGATAACAGGTCATGTTGGTGCTTTTGGTTGAGGTCCCGGGGGCCTTAGGGTGATTTCGGATGGCTAACGGAAAGATTTTAGTTTGGAATAGCTGCATAAATTTGCAGCAGCAGTGCAGACCAATTTTTGGTCATCGCATTTGCGGAAAAGTGGATGCGATCATGTAGTAGCGGGCCATTGTTCTCTGCGATCGAGGAAGGAAAGTCGCGTTCGCGTATAAGGGTTGGGGAATCTTGGAAATTTCAACGCGATCGTGGTCAAGGGCATGCAATCGCATAGGTTGAGTAATGTTGTTCTCTGCGATCACAGAGGGAAGTGTGCGATCGCGTAAGAGGGTTTTGAGAGACTCTGAGTTTGTTCTCTGCAATCGCAAGCCAAAGGCTACGATCGCATAGAGGAAGATCGCTGGGCAGAGGGTTTTAAGTTAAACATTTCATCCGCAACTTGGTTCATATTTCCTCCTTTTTTACACCACCTTGAGAGCTTGTTGACGGATTTTGAAGGGGATTTCAACGATAAGTGATTGGTGGTAAGTCTCGTGGCCTTAATACGTCATTTTATTGAAGAATCAACCATTAATTCTCTAGAATTGAGTGTAAAAGTTGATGAACTAGGGCTTGAAATTTCAAATAAAAATTGGGGATTTGGAGGAGCAATTGGACTCCGATATTGATGAAGTTTATATGTGCGGACTCGTGGCAAGACGAGGATTATGAAAATTTAAGTCTCGTAATTTTTCGAGAAGCGGGCCCGAGGCTCGGGTTTTGTTAGTTTCGAGATTCTTGATATTTCTCGATTATCTTCGATTGGGTATTGTCACATTTGCATACTGTGATGTATTCGCTCTGTTTTTGGATAGATTCAACTCGCGTGGAGGCCGATTTGAGGGACAAAGGCGTCGCGAGCTTGAGATTTCACCGGTTCGAGGTGAGTAATACTTGGGAATGATATCTTGAGGGTTTGAAACCCCGGATTTTCACATCTTAGTACTGTATTGTGGTGACTTGCACACTGGACCTGAGCGTGGGGTAGAGCACCGTTGGGGATCGTGACTTGGTCCGTTCCGATTTTTAGTTTTTACCGCGTATTTGCAAACAATTTGTTGTTATCATCATAAATTGGGCCCATTGCCATACTTGGGGTGTATTGCCGATTGTTTGAACTCTTTGTGAGCTATCATCACTGTTTTGCTCACTATTTGAACTCAGCCCGTGTGATTTATACTGTTTGATGAACTCAGCTATATTTTACTCAAACTTGGCGTTTTAAACGATATTTTAGCCATCATTTGAGCTGTGTATATTTATTTTACTGATTCCCGAGGGGCTTTTTACTATTTTAGACTGATTGAGGCTGAGGGTCATATGTGAGGGCATAAATATGATGTAAGGAGGCTTGCAAGCCTCGAGTGATATGTGTACATGTGCATATACATGCATGGATCAGACTGCACGCCGCAGTAGCATATTGCATAGATCAGGCTGCATGACCCCGCAACGGTGTGATATTGATATTGCGCTCCGACTGTAGGACCCCTCCGGAATCTGAACCCCCACAGTGAGCGTGGGAACCAAATGGATCGGGTTGCACGTTCCGCAGTGTTCATGCATTTCATTGCGTTCATGCATTACTCTTGTTTGTACTACGTGGCACGACATTTAGCACTCATATATCATTGGCATACATACTGTTGCTTGCCTTGCTGACCAGATACCCTGGTGTTATATGTTGAGGAGTGCTGAGCCTGAGAGGCTGATGATGGATATTGTGAGTTGGGAGTGAGCCCGTGGGGCTGGTACTATGCTGAAAGGTTGATATTGAGCCCAAGGGCAGTTTTCTAATTATTTCCTACTTGTTGAAATTACCTTTGCAACTGTTGAAAATGCACATTTTCAAAAGAGATTTTTGAACCGATCGAGATTTTCTAAAGGGATTTCCACGGTATTTCCATTTTTCTCAAAAATGGTTGTTCTGTCATTTAAAGCAGTTTGGTGTGCTCCTACGTGTTTTCTTATCGCTCAGATATTATTCTCTCTTATTACAACTGAGTTGGAAGTACTCACTTTACTCCCTGCACCTTGCGTGCAGTTGCAGGTATTATTCACCCGATAGCGGGTTATTAGCAGGACCGAAGGCCACATTCTGGTAATTGAACAAGGTGACCGCCAGTGTTTGCGGCACCGCACTCCTTCTTTGTATTCCTTCTTTCATCTTTTATATATAAACATTGTTAGAGTAGTAGTAGTGTCCCTACTCATTAGATGCTCGTGACTTGTGACACTCCGGTCGGGTTGTATTAATTTTCATATTAATTAATATCATAAATCTAGATTCGATAAGCTATATAAGTGTTTAACTGCTTAAAGATGATTTTTGGGTTGTTGGCTGTCCTTGTCTTCACGAGAGGCACCATCACGACCGACATAGAATTTGGGTCGTGACAATCCCATTGATAACATTATCACTTATCCAACATCTAGAGTTAAAACTAGATCATGATTAAAGAATATGTGTGCTTTTGATGCCTTTTTGTCTCTTATTGAACCCAAAAATGTTGTAGAGGCTTTGTAGGATGCATATTGGGTGATTTCTATGCAAGATGAACTCAATCAGTTTGAAAGAAGTCAGGTTTGGCATCTAGTTCCAAGACCCAAAGACAGATTAGTCATTAGTACGAAATGGGTCTTCAGAAACAAACTTGATGAAGATGGAACAGTTATAAGAAACAAGGCAAGACTGGTGGTCCAAGGCTACAACCAAGAGGAAGGCATAGATTACGATGAGACTTTTGCTCCACTTGCAAGACTAGAGGCAACCAGACTCCTTATAGCCTTTACAGAACACATGGAATTCAAACTTCACCAAATGGATGTCAAAAGTGCCTTCCTAAATGGGTACCTGAAAGAAGAAGTTTTTGTAAAACAACCACCAGGTTTGAGAGCAAGGAATGTCCTGGGCATGTGAGCGAGTTAGACAAGGCTCTCTATGAGCTCAAGCAAGCTCCAAGAGCACGGTTTGAAAGATTGTCCAAATTCCTACTGGAGCATGGTTACAGAAGAGGTAAAATTAATAGTACCTTCTTCTTAAGGGAAAATGGTAAGGATTTGCTTGTTATGAAAATATATGTCGATGACCTAATTTAGGGCCACTACAGGTAAGCTATGTAAGGACTTTGCAAAATTAATGGAGAGTGAGTTTGAAATGAGCACGATGAGTGAGCTTAACTTCTTCTTAGGTTTACAAATCAAACAAAGTCCAAATGGAACCATGATCCACCAGGAGAAGTATGCAAAAGAGCTAAAAAAAGTTTAAAATTGAAGAATCAAAGGAAATAGACAAACCCATTGCAACTTCTACTAAATTAGGGGTATCATTGGTTCACTTCTGTATCTTACTACTAGTAAACCTGACATTATTTTTGGTGTAGGGCTTTGTGCTCACTTTCAGGCAAATCCTAAATAGTCTCACCTGACTTCTTTCAAAAGGATACTAAGACACTTGAAAGGCCCCGCTGATTTATGTCTTTGGTATCCCAAAGGTAGCAATTTTAATATAGTTGGATATGCCGATGCTAATTATGCAGGTTTTCAAGTGGATTGGAAGAGCACCTTTGGTATGGCACACTTCCTTGGTTCATATCTTGTGTCATGGACTACCAAAAAGCAAAACTTAGTGGCCTTATCTACTGCTGAAGCTGAGTATGTTGCTGGTGCATCTTGTTGTGCTCAATTGCTATGGATCAAACAGCGGCTAGTAGATTTTTGTATTGAAGTTGGTTGTATTCCAATATTCTGTGATAAAACTAGTGTTACAAGTATAACAAAGAACCATGCTCATCATAAAATAACTAAGCACATATATGTTAGACACCACTTCTAACATATATGAGAAAGGATTGATCTCCATAGAATTCTGTCTACCAACAAGCAAATTGCTGACATTTTCCCTAAAGCACTGAGTAGAGAAAACTTTGAGAGGAACATGTTGGAATTAAGGATGATTAAGATCACCTAATAGGTCTAGTTCAGAATGTACAATGAAAAAAAATTTGAAAAAAAATTTACTTTGGTTAGGAGTTAAAACTTTTGTAAATATCTAGATTAGTTCTTACTCAGTTTCATACTTTAATTAGTATACTCTTGTGACATGTGTATATATGACTCACTGATCTCTTACAATTTTTTTTTCTATTATGGCATTTGAGGCATGTTCAAGATAGTAACATATGAAGAACCTGGTTTCATCAATATGAGTTAATGTTAAAATACAGGTATTTTTTTAATACTTTGCATAATTAGAAAGATTAACAATTCAAGCATGAGCAGAAGTTCTGTTATTGCCAAATTCCTAGAAAATTCTATCCATTGAGGCATTGAACCAACTTTGTCCATTTAGAACTCTAATACAGTGATTTTTGCCTAAAATCTATGGAAGCCAAATATTCTTTAAAGGACTGAAATTACATGTTGATTAGACTTCTCTTTGACCTATGAAAAGTTATCGTTACTGAGTAAATGTCTAATTGCTTTTAAATACACACCATATTTCTAATCGTCTCCATTATTCAATTACTGTCAAAACTCATCTCAAAATTCTGATTACCTTCTTTTCCAAAAACTCCCAAATCTTTCCAAGCAACTAAGAACCATGTCTAACCCCCAAGATAATCTTGGTACTCCTCCACCACCATCTCCCTCCAATTCCTTCTCATCTACTCCTCCTAGTGAAACCCCAATACCTAGGTTTCGAAGGCAGAAAATGTTGGCTAAAAAAAGTGTAACCTTTGGAGAATTGAGGAAGGCTTTAAACAAGAAATTGAAAGCTATCCAGTCTAAAGAAATCTCATCTCAAGAATCTAACTCCAGTTCTGAGTCAGAATCATATAAGTCTGGTAGTGAAGGTGAAGAACATGGGTCTTCTGGCACTAAGAAATTTAAGAAACCCCTCCTGACGTAAGTTCTTTTATGGTTGAAAATTTAGAAAATAGGTTTGTTCTAGTTGGTCATATTAAAGATGTGAAATTGGCTAAAACGTGTTGGAGTGGAGGTAAAAAGAAAGGAAAAGAGAGAGTGGGTGAAAGAGGAGAAGAGAGGGTAAATGGGAAGAAAGGAGTTCCTGCTATATGTGGAGATGTAGAAGAAATTGGCATAAAGTCAAGGGGGGAAATGGCTCTGGGAGGAAACAGATGGATTGGTTCATCTAAGCACACAAAGATATGAACCCATTTCATCTACTGATGAAACCTTGACTGACCTTATTAAAAAGGTTGGGCGAGTTATTATCCAAAGAAGCGCAAAGCCACTTCACAAAAGACTCCAATTGCTTTCAAGCCAACCAAGAAAAGCAAAACTTCATCCCTAAAACCTACTGTCCCTTGAGTACCTAAGGGAAGAGCCAGTAGAAGCAAGGTAAAATAATTTGAAGCTGAACTACAAAAAGCTCTAGAATAAAGCAAGAGAAAGGAAAATGGAAAGGCAAAGGTTTTCAGAATCCTCTGAGGTTACAGAAGAAGAGGAGATGGAACTGGTCCATCAACAAAGAGGAATGAAAGTGGAGCTTCCTACACCCAAACCCAAAAAATTCAATACTTCTTCCAAGAAGTTTTTATCTGTACCTGTGTTTGCCGAAACCTCACTTGCTAAAAGGACAAGATCTACAATGAAAGGCAAGCAAGTAAAAATTACTGAAGAAGATGATAAGTGGAGTGGAGAATAAGAAGAGGAATCTGAGAAGGAACATGACCAGTTTGCTATTTTTGGCAAAACAATATATTGAAAGGCGGACTGTTGAAGGACCTGGGTGAACATGGAATGATGAGACTGTTGGATGCTCTAGCTGCACAAGATTGGAAGGAAAAGGTCCTTGAAATAGATGGGAGGCTGGCCATGAAAGAATTGATTGAATTCATGGCCAATGCTACTATGAAGGATGGAGTAGTCACCATCCTAGTGAAAAGAGTCAAAGTAAAGTTTGATGCAGTCAAACTGGGTAAGATCCTGGACATACCTGCTGAAGGGTATGGTGATTATACACAAAGGTGGCCATGTCTGGATTCTCTCCCCACTGCTGTTGAAATTATTAGAAGGTTATGTGACTCAGAAGATGTGCCTAAAGCCAGATTTGTGCGGAAAAGTAAAATGAGACTTGAGCATAAGGTCTTGTTTGAATTTGTCAACAAATCCCTTTTGCCCAGACAGGAAAGAAGGCATACTTGTAAATTACATGAACATGGTTCTTATAGCCTGGTGAGAGAAATGCAAATCAACTGGCCTACTTTTATTATCAAATTGCTCGACAGGGCCATCAATGGCTCCAAGGTTCATTCCAATCCATATGGGTTCATACTGACTACAGTTCTGGACAGGCTGAATATGCCTTTGAAGAAATGGGATATGGCATCAAGCAAGGAACATTTTGGTGTTAAGACTCCGCTGGCTTGTGACTATACAGTCAATGCCATTCCAGTTGAACCTAGTTCATCTCTCAGGACACCCATCAATAGCAAGGTTAGGGCTTTGGTTCAGGAATGTAGAACTAAAGATGATAAAATTGCTAGGCTCAAGGCTCGTGTGGATGAATTGGAGACTAAGAGAGATGGCCTTAGAAGTGAGCTAGCAAAAGAAAAGGAGAAGAGTGATGAAATGCTTAAGAATATGCTGAACCTTCTCCAGTCTCAACCGTCTAATTCTTCCAAGGCCTAGGTCTCCCAGCACTTGTCTTCTGAACTAGTTTAGTACCCAGTGACCCGGATTAGGAATTTTTTGTTTTTTGCTCATGTTTTGGAAGGTTTTCTTTATTTTTATGGTCTATTTGTGGAAGCATATCTCTATCAATGACAACTGCAGTTTTTCTCTTGTTCTATGATGATTCTAATCCTAATAGTTTAAAATTATTTATTGATTATTGATAATTGCATAATGATTTCACTTGCTGTTGCCCCAGTGGTCATGAGTACTTTTTAACATCTGGGATTCATATTATGTATGCAACTTTTCAATGATTCCAAAAGGGTGAAGAGATATTGTGCTTTACTCATTATTCTGAATTATGTGATATTTATAACCTAATTAACCTGGTCCTTGATGATAAGTAAAATTTACCAAGCTAAGTGTTGATGGTTAAGTTGAGTTTTTACAGGTTCTGTGTTAAAAAAAAAGCATAAATTTTGTCATCATCAAAAAGGAGGAATTTGTTGGTCCAAGAACAGGTGAAATTTTGAAGAATGACAAATGAACTCAGTCATGGACCAGGTCCATCAGGTGAAGCACAATGATTTACAACCTATACATGTGAGATGCACGTGAAGGAGATAAGTCCTGTTGATCAAGCAGCAATATCTCCTGAACTGATTGAAGAGGTTGTATAGTGGATAAGGAGGAAAAGTCTCCTTATGAGAAGAGAACACAAATTCGGATAAATCATAGGGTTGGAGTTTGTATTGATCAATGATTCAACTTCGATGGAAGATCAGCAATTGAGTTTCACTTAAACTCTAATTATCAACTCAAAATAGTAGTAATTGTTCTCTTTTACAGGTATTATACATACGCAGAAGTTAAACTAAATTGAGAGCAAAAGAGCAAGGCAATTTTGCAAGCAATTTATGTGAGATTCGAGTGTGCACTCCTGAAGCTACTTGAACAAGATAGAAGAACCAGGTCCATTTTGTGTTTTCTTATTCTATTTCAATTGTAGTAGGTGGTTTAAAGTTGTACCTTTCAACTTTCATAGAACCGTTAGTACTAGGTACTTTGGGTGTTCAAGTTATAGTCTAACTTGAAGTTGTTGCAACAGTTGAGGTTGTGTGCTACACAGGGATTAGAGTTAATCCTTAGGTTTACAAAGAGTTTTTGTTAGTGCTGTTTTGGCTCAGTGATTTTAGTGGAAGTTTAAAGAATGCTACTGAGTGGTAGGTCATGATTTTTTCACCTTTTGAGACAGGTACTTTTCACGAAAAAATCTCTCTGTTCTTTATTTTTATATTTTAATTTCACAAATAGTAGTAGTTAGAACAGAACCAGGTTCTTCTAGAAAGAAAATTGTGTACCACACAAATCACCCCCTCCCCCTCTTGTGTGGTATTGACATTTAGAAAATCAGCTAGTTAAAATTGAAGTTGATGTTCTTAATTTTTTGTTTATTTTTATTACTCACGTCTTTCCACTTAGTCTTTTACTGTGTCCCGCATGTGCATCCTTGCCCACCATTGTTACTTGCGTATTCCCTACTTAGCAATTCTTATTATTGTTTTCTTGTGATATGGTTGGCTCTGTTGTACGATCATTTGGAAAGATGAGCTGAACACACAAAGGGTGTTGTCGTGCTAATTGAATTGTTACATAAATTTATCTATACATGGTGAGCATAAGATAAAAGCACAAAGGGTGTGCTATGTGATTTGACATTTTGATATTTTGGACTTATATCTCATACCATCGTAAATATTCTATGGTGGTCCTTTTTAGTACTCCCTGAGTTGTATATGATACTTTTACCCGTTATACTTTAAACTGCTTTATTGTTAATCTATTGTACAAGTTATAGCAATAAGCATCTTTTTAACTAAAAGTGTCGTCATTACTTCGACAATGTTAGACAAAATACTTTCCAGTACATGGGTTCGGTTGTACTGATACTGTATTTTTGCACAATGTGAATTTTAAAGCAGACCTCCTGGTGACATTGGGTGCTGATTCAGAAGATGTTCGTGCGTTTGGTTATAGCTGCCACTTAACCCTGGTGGTCTAGATTAATGCTAATTTGTTTAAGTAACCTTCAAATAGAATGTGTATTTATTTGTATCAGTTTTGAAATTTCAAATCATAGAAGCTCGTGATTCGTTCTACCATGTCTTGAATAAATTTGTAAACGACTAGTTATTTATTCTCTATTTTTCTATAATCTCAATCGAGTTTTATTATTCTGTTAGTTGGCTTACCTAGCGGATCGAGTTAGGTGCCATCACGACTAGTGGTTTTGGATCGTGATACTTTTAAATTGTTTATAGGTATATTTGAGAAAAATGGTAATGGTGGGGACATCTGTATATATGTTAACGAATGGCGTATATATAAGTCAAATCTAATTAATAGATTACGAGCATTATTCGCCATTTTCGGTTTTTAAGGGCATCTCTAACCCTCCCCATTTCTCCATAATGGAGATATTTTTTTCCCTATAATGAAGCTCCAATGCTCCCCCATTTTTGCCCTCTAAATGCGGGATGAATAGTGTTACTTCAAATATGGAGTGATACTATTCATCTCCTCCATTACTATTCATGCTTATTTTATTATTATTTTTATTATTTAACTTTTTTAATTTATCCCTTTATAAATACTTAATTATTTTTATGTTATATCTTTGTAATATTAATTTTACATCTTAACTTTGGCCAATAATTTTGATAAATTAATTTTTGTGCATTTATTATTTTTATGTAAAATTGTAAGTCAATGTTATAAAAAATATATAATCATCTCAAAGAAATGAATAGTGCAAATATAAAATATTATATGTCGCTAAAAGATAATAATATAATATTAAAGAGAGAGAAAAATACAAAATAAAATAATGGTTGAAATAACTTTACTCTATTTTGAAAGAGAAAATGAAGACAAGGTTGGAGATGACCTAGAGTAAAAGCCTCATCAAGCCAGTGTGGAAGACCGTTAGAGGCAGGTATAATCTCACTTAGTGGAGTCTGGGGAGGGTAGTATGTACGCAGACCTTACCCCTACCCATGGGTAGAGAGGCTGTTTCCCAATAAACCCCCGGTATTCTACCCTCCAAGAACTTCCCACCTTGCTCTTGGGGAGACTCGAACTCACAACCTCTCGGTTGGAAGTGGGATTGCTTACCATCAGAGCAACCCCTCTTACCTTAAAGGAATTATTTTAATATAATGTGCTCGTGTACTGAAATTGAATTGACAAAAGCACTTATATTTATCTAAATATGAAGAGCTAATTAATTCCCATCAACATTCCAAGTCAATCGTTTGTGATCTGTAGTTATGTCGCTGCTAATCTCAAGCATTAGAAATTTAAAAGTATTAATAATCGAGGTTGAGGCCTCAAGTTAGAGATGTTCGATACAACTTTAAATTTGTGAGTTTTTCTATAGGAAATAGAGTCCACCCATAAAGAGTGCTCTTAAGGTCCACTAGGATATGCACAGTAACTTAAGCAATTACTGTAACTCTAGTTGTGCCTATATAAGTACATATATGTGTCCAATTAAAAAGAAAATACTTGAACACAGTAACAGACGAAGCAAGCGAATGAAAAGGAATACCTGTAAAATAGATAATACATGCTCACAAATTAATATGGACTCAACAAAACAGTTAAAGTATATCGCAATACTCTTCTGGGTAAATGCTACGATACACTATCATAATTGAAATGCCATATAGTCTTTAAATGGTAATTAAATATTTTTAACCAAATATATATGCTATCGTTGGACTGACAATATATATTTGAGTAAGAATATTAATTAACCTCGTCATATTCACTATTTATAGAATAATCGATGCACCTTTGGGTAAATCCTTAAGTTCTAGCAATAGTGAAAATTAATTTATCTACAAATTTTATATTATAGGCATTTCATTAATTTCATGGATAAACTATTATTTTATGCATGCATATTTTCATAAACAAACTAGTTTGGCCACTTTGGTGACTAACTAACTATGTAAACATAAGTGCACACATAAAATAAATATCTAAGAATTTTATGTATGTGAATACTTTAAATAGTGTAGTTTGATCACTTTGGTGACTAACAAACTATACGAACATTAACCACATACGTAAAATAAATAATAAATGGCTTCACCAACTTGATAGGCCAAGACAAAATTATTCAAATATTGACTTCTACGCCTCAACCCGAAACAACAACTACAACAACAACAACAACAACAACAACAACAACAACTACCCAGTATATTTTCACAAAGTGGGGTCTGGGAAGGGTAATGTGTAAACGGGCCTTATCCTACCCGAAAGGGCAGAGAGGCTGTTTCCAATCGACCCTCGGCTAAGTAAAGGAAAGGAAAAACAAAAACCAAAACAAAAGAACATTAGTAACTTCAGCAGAAATAGCGTAAATAATTATCTAAACATAAGAACCATAAATAAAATAGCATGCAATAATATCAGACAGTAAATACCATAAATAACTACCATAAGGGAGACACAATCCAATACACAAATCATCTATGGATAGCCCTGCCAAGCCTCACCCAACCCCGGGTGAGGAGTACGGAAAACTCTAGGAGCCCCTATCCAACAACCCTGATACTAGACCTCCAGATTTTCCTATCAAGGGCCATGTCCTCGGAAACACGCATTCTAGCCATGTCATGCCTAATCACCTCTCCCCAATACCTCTTAGGCCTCCCTCCGCCTTGCCGTACGCCGACCATCGCCAGCTGCTCATTACTCCTCACCGAGGCATCACGACTTCTTCTCCGCACATGCCCGAACCACCTCAGCCTCGCTTCTCGCATCTTCTCATCCACCGGGGCCAGCCCCACCTTCTATCGAATAACTTCATTCTTAATCTTATCTAACTTGGTGAGCCCGCACATCCACCTGAGCATCCTCATCTCCGCAACCTTCATTCTCTAAAAACATGAGAGTTCTTCACTGGCTAGCACTCCGCCCCATACAACATGGCAGGTCTAACCACATCTCTATAAAATTTCCCCTTGAGTTTCTGTGGAACTTTCTTGTCACACAGGACTCCTGATGCAAGCCTCCACTTTGACCACCCCGCTTCAATACGATGAGTGACGTCCCCGTCAATCTCTCCGTCCCCCTAAATTATCGACCCAAGATATCTGACACTGTCCCTCTTGGCGATGACCTGAGATCCAATCATCATGTCCATGCCTACTTCGCTCGGCTCGGCGCTAAACTTGCACTCCAAGTATTCTGTTTTATATCTGCTTATTTTGAAACTCTCAGACTCAAGAGTCTGTCTCCATACCTCTAACCTCTCATTAACACCGACCCTTGTCTCGTCTATCAAGATTATGTCATTAGCAAATAGCATACAGCAAGGCATATCCCCTTGAATATGTCGGGTTAGAGCATCCATCACCAAGGCAAACAAGAGAGGGCTAAGCGTTGATCCTTGATGGACCCTATAACCACTGGAAAATGGTATGATTCGTCACCCACCGTCCTAACCCTAGTCTTAGCTCCATCGTACATGTCCTTGATTACTCTGATGTGGGCTTTCGGCACGCTCTTCGCCTCCAAGCACCTCCCTTAGGACCTTGTCATACGCCTTCTCCAAGTCGATAAGCACCATGTGCATGTCCTTCTTCTTATCCCTGAACTGTTCCACCAGCCTCCTGACAAGGTGGATAGCTTCTGTAGTGGATAGCTTCTGTATTGGAGCGACCCGGCATGAAACCGAACTGGTTCACATATATTGATGTCATCTCCCTCACCCTCGCCTCGATCACCGGCTCCCAGACCTTCATGGTGTGACTTATTATTTTGATACCCTAATAGTTGTTGCAGCACTGGATGTCCCCTTTGTTCTTGTACAAGGGCACCACTGTACTCCACCTCCACTCCCCCGGCTTCCTTTTGGTCCTGAATATCGCATTGAACAATCTGGAGAGCCACTCCACTCCTGACCTACCCATCCGTTTCCAGAACTCCACCGGGATCTCGTCAGGCCCGGTCGCTCGACCCCTACTCATCATACGCAAAGTCCCCATGACCTCCTCTGACCTAATGCGCCTGTAGTACCCAAGGTTTCTATGTTGCTCTGAATGCCCCAACTCCTCTAGCTCTATGTTACGATCCCTCTCCTCGTTAAGTAAGTCTCGAAAGTACGCCTGCCACCTCTGCTTGACTTGAGACTCCCCCATCAGAACTCTACCATCCTCGCCCTTGATGCACCTAACTTGGTTAAGATCACGCGCCTTCTTTTCCCTTGCTTTAGCTAACCAGAATAACTTCGTGTCCTCGCCTTTCTCCCCTAATTCCTCGTACATGCGACCAAACGCCGCATTTTTAGCTTCCGTAACCGCCAGCTTTGCTTTTTTCCTCGCCACCTTGTAGATCTCCATGTTTGCTCTCCGTTCTTCCTCGCTTGTGCTCCCTGTCAACTTAGCAAACGCTGCCTTATTCACCTCCACTTTTCCTTAGACTACATCATTCCACCACCAGTCACACCAAATGAGCTGCCTGGCGAGTCATTCAAAGTGAAACAATAATGTGCCATATTTTATACCAAACGATTGCTAAAAAGACAAGAAGTAGATAAACTGCCCAGACATAAGGTATATCATTATTACCTCCCATATTTTATATTTGGTAGGCCATAATCTAATTATCATTTTTTTTTGTTAAAGGTGTAATCTTTATATATTTCTTATTATACTTTTATCAAATAATCTAAAGCGGAGGCAAAAGAATTCTCATGCTGCTTTTAAGAGTAAAAAGCAGAGACGAATTTAGTGGGTAAAATCGATGAATTTATAATATATAATCAGGAATTTAACTTCCACCGTCCAAACTGAAATCGTCAAATCAACAGAAAGCCACTAGGGTTTATATCCATCATAAAACTTTATCTATAAACAGAAGACTTCACACACACAATTAAATTTTGAAAATATGTCAAGTTCTGATATAAAAATTCTTCTATGAAGATTATCGGTTCAAACAATCCAGGCTCATGATACCATAAGTAAGTATAAACTGTAATTTTATCAGAATCTTGAACATGATAATCTTACATGTACTCGTATATAAAATATACCTGAATCGTAAGCCATCATCTTTAAGCGGAAGCGTTAATCGGTAATTCGTTTCTCGCCCCTTGCCTTAGCTTTCGTTACCGCCGCCTTTAAGGATGGAAGAGAGGAAAAACAGTAACCCTATGGATCTAATTTTATTGGGCCACAAAAAAGGTAGGAAATAACTTCCAGGCTAACTTGCCATATGGAAATATGATCTCAACAAAGAAGAGAGATCTTGCATGAAGAGGAAAGTTATTTTGTTAAGTAGCCAAGGATGACTTGCCTCCTCCATTATTTTAAAAGGTGTTTGTACCTCATTTTTGCTTGGTTTCAGGCAGTCTCATTGGCTCATTGGCTGTCTTGACATGCTCTTCTCTTTCATGCAAGCTTTTTCTTCTATTAATTTACCATGATATCGAAAGAGAAAGATAAATGAGGAGGAGTTTTGAAGTAACGGTAAAGATATTTTCGCAAGATATTCCTGAAAAAGGATTTTCTGTTTTCACGCTTTCGAGAATATAATAGACGAGACAGTAATAATTGACAAAGTAGGGGAGGTGAATCTTTTCTCCTTTCACTTTGTCGTACTCGGAGGAGTGTGACTAGATAGTACATGTCAGACATCCTCGCATGACCTATAGGTTAGGAATTCGAGTAGTGCAATCAACAGCTGATACTTATATCAATGTAAGTTACCTATAATACGTCCCTTCGAATGTGGCCCTCGAACTCCGTGTGAGTGTGAAATGATTCTTGCACCGAAATGCCCTTTATCGAAAGATGAGAAAACAGAAGAGAAGTCTAGCATGATGGGAAGAGGCTTGTTTGGTAGCCAAGGATGACTTGCCTTCATCTTATGGAAAGGTCTTTTGCACCATTAATTGGCGTGTTCCTTTCCTTATATTGGTTTTAGGCAGGTCATCTTTAGCTAACTTGACAAGCTCTTCTCTTTCATGCAAGACCATTTTCTCTTCTTGCATTTATTAAGAGATGAATAGGACGAGGGGTTCTAAGATGAGAAAAAGTCTTATTTGATAGCCAAGGATGACTTGCCTGGACCATTTTCAAAGGCTTATTTAATTAGCTTAGATGAAAAAAAAAAGAGACAGAGCGACATAATCCCTTTTTGCATGGGTGACATTTTTATATTTTTTTGGATCTCCTTATTTAATTTTGTGACTCCGCCACTGCCTCATGCCACAAAGATGCATTCAACGAAGATAGAGTTGACGTAACATATATGCATGGCGTCCCATGATTTTGATTTTTTTTTTTGCATAGTTATTCTCCTTATAAATGATATTTACTTGACTTTTACAGAGATTATTACTAGAATATTCCGGCAATGTGCTTTACCAACTATAAATGGTGCTTCTAAAAAAGTTCGGCATAACTTAAAAAAAAAGAAAATTACCAGTTATGTCTATTTAGAAGTAGTTCATTACAAAATTTGGCCAATTGATAAAATTTTGCTCTGATGGTAAGCAACCCCCACTTCCAACCGAGAGGTTGTGAGTTCGAGTCTCTCCAAGAGCAAGGTGGGATGTTCTTGGAGGGAAGGATGCCGGGGGTCTATTTGGAAACAACCTTTCTACCCAAGGGTAGGGATAAGGTCTGCGTACACACTACCCTACCTTAAGGAGCTTGAATCTCAGTTTTGGGATGATTTGGAGAAGTTTTGAGGTGGTTTGAATTCAAAATTTGAAGTAAAAGTTGAATGTGAAAAAAAAAATGATACGTGTATCACACTGTGTATCACACTGTGTATCACATATGTATCATATTTGTATCGATTGTGTATCACATGTATATCCATGTATATCTGTGTGTGATATACACGCGTGATACATGTTTGATACATATGTCATAGAAGAATTTTTTGACATCGATTTAATTATGAATTTTAATACAAAACCAGTACAAATCATCTCCAATCTTCCTCAACTTTTGTATATTGACTTATCTATATGTTTTCAATGAATTTCGACTATACCCATTAAAAAAATTCCTTGTTTGTTTTGATTTTTGGAATATTAGCTAGAGATTGGTAAGCTGAAACTTATATGGGACATTTCTGTAAATTTCTCAAAAAAAAGGGGGCCAATTTAGGCTGATTACATTCAAGTCCCAAATTGGGACGATGTGAATTATATTTTTCTTAAATATTAATACGTTTTACCTTAAAATGAAAAATTCAAATAAATTAGTTTAACTGTTGGATTGAGTAACGTGAAAGAAATTTCAAATGCAGAATCTTACGAGTTTACATAATAATCATCAAAAATTTTTGAAGAATTTGATGATTTTATGACGAAATTCATGAATTTGTGACAAATTTATGACGGTTTGTTTTTCCGTCAAATAATTTTTGCTACGGTGGTTGCCCTACAACGTATACGTGGTCAATCAACTAATAAAGAATGAATAGAGTAAGATTCCGACGAGGACTTGTCATCAAATTATCAACTAAATCAAACAAATTTTAATTTATCGAGTCAAGAAAAATTTCAATGTGATTTTTGTTTGATTAATTTTACTAACTAGAGTTGCGATTAAAAGAAAAACTAATTAACTAGCACAGATAGCATGAAGATTTTAATTAAATAAGAAACAATATTTCAGGGCCATGGTTGGACAACAATCCTATTGAATTCTTCGATTAATTTAACTTATCAATTTATCTGGGTTATTAACTGGCGAGGACAATAATACTCGAAGAAATTTGACAACAAAAGGAAATGCTATGTGGAGATTAAAGACTAAGTTGCAAATACTGGCCAGAAATCTCAGTCAGTGGTACAGAGAAAACATTGGTGACATATACGAGCAGTTCAATAACTGGGAAGTCAAAGTACAACAACTTGAAGAGTTGGATCTTAAACAGAACTCGGAGGATAGCAGGGAAGAGAATAACAAAGTTCACGTGGAATATGTTAAATGGCTTGGAATACAGGAGAATAGTCTAAGGATGGTAAGGAATACAAGAGAGGTTGCTATGATGGTAAGCAGCCTTCACTTCCAACCGAGAGGTTATGAGTTTGAGTATCCCCAAAAGCAAGGTGGGAAGTTTTTGGAGGGAAGGATGCCGGGGGTCTATTTGGAAACAGCCTCTCTACCCCAGGGTAGAAATAAGGTCTCTATACATACTACCCTCCCCAAACCTCACTATGTGGGATTATATTGGATTATTGTTGTTATTATTATTCTAAGGAAAAAATCCAAAGTTAAATGGTTTCAAGAGGGTGATTACAACAGCACCTACATTCACAGTGTCCTCAGAGATAGGCGAAGAAGACTCCATATCCACAGAATCAAAAATCATAGAGACAGATGGGTGTAAGGGGATGACAAGATTGCCAAGGAAATTGTGAAATATTTTGAGAAACTTCTCAATCTTCAAGCTCCTACAACGAATAATTCGATCCTGAACTGCATTTCTAATATCATCTCTACCAAAAAGAATGATTATCTGACACCTATTCCAGAAATTAATGACATTGGGGGAGGGGGGGGGGGGGGGGGGGATTTTTCAACCTCTGCCAGTACAATGCAGCTGGTCCAAATGGTTTCAAGGGGTTACTTTTCCAGGGAAACTATCAAAGATGATATAATAACTTTTGTCCAGACATTATTTAATAGTCGCAACCTAACCAAATTTTATTCCTACCTGATCACGTCCAACTATGCTTTATAAATAAGGATGCTACAGACGTTGCAAATATAACCAGAGTATTTCGCCCAGTGTCGAATCTACATAGAGTTAGCCTATCAATCACAACTATTAGACACACTAACTCTTCAGAACCATTTTCCCAAACGTTTGAATCACAATTGATATTTCGTTAGTTACTAAGATTGCAAGTAAATTAAACAGCTGTAAACTAAAACGCTAAGGTTGTAAACAATGATGAGAAAAAGCTAAGGTGAAGATTTCTCCTATTGATGGAATCCCTTCTGTTTATGCTTCATAAAAATTTACCAGCACACCTCTATTAATCATGAACGCTCGTCTTACCGTAAATCTCTCCAGAGTAATCACTGTAATATACTATTGTACTCGCCCGAGATACACTAGCTAGCTTTAATTAACACAGTTCACTTAAGATTGCACCCAAGGCTTCGTTATCCCTAATCCCGCCTATAAACCCGCATTTATAGATTTCTTTTTTACTTTAGGAGTGGTGTTATTCAACCATAACCTAAATATGCACTCTCTTCCGAGTTATGCATACTAAATAGGCACAGCTAATTGAGGATCCTGACAATTAACTACAATAAGAACATGGTTGAATAAATAAAGATTGAAATTAGCAATTTGTATTCACATAAACAATAAGTTTATCCCCTAATAGGTTCCATCAAAACCTTAGACAAAGGATTTAGATACTCATAACTATGGGTAAAAAGGCTAAAACAATATTCATCATAAAACTCGCAAGAAAAATCAAAGAAAAGAAGAAAGATGTTTTGGGAGATCTTTCACAACGGTTTTCCTTGTTAAGAAACTCTAAAAATCAATACATGCCTCTCTTGGGCGAATTCTAGCGTTTAAAATAGGGTTTTGGGCTAAAACTCCCGTATTTTACACTTTATTCCCTAAAATTTCCGCCTCCTACCGCGGTCGCGGTCAAACCGCGGCTAAGCATGGCCTCTGATTGTTCAATTGTCTGTGTATGCACTCTGCCGTGGTTGTGGTGAAACTGCGGTTTTTCACCCTGTTTCGTTTGGAATTTGGAAAAATGCAAAACATAAATATTGTAGCACTTTGAGTTATCTTTCCATCCATATATTATGGAGCCAAAATAAACTTCTGAGTAAAAGGTTATGTACATTTTACTAGATAAGGCGCAATATACCTTATCAAGTCTTCGTTTGTTCTCAACTATCACATTTGACTCCTTAACACGATCCCGGCTTAATTCCTTGAGCTTTACTCAGGCTTCAAAGCTTCAAATTATTTAAATTCATTCTATAACATCTACATAGCTCGGAATCACACCTACAAAGTATAAAACACACAATTAGTGCAAAACACTAGCGATTAAAGCGCAAACTCAACTAAAGTGCAGTAAATTAGAGTGTAATAATCGACTAAAACACGTAATTATAGCCTATCATAAACACCACATGCTTAAATTATTGCTCGTCCTCGATTAATCAAACTACACTCTATATAGACATGAACTTTTTAAAGCAATTTTCCTAACTCATCACACCAAGAATATTTAAAATAGACTAAGCATAAAAGCGTATCATCTTCACCTCAAGATTTGACTCACAAGTACCACACATTATTCACAACTTACCCACTTACTCAAATATAGAGGTCACGTCCATTACCTTTCATTCATCAATCAAGTGCCCTTACGCAACAAAAAGGAGTAGTTCGACACAATAAAATTTAAGAATATTTAGGAACTCAAGATAGAAAGAATTCACTCACTCTCAGAAATAATATTCATATGCCACAAAAGATGCACCATAAGCTTGCCCGTAGTGTACTACTCTACTAATCGAGCTCATTCAATCTAGGATCAATTAGCACTTTTATTTGGTTGTAATGTAGGCTACGGGACGGGTAGGATACATTTAGATATAAGAGCGACTACACCTCCCTAAGCACTTTAACACATATACTTTAACATTCAAACCCCATACTTATGTCAAACCAAACTCCACATTCACATCAATATGCATTAACTCCCAAATTATTTAAGCACAATTATATCAAGAGTCAACACTATCAAAGAACTTTTTTTTTCTTTTCATTTTTTTTCAATTCAAGTGGCTCTTGCTTTTTCAAATTAGTGCACATTTCTCCTTATTTCACCGGTTCCACTCAAAAGCCAAACCAAGCACCCCAAACTTTAACTTTTAGAAAGTTCATAACAATTCAAGTGCTCGTGAGAGGTTACAATGGTTTAAATAGATGGTTAATTCAAACAAATGGGTTAGACTTGTAATGTGGTTGCCAAAGAAACTAGATTCACAGACTCAAAGGGGTTAACTACGATACATAATACTTAGGCGGGTAAAATATACATATCTGGCTCAACAAAAAAGCACCTATATCACTTCCAAGACTGATCAAAACTACTATTTCGCTTTGCAAATACATAGGGCAAGTTCTAGACATTAAATTCAATGCACAGAATACAACAAACCTCATACACGCATGTCACATAACTCACTCAAGATTAGATTCGTCAAGACACTCTAGTCAAAGAAGTTCAGCAAAGTTAAGATAATACAATTTAAGGTACTTCTACAAGAGTCAAAAACTGAGCCTAAGCGTCACAACCAAAGTACTCACTATTCTCAAGGCATAACAAAGTCAAGAGATATTGCTTCACTTCAAAACACAACACAATGACTCCTACTCAAAAAAAAAAACTAACTACACCTAGTTCAAATAAAACCCTTGGAAAATAACCGCGATTTAAAGAAAAACCACCTAGAAAAGAATAATAAAATAAAATAAAAAGAAGCTACATGGACTACTTCCCTCAAGAGTACTGTCCAAGTGGTCCGTCCTCAAGAAGAGTCCTCTACCTTTATTTTTTTAGATCCGACTTTGATCCTTAAGAGACCCGTAGACAAGCATCCGTCGCTGAGCCAAGTCAGTTACTCCTAATGTAAGTACAGTCAACTATATGCAACAACACATATACAATACTACAACATGTTCCATGTCTATGTACACTATAATACAGTATCAAGGCAAGTCTCCCACCCACACATAAAATTGTGCATTGTCCAATGCATACCATACTAATAAGAGTGTAAAAGAAACTCCCTGGTAGGCCAAAGGCCGAAGCACTAGCAGCTCATGGAGTACTCAGACTTCTCCCAATCTTGGTCCTTCGTGCGGGTACCTCACACTTAATTCCAACCAATGGTTTGTTGTTACATCCTTCCAATGGCTTTGTGTTCCATGTTCCTAAAAATAAAAAATCTACACTACAAGAATAATACAATAATAAATAAAAATAAAATAAAATAGGGTTGCCTCCCAACAAGCACTTGATTTAAATTCGCAGCACGACGCAAATAATTTTATCACTTTTTCGCCACTTGGACGATATGAACTGTGCACCTAGCTTGGAATCAAGCTTGTGACCACGAGCGATACGGGGTGGTAAGTTGGTTATCAATCCCAACCATAAATTCTTTATTTTGCACTTCTTGGCTCTCATGTGAGGAATGTCATTTTGATTTTTTGTTTCCTCAAATTGTAAAATGTATGGTTTTTGCCTTTCCTCCTCGCAGTCCCTCACAGACTCATGTAGTTCAATTTTTATATCACTGCACAATTCCAATGTCAAAAAATACTTGGAATGTGACTTCAAACCTTCATTTTGCAATTTTTCTATTTTGACATCCTCTTCTTCTCCCGGACTAGAGTCATTCTCAACCAGATTTTTATTTACACCAGTTGATTCTAAGTCCATATTTTTCTTTGCATCATTGGTAGTCATTGGGTCGATTGGTGGAGGTTCAATTCTTGACTCTTCAAATTTTAGCTCACATCTTCCTCATTTTCAAGAATGTCTCTAACATGAGCATTATTTTCTCATTTTGGGCATTTGAGAGTTCTTGGTTTTGATTAAGTGCCAAGGAATTTTGGAGACTATTTTCCAAAAGCTCCTCTAAGGCACTTTGTTATTTGTGTTCTCCTTCAAGTAAGCACCCCAACCTGAGCTTGAACTCTCCCTTTCGGCCATGCTCAACTTCTTCCAATTCGTTAGCCCTATCATTTTCATCAAAAACAATCGAATCATCGGGCGTGGAGAAGGGAAGGACCAATCAACACAATCATCCCAATAACCATTTTGAAAATCACACTTATAATGAATACTCAACTCTTGGGTTTGAGATTGTGCACACAATTCACCCCCGGGAGAATTTAAACAATTTTGCTATCAGTGTGGTCCCCCACAATAAAGACAAGGGTCATTACAGTATGAACAACTACCGTCCCACAATGTTTATTATATGATGCCATGTTTCAAAACTAAGAAAATAAACAATACCCAAACAACAAAAATAGACTAAGGTAAGAAAAATAATTACACAGATATTCACAATTTGGGTATAGAGAAAACTGATCACACTAAGAATTTTTGTATTTCTATCAATGGTAATTGATAATTCCGTTAACTCATCGGCAACGGCTCTAAAATTTTATTACGGCAAGCTATGACTTATAAACAAGGATACTGCAGATGTTTCAAATATAACCCGAGTATTACGCCCACAGTAGAATCCACAGAGAGTTAACCTATCAATCACAATCTTTAGACCCACTAAACTCTTCAGAACCAGTTTCCCAAACGTCCGAATCAAAGTTGATAGTTTCTTTAGTAACTAAGATTGCAAGTAAATTAAACAACTGTAATCTAAAATGCTAAGGTTGTAAACAATGATGAGAAAAAGCTAAGGTAAAGATTTCCGCTATTCATGAAATCCCTTCTGTTTATGCTTCATACAAATTTACAATACATCTCTATCAATCATGAATGCTTGTCTTACCGTAAATCTCTCCCGAGTAATTACAGTAATATACTATTGCACTCTCACGAGATAAACTAGCTAGCTTTAATTAACATAGTTCACTTAAGATTGGACCTAAGGCTTCGTTATCCCTAATCCCGCCTTTAAAACCGCAGTTATAGATTCCTCTTATACTTTAACAGTGGTGTTATTCAACAATAACTTAAATATGCACTCTCATATGAGTTATGCACACTAAATAGGCACATCTAATTGAGAATCCTATCAATTAACTATAACAAGAACATACTTGAATAAATAAAGATTGAAACTAACAATTTGTATTCACATAAACAAGAAGTTTATCCCCCAATAGGTTCCATCAAAACCTTAGGCAAAGGATTTAGATACTCATAACTATGAGTAAACAAGTTAAAACAATATTCATCATAAAACTTGCAAGAAAAATCAAAGAAAAGAAGAAAGATGTTTTGGGTGATCTCTCACAATGGTTTTCCTTGTAAGAAACTCTAAAAATTAATACATGCCTCTCTTGGGCGAATTCTAGTGTTAAAAATAGGATTTTTGGCTAAAACTTCCATATTTTGCACTTTAGTCCTTGAAAGTTCCGCCTCCTGCTGCGGTTCTACCGCGGTTGCGGTCAAACAGCGGCCAAACATGGCCTCTTATTCTTAAATTGTCTGCGTCTGCACTCTGCGGCGGTTCTGCCATAGTCGCGGTAAAAATGCAGTGTTTCATCCTGTTTTATTTGGAATTTGGAAAAACCAAAAACATGAAAGTTGTATCCCTTTGAGTTATATTTCCAACCATATATTATGGAGCCAAAATGGAGTTATGAGTAAAAGGTTATCTGCATTTTACTAGACAGCACACAATATGCCTCATCGAGTCTTCGTTTGTTCTCAACTATCAAATTTGACCCCCGAACACGATCCGGCTTAATTCCTTGAGTTTTTACTCAAAATTCAACGCTTCAAATCACTTCAATTCATTCCATAACATCTATATAGATAGGAATCACACCTGCAAGGCATAAAATATACAATTAGTACAAAATATTAGCGATTAAAGCGCAAACTCAACTAAACTGCAGTAAATTAGAGTGTAATAATCGACTGAAACACGTAATTATAGACTATTATCACTACCACTACATTGTCTTAATTCCCAAGGTTGAGTCCCCAATCAATTTCTCAGAATTAAGATCCTCCAGCCTAACCAAATTCAGTGCAAAAAAAAATTCCAAAATCCTTGCAGGCATGTTAAACACTTTTCTACCAAAATTGATCTTAGACAATCTAAGTGGATTTGTTAAAGGAAAGATTATTATAGAGAATGTGATGCTAGATCAAGAGTTCATACAGGGAATTAGACAACACATGTGGTCACATGGTAATCAAGCTAGACATGGACAAGGCATACGACATATTTTCTTGGACCTTTTTAGCTTCTATTATGAGAAGGTTTGGATTTGTGAAATAGTGGATTGATATCATCTTGAGGCTGGTGTTAGAATCATTGTATTCTATTGTTATTAATGGATTGAGAAGGGGGTTCATTACATCTTCACATTCCTCTGTTACTTTTCTTTGTTTATCATAGCTACAGAAGTGCTATCCAGATCTTTGAATAAGCTTCATTCTAATCTAGATTTCACTCTGTTTTAACATGAATCAAAGATGTCCTCCTGTAAACCATTTGGCTTATGCGGATGATATTGTGATCTTCAGTGCTGGCAATAGCAAATCAATCAGATTGATTATGCAACAAGTAAGCAACTATGAGAGAGCCTCGGGGCAAAAGGTTAATGGCGACAAAAGTTTTTTTCTCACAGATCCGAAAGAACGAGCACAAATGCTCTTCATGGAAAATCATTTTCCCTTTAACATCTAGGTTGCTCCTTATATGTGGGCATTAAAAAATTCTTTCACTTTGACCCGCTGGTGACCAAAGTGTCTAAGCGATTGAATGGGTGGTAGGATAGGCTTTTGACTTGTGGTGATATACAACAACAACAACAACTACCCAGTATATTCCCACCAGGTGGGTGTTGGAAACACGTTCTCAATGCAATATACTAAAACGTGTGTTCTTTTGCATAGGTTTTGATGAATGACAAACGAAGCGAAAATTGATATATGACGAAGTTCAAGAAACAAGCGCACAATTGATATACAACGAGATTCAAGCTCAAGACAAAGTTTTATAGTTTAATTGAGTCATTCTTAATTGTGATCTTGATCCTACAACTTGACTCCTAACATGGCTTCTCTCATAAAACTATTTTCCAAAATCATGCATATTTAATTTAATGTCAAATGATTTTAAATCATGCATATTTACCGTAGTCAAAATAATTTTTAGACATGCCTTAAAAATCTGGACTAAGATAATCGATTATGTACTTATGATAATCGATTGTTTTAAGCCAAGACTGCATGACAATCGATTGTGAACTAATGACAATCGATTGTGAGTAAGACAGTGAGCATCAGGTTTTTCAAACCTTCATGACAATCGATTGTGAACTAATGACAATCGATTGTAACTGAGGCAGTGTCCATCAAAGTTTTTCAAACCTCAGAATAATCGATTATGAACTAATGGTAATCGACTATGTTGAGACAGTGTCTTCCAGTGATTTTCAAATTTATTAAATAATCGATTGTTACATTGGACAATTAATTGTCAAAGAGACAGTGTCTAAAATGTTTTTCAAAAACTGACAAGTAATCGATTGTGAAGCTGACCGTTGTCGTAAAGTTTTCAAATACCGTCAGGTAATCGATTATTGATTCTGTATAATCGATTGTTTTTATTAAAATCCGGAAAAGATTTTTTGAACATTATTGGGTAATCGATTATTGATTTTGTATAATCGATTGTTGTGATTAAAATCCGGAAAAGATTTTTTGAACGTTGCCAGTAATCGATTATGGATTGTAAGTAATCGATTATCAAGCGTAAAATCTGGGATTGAATTTTGATCTGACTGGCAGACAATCGGTTGTTGGGGTTTGACAATCGATTGTCAGTGAGTAAAATCAGCAACTCTTAATTGGCTATTAGGCAACGGTAATGCCAAGTTTTTCAACTATAAATACAGCTTCATTTCAGTGTTTTGAACACAACAACATACTACAACTGATCATTACATTGCTATAAGCTTGCATACTTTTGTTTATCATTTTATATTCAATTTCATAAAGCTTTTGAGAGCCATATTCTTGTCCAAAGTTGTTGTGATCTAGAGCTTACTTCTTTTACTCATATCTACTCATTAAGGAGTATTTTGTTTGAGTGTTTAGTGTTTTATACACTTGTAAGAGAATTGTAATTCTCTTGTTGTATGGAACTTGTGTTTCCTTGGTTGAAGTCTTGGAGTGTTGTATCTCCGAGCAAAGGTGTTAAGGCTTGTGTCCTTAAGTTGTAAAGGTTTGTTGAGCACCCGTAAGCTTAACAAGTTAGTGGAAAATCTCGAGAGAGTCTCTCGGGGACTGGACTAGCCACGTGTTGTGGTGAACCAGAATATATCGGTGCGTTCTTTCCTTTTTGTTTATTTAACGCACTTATTTATTTCCTGCAAATTTTAATTTCCGCAAGTTTACGCTAAATTTTATTATAACGCTATTCACCCCCCTCTAGCGTTAAGCGCTTTATCTAACAATTGGTATCAGAGCCCAACTCTCTGAAACTTAACAGTTTGAGAGAACCATCCATGGCTTCTACTCGTGATTCCTTTGCAGGAATTGATGAAGGACAGTGCTCCACACGACCACCTCTATTCAATGGTACAAATTACACGTACTGGAAGGAGAGGATGAAGATCTTCGTTCAGTCCAACAGCTTTCACCTTTGGAAGGTGATAATGAAGGGAAACCAAATTCCAACAAAGAAGGTGGAAAACGAATGGGTTCCCAAGTCCGAGGATGAGTATGACGCGGATGACATCCGAAAGGTTCAAAATAATGCTAAAGCAATTAATTTATTATATTGTGATGTTAATGCTGACGATTACAGGAAAATATCGTGTTGCACAACGGCAAAGGAGATGTGGGACAAGCTAGAAGTTACGTACGAAGGTACGGACCAGGTAAGGGAAGAAAAAATTGATTTCCTAACCCATTCTTATGAATTATTTCACATGAAGGAAGGTGAAAAGGTGGACGAAATGTTTGAGCAATTTTCAATAATCGTAAATGATCTACATGCTCTCAAGAAAACATTCACGGATAGAGAGCTCGTGCGAAAAATTCTTAGAAGTCTCACACCGGCATGGAGATCAAAGGCCGATGCAATTCAAGAATCCATTGGCGTATCAAACGTCACCATCGACGCACTAAGAGGTAACCTTAAGACCTATGAATCTACTATTCTTAACCCTTTTGTTGATGATCAAAGGAGGCAAAGAATAGCTCTAAAGGCGAGCACAAGCCAACCGCAAATTGATGAGGAAGGAGGCAACGAGTTTGGACTCGTTATCAAAAGATTTCAAAAGTTCATGCGCAAGGAGTATGAACGCAAGGGCAAAAAGCAAGGCGAACAAATCAAGTGCTATGAATGTGGTGAAACCGGGCACATCCAATCAAATTGCCCAAACATCAAAAAGGAGAAGAAACCTTTTAAAAAGCAACGTGCATACATTTCTTGGGGAGGCGACTCCGGAGATGAGTCAAGCGAAGGAGAAGAAGACGAAGCAGCAAATCTTTGCCTTATGGCACAAGAAGACAACAAAGATGAGGTATGTCAAATTTCGTCTAAAAACTTCTTTACTCTTGAAGAAATGCGAACTGCTTTTGATGAATTATATGCTGAGTTTATTAAGGCTTCAAAAACTGTTAAGGGTGTAAAAGAAAATGCTTCTCTAAAAGAAAAAGATTTTCAAAAACAGCTTTCTTTAGAAGAAAAGGATTTAGAAAAACTGGTTTTAGAAAATGAGAAGCTGAAAGAGGAAAACAAGTTTTTTGGAAAAAGAAGTTCCGATAAGCCCGAAAGCTCTACTAGAAATTGCACTTCTTGTTTGCATCTTAAGAATGAAGTAAGTAGGCTTAAAGGCACATTAGATAAGTTTAATTCTTCGCACAAAAACTTGAATGATGTTCTTGTTAACTTGAAATCAACCAAGCATGGAATAGGCTTTAAGAATGAAGAAAAGGTTGAAGCTAAACCCCAACAACCTAAAGCTCAAATTAGGATTAACAATAGAAATGCTTATCCTAGAAACAACAACTCTAGAGCCAATATGCATGCTAGACAAAATGCTGAACATTTTAGAAGACCTAGGAATGACTTACCACCTAGAAATAGTCACCCTAGAAATGATGCATACTTTAGGCCAAATTTTGAACCCCTTAGAAGACCTAGCAATGGCCCTCAACCGAGAAACAATCACTCTAGAAATACTGCCCATCCTAGAGCTCATAGTAGGAGAAATAATTCTCATGAAATGCGAAATAGTCATAGTGTTCAAAATAGAGTAAGAAATTTTCATCCGTCTAGTTACTATGAACCTAGAAGGATGCATAACCCAAATGTGACTTGTCATTATTGTAGACGTATTGGTCATATTGCTCCTGCATGCTTTACACGTCATAGACATATTACTCAATCGCATCATTATAATATGCCTAACCCCCAAGGACCCAAGATGGCATGGGTACCTAAAGAACATTAATTTGTTTTGTAGGTGTGCTTGAAGGGATCAAGTGTACTATGGTACCTTGATAGTGGATGCTCCAAGCATATGACGGGAGATGAATCCAAATTCCTTCAATTAGAGCACAAAGAAGGAGGAAGTGTTATCTTCGGTGATAACAATAAAGGAAAGATCATCGGCATCGGCTCGGTCGGTAAGGATGAAAAATCCTCTATTAAGCATATATTACTTGTTAAAGGATTAAAGCATAATCTCTTGAGCATAAGCCAATTGTGTGACAAGGGAAATCTTGCTTTATTTGATTCGGATGAATGCTTAGTGTTCAGACGTAGTAATTTCAAAATTATCCTCCGTGGTTTTAGAGTGGATAATATTTATATGGTTGATCTTGCTAATTCCTCACCCGATTATGTTGATTGTCTAATGAGTAAAGAGGATGATACTTGGCTATGGCATCGTAGAGTAGCACATATCAATATGCATCTTTTGAACAAATTGATTTCTCAAAACTTAGTTGTTGGTTTTCCCAATATAAAATTTGAAAATGACTCTATTTGTGACTCGTGTCAAAAGGGGAAGCAAACAAAAGCATCTTTCAAAGCTAAAAACATTGTTTCAACTTCTAGACCATTGCAATTGCTTCATATGGATTTATTTGGTCCCTCTCGCATTGAAAGTCTAGGAAGAAATAGATATTCTTTTGTGATTGTTGATGATTACTCGAGATTTACTTGGACTTTATTTCTTGCCAATAAAAGTGATGCTTTTCAAAATTTTAAATATTTTCTTAAGCGTGTTCAAATTGAGAAAGAAACAACCGTCACTTCAATTAGAAGTGATCATGGGGGAGAGTTTGATCACAATCTCTTAGCGGACTTTTGTGACGAACTCGGAATCGAGCATACCTTTTCCGCTCCACGTACACCACAACAAAATGGGGTGGTGGAAAGGAAAAATAGGTGTCTCGAAGAGATGGCTAGAACCATGCTCGACGAAGCTAAGATACCCAAACATTTTTGGGCGGACGCCGTGAGTACCGCTTGCTATGTTCTAAATAGAGTAGTAATTCAGCCGATACTCATGAAAACCCCCTATGAACTCTATAAGGGTAGAAAACCAAATATTTCCCATTTTAGAGTTTTTGGTTGCAAATGTTTTGTTCATAACAATGGCAAAGACCAATTGGGTAAATTTGATGCTAAGTCGGATGAAGGTATTTTCATTAGATATTCCTCACGTAGTAAAGCATATAGGGTCTTTAATAAAAGAACCCAAATTGTGGAGGAATCCCCTCATGTTGTATTTTCCGAAAATAATGCTCGCTTGGCGAGAAAGGATTCCGGTTTTGATCTTGCAGGTATCTTAGATAGCTTGAATGACAAAATACAAGAGGAACCACCCAAGGAAAATAAAGATGAAACTGAGGAACAACCAACGGAAGAAGTGCCACAATTGAAAAAAGAAATGAATATGCCTAACGAGTGGAGGACAATCAAAGATCACCCTCTTGAACAGGTAATTGGAGACATCGGAGGAAAGGTAAGTACCTGAAACTCTCTTAAGAACACTTTAGGACACACTTCTTAAGAGCTCACGTTCTCACTTGGCAACACTAGTATAAGTTATTACTTCTTTACAAATTACTGACTTGAGCGTCGGAGACGTTTAATTCTATTTTGCAGGTATCGCCCTAAAAGATAGGGGGAATTATAAAGTTTTGGCACAGAACAATCGATTGTTCCAAGCAAATAATCGATTATTTTACTGTGCTGAAAATCGATTAGCAGTATCACTAATCGATTGTTTATGGTTTATGTTCATTATGCAGTTTTGTTTAATAATTGATTCCTTAAATTGCATAATCGATTTCAGTCTCAGCCATTCAGCAATGCTTTTCCAAAACAATCGATTATTCCACATTTGACAATCGATTATTTCATGTCAGAAATTTAAACTCTTGTTACCGTTTGGCTCCTCAATCGATTTGTGTCAGTTCCAAGTCAGGTCATAACTCTTCAACAATCGATTATTGCATCTCAACAATCGATTGTCTAACAGTCAGTGAATTTATTTTACCGTTTCTGACTGATTTGGCTTTAAATTCTCAGCAGATCTCTTCCATAAATGATAAGCCACTCTCCCCTCTATAAATAGGCTTCATATATGTTCATATTCATTCACTCAAGCATCAATTTTAGCTTTCAAAATATCAAATTCTCTCTAATCCTTTGCAAAATCCAGCAGCTTTCATTAAAAATGTCGGGCCGTCACTCAAAACGTTCCCGTTCTACTAGGCACGGCGCATCCGCCTCTGCTGCCCCTCCTCGTCCGAACTATCCCTATCAAGATGGTTCCGTTCTATATTTTAATTCCGACATCGATCTTACTCGATTCTTAACCAAATTTGAAAAGCGCGACATTCTTCCACCCCGCTTTTCAACCCACAAGTATCTTGAATCATTTGGGCCTGCTGCAAGTATGCTCAAAAATTCTCAACTTCTTGACTTTTTACTCCTTACCCATCCTTACATCAATACTACATTGGTTCAAGCATTTAATTCCAACCTCCATGAGGATAATGATGGTGAGCTTGTCACCAACATTAATGGTGTTCAAATTCTTCTTTTCAATGAAAATCTTCATACCATCGCCCGTCTTCCTCAAAATGGTGAAGACATTTTTCGGTACACCGGAGAGGCCGGAGCCCTTTTTGATGAAACAGCCCTCTTACACCAAATCGGTCTTACTTCTTATGATCCAAATCTTTCTTCCCGTCGTCCTACAATTACGGGAATGGATCCCAATTATCGGTTGATTTTCTATTTCATCACCCGAGTCCTCAAGCCTCGTAAGCATAACCATACCCACCATTTCCCAAGAGGACACCAAGCTCATGCATGCCATAATAACCGGAGCTAACATCAATTGGTGTCGGCTTATCAAAATTCACATGTGTGACGCTATCGGAAGATGATGAATGAATAATTGTAGTTTTTAAGTTTGTTTTTATATGTTGTATTGTCTTCCCTGTTGCTGTAATTCTTTCCAATAAATAAACAAGTTTTATTTACATCTTTGGCATCTTATTCTTTTATTTTTGCTAATGGCAAAAGGGGGAAGATAACGGGTATGATGCACTCTCAAATTATAAGCTTAAATTGAGGGGGAATTCTCAAATTGAGGGGGAACAAATTGCATACTTGTTGCATGTATATACTTGTCTTGAATCGTCATTATAAATTGCTTGTCTTGCGTATCCCGCTTAATGTTTGCCATTATCAAAAAGGGGGAAATTGTTGGAAACACGTTCTCAATGCAATATACTAAAACTTGTGTTCTTTTGTATAGGTTTTGATGAATGACAAACGAAGCGAAAATTGATATATGACGAAGTCCAAGAAACAAGCGCACAATTGATATACAACGAGATTCAAGCTCAAGACAAAGTTTTATAGTTTAATTGAGTCATTCTTAATTGTGATCTTGATCCTACACCTTGACTCGTAACATGGCTTCTCTCATAAAACTATTTTCCAAAATCATGCATATTTAATTTAATGTCAAATGATTTTAAATCATGCATATTTACAGTAGTCAAAATAATTTTTAGGCATCATGCCTTAAAAATCTGGACTAAGATAATCGATTATGTACTTATGATAATCGATTGTTTTAAGCCAAGACTGCATGACAATCGATTGTGAACTAATGACAATCGATTGTGAGTAAGACAGTGAGCATCAGGTTTTTCAAACCTGCATGACAATCGATTGTGAACTAATGACAATCGATTGTAACTGAGGCAGTGTCCATCAAAGTATTTCAAAACTCAGAATAATCGATTATGAACTAATGGTAATCGACTATGTTGAGACAGTGTCTTCCAGTGATTTTCAAATTTATTAAATAATCGATTGTTACATTGGACAATCGATTGCCAAAGAGACAGTGTCTAAAATGTTTTTCAAAAACTGACAAGTAATCGATTGTTGACTTTGTGCAATCGATTGTGAAGCTGACCGTTGTCGTAAAGTTTTCAAATACCGTCAAGTAATCGATTATTGATTCTGTATAATCGATTGTTTTGATTAAAATCCGGAAAAGATTTTTTGAACGTTATTGGGTAATCGATTATTGATTTTGTATAATCGATTGTATTGATTAAAATCCGGAAAAGTTTTTTTGAACGTTGCCAGTAATCGATTATCAAGCGTAAAATCTGGGATTGAATTTTGATCTGACTGGCAGACAATCGATTGTTGGGGTTTGACAATCGATTGTCAGTGAGTAAAATCAACAACTCTTAATTGGCAATTAGGCAACGGTAATGCCATGTTTTTCAACTATAAATACAGCTTCATTTCAGTGTTTTGAACACAACAACATACTACAACTGATCATTACATTGCTATAAGCTTGCATACTTTTGTTTATCATTTTATATTCAATTTCATAAAGCTTTTGAGAGCCATATTCTTGTCCAAAGTTGTTGTGATCTAGAGCTTACTTCTTTTACTCATATCTACTCATTAAGGAGTATTTTTGTTTGAGTGTTTAGTGTTTTATACACTTGTAAGAGAATTGTAATTCTCTTGTTGTAAGGAACTTGTGTTTCCTTGGTTGAAGTCTTGGAGTGTTGTATCTCCGAGCAAAGGTGTTAAGGCTTGTGTCCTTAAGTTGTAAATGTTTGTTGAGCACCCGTAAGCTTAAAAAGTTAGTGGAAAATCTCGAGAGAGTCTCTCGGGGACTGGACTAGCCACGTGTTGTGGTGAACCAGAATATATCGGTGCGTTCTTTCCTTTTTGTTTATTTAACGCACTTATTTATTTCCTATAAATTTTAATTTCCGCAAGTTTACGCTAAATTTTATTATAACGCTATTCACCCCCCCTCTAGCGTTAAGCGCTTTATCTAACAGTGGGGTCTGGGGAGGGTAATATGTAGACGAGCCTTACCCCTGCCCGAAAGGGCAGAGAGCTGTTTCCAGTCGACCCTCGGCGTATAGGATAAAAAAAAGGGAAAGATGCATTAAGAAACAAAGGTAAAATTAGAAACACAAGCAAGACAAAACAAAATAATAAAGCACAAGTACTCCCGCAGAAATAACATAAATAATTATGGAAACATAAGCAACATAAATACAGTCGCATGCAATAATAACAAGCAGTAACTACCATACTAACAACCCTCTGGGGACATAAGCTAAAACACTAATCACCTATGGGTAACCCTGCTATCCCACACCCAACCCCGGGAAAGGCGTACGGAGAACTCTATGAGCCCCTAGCCTACAATCCTGATTCTAGACCTCCAGACTCCTCTATCAAGGGTCATGTCCTCGGTAACCTGTATTCTGGTCATGTCCTGTCTAATCACTTCTCCCCAATGCTTCTTAGGCCTCCCTCTCCCTCGCCAACCACCAACAATCTCCAGCCGCTCGCAGCTCCTCACCGGGGCATCGGGGCCCCTCCTCCGAACATGCCCGAACCACCTCAGCCTCGCTTCCCGCATCTTCTCGTCCACCGGGGCCACCCCTACCTTCTGTCGAATAACTTCATTCTTGATCTTATCCAGCCTGGTGTGCCCACACATCCACCTAAGCATCGTCATCTCTGCAGCCTTTATTCTCTGAACATGCGAGTTCTTCACGGGCCAGCATTCCGCCCCATACAACATCGCAGGTCTAACCACGGCTCTGAAGAATTTCCCCTTGAGTTTGTGTGGAATTTTCTTATCACACAGGACCCCTGAAGCGAGCCTCCACTTTGACCACCCCGCTCCTATCCGATGGGTGACGTCCCCGTCAATCTCTCCGTCCCCCTGAATCACAGACCCCAGATATCTTACATTGTCCCTCTTGGCGATGGCCTGAGAACCAAGCATCACTTCCCTGCCTACCCCACTCGGCTCGTCGCCAAACTTGCACTCCAGATACTCTGTCTTAGATCTGCTTATTTTGAAACCCTTAGACTCGAGGGTCTGTCTCCATATCTCTAACCTTTCACTAACACCGTCCCTAGTCTCGTCTATCAATATTATATCATCAGCAAAGAGCATACACCAAGGCACATCCCCTTGGATATGTCGGGTTAGAGCATCCATCACAACAGGGGGCTCAGCGCCGATCCTTGGTGGAGCCCCATTACCACAGGGAAATGGTCTGATTCGCCCCCCACCGTCCTAACCCTAGTCTTAGCTCCATTGTACATGTCCTTGATTACTCTGATGTAGGCTTCTGGCACACCCTTCGCCTCCAAGCACCTCCATAGCACCTCCCTCGGGACCTTATTATACGCCTTTTCCAAGTCGATAAGCACCATATGAAGGTCCTTCTTCTTATCCCTGAATTGTTCCGCCATCCGCCTGACTAGGTGAATCGCCTCTGTGGTGGAGCGCCCCGGCATGAAACCGAGCTGGTTCCTAGATATAGTTGTCGCCTCCCTCACCCGCGCCTCAATCACCCTCTCCCAAACCTTCATCGTGTGGCTTATTAATTTGATGCCCCTATAGTTGTTGCAGCACTGGATGTCCCCTTTGTTCTTGTACAAGGGCACCACTGTACTCCACCTCCACTCCTCCGGCATCCTTTTAGTCTTGAAGATTGCATTGAACAGCCTAGAGAGCCACTCCCCTCCAGCTTTACCCATGCACTTCCAGAGCTCCACCGGGATCTCGTCAGGCTCGGTCGCTCGACCCCTACTCATCCTACGCAACGCCCCTAAGACCTCCTCCACCCTGATGCGTCTGCGGTACCCAAGGTCTCTATGACGCTCTGAATGCCCCAACTCCCCTAGCTCTATGCTCCGATCCCCCTCCTCGTTAAGAAGGTCCCGAAAGTACACCTGCCACCTCTGTTTGATTTGCGATTCCCCCATCAGAACTCTACCATCCTCGTCCTTGATACACCTGACTTGGTCTAGATCGCGTGCCTTCCTCTCCCTTGCTTTAGCCAACCGGAATAACTTCTTATCCCCACCTCTTTCCCCTAGTTCCTCATACATGCGACCGAATGCCGCGTTTTTAGCTTCCGTGACTGCCATCTTAGCTTTTCTTCTCGCCTCTTTGTAGACCAACCTGTTCGCTCTCCGCTCCTCCTCGCTTGTGCTCCCTGCCAACCTAGCGAACGCCGCCTCCTTCACCTCCACTTTTCCTTTGACTGCCTCGTTCCACCACCAATCACCCTGATGTCTGCCTGAATATCCCTTAGCTACCCCGAGCATGTCCCGTGCTGCCCCCCTAATCAAGTTCGCCGTCACTGTCCACATAGCGTCCGCTTCCCCATAACATCTCCAAGCTCCACCCTCCACTAACCTCCTTTCCAACTCCTGTGCTTTCTCCTTAGACAAAGCTCCCCATCTAATCCGCGGTTGACCCTGGGCGCCCCTCCGCTTCTTCTTCACCCGGAGATCGACGTCCATCACTAGTAGTCTATGAAGAGTTGAAAGAGACTCTCCCGGAATAACCTTGCAGTCTTTGCACAAGCCCCTATCGCTCCTTCGGATGAGGATGTAGTCAATCTGAGTCCTCGCCGCCGAACTCTTGAAGGTGACCAAATGCTCCTCCCTCTTCCGGAATGTCGAGTTCGCAATCAGGAGCGCGGAGGTCCTGGCGAAATCAAGCAGCGAAGTGCCTCCTCCGTTCCTGACACCAAAGCCAAAGCCCCCGTGCACCTCGTCATATCCACCAGCCTCAGCCCCAATATGACCATTAAAGTCCCCTCCAATAACTAACTTCTCAGACTGGGGAATACTCCCCACCAGATCATCCAAGTCCTCCCAAAAGCGTCTTGTGGTGATATAATGGTACTTAATAAAAAAGTCCTTCAATCTCTGACTATTTACACTCTTTCCACTATGAATCCTCCAAATGGAACCCGAAATTTGATTGAAAAGTATTTGGCAAGGTTCTTTGGGCACTTCAATGGATACAAAGAAGTATCATTGGAGCACTTGGAGGAACCTGTGCCTTCCTAAAGAAGGTGGTGGCATTGACATAAGGTCTATGGAGGATATTAATTAGTAATACTTTAGCTATTAAGAGGTGGTGGAGATTTAGAACTCAAAATACTCTATGAGCAACACACCTTAGAGCTAAATTATTGCATCAGATCTCACCCTGTGGCAAAAAAGTAGGCATCAGGTAATTAACATGCTAGAAAACATATGACCCAAATCAGAGACAAAGTGGAAGAAAATATGATTTGGAATATTAACGAGGGCAATGACATCTTCTGGTGGGATAACTGGTTAGGTAAAGGGGCATTATCCAAGATTTTTCCAAATGCCCGAAAGAGTAAAAATACTACTGTTAAGTAATTCATTCAAGAGGACAGCTGAAATATGAACAAACTAATCAACACTCTCAGCGAGCAATTTTCTTTACACATCAGTGCTATTGAAATTGGAGATCAAAGTCAAGAATATTATGCATTATTGGATGCCTCTACAGATGGTCCGTATTCAATCAAAAGCTCCTGGCATACAATAAGGAGTAGAAAATTGAAGAATCCATCTCTTCACAACATTTGATAACCATGTTATCTCCAGATGCAGGTGTTATAATAATCATAAAGAAGACTCAATGCAACATATCCTCATAGAAGGAGAATAGGCTCAACGATTATGGCAAGCTTTTGGAGCCCTTCACCCCCCCCCCCCCCCCCGGGAGGGGATCAAACATGAACATTTGAGTTTTGGGAGAATTTGTAAAAACTGGTGGGACGCAAAATAAAAGAACATCATTCACAAATTAATTCTTTGGGATATCCCCTTGGCCGTGTGTCGGGAAATATGGAGAAGTTGGAGTTCGTATTGGTATGGTTAACAAAATAAATTTTAAGCTAGGAGCATGAAAATGCATATAAACAGGGCTATTTGAAAGGAAACATGTAAAGTAGGAATAGGGGGAATAGTCAGGGACAAAGAACGTGAACTGATCATGGCTTTCTTTCTACCAGTCCAGTGTAATACCAACAATACCGCTAAGGCTATGGCTGCTAAAAAGAGAATCCAATGGGCCGTCCACCTAGGATACAATAACATTGAATTCAAGACGAATTTTGTCATTTTTGAACTCTGTGGTGGATTTTCTCTGCTTTCCAATGTGATAGATGACCTAAAAGACTTCTAATAAACTACCTAAAATCGTCCAGAAATACCAACTGAAATCGATCAAAAAACTTAAAAATCGATCAATTTCCGATCGACTTTAATCCGTCGAAATTAGGGTGGTCGGTAATAAATAGCAACCAAAGTCAATAGCAATTTCCTACTGAATTCGGCAGGTCAACTATATTTCATAAACGATCCAAAAAGAAAAAATTCTCCAAAAAAATAACCGAAGTCTGTCGGTATTTTCCGATTTAATTTGAACGGTATTTTTTAATTATGCAATTAACAAATGCACCATTTGGGAATCAAACCAGGGTTTGTACTGTGGTATGATTTTATTCTACCACTAGACCATTAGTACAATTTTTGTTTAAGGCTTTCTATTATTTTATTTGTATTCTTTAATCACATTTTTGCGTGAAAATAACTGATTGATTTCAGTCGATTTTATTAAAATATAAACTTAGACTAAAGTCGGTCAATTTTTTAATATGATTGACTGAAATAACCGATCAATTTCTCCTGATTTTTAAATCTTAATTTTAATGTTAATTTATTTTATATGAAAAATCGACCGATTTCACTCGGTTTCTTAAATTACAAATTTCGCTGGATGCTAAAATAGTTTCCCGCACTTTTGCACAAACATAGACTGAAGTTGGTCGATTTTATAAAAGAAATTAATAAATAAAATATTTTTAAAAATCGACCAACATCGGTAAGATATTTGCGCAGTCAGTTTTAGGATTTTGGCTGAATTTATAATAGTGAAAGAGGCAGTTTGGACTTATATATTGCGTACAAAAGTCGTGGGCTAATTTTTTCTTTTCCTTTTCTGAGTTAGCTTTAGGAATTGATGCTAAGTTAGATACTTCGCGTCCCTTTCAGCTTGAACTTCTCATTATAGAGTGGATGTTTCGCATGCACCCTCTGTTCCTTCAACTTTGTCGTGCCAATGCGCAGATGCTAAGGTGAATGCTCTCTTGAGACTACTTTGCAAATAGGGCTTCAATAGAATTTTTTCTAGGTTGGATGTGATGTATCCAACCTCTTCTCCATAGCAAGAATTATTTTTTCTTTATTATTACTCTAAATACCCTAAATCGTACATAACTTAATTAGTCCAAGAACCAATGATTAACATGTGTTGGGTATTTTAACAGCAGATAACACCGAAATGCGGTCGAAACATGGTAAAGTAATGTTAATCCATATAGAAATATGTCGAACATCACCAACCCACACTTCAACTATTGTTCATCTTCGAGCAAGGTAAAATCAACCTATAGTAGATCAGACAAAATTGAGCTTATAACTATCAAGCCATAACTTTTCAATTAATTTCTGATCATACTTGCTAGACAAATTGGATAAAGAGGAATTTTCATAAAATACTATAGTTTAGAGCCCAAAAACTATAGTTTGCCTAGTTACCATTTGTTGTTATTGTTCAATTGTTAACAACTTGTATTATGTGTATTCAAACACACAACAAATACCATAGGAGTCAACTGTTTCAAACGTGCAACGAATATAAATAATCTCAATTCTCAACCTCAGGCCTTGCGAATGACTTATTGCTTGCGAGAAAATCTTATGGTGCAATAGACACTACTAGAAATCCATAAAAAAGCGACCAAAGTTCGCCGCTTGTAGCTCAAACAGCGACCAAACACGCCTGGTAGCTATATTGATGGTACCTTTTATTAAGGGACCAAAGTTGGTCGCTATTTAGCGACCAACTTTGATCTCTAAGCTAAAAGGGTCAAATATTTCGGGTTTTGACTATAGTGACCAACTTTGCACTATATTAATTTAATAATATAAATTTGGCGATCAAAGTTGGTCTCTAAATATGAAATACGTTTTTTTATTTATTATTAATTATTAAAAGCGACCAACTTTGGTCTCTAATCTAAATATTATATTTTAAAATCTGGACAATAGAGACCAAAGTTGGTCGAAAAATTCAAGAATTTAATTTATTTCTTAAAGATAAGCAACAACCATTGGTCAGTATATTTCCAAAATTGTTTCTATTGGAATAGCGTCCAAGTTTGGTCGCTACTTTTGGAAATCTGGGTAGGTAGCGACCAAGGTTTGTCGCTATTCCACATAAAATTATTTTTTTAAAGTGAGAAACGACCAAATAGAGACCAAGGTTGGTTATTTTTCTTGGTATATGTTTGGCAGAAACTGCCTGTTTTAGCAACTACACCATCTGCCAGCTTACCAAACATCCTAAACTGGCATTTTATGCCAACAACAACAACAACAATTAAAAGCAACAAAGTATCAAGTTCAATAGAACTAACACATTAAGCTAACAAAACTAAGTTAACGCTTATTGCAAGCCCATTCGAACTAAAAAATTAACACAATAGAACTATGTTTTTTTTGTCTAGTTCAAAGTATATAAAGTACTCAAGGAAAGTTCTTCTTCGGCATCCTCGTCCGAAAGTTGGATTGCCTCGCCCAATTCATTAGGTGGTTGACTGCGTATGAATTCCCCCATGTCAGCTGTGAAGCGAACCTATATAAAAAGTTATATTGGATTAGTATTATAAAATTTATATAACAGTAAATAAAAATACTTAATGAAAAGTAAAAAGCTTACATGTATGTAGTCGAGGCTTGAACCCTCCTTTTTGAATCAGTCTCTTTCTTCTTCCTTATAATACGATTTTCATTGAATAGATCATCTTGCTTCATTGGCTTCATAAAGCTCTCTGGCGACTTTGGTGATTATTCTCGTGTTACTATTACTCAGGATGAACTTTGATACAGAGAATAACTTGGATAAAGTACCTGACAGGGTGTGTCTTTGATCAATTGTTGATCTCATTAGCTACAATGATAATGAGAAGGAAATGACATGTGTTTCAAAATAGTTAATGTGTATGTAGGATTTAATATTTCCTAAGTAGATAAATGAGGTTATAGAGAAATTCTCTACTTCACTTTCCAAGAGGAAAAGAAGTTTGATTGATAGTGACAAGGTTGATAAAGACAGAAGGTTTTCCATTGGTTGTCGCAGTTTCCATAAAACGTGGATCATAAGACTCAATGATGACAAAGATTATAGGAAGTTTTGTGCTCAACTTTCCTTCAAGTCTTATCCGTACAAGTTTAATGTGAAATTCGTAATATTTCTTTCGATTCAGGCAATGATTTGACCGACAAAAGTATGGAAATTATCTTAAAAAGAATAAAAGGTAAAACATTTTTTTGGTAGAGAAGGATGCTGAATAATATTTTATTTTTATATCTTTTTAGGAGTGTTTCCATACTTTTGTCGGTTAAATCATTATCTGAATCTGAAGAAATATCACCAATATCACATTAAGCTTGTACGGATCACACTCAAAAGAAAGTTGAGTACAAACATTTCCTATAATCTCTGTCATCATAGAGTCTTATGATCCCCATTTTTATGGGAACTTCCATGACCAACAGAACACCTTCCATCTTCATCAACCTTGTCACTCTCAATTAAACTTCTTTTGCTCATGGAAAATAAAGTACATAATTCCTCTATAAGCTCTTCTTTTATCTACTTAGGAAATATTAAATTCCTACATACACCATCACTATTTGAAACACATGTCATTGCCTTCTCATCATCATTGTCGCTAATGAGAAAAACAATTAAAGGCACACTTTGCCAGGTACTGTATCTTAGTTATTCTTTGTGGAAGTTACATTGCATGTCTAATAACGTCATCAACCTCTTCTACAAAATCCTCATGCAATCTAAAATTTAAAAATATAAACTACAAGTTCAATTCATATCCTAAACCTTCAATTCATATCCACAAAAGTGTGACGACCCAAAGGGTCGTTACTTTTTCTCTCTTTTCCCCGCTTTTCGAGGCCTTGAGAACCTCGCTTGTAGTCGCCTCGATCTACTTGCACAGTCCCGGCGCGAAGGAGGAAAGCTTATGTGTTAAATCACGTGAAATTTGATAAATTGTGACTTTAAAATGGTAAAGGTTGACTTTGGTCAACATTTTAGGTAAATGGACTCGGACCCATGAAGGTCCGTATGAAAATATGGGACTCGGGAGTATTTTCGAAATCAAAATCCGAGGTCCCAAGCACGAGAAATGAATATTGGAAAGAAATTATTTTCTGAAATGAATATGAGAAATTTGAAATGAAATTAGATTAGAAAGTACTGGTATCGGGCCCACTTTCTAGTGTCGGCACCCAGTACAGGGTTTATATATATATATATATATATATATATATATATATATATATATATATATATATATATATATATATATATATATATATATATATATATATATATTAAGATATTGCTACGTAATTTAGTCGAGATTGGACGTCATTTGACGTGTTTTGGGCCTAAATCTCTAAGTTTGAAAGTTTAAGTAGTTTGAATGAAAGTGATGATTTTGAGGGTGATCCCTCGTTTATGATGTTATTTTGGCGATGTGATCCCACAAGGAAGTCCGTAGATATTTTTGAGATTATATGTATGATTGGTTTGGAGCCACGAGGGCTCGAGTGAGTTTTGAGTAGGTCCCGGGAGGTCTTAGACTTAAAAGTATCAGATGTTGTAGGTCCAGGTGTTGGAGGCCCCCAGCGCGGCCGAGGTCATTTCCGCAGGATGAAGAGAGATATTGTTGTATATGTGGCTCGATGTTTGAACTGCCAGCAGGTTAAGAGCAACATCGGAGGCCCGGTGGTTTATTTTAGAGGATTGATCTTCCCGAGTGGAAGTGGGAGAGGATTACTATGAATTTTGTTACCGGACTTCCGATGACTCGGAAGAAGTTTGATGCGATTTGGGTAATTGTTGATAGGCTGACCAAGTCAGCGCATATTATTCCTGTTGTAGTCACTTATTCATCAAAGAGGTTAGCCGAGCTCTACATCCGAGAGATTGTTGGCCTTCATGGTGTGCCGGTATCTATAATTTTAGACCGGAGTATGCAGTTTACCTCGTGCTTCTGGAGAGTAGTTTAGCAGGAGTTGGGCACCCAGGTTCAGTCGAGCACATCATTCCATCCTCAGACGGATGGTCGGTCCGAGAGGACATTTCAGATATTGGATGATATGCTCCGAGCCTGTGTCATTGATGTTGGAGGCTCCTCGGACCAGTTTTTGCCTTTAGCAGAGTTTGCCTACAACAACAGCTACCAGTCCAGCATTCAGATGGCTCCGAATGAGGTATTGTATGGTAGGCGATGTCGACATCCACTTGCATATTTTGAGTCGGGAGAGGCTCGGCTATTGGGTACAAATTTAGTTTAGGATGCCATGGATAAGGTCAAGATCATTCAAGACAGACTTCAGTTAGCTTAGTCTAGGCAGAAGAGTTATGCAGATCATAAGGTTCGAGATGTGGTTTTCATGGTCGGTGAGTGAGCATTGCTCCAAATGTTGCCTATGAAGGGCGTGTTGCAATATGGAAAGAATGGAAAGCTTAGTCCTAGGTTCATTGCTCCATTTGACATTCTCGATCGTGTGTGTGTGGGGGGTGGTTTATAAACTTGTCTTGCCGCCTAACTTGTCAGCCGTGCATCCAGCTTTTCATGTATCCATGCTTCAGAGGTATCACGTCGATCCAGCCCACGTGTTAAATTTCAGCGATGTCCAATTGGACAAGGATGTGTCTTATGAGAAGGAGGCATTGGCTATTTTAGACCGACAGGTTTGATTATTGAGGTCGAAGAGTTTTCCTTCAGTGTGTGTCCAATGGAGAGCTCAGCCTCATAAGGCATCGACCTGGGAGTCCGAGTCTAATATGCGGAGCCGTTATCCTCATCTATTTCCCGATTCAAGTACTTCTTTTTTATCCGTTCGAGGACAAATAGTTGTTTTAGAGCTGGAGAATGTGACGAACCAAGAGGTCATCACTTGTTTGTCTCTCTTTTCCATGCTTTCCAAGGCCTTGAGAACCTCACTTTTAGTCACCTCGATTTGCGTGCACAGTCCGGGTGCGTAGACGGAAAGCTTATGTGTTAAAACATGTGAAATTTGATAAATTGTGACTTTAAAATGGTTAAGGTTAACTTTGGTCAACATTTTAGGTAAACGGACCCGGACCCGTGATGTGGCGGTCCCGGAGGGTCCGTACAGAAATATGTACTCGGGAATATTTCTGGAATCGAAATCCGAGGGCCCGAGCTCGAGAAATGAATAGCTGAAAGAAATTGTTTTCTGAAATGAATATGAGAAACTTGAAATGAAGTTGGATTACAAAGTAACTGGTACCCGTATTCTAGTTGTGGCGCCCGGTACAGGCTTTGTATGTATATGTATATATATATACATATATATATATATATATATATATATATATATATGTATATATATATATATATAATATAGACATTTTTGTGTAATTTGGTCGAATTCGGATGTCATTTGACGTGTTTTGGGCCTAAATCTCTATGATTGAAAGTTTAAGAAGTTTGCGTGAAAAATGATGATTTTGAGGCCGATCCCTTGTTTATGATGTTATTTTGGTGAAGTGATCGCACGATTAAGTTTGTAGGATATTTTTGAGGTTATACGTATGATTGGTTCAGAGCTCCGAGGGGCGGGTGAGTTCTAAGTAGGTCCCGGGAGGTCTTAGACTTGAAAGTATCAGATGTCGTAGGTCCAGTGTTGACACCCCCTTTTTCTAAAGAGCGAAATTGGGTATACGATATTATGGGAAAAAAACTCTTATTCCCTTGCGAAAATCGAGTTAAAGAATTTGAAGAGTCGCCACCTATTGATTACAGTGCATTAGGACACTTTGAAAGAAAAGAAGAAGATTTTTAAAGAAAACCAGAGTTCGGGTAAGCGCTCGAGGGAAAGGTGTTAGGCACCCCTTAAGATCCACTAGTGTGGTTCCTGGCCATGCTTTAATTGTTACTTTAAAAGAAGTGGAAGAAAACAGGTAAACCTTTGCACGTAAGAATCACGAATAAGTTCTAAGCTTTTGAAAGGATAAATAAAATAGAAAGGGACATTTTTAGAAAAAAAGGAGTTAATTTAAAAAACAAAATTAAACCAGACATTGCTAATAAAAGAAAAGGAAAGGGGGTCCTAGGTTTATACAAAATATGGATCGCATCAATGCAATACCCAGCAATCACTCCTCAAAAGAGGGGTCGCACGAGATACTAGCGCACTGGTCATCATATCCATATTCTACCTTTCCCACCCTGTTAAGGTATTTAAACGCGATTAGTCTCGTTTACTTCTTGCTTGCTAGTAACCGTCCCAATCCTATCTGTCCTGGGGCATTAGGACTTCTAATCCTAAAGGGGAAGTAAAGGGGTAAGGCATATATGAGGTTTAAAGGACAAAATACTAATTTCGACAACCAAAATAAATAGCAAGTAAGGGGATTGACAAACAAACATGCACAACTCACATAAAACCCCGAAAGTCAGATAACATGTAGTTTAGTATGCCTTGCACATACTGGTTCGGTCTTTAATTTAAAAACTTAAGCGGCGGATGGATCAATTTATCACATAGAATTAGATAAAAAGTCTGAATTAGGCAATTCGGATCCAATTGTCAGAGATTGAAGAATGTTAAATGAGTTACTCAGAAAAAGCACTAATTTCTGAAAAGAGCCCAATGCAGAAGATTCAAAACAGGAAGTTAAAAATTGTAGAAGTTCAGAATGACTTTAAAATCAGCAGATTCGTTTGAGTGAAAATACAGTAGAATCGCGAAGATGAGTTTTTTAAAGTTAAAATACCTTAAAGAGAAAGAGTGAGTTAAAGGAGTGTTTTGAAAGATAACTTCAAAAGGATGAATAGAATTTAGGCAGAAGATTTAAAGGAATTATCTCGGACAGATTTGCAGAAATTTTTACAAGCATTATAGATTTATAAGTGTTTTATTGAAAATGTAACACTGAGTGTTAATGCCAGTTAACAGGTTGTTGTTTCTTAAACAGATTAAGTGAGTTTGGGATGAACTCCTATAGGCATGATATCTATACTTGATTTTTTCTAAGACCTGTTATTAAACTAATGAAAGAATAATTATTTGATTATCTTATGGCTTGCCTAATGCGTATGAATTTCCTATAGGCATGGTTTTTATATGCAACTGATTACATGAATATTAAGTCCTATAGGCAGGATTTCTATTAACTAGCAATATGACTAAATATTAAACCTTATAGGCAGAATTTCTAAATGGCCGGATTATGCGCATTATGCGTTAATTCTATAGATATGATATCTATGTGATTAAAAATTAAAACTATAGGCATGGTATCTAGGTGACTGAATTACAATATTTAACCTATAGGCATGGTATATACCATTTGATGCAGTATAATAATCCCCTCCCATACCCTTTTACTAGTACTTCCCTGAATTCTTTTCTACAGAAAGATAACAGAGCCAGAGGAAAGAAAAAAAGTAATTAAAATACATTACAGCCTACAACTAGATCTGAGAAGCCTAATTCCATCTTAATGCCCAATAAAATGTGTTTCACCAATTCCGGATTCTAGATTTTCAAGGCCTTCTCTTATCCAAAGTGTTTCAGAGTTCCAAGGAGCCTCAGGGGCTCCAGGCAGTGCTTACACTCTAGATAATAATATAACAGAATAGTGCAGTATGGAGCCCTAACGCATCCAAGTTCAAAAGGAGCTCCAGGGTCCCAAAGCATGGCTTATCAAAGGAGGGCATAACTTAGAAGCTAGGAATAAGTGTAAAGTGAGAGAGGGGTTAGGGAGCCATTGCAAAGGGTGGTCATGCCCAGCCATGGTCATAGACTGGCACACCCCTGACCCTTTGCTTGGTCCAAACAATTATAAGAAGGCTTTATATGTCAGACTTGGGTCGAGATGGTGATTAGGACACCACCAGACTTGAGTCAAGGCTCAATACATAAAGGGGAAAGGGGAATAGGAATTGGTTTGAGTAGAGTTTCAACAGAACCTAGTATTAAGTCGTTAATAGAAATGATGGGATGCTGCCATGACTCAGAACTGTACTCTCACATAAGAGGGGGTCAAACGGGAAGGGACTCACACAGAAAAGCATCTACAAAAACACAAGGAATGAAAGAAAGCATAACAGACTAAGGGTGCAGAAACATAGTGCAAGAAAGCATAACAGAAGAAAAGAAGTAAACACATAGTTTAGAGGGTATTATTTAACTAGAATGACATACCAGTTGCATGTTTTAGGACAACAGAACAGCAAAAGCAAGTAACAACCAGAAGTCAGTAGAAGGCAAACTCAGATCCTTTAACAAATACTTGAGAGTTCAAAAGAGCTCGAGAACGTTTCAGACAGTAAAAGAGAAGAGGAGCAGAGTGCTCAGTATTAGAAGTAGAGAAAGTAGTAGTAGAGAGAGTATTTGAAACTGTATAGTGTTCAATTGTGAAAAATATTCGAAGTGTGTTTGAAATCTAAAGTCAGTGTGTGTATATTGAGAGAAGAGCAAGTATTTATACTTTGAAATCAGGCAATTAACAAGGCAAAAAAACAATCAAGTATCAATTAGGATCAATCAGTAGCAGAGATCCCCTTAATTAAGGAGTCCAAATTTGAATGGTAAAAGGAAGAATCTATTAAAGGATAGGGGATCAAGTAACATATTACGCATGACATACAAATAAGGGGTAAATACATATGGGTCATGATTAAGGAAAAGAATTTGAAATATATGGTTAAGTAAATAAGGCAAGAAGTGAACTAATTAGTACATAGTAAATCAGGGAACCAAAGATTCAAAAATTACGAATTAATCAAGTGAGAAAATAGGGGAATCAAAAGGTTCAAATTAAACAAGGAAAGAATCAATCAGGCTCGCACAAGGCAGTCTGAAAATCAGTCCCAAAATCAAAGGTTACTTTAAGAGGGGAATTTTTCCAGTAAAGAGTGCATAGGCTTAGAAAAAGAAGTGTCATGCAATCGAAAAGAAAAATCAGTGAGTAGTGGACTATACCTAAGAGAGAATATCAGATAGCATGCAAAAGGTCAGGTAAAATGTCTTTTAGCAAAAAATCGAAATCACATGGAGAAACAAAGTTGAAATAGAGATGAATCGACTTCGCGCGCTTGGAAATTAGTGTTTTGAAACCAAAGAAAATCAGAGATGGGAAGCAAACAAGTCAGTTTACAAATGGCCTAAAAAACCCGAATGTAACCCCCAAATTCTAGGGTTTCTACCCTTAATTGAATTTAGGGACGAAAGAAAATAAATTCATGACAATAAAATAAGTTCGGGAAAAAAAACCAAATGGAATAAAACCTTAAAACATTTCATGAAAACATAATGAAAGAACAAGATACAATAGAAGGAATCATAAGGGAATAGCAGAAAAAGCGCATAGTAGAAGAAAAACATATAGGAATCACAGTATAGTAAAAGAAACACATAGGAGTCACGTAGAGCAAATAAAATTGAAGAAAACCCTAAGCCGGAGAAGATGGATGGTTTTGAAAGCAAAGTTTTGAAAGAAACTTCGAGAAATCATTCGAAAACCTCAAAATAAACACAGATCTAGAACGGATCTAAAGTAATTAGGAGAACCTTGAAAGGCTAGGGTTTTAGAAGAACCCTAGATGCGAGAAAGGCCTGGAAAAGGTCTTCTCTGATCCGGGTGAGCCAGAGATAGGCTCATAAGACCAGTACATGTCGGAGATGACCGTGAAACTTGAATCGGCAAAGATCTGAGTGAAAGCCTTCAAGGTCAGACCTTGAATCTTCAAGTAGAAAACGTGCAAGAGCACTTGGAGGTGAGTACAGGCCACCCAAGGCTTGGGATGCCATGGATTACGGTGAAACATGGTGGAACCAGTGGGGAAAGATTCGGGTTTCGAAGAGGGCTAGAGAGATTCTCAGAGGACAAGGAGTTTAGGGGAGGCGTTTTGGGTGAAATGAAATAGGGTTAGGGGTATGGGAAGTAAAAAAGGTAAGGAACGATGGTGGTCGTTAATCAAAATGATCAACGACCTGGATTAAAAGGTGAGGTCTGGTGAATTGGGTCATGGGCGGTGAAATTGAAATGGTTGTTTGATTTGGTTGTTGAAATTGTGCTGAATTGGGGTGCAATTTGGGCTAAAATTGTAATGAAACAGGACCAGATTTTAAATAGCCATTTCTCCCTGTTTTATATGATAAAAAAATAATACGAAGATTTTTGAAACAATTTGAAGGTACTAACTTAATAAATAATATACAAATATTAAATTAAAAATACCGGAACTAAATTTATAATTATAAAATGCTACTAATTACAAAATTTGGCCATAATTGCAATTATATGCAATTTAATTTTAAAATGCCAAATAAATTGGTAAAAATATGAAAAAATCACCTTAATTATATTTTGGTGTAAATATAAGAATGAAATAAGTTATTCACTAAAAATAATAATTTTAGGGGATAATTTTGTAATGTTAAAATAGAGTAATAATTGACTTTAAAAAAATCCTAAAAATTGGGGGGAAATACCAGAACTTTTTGGCATGCTTATATATGCATACATATGCTATGTTTGAAAGTATTTTGAGTATAAAAAATACATAGGAAAAATGAGTATCAACAACTGCCCCTTTTCACCCGAGAAGGATGAAAGAATTGTCGGATAAAGACAAGATGACCAATTTTGATCGAAAACCGCAATTGAAAAAAGAACATTGACCGAGCTCTAGTTCTTGAGCTGCCTACATATCCCTGGTTTAATAGCAATCAGGCCATATGTAGTTCAAGAACCATTGACGGAATGTGTCGATGGAGATTCGAAAAGACAGACGCGATGGTTAGATTTGAAAGGGGTGTTTGGAGTTAAATAGGTTGGCGGGAACCGGAGCAGGATCGATCCTGCTATGGCGGCCGTTTGCTAGCCGGTGTACCTGTAAGTAAGCAATGTGCGTGTGTCATGTATCATGCATAATTTAAACATGATGCAAGTTCCCGTTAGATCATGAAAGCTATCTCCGGATGGTTAGGATGACGTCCTCAGACTATGATCCTTTTTTGACCCGTCAGGGTTCCGAGCTGCGCCGGTCCGGATTGGTACAGTAACGGGTTGTAATGGGTTGGGTTAATCCCGGTAAAAATTGAACCACAATGGTTACGGGTTGAGGGGGCCGGACCGGGTTTAGTGTATTTTCACTTTTTTTTTAGGAATTTTGTATAACTATTTTAAGTTATATTAATACTTCGTAATAATTAAAAGAATACAAGTAAGATGAAAAAAATTTTGCACTTATTAGTGCTACTTTATTTCTTAATTTAGTTTCAACTTTCAAACTTAAAAAATGAATTGTTTACATTTTTCTAACAAGTAAACTAGTAAAGTTGTAATTTCAAATGTTTTGCATCGCCCTATCAGGTTCATCATAATCAATATGAACCGATTAACCTTCTTACGGTATGTTAAATTCGGATGGGTTTCCATGTGTTAATATATCTCCAAGTTCCTCGTCTTTTGGGCTATCAACATCTTCCTTTCCTTGATTTCTTTGTTCCGATCTAATCCAATCTCCGAAACATACTAAAACTTCCAAAGCATTGCTTCCCAATGAGTGGCGGGTGTCTCCAAGTTGTTGTCTTGCTTGGCTAAATGCACTCTTTGATGCAACAGTAGAAATTGGCACATTCAGCACGTCTCAAGCCATAGCGAAAAGAACAGGAAATTGCATACCATTTTCATGCCACCATCCCAACGGTGAAAATTCCTTTGTGCGAGGCTCCTTTTGCTTCTGCAAGTAGAATTGAAGTTCATCAATATTCCTGCTACTGGTTTGAGTTTAGAAAATGTAGAAAAAATTTTAAGGCGATCAAGGCCTTCTTCATCATCCACAGCAACAGAAGTGCTACATTGCATATCGGGATTAACATTTCCAGAAGAACGAGCAGCATTATCACATTCATTTGCATAATAATTATATAATTATTGTAAATATTCATTGAGCTTGTTAATAGAAACATATAAATTTTGGGTTTCAGTTTCTCCTATCTCCATATAAGTATATAAAGCATTGATTACTTGGTGACAATCAGATATTTTAATAGAAGGATTTAAAACTGCACCAATTAAGTAAATCGGAGGAATTGGAAAGAAATATTTTTTGAATTTTGCTTGCTTTTTTTCAACAACATCCTTATATTTTTCTGTCTTCTTAAAAACAGATAGTAGAAAAGAAATTTCAGCTATATGTACTAAAGCCACAGTAACAGAGGGGTAATATGCTCCAGAAAACTTAGCAGTAGCTGTATAAAATATATGTAAAAATTTAACAACATCATTAATGACCTCCCAAGTATCACTTACTAACATACGCCTAGGATCAATACAATGTGCATTAGCAACTTTAGTTATTGAAAATCTATATCTGAATCAATATTTTAAAAATATATATGTATAATTCCATCTAGTAACAATTTCGTCTGGCAAGAATCTAGGTTTAAGGTTATACTAGATACACTTAGTCTTAAATTCTTTTATTCTAGATTATCTATTATTTCCTTGAATAACACCAACTGCTCTTCTAACATGAGTAATCTCAACTAAAAATAAATCAAGGCCACTTTTATCAATTAAATTATAAACATGACATGCATACCTAACATGAAAAATATCATCAAGAGGTGGTTGCAAATGCAATTTTAAAATTGAAATTACAACATTTTTGTTAGAAGCATTATCAAAACAAATACACAAAACTTTTTTCTTTAGATTATAAAATTTAACAACTTCAACAATAGTACTACTTATAAACGTAGCAGTATGATTCTAATCTTCATCATATTTAAAAGCGATAATACATTTTTGCATACAAGTACTATCATCTATCCAATGGCATGTAATTGTCAAATAATTATTTCCATCAAAAGCATGGCCAATATCAGAAGTTAGACATACTCTAGAAGGAAGTTAGCTAAACAAATAACGTATGTATGTTTGATAATGTCCATGAAGTCTAACTCCTCATGATCCCTCATTTAATCATATTTTACCAGACCTCCAGTAGGAGGGTTAGTAGTTATTTGATTTCCATCCCCATCAATGCCCCATTCTATGGGATGGTCAACTCTCATATGTCTACTAAGCGTCCCAGTCCGACCTAAATTTCCTCCAGTAAAATGTTGAAAAGTATCATTACAAATTTTGCACCTAACTCTATCAGTACCTTCTACTATTTTAAAAAAATTCCAAACCTTACTTCTTTTTCTACGAGTAGAAGTCGGAGCCACAGGTGGTCTACCAAGAGTGGTGCCACGCCACCACCCCTTGTAGAACTAGCAACTCCAACTCCAATACTACCAATTCCACCACTAGTAGGTGTAGGTGGTATCTCATCTTCTATTCCAATTTCATTATCTTCTATTCCAAAATCTTCTTGTAATTGTTCATAATTTATCTCTATATTATCATTTGGCAATGATTCAGAAACATGTGTTAATGGGTCATTACTATTACTACCAAAAGCTCCAGGACTACCTCTTTTTTTTACTTCCACCCCTACAGTAACTTTTCTACACGCTCTTTTAGCAGCACTAAACGTATTGTACAAAAATAAAGTATAGGCAAAAATTAAATATGCTATTAAAATATTAAATAAGAGAAAGAGTTGGAGGGCGTGCACCGAATTTGACAATAAATTAAGTACTTGATTACGAAATTCCAGTGTTACCAAGAACAAATGTCAAACAAGTATATCAATTTTGCACTTCAAACTTCAAATTCTGAATGACAATTTCTCATAAATTAAACTCAAAAAAAGAGAGCCAAATAAAAATTATAAAATTAAAAGATGAAATCTTACAAATTGAAGGGAAGAGAGAAATTGAGATTTTGAGAATTGAGATTGAGATAAGAAGTTTTAGTGAAGACATGAAGGGGGGGGGTGGTATTTATAGATTTTTAAAAGGGTTAATATTGTAAAGTATTAAATACAAAAAAGTAAACAAAAAATAGCCATTTTTTTCAAGAAATCTGTTGGCCAGCGTATATGTTCTGATTTTTCTGATTTCCCAACGGATAATGGGCCCCACCGTGCAAAAAAGTACAAAAAATTAGACCGTTAAACCGGTCCGGGTTAACCAGTTCCGGCACTGTTCATGCCAACAGGGTTACCCGGGCCCGGTTAACCGGTACCCCAAATATACCCCTCTGTCCCTGACCTAACCCCCTACCTAGTCCACCCGTCCCCTTATAAACCGGGCCGGTTCGGTTCCGACTTAAACCGGTCTGGACCGGTCCGGTTCCGGGTTAAACCGGCTCGTTAGCCACCTTTACCTGGGCCATGAAGAGCATAAAAGTAAAAATTCGCAGGCCATAAAATGGTGTTCTCGGGCTATGCAGATGGTGCCTCCGAATTGTGACGCCTTTGAATAAGTTGGTAATCTTTCAGCCCATGAAAAGGTGGCAATCTTTTAGCCAAATAAATGTAAAGAGCGGCGATGTTTTAGCCAAAGAGAGTATTTAAATGCAGGTGGCAATATTGAAGCCATTCAAAAATAAAGTGGCGATATTTCAGCCAGGATGGAGACAATGCTTAGTCTCGGAGGCAGATAGAAAGCCATATGCAAAATACAGATGGAGACAATGCTTAGTCTCGGAAGGCAGATAAGTAGCCTTATGCAGGATAGAGGTAGAGCTTGAACTCGAATGGAAGATAAATAGCCTTATGCAGGATAGAGGTAGAGCTTAACCTCGAAAGGCAGATAAGTAGCCTTATGCAGGATGGAGGTAGAGCTTAACCTCGGAAGGCAGATAGATAGCCTTATACAAAATGCAGATGGAGACAATGCTTAGCCTCAGAAGGCAGATAAGTAGCCTTATGCAGGATGGAGGTAGAGCTTAACCTTGGAAGGAAGATAGATAGCCTTATGCAAAATACAAATGGAGACAATGCTTAGTCTCAAAAGACAGATAAGTAGCCTTATGCAGGATGGAGGTAGAGCTTAACCTCGGAAGGCAAATAGATTGCCTTATGCAAAACTCAAATGGAGACAATGCTTAGTCTCGGAAGGAAGATAAGTAGCCTTATGCAGGATGGAGGTAGAGCTTGACCTCGGAAGGCAGATAAGTAGCCTTAAGCAGATGGAGATAGAGCTTAGTCTCGAAAGGCAGATAAATAGCCTTGTGCAAAATGCAGATAGAGACAATGCTTAGTCTTGGAAGGCAGATAAATAGCCATATGCAGGATGAAGATGGAGATAGATCTTAGTCTCGAAAGGCAGATAAATAGCCTTATGCATGATGGAGGTAGATCTTAACCTCGGAAGGCAGATAAGTAGCCTTATGCAAAATGCAGATGGAGACAGAGCTTAGTCTCGAAAGGCATATAAATATCCTTACGCATGATGGAAGTAGAGCATAACCTCGAAAGGAAGGTAAGTAGCCTTATGGAGGATGGAGCAAGAGTTTAACCTCCGAAGGCAGGAATGTAGCCTTATGTAAAATACATATGTGCACAGAGCTTAGTCTCGAAGGTAGAGCTTAACCTCGGAGGGCAGGAAAGTAGCCTTATGCAAAATGCAGATAGAGGCAGAGCTTAGTGTCGAAAAGCAAATAAATAGCTTTATGCAGAATGGGGGTAGAGCTTAACTCAGAAGGCAGATAAATAGCCTTATGCAAAATGCAGAAATGTCAAGGGGTGAAGAGTAGTAAATTCTCTTAGCTGATAGATGGTTCTGATATCGTGACTGCCAGGGATGTTGGGTATAGATAGTAAACTTGCGAATGAGTGATCGTTCTGGGACTTTCAACCTTGCAGAGTACAAGTGAGTATTCAATGATTTGAGACCTGGGTTCCTGCATCCAAAGAAAAATTATAAGTTCTTTAGAGGGGGAAGGTTAGTTCGTATCCCTTGGCTATTGACGTCACGCATAATTGGGGTAGTGTTGCTAAACGACGGTGATGCAAATTATTTTTATACATGATTCAGTAAATATAATGTATGTGCATATTTTATAATGATTATGTTTTGGATGAACCAACAAATGTGACGTCGTTCAATGACATGGCAACCTTGCTTGTGTCGGAATTCTGAGGGTCCTCCTCAAAATTCTACCCCAGTTTACTGGACCGATGCTGCTGACGGCTATGCTAAATGATTGAAACATATCGATTCTAGGATTTTGAGGTTCTCCTCAAAATTCTACCCCATTTTACTAGGTTGGCGTTGATGAGAAAACTGACTTCGGAATTTTTAGGGTCCTCCTCAAAATTCTTCCCCAGTTCCAATAGAAGGGGAAAATGGAATTTTTATTAAAATGTGACCGAACCCATAGGGCTGCCTACGTATCCCCTCTTAAATGGGAATCAGGTTAGGCGTAGTTCAAATTACATCATGAGGAAAAAGCATATGATCAAATATAGTATCGTTTCACTGCGTTTGAGTTGATTGGATTCGGCCAAACTTCTCCATCCATTTTTGCAAGAATAAGGGCTCCTTCAGCTAAAACCTGGTGAACCATGTACGGAACGTGCCAATAGGGAGAGAATTTTCCTTTGGCTTCATCCTGATGTGGAAATATTTTCTTCAACACCAACTGCCCTGGTGTAAACTTCCTTGGTTTAACTCTTTTATTGAAGGCCCTGTACATTCTGTTCTGATATAACTTGCCATGGCAAACTGCATTCATTCTCTTTCCATCTATAAGGGATAATTTCTCGTAGAGACCTTTTACCCATTATGCGCCTTCTAACTCTTTCAGGAACTCGGTGTATTCTTTTTTTCTAATGGAGACAAGTGCACGCTGATGCCCGTCTTCTTGACATTCTCTACATCCCCTAAATTAACAACCTCACTTTTGTCCAAGTTGGAATTAGGTCTACTCTCACAGTTCTCGACCACTCTAACAACCTCTTTTGGTATATCATCTTCTTATGAATCTATGTCCGTTTGATGCGTTGCCTCGTTGCAAGTCACTGTCGTTGGTTAATCATCAAGATAAGTAATAGTAATGTTGTCTAAAGTAAAGCAAATGATAGAGAAAAGTAATGAGAGCGAGATATATATTAAACTTGGAAAATGCTTTTATTAAATTCATAATTGTTCGAAACATCGGAGCTCTTTTTCAAAATAAAGACAATGCGGAAAGAAAAAATCATCTAGTAAAATAAAGATGCGATGCATAATTCTCGTTTAGCATTGCTACCCCGAAGCTCCGGGCACTGGTGGTCCTGGCCGACCAATTGGTGAGGCGTTCCCCTCAGTTCAGAGCTTGAATGGGATGGCCTTCCTGCCCTCCCTCCTCGAAAATAACATAACAATTCATATCATCTTCCAGAAATAGGTTCTTCATCACTGCTAGTGTTTCATCCTCCTCTGATCCGTATATAACATCAGCTGGCTAAAAAGTCTGCTCTAATCGAGGAATTGGATGCTCCAACGGATAGTGGGAACTGCGCCATGGTGACGACCAATTGTCGAACTCCTCCCAGGTGTATTTATACCCTAAGCCAAAAGTGGTGCCATGCTTACTTAATTTGATAGGTTTGGTGATACCCTGGAGATTCTTGCCAAGTCCTTTGTCGGGCTTATACCCGTTCCAATTCAGGATGCTCTCAATCTTGTTATCCCACCACTTCTCTTTGTCCACGGCATAGACTCGCTCGATATGATGGTATGTTTCTCCGCCTATTCTCCGTCTACCCCCGATCATTGGGATGGTTTGGCGACTGTATATAAGGTTGCTACCGTCACCATGAATGATCACTTCCTGATGATTCCATTCAAATTTCACATCTTGGTGCAAGGTTGATTCCACAGCCCCAGCGGCATGGATCCAGGGTCGTCCCAGCAATAGATTGTAGGATGCTGGGACATCTATAACTTCAAATTCAACATCGAACCAGGTAGGTCCCATCTGCAATCATCGGAGGATTTCTCCAGTGGTGGTTCTTTGGGAGCCATCGAAGGCTTTAACACTGATAGCTCCGTCTTTGATCTCATGCAGTCCTTTCCCCAATGTCCTGAGTGTTATTAGTGGACAAATGTTAAGGCTGCATCCCCCATTAACCAGGATCCTGGTGATGAAATAATCTTCGCATTGCGCAGTAATGTGCAACGCCTTGTTGTGACTAAGTCCTTCAGGTTGTAACTCATCCTCGTGGAAGGTGATATTGTGACTTTCCAACACTTGTCCTACCATATTTGCCATTTCGCCTCCGGTTATGTTGCTGGGACCATAAGCTTCACTCAATATTTCATCAGAGTGTTCTTGTGTGCCTCAGAGCTTTGCAGAAGGGCCAGGATAGAGATCTGCGCTGGTGTTCTGTTCAATTTCTCTACGATCGAGTATTCTTTAGCCTGTATCTTTCTCCAAAGGTCATCAGGCCCAGTCTCAGCAGGCCGTCTAGAGGCTTGCTTGCTGGACTCAGCTAAGTGTTCCGGAGTGTATACCCTTCCTGTTCTGGTTATTCCTTGTGCAGCAATCGTTTCTCCAGCTTTTGTTTTCCCTCTTCTCCTAGCTTCAGCTGTGTAATCCCAAGGTATGCCATTTTAGTTCAATGGGGTCACTTCTTTCATCGTGACCGGAATTTGCACCCTTGGAGGTAACATAGTAACTTCAAATGGCGCAGGTAATTTTTGAACTCCGAACTAGACCTCAATTGGTCCTGACGCCTTTAAATGAGGTGCTTCAAACTCAAGTGGTATGGACACATTTACCTCATTGCCCTCAAAGGGCTGGACCTGGATGACAATAAAATTGAGGGTGATCGTTGGCTTCTTGGGATCATCTCCCTCAGTAATCAATCCGATTGTCCCCTTAGGGTCCCAATCATTCTCAATCTCGATCATATGAATGCTTCCACCTTTGTTGTCAGGCATAGGGTTGCTACGGACATTGGGAGAGGGCTCCTTTGCTGTAATGACCTTATTATCAATCAAGGTCTGAATCTTATCTTTCCACGAGCGACACTCGTCGATGGTGTGGCCTTTCATTCCAGAATGGTACGTGCAGGTTGTTTTGGGATTGATCCATTGGCAGGTAGTTTTCTTGAGTTATGGCTAGAATATGTGTAACATAACTGGCTGCTTTGAGTCTTTCATATAGTTTGTCAATATGTTTGGCGAGGACGGTATATTGTCTGGGAGGTATTTGATCGAAGTTTGGTCTGGGTCGAGGAAAATTTTGGCGGGTGGGCGGTGATTGATAGTGTGAAGGTTGTGCATTATAGGCTTGTTACATAGGTTCGGGCTGGGAATATCTTGGTGATATGGGTTGATATGTAGTTGGTGGAGGTAGAGATGATAGGTAGGTGGGTAGTGGAATTTTGTATGTGGGCGAAGGTGCTTGGTAATTCAGGGAAGGTTGATATGTGAGTGGATTTGTGGGGTATGTTTGGTATTTCATAGGGGATTTAGTTCTTTGCGCATCCACTATGGAATTCACGTCCTTCTTATTTGACGTGCCACCAGAATAAAGCCTTTTTGGTGGCCTGTAATGCTTCGAGATTAGTGACCATACCATTTTTGATACCTTCCAGAATTCTTTCTGCTAACTTAATTATGTCAGAGATCTTCTGACCTTCTCTCAGTGTTAGCCACTCATAGTACTATGGATCCTGAGGCCGAACAAAGAACCTGTTCATCCGCTCTTTCTCTAGGGCTGGCCTGGCCTTAGTAGCTTCTGACCTCTAACGAGTAGCATAATCACGAATGGTTTATGTGGGATTCTTCTTCAGATTCTGGATATAAAACACATTTGGTGTGTTCTATGCGTTGAACCTAAATCAGTCCATACAGTCGGATGCCATGCTCACCCAACTCGTCCATTTCTTTGCATCCCGGCTGATATACCAAGATAATTCATCGCCTTTCAAACTCCTCATGAACAGTTTCATGCGGATTTCTCCTCCCTTCCAACTCCTACCATCTTTTCACAATACATTCTCATATGGACCCTGGGATCACCTGTACCTTCGAGCATCTCGAACTTGGGAGGTTTGTACCCCTCCGGGAGTTCAACATCCAGCTGAACACAAAGATCTTTATAGTTAAGCTTATCAACGCCTTTGCTACCTTTGACACATAGACTCGACTGGTTGACCTCTTGAGCTCAGCAGCTAAATTGTGAATGAGGGAGGCTTTGTCATTTGATTCGGTGTACTTGAGATTGGCTGGGTATAGTGGGATACAATGTCCACGAAGATAGGAATGTTATGATCGTTTGTGGTGTTTTGGGGTTCAGGAATGAGTAAGTTAGTGTTGTTGCATGTGTTGCAGGCTTGGGTGTGAGTGGGTTGTACTGGTGGTTGAGGGGTATTTTGTGGAGGTACGGGGTCCTAGGAATTAGAATCAGGAGTACCAAGGGTGATTGACAGGCTTGCCAAGTTCTAAACCAGGTCCAATTCTTCCCGAAATTTCAACAATGTTTGCTCAAGATGAGCAGTAGCTCCCTTGGTAATTGGGGTACCCTCAGAAGTCTCCTCAAGTTCCTTTCTAGTATTTGCATCTCCTATTTTTCTTTTGTTCCTATATCTGGTAGGACTCGGAGGAGGACAAGGTGGAGGGCCCTTGGATCCTGTTAAGTATGCTGATGGTGCCAGAATGCACGAACAACCCTTTCGGGAGGGGAACAAAAATAAAATAAAAACAAAAAAAGGTAAAAGGTTAGTGCGGATTCTGAGAAAGAGAATATTGCGATATTTAAACACGCTGTGCAGGAATATAAGTCGTTTCCTAATTTGGGTGCCTCGTTGTGCCCGAGGTAGGCCTAGCGAAAAATTCTATTTGTAGAACTTATAATGCTAAACGCCTTATTTTATTGATAAAAATAAGACGAGTCTAAAAATGCAATTTGAAATAACGGAAATAAAGATGTCACTAATGGATAGTGGCCTTATTACATTATGAAAGCAGTAACCGATCTAACTACTTGGTTCCAGAAGGACCTTCCCCAGATTCGGTATTCTTGGCTCCCTCGTACAGGTGCCGCAACTCGTGTAGTCCTAACAGCAGATAGGCTCGAGGCAGATGTCCGCCTGCACTTCCCTCGGCATTTTGCAGTCTTCAATCCTTTTGAATAACTTTCCTTCCAACTCAATTAGACCTCTTTCCAAATGCTCTAACCACTTGTTGGCGTTTACAACCTTGTCCTTCCACTTGTCGATCAATTACTGGTGAGCTTCTTGTATTTCCCGATATTCATTCTCGCATTCCCGAATTCTTTTGCACAATTATTGTACTTAACTTGTGCTTCAGCCTTTTCATCAATAAGTGTGTGACCTCGGATGAACCCTGGATGACCTAAACCAGCGTGATTGTCTTCCAACCAACCTGAGTAGTGTGCTACACATCCAGCATGATACTTGTTGGCCTCAATAGTTTCTCTCCCCTAGACAAGCTTGCAATACCACATATGCTAAGCGTGACATCGGTGGGGGCTATCATCATTTTGAAATTCAGCCTTGAAGTGACTCATTTTTTCTACCCTTGGTATGATATGTTTTATTCCTGCATGCCTCATGGCCCGTAGAGGGACATAAGGATGAGTTCCCTTCAGGCCGATGAGTGCGAGGAATGGTGCATTCCGAGAACGAACAATGAACTCCCCTGTTGGGAACCACTCGAACATCCACTGTACTTGCTATTCCTTTAGATTCTCAAATAACTCTACCCATCCTCCAGCGTCCTTCGGGTAAGTGAACATGTTGGGCATGAAGTTCATTTGCTTTGGATGGTGGAAAGCGATATGATCATCCCAATCCCTGTGTGTAATCTCCTGTCAAAAGTCACCTTTCTGAAGGTGTTCTATAAGTCAGAGTTGGAGTGGCAGATTACAACCTTCGAAGTGCGGGGCCATTTGTTGACATTTTCCCAAGGCTCGATAGATTTCAGCGATGATCATGGGCACTATGCTGAAAGACTGCCCATCGATCCCTTCCATTAAGGTCTTGGTCAACATCGCTAGTCTGATGTGGATCCTAGCCTTCTTCATAGGGAAGAACATCACACCCAGGAAACAGAACATGAACACAAATACCCTTCTATGTATATGCCCTAAAGAGGTGAGGGCAAACTCGTCAGTGTAGGTGCAATAGGACTTTCTATGGCCATATCTCTCGTACAGGATATCAAACGGTATGTAGGAGTCCTTCGGACACGTTAGGTCGGGATTTTTCTTGAGTCCCATCATCTTAGGAAAGCCTTTACTTTTGCATTTTTCATACATATGTAGACCCAGAGTATCCCAAAAAATACCAGCTCGACCCCCTATTTCTTCCAGTAAAGGAGTCATTTCCAAATCCATGAAGCGAAACACGGACCGATCACTATCCCAGAACAGAGTTCCAACCTCTATGATTTTGTTGTTAGGATGGATTTCCAGAAGTGAGGACAGATTCCCTTAGTACTTGCGGACAAGGGTCTGATCGCTGACATTAGGGGTGTTCATTAGGCGGATTGGGCGGCTTTTTACTCTAACGGATTGGCTTAACGGTTATCAGCTTTTAAATGTATTCATCCGTTAGCCACCCGATAAGATATCGGGCGGATTGGTATCGGGTTAGCTCTTATCGGGCGTTTACTCGGCGGTTTATCGGTTTAATACCTAAGGGCTCAATGTTCGCACACTGCATTCAATTCATAATGCAAGGCTGCAAGCTCAGTAGCTCACGCCTCACTGTCCAGTTTAGTACATCAGCAGACAGCAATTTAGTACCTCAGCAGACAACTGCAAAACTTATACAAGAGATAAAGGCTTGTACTCACTGTCCAGTTTAGTACATCAGCAGACAGGCACGCACCATCTAACAATTTTAATTTTACAAAACAGAGTATAAAATTTACCAAACTTCCAACTCTAAATTCTCAAATGAGGTCATTAATTTATGCTCGTCTTTCATTCTAGCTTACATTCACCACTTGTCAAAGAATGCTAAGATATATGTTCTTGGACGTAAACCACTAAAACCAAACAAGGTAAGAACATAGCTTAAAAAAGAAATACAATATTTTCCTTCAAGTATCTGCACAATCGCGAACATGTCGTGTCTTTTTCTGACTTTGCGTGCAAGAATTTTGGAGCTTAAGTAGTTCCTCAGCCAAAAATTGAATCTCTAAATGAGCCTCTGCTAAAACAAAAACTTGCTTTTTCAACTGCTAGTAATTTCCTTTTCCTTCGATTTGCAAATATCTTCTGCCGACTTGATAAACTTTTTAGTCAAGTCATCAATCTGAAAGAACACACACAAACCGAAGTAAAAAGGCATCAGTAAAGGTTCAGACAAACAGTTACAACTTACAACTTTTACAGAAGTTATAAGAAATATCATAAACATGATCAATGCTCCTCAATACGACTATAGGTTCACAGATTTGAACATGGAATTCCTAAGGTGCTCAACAGGATCACATTCATAAGGAGCTTCTTATAAGATTTAAAGAGATTTAAAGACATGGTTTCAGTTCAGGTGGACAGTAAGGAAAGGACTGAGTACTATTTTAAAATAAAGGCATGGGATCATGAAACCAAAATAGGGAAAAAATATAACATCAACTATGTAGATACTTTAATGTTTTTACAAAGGCCAGTAAGCTGTACAAAGACAGCAATGCCATGAGAAGGTTGTGGGAATTGTATTCAGTTAGAATAGAACACAAACCATTAACATGTGAAGCACAGAAGTGAAGAGTTTCAGAAAAAGAATTGCTGATGAATAATCTTACCAAATATATTAACTCTACACGTCAATTACGGAAGGGTCTTTCCCATTGCTAGCTAAATCTGAAAAAAATTAAAATAATAAGTCGTGCGATAAATAAAAGAATATCAACAACACTTATATTATAACAAATATAGTAAACAATATTATTACCTTGTTCAAGTTGCTCGATTTTATCAAGATCTTCCTCAATACTGATGGGCTGTTTTAATATTTCATTTCGAAGCCAATCTTGAAGACACACTAGAGTTTTCACCAATTTAGGAGTTACCGTCTTTGGTCTTAAATACATACTCAGTAAAGCAATAGTCACATTTTGCTTTTGCATTCCCTTCAGAAGTAATAAATTCTGTAAAATGATCCCACACAACAGACCTTTTTCTTCTTTTTTTGGATATATTTGATTGAGCTTCACTTGTTGCATTTGAATTAGAAGCCCCACTTTCACCCATGATCACCTTATCACTTTGTATATTTTCAGCCATGTATGAATCACTGCAGCAACAATGCGAATAAAGACATTGGTTATTAAAGACAGGTGGAACACACACAAGGAGCTGGAATGACTATTGGACATATCGAATGAGAGCTTGGATAATTCCAAAATTAGTATAGATATCAATAAATTAAAGCAAGTAAAGACAGAAAAGTGTCAAAGTGTTGGAGAGATTTATCTAGCCTTAAGGTTATTGAGGTTTATATTACAACAAAATACAAATATTGTAATTTTTTTGCATTTTTCATAGAAATTAAAGTTATTGCAGAAAAAAAATTGAGGTTTACCTTATAATCTATTAGCACTAAAGTCCGCAACTCCTTGAAGTAACTTATTTGTATCTCAAAAAAGTTAAAATCTATATTGAACCTAAATTATCTCGGTATTTTTTTATTTTCCATCCGATGTTTAACTTGATATTTATTGCCTTCACATTTATTTCTTATAATGATTATCAGGTGAAAACATTATTTCGAGAGAGTACCTGGACATTTCCGACGACCGATAAGAAGAGTACCTGGAGAAGTGGAGAGACGAGATGGCGAGAGGAGGGAGACCGATGACTGCTGGAAGTAGACGACGACGAGTGGAGGCGGAAAGGATTGGTGGCTACTGGGTACTGGGCTACTGGCTGGCGGCTGCTGCTTTAAGTGTTAGGGTTTCAGACTTTCAGTTCTCTGTTCTCAGTCTCAACTTTCTGTCTTTCTCTAGAATGAGGAATACGTAAGGTAATTAGGAATTAGAATATTAGATAATTAGTTTTGTGGTGGGGTGGAGACAGCACACACTACACTGTACAGCACATACGGGTGGGGGTATTTGTTTAATTATTTTTGTAATTTGGTTTTTAGTTTTTTATATTTAATATATATAATTATATAAATAAAAATAAATTTTATATATATATATATATATATATATATATATATATATTCTTAACGGGTTAACGGATTACCCGTTAAGAAAATTGAATAATCCGCCCCCAATCCGATAAGCCGTTAATAAAAAAATTTTAATCCGTTCCCCGTCCGTTAAGCCGTTAAGCCGTTACCATTAAGCCATTAAGCTTCGGTTCGGTTTGGTTTTCGATTTCGGATCGGCTTTGAACACCCCTAGCTGACATGAAGATCCTCCCACCAGTTTAGCAGACTTGGGTGAATATTGGTTAGCATACCAAATCTAAGGACTTCGTGCCTCATTTTCTACAAAACAAAAGGTTAGAACCAGACTCGACTATTTAAATCAATAATTAGCATAAGGGCATTTAGTTCTCCAAATAAATGCACATAGCATGGAGGTGTCCGTTTAGGTTTCAAGGGAAATCCGATAGACTTTGGACTAGGCTATCTAAATGAGTCATTATGCGGACAACATAGCTGACTCGATTAAGTTTGGCCATGATGCATGAACAGATTAACAGAGTAAGGTTTCTATGTTTTTTTTGAAGTGCTAGACAAGGTACTCTTGAGCGGACAACTCAAGAGGAAAAGGCGCGAAACCGTCGACTACACCGTTGATCGACTGGTTTTACCGCAAATATTCTTTTGCCAAATTTAAGGGGGTGATAGTATCGGAAGGGACAATCACTCATTATAAGCGTTGCTATAGGATTTATTTTGTAACGATTAGAATATGATGTTGAAGAATGCAGTTACAAGGATGAAGCAAGTTGCATGTATTTTCACGTTCATAAGATAAAATGATTACAACAAATGCTCAAAATTACAATGGTATTGAAATAGTAAGGCAGTAAAGGAAAAAGACATGAAGTCTAAGTTAGTTTCATGATGAAATAATTAAATACAAGAAATAAAGGCAATTAATGAAGCAATAAAGTCAGAAAAAGCATGTAATGGTAAAAAGCCTAAACAACATTCCCAGAAGAGTCGCCATGCTGTCGACACCCCCTTTTTCTACAGAGCGAAATCGGGTTTATGATATTATGGGAAAACAACTCTTATTCCCTTGCTGGAATCCGGTTATAGAATTTTAAGAGTCACCACCTAATGATAATAGTGCATTTGGACACTTTAAAAAAAAAAGATTTTGAAAGAAAACCAGAGTTCGGGTAAGGGCTTAAGATTATCTTAAGGGGAAGGTGTTAGGCACCCCTCAAGATCCACTAGTGTGGTTCCCTGCCATGCTTTAATTGTGACTTTAAGAGAAGTGGAAGAAAACAGATAAAGCATTGCACATAAGAATCACGAATAATTTTTAAGCTTTTGAAAGGGTAAAGAAACTAGAAAGGGACAGTTTTAGAAAAAAGGAGTTAATTTAAAGAACAAAATTAAACTAGACATTGCAAATAAAAGAAAAGGAAAGGGGGTACCAGGTTTATACACAATATGGATCACATGAATAAAATACCCAGCAATCACTCCTCAAAAGAGGGGCCGCACGAGATATTAGTGCACCGGTAATCATATCCATATTCTACCCTACTCACCCTGTTAAGGTATTTAATGCGATTAGTCTCGTTTACTTATTGCATGCTAGTACCCGTCCCAATCCTATCAGTCCTGGGGCATTAGGACTTCTAATCCTAAAGGGGAAGAAAAAGGGTAAGGAATATATGGGGTTTAAAGGACAAAATACTAATTTCGACAACCATAACAAATAGCAAGTAAGAGGATTGACAAACAAACATGCAAGGCTCACATAAAACCCCGTAAGTCAGATAACATGTAGTTTAGCATGCCTTGCACATACTGGTTTGATCTTTAAGTTAAAACTTAAGCGACAAACGGACCAGTTTAACACATAGAATAAGATAAAAAGTCTGCATTAGGCAACTCGGATCCAATTATCAGAGATTGAAGTATTTTAAACGAGTTACTCAGATAAAGTACTGATTTCAGACAAGAGCCTAATGCAGAAGATTCAAAACACGAAGTTGAAAATTGTAGATGTTCAGAAATGACTTTAAAATCAGTAGATTTGTTTGAGGGAAATGTAGTAGAATCTCAATAGTGAAAATTCCTTACGAGAAAGAGTTAGTGAAAAGATTGTTTTGAAAGATAACTTCAAAAAGATGAATAAAATTTAGGCAGAAGATTTAAAGGAATTATCTCAGACAGATTTGCAGAAATTTTTACAAGCATTACATATTTATAAAATTTTTATTGAAAACATAACACTGAGCATTTAGGCCAGTGAACATGTTGTTGATACTTAAATAGATTAAGCGAGTTTGGGATGAACTCCAATAGGAATGATATCGATACTGGATTTTTTAAGATGTGTTATTAAACTGATGAAAGAAGGATCATTTGATTATCGTATGGCTTGCATGTGCGCATGTATTTTCTATAGACATGGTTTCTATATGCAACTTATTACATGAATATTAAGTCCTATAGGCAGGATTTTTAGTGACTTGCAATATGACTGAATATGAAACCTTATAGGCAGAATTTCTAAATGGGCAGATTATGTGTATCATGCGTTAATTCTATAGACATGATATCTAGGTGATTAAACATTAAAAATATAGGCATGGTATCTAGGTGACTGAACTACAACATTAAACCTATAAGCATGGTACCTACCCTTTGATAGAGTAAAATAATCCCCTCTCATATCCTTTTACTAGTACTTCCACGAACTCTTTTATACAGAACTATTAAAGAGAAAGAAAAAAGAAAAAAATAATTAAATACATCACAGCCTACAGTTAGATCCGAGAAGCCTAATTCAATCTTAATGCCCAGTAACATTTGTTTCACTAATTCTGAATTCCATATTTCCAAGTTCTTCTCTTATCCAAAGTGTTTCAGAGTTCCAAGAAGACTCAGAGGCTCCAGGCAGTGCTTACACTCTGGATAATGATATAACAAAATAGTGCAGTGTGGAATAGATAGCCCTAAGGCATCCAAGTTTAGAGGGAGCTGCAGGGTCCCAAAGCATGGCTTACCAAAGGGGGGCAGAACTTACAAGCAAGGAATAATTGTAAAGTCAGAGAGGGGTTAGGGAGCCATTGCAAAGGGTAGTCATGACCAGCCATGGGCATAGACTGGCACACCTCCGACCCTTTTCTTGGTCAAAACAACTAAGAGCAGACATTAAAAATCAGACTTGGGTTTGAATGGTGATTAGGACACCACCAGACTTGAGTCAAGGCTCAGCACATAAAGGGGAAAGGTGAGTGGGAATTGGTTTGAGTAGAGATTCAAGAGAACATAGTTCTAAGTCATGAATAGAAATAATGGGATGCTGCCATGACTCAGAAATGTACTCTCACACAAGAGGGGGGTCAAAAAGGAAGGGACTCACATAGAAAAGTATCTACAGAAATACAAGGAAAGAAAGAAAGCATAACAGACTAAGGGTGCCGAAACATAGTGCCAGAACGCATAAAAGGAGAGAAGAAGTGACACATAGTTTAGAGGGTATCATTTAACTAGAAAACATACCAGTTGCAAGTTTTAGAACAACAGAACAGCAAAAGCAAGTAACAGCCAGAAGTCAGCAGAAGGCAAACTTAGATCCTTCAGCAAGTACTTGAGAGTTCAAAAGAGCTCGAGAACATTTCAGACAATAAAACAGAAGAGAAGCAGAGTGCTCAATATTAGAAGTAGAGAAAGTAGTAGCGGAGAGAGTATTTGAAACTGTATAGTTTTCAATTGTGAAAAGCATTCGAAGTGTGTCTGAAATCTGAAGTATCTGTGTGTGTTGAGAGAACAAAAGGTATGTATACTTTGAAATCAGGCAAGTAACAAGGCAAGACAACAAATAAGTATCAATTAGGATCAAACAGTAGCATAGATCCCCTTAATTAAGGAGTCCAAATTTGAACGGTAAAAGGCAGAAACTATTTAAGGAAAGGGGATCAAGTAACATATTGTGCATGACATACAAATAAGGGGTAAATACATAGGGGTCATGATTAAGGAAAAAGAATTTAAAATACACGGTTAAGTAAATAAGGAAAAAAGTGAATCAATTAGCACATAGTAAATCAGGAAACTGAAGATTCAAAAATTACTAACGAACCAAGTCAGAAAATAGGGGAATCTAAAGGTTAAAATTAAACAAGGAAAAAATCAATCAGGCTCACACAAGGCAGTCTGAAAATCAGTCCCAAAAACAAATGTTACTTTGAGAGGGAAATTCTACCTATAAAGAGTGCATAAGCTTAAAACAAAGAGAAGTGTCATGCAATCGAAAAGAAAAATCAGTATGTAGTGGATTATAGCTAACAGAGAATACTAGATAGCATGCAAAATGTCAGGTAATAATTCTTTTAGCAAAAAATTGAAATCACGTGGAGAAACAAAGTTGAAACAAAGATGAAACGACTTCAGGTGCTTGGAAATTAGGGAATTTAAACCAAACTAATTCAGAGATGAGAAGAAAACAAGTCACGTACAAGTGGCCTCAAGAACTCGAATGAAACCCCCAATTCTAGGGTTTCTACCCTTCATCGATTGTTGAGACAAAAGCAAAAATAAATCAGGCATGAACGACAATGAAATAATTTCAGAAAAAAGGGACTAAAACGTTAAAACATTTCAAGAAAATTTAATTAAAGAACAAGATACAGTAGAAGGAATCATAAGGAAACAACAGAAAAGCGTATAGTAGAAGAAAAACACATAGGAATCACAGTATAGTAAAAGAAACACATAGGAGTCACAGTAGAGATAGTAAAGTTGAAGAAAACCCTAAGTCGGAGAAGATGGATAGTTTTAAAAGCAATGTTTTGAAAGAAACTTCGAGAAATCGTTTGAGAACCTCAAAATAAACACAGATCTAGCGAAATTAGGAGAACCTCAAAAGGCTAGTGTTTCAGAAGAAACCTAGAAGCGAGAAAGGCATGGAACAGGACATGTCGGAGATGGCCGTGAAACTTGAATCGGCAAAACTCTGAGTGAAAGCCTTTAATGTTAGACCTTGAATCTTCAAGTAGCAGACGTGCAAGAGCACATGGAGGTGAGTACAGGTCACCCAGGGCTTGCGATGCCATGGATTCAGGCGAAACATGGTACAAACCGGTGGGGGAAGAATAGGTTTTTGGAGAGGGCTAGAGAGAGTCTGAGAGGATGAGGAGTTTAGGGGCGTCATTTTGGGCAAAATGAATTAGGGTTAAGGGATATGAGAATTAAAAAAGGCAAGGAATGATGGTAGTCGTTGATCAAAATGATCAACGTCTTGGATTAAAAGGTGAGGTCGGGTGAGTTGGGTCAGGGGGCGGGCTAAATTGAAATTGGGTCGTTTGATTTGGGGCATTGGCTGAATTGGGTGCAATTTGGGCTAAAATTGTAATGAAGCAGAGCCAGATTTTAAATAGCCACTTCTCCCCGTTTTATTTTATAAAAAAATAATAAGAAGATTTTAAAACAAATTGAAGGTACTAAATTAATAAATAATATAAAAATATTAAATTAAAAATACTGGAACAAATTTTACAATTAGAAAATTCTGTTAATTAAAATAGGCTATAATTGCAATTATATGCAATTTAGTTTTCAAATGCCAAAGAAATTGGTAAAAATATGCAAAAATCGCCTTAATTATATTTTGGTTTTAAATATGAGAATGAAATAAGTTATTCACAAAAAATGATAATTTTAGGGGATAATTTTGGATTTTGTACTATTAAAATAGATAATAAATTGACTTTAAAAAAATCATAAAAATTGGGGGAGAATACTAGAACTTTTGGGCATGCTTATATATGCATTCATATGCTATTTTTGAAAGTATTTTGAGTATAAAAATATGTAGGAAAAAATTGGGTATCAACATCCAGGTGTTGCAGGCCCCCAATGCGGCTGCGGTCATTTCCATGAGGTTCTCGCTCTGAAGCCGCGGCCGCGGTGCCTTTCTGTGTGGTCTACATGGCTAAGTTCTGAATTTTAGGTTAACTATTACGGCCCCACACTAAATAAGTACGGTCTGCAATGGGTTGGTTCAGAGGGTCATTTTTCTTCCCTTCCTCGGTACATTTTTGTACAGTATGCACCAGCCTTCAGTAAAGTATATAAAGTTGGGATTTTTATTCATTTTTTACTTTTTAAAAACTCAAAACATAAGAGGCGGTTTTCTAATCGAATTTCTTTCTTCAAAACGAGTGGTAAGTGATTTCCAACTTATTTTCTTCGCTCCTTAACACCTTTAAACATAATTTCAACTTCAAAACTAAGATTTTAATGGGGAATTTGGGAATTTAGGGTAGAGCCTACGGTTTCCAAGATTGGGGGTTTTAGACCTCAGTTTGAGGTCTGATTCCAAAATAACTTATATATCTGAGCTCAGGGGGAATGGGTAATCGGGTTTTGGTTCGAATCTCGAGTTTTGACCACGTGGGTCGAGGTTATTTGGGAATTTTTGAGTAAGACCTTGGGAAAATTATTTTCATGCATTCAATTTAATTGAAGTAGCATTTGTTAACACATTCAAGTAATTTGTGACTTGATTCGAGCGGTTTTGTGGTGAATCCAAGGGGTAAAGCTATACTAGAGGCTTGAGTTGTGTTTGGAGCATTCGAGGCAAGTGTTTGTTCTAACTTTGTCTTGAGGAAATAGGCTTAGGATATTATTTGGTAATTGCTAAATGTAGAGTACGGTGTATAGGCATGGTGTGAGTATCTATGCACTGGGTTCTAGGATGACCGTGAGTCTTAGTTGGGTTTATTCAGACCTTTATGATACCTCTTCCTTGTTTAATTGATAAGTTTCATATAATGTGAAGGGTTTGAGGAATAGTTATGAATCTTCAACCCTTGGGAGCATTGGCTCGAACGATAAAAGAACTAATGAGTAAGAAATGAAAGAAATAGAAAGAGATGCAATTAATCCCTTGCTAGAATGCTTTTAGTATATTGATTACCTCCCTTTCCGGTATTTGAAGGTTAATGTTGTTGCTCCCTTGCCAGAAGATTTTATTGGTATTGTTGATTTGCTCCCTTGCCGGGATTTAGTTGTGTTGTTATGTTCCCTTGCCAGGATTTTTTCACTGGTTGTTTTTCTCTTGCTACGTATTTGTGACTGTTGTTTGGATGAGAAGGTACGATATTAGTGGGTCGGGTTGCATGCCACAACATTGTTAAATGGCATGGATCAGGTTGCTCGCCGCAACAAGGATAAATAATATCCACATGGATCATGTTGCTCACCACAACAAGGATAAAAACTATCCACATGGATCGGGTTGCTCACCACAACAAAGATAAATAATATCCACATGGATCAGGTTGCTCGCCGCAACAGGAATTGATAATATCCACACGGACCGGGTTGCACGCTGCAAAAGAGATAAATGATATGGATCAGGTTGTACGCCGCGACACTGACATTTGAGGATCGGGTTTCACGCTGCAACACTTGTTGTTTCAAGTTTGTTTTGGTTTGGAATATTTGTTGCTTGATTTGCTGTAAATTCTTAGTTGCTCCTTCATTATTGTGGTTTCTCCTAATTTTATCTATTGCCTCCCCCTAACATGTTCAATCTTCCCATTATTTATTGTACTTCTTATGTTTCTTTCCATTGTATGTATATATATTTGAACTGCACAAGTTTATATGGAGTCTGGTCCTAGCCTCGTCATTACCTTGCCGGGGTTAGGCCATACACTTACCAGCACATGGGGTCAGTTGTGCTGATGCTACAATTCTGTGCTCTTTTGCACAGATCATGGAGTTGGAGCAGCTATTGGGAAGCAGCAGTAGGTTGGAGTAGACCTTTAGTCCAGAGACACCGAGGCAGCCTTGCATACGTACGCAGGCCCGGAGTCCCTTTCTACTTATTTAGTTTGTTATCATCTTGTACCGAAGCAAATAGTTATTATGTTTCATTCAAACCTTTTATTTAGTATTCTATATATGTTCGTGAGTGATGACTAGTATTGGGTAGAGTTGTAATTGAATTCCGCACTTATATCAGTTTAATTAAATATAAGACTTCCGCTTTATCAAATTATGTTTGTTTTTACTAATGGTCAAAAATTGCTTAAAGAAGTAAAGTAAGTTGGCTTGCCTAGCTCCTATTAGTAGGCACCATCACGACTCCCGAGGGTGGGAAATCCGGGTCGTGACAAAAATTTCTAGTTATATCTTAAAGGTTCAACTCATATCCTAAAATGTTCAAGTCATATTGTAAAATTTCAATTTATATCCTACAAGTTCAATTCACAAGAACAAAACATAAAAACTAAAAGTTCATCAATTCTTATCCTACGAGTTTAAACATAAACTAAAAGTTCAATTCATATCCTAAACCTTCAATTCATATCCAAAAAGTTGAAGTCATATCCTAAAGGTTCAACTCATATCCTAAAAATTTGAACTCATATCCTAAAAGGTTCAATTTATATCCTACAAGATTGATGTATCGGAGAATTTCAGCACATTTTGATACTAATTACTTAGATTGTAGCTTGTTTTAATGCAATTATAATTGATGTTTATGTAGTTTTGTTACTTCTACAGTGCATAAGGAAGGGGAACCCAAGGACATGGAAATGGAAACAAAAAGCCAAGAAAAGAGCAAAATAGTGCACAAATGTTGATCTGTGGCTCACTATGCGATCGCAAATCAGACATGCGAGCCGCATAATGGACAATAAATCACAAACTGAAGTAGAGTCTTGAACTTAATTTGAAGGGAAGAATGCGATTCAAGATGCGACCACATAATCAACATGCGGTCCGCATAGTGATCGCATAACTAACCATGATGATCTCTAAAGATCTAAGATGCGATGCAAACTGCAGCCGTATAACTCAAATGCGGATTGCATAATGGGAATGTGATGAATACATGTAAACTAGGGTTTTAATTTGTTGTCTGGGTGTTCAAAATGCGGACCGCATACTTGTTCAGCGACAAGAATGCGGTTGCATATCGGACCTGAAATGGCAATTTTATCCATTTTATTTCCCAATTTTTTCCCCACTATAAATAGTTTTATAAAGCCTTTGTGGGCTTAGCTTGTCTAGTCTTTACACTACATTTCAAGACATAAATATTCTCTCTTTTTGGAAGCTTTTGGTTGAAGATTCCCAACTTTGTAAGCATTCAGGGCATTAAATGTTAGTTGGTCCTCGTATTGTAGTATGTATAGCTAACTTTAAATACTAAGGTTGTGATTCCTAAATGGGTATTATGTTAATGGGTGTTTAACATTGAGTATATGTATAATGGTTTGATGATATTTATTTACTTCTCATTCTTCATTTATTATTGGTGGTTGCAAACATTAACAAAAGCCATTAAATTTCTTGCTTTGTTTGGTAAAGTGGGTTAGAATATGGTAGAGATAAATATCAATGACTCAATGCTTTACACCTTGTTTAATAAATTCACTTAGGAATAAGTGGATTTTAGTTTGCATACACTGATAGTTCTTCGTTGCAGTTCTTTTACATTTGGGAAAATTATAAAGAGAAAATGCTACTCAAGTATTGGGATATATTGGGTAGTGTTTTAGGCATTATTTTCATATCAAAAGACCCTTATATTAGAAATGTATCATATTAACACCTGTAAACATTACACTTCAGTAAAGGGGACATAACTTTGGTTGCTTAAACCAAGTGATCACTCATTAAATATTTCACTTGGTTGTTACTTCAAATCAAACTCTTTACATACTTTTGTTACTACCAACCACTCTCTTGTTACTATTAACCGAATACAGACACGACATTAGTCGAGCAACACACTGAACAAGTAACCTTTTCACACCTATTCCCTGTGGGATTTGACGCCAACCTTGTTGGGTTATTATATTTGACACTGACCGCCTTACACTCTTTATTAAAGTGTAATTTGACCGTATCAAATTTTGGTGCCATTACCGGCGAATACGGTTTTGAAATTACTATTTAGTGTGTACTTTACTTAATGTCTATTTCTATTCCATCACACTTGGCTTTCTTTTCTTGGTGTTGATAGGAAAACATGGTTGAATATGATGATGATGTGGAGGGAGACCTGGGGGAAAATCCTTTTGCAGACATCGAGGAATACATTGAGGACACTAACGCCATTGTGCCTCCCGCCAGTGGTGCGGCTACATTTAAAGTAGACCACGGGTTGATTCTTATGCTTAAAGCAGAAGGGTTCTTCAGAAACTCCACCGACAATGATCCAACGCAACACCTAAGGAATTTTCTGGGGTGTGTGCAATGCACAAACAGAACAATGTAACCAAAGATGCCCTGAGTTTGAGATGCTTCAAGTACTCTATAGTTGGATACAAGGCGATGGCTCCAGAACCTGCCTCCCAACTCTATACATTATTAGGACAAGCTTGTTTGGGCATTCTTGACCATGTGGTTCCCGGAAAGAAAAAAGTCCGAGTTGTGGGACAAGATTTTCTTCTTCAAGCAGATACAAGGGGAGCAGTTGCATGAGGAATGGGATCACTTCATATTATACATGGTGAGGTCTCCAAACCATGGGTTCCTCGATTCTATGTTGTTGGAAAACTTTTACAGGGGTTTGGATCCTATGAACAAAGAAATCGCCAAGAATGCAGCTGACAGATCTTTCATGGACAAATCATTTGCTCGAGTACCGCAAATCCTGGACAAAATGGCAAAGCACAACCAAGCATGGCATTCAGAGGGTACTACCGGGGGAATCTCATATGGCTCTCCTTCTTTGAGCAATTTGATCAAGGAAAATCAGGAGAGGGATCAAGTGATTGCCGTGTTTGCTACAAATGTAAATGTTCTAACAAAGATGTTTACCATGAATCAGACAAAGAAAGTGAATGTAGTGGAGGGTATCCTACCCAACATGGAGGAAAATTTTGAGGAAGCGAATTATTTCAGCAACCTCAAGGAGGGTATTAAAAGCGACCCTACTATGGTCAAGGGAAACAAAGCCAATGGAGGCCAAACTCCCAAGGTCAAGGCAACCAACAATGGAGAAATGATAAAGGTAACTCGCATCAAGGAAATTGGAACAACAACAACAACCTTGAAACTAGAGATCCAACCCGTATGTCCCCCCAAAAGTCATTATGCAAATCAAGGGTCGTCAAGTGAGTCAAAGTTAGAAAGCATGCTTGAAATAGTGTTGCAAAACCAAGAAACGTCTGACACTTCCATGAGAAACATGACCGAAGTTGTTGGCTCTCGCACCGCATCTATCCAAAAGCTAGAGATGCAAATGAGAAACCTTTCAAGAGAGCAAAACCCAAAGCAAAAAGGGAAACTTCTGAGTGATAAAAATGCAAACACGAAGAGTGGTGGAGGTGGCTCAACCTCTCACGTCATGGCAATAACTAAAAGAAGTGGGAAGGTTTTACAAGGTGACATTGAACAAGAGGTTGTTGGGGAAGAAGTTGAACAAGAAGTTGAAGCCAAAGAGCAAGGGGTTGTTGAAGTTGAAAGGGTGCCGGAAAAAGAAATGGTGCAAGAAGTGATACAAGAAAAGGTGAAGGAAAAAGAGAAGGAGACATCAAAAGCTACAATTCCTATTCCTAGACCTCCTCCACCTTTTCCTCAAAGACTTATTTGAAGGGTTCATGATAGCAAGCTTGAGAAATTCTATGATATCCTTAAGCAATTGTCGGTGAACATTATATTATTGGAAGCTTTCCAAGAGATATCGGGGTTTGCAAAATATTGAAGGATTTGATCACCAAAAAGAGGACCACAAGAATGAGATAGTAAACATGACTCATCGGGTTAGCTCCATTATTGCCACAAGCCCAGTCCCAAAGAAAGAGGACCCGGGAGCATTTCCTATCCCATGCACTATCGGAGAGCGTGATTTTGCTAGAGCTCTTTTTGACAATGGGGCTAGTATCAACTTGATGCCACTTGACATCTACAAGAAAACGGGATTAGGGATTCCAAGGACAACACGCTTGAGGTTACAAACTGAAAATCGATGTATTTAGCAACGGTAGGCATTGTTGATGATGTGATTGTGAAAGTTGGAGAATTCAATTTGCCCACGGACTTTGTGACTATTGAATGTGTTGTTGATAAATAAATCCCTATCATCTTGGGGAGGCCATTCCTAGCCATGGAAGAGCACTCATGGTTTCGGAGCAAAATGAAACTACGTTCCGCGTGAATAATGAAGAAGTCACATTTCAAGCGAGCAAGGGTATGAAATTACCCCATGAGTATGAGAGTATTTCAGTGATAGATGTGGTTGATGAGGTAGAAGATGCCGTCAAATTGAAAATGGAAGAGCAATGCCTTGGTAAGTCATTGGCGGCTCTCTTGGTGAACTTTGATGGTGAGGCATGATCGTGATCGAAAATGAGAAGAATGAGCTCATACCAACACGAACCTTAACCGGATGGAGAGTTTGTATGGACCATTGGCTTATCATTGCAACTTGCAAGGACCACTTCCCTATGCCTTTTATTGATCAAATGCTTGATCGGCTAGCGGGGAGGTCATTCTATTGTTTCCTCGATGGGTATTCTGGCTACAATCAAATCAACATCGCTATGGAAGATCAAGAGAAAACTACTTTCACCTACCTGTATGGCACATTCGTTTTTAGCCGGATGCCATTTGGCTTGTGCAATGCTCCGACTACCTTCCAAAGGTGTATGATGTCCATCTTCTCTGACATGTTTGAGGATTTTCTTGAAGTCCTCATGGATGATTTCTCGGTGGTTGGTGATTCATTCTAGCACTGTCTGAACAACCTTAGACAAGTGCTTAAGAGATGCGAAGAGACAAATCTTGTGCTCAACTGGAAGAAGTGTCACTTCATGGTTGACGAAGGCATTGTGCTTGGGCACAACATTTTCAAAGCATGGTACTGAAGTCGACCAGGCCAAGATTGAGATTATTTCAAATCCTCCTCCACCGACTTCTGTTAAAGGTGTTGAAAGTTTTCTAGGGCTACCGGGTTTTACAGGCGCTTCATCAAGGATTTCTCCAAGATTTTTAACCCCATATGCAAACTCCTTGAAAAGGATGCCAAGTTTGTGTTTGATGCGAATTTTCTTAAAGCATTTGAGGAGTTAAAGCAAAGTCTCACCACGACACCCATTATTTTCACGCCCGATTGGTCACTTCCTTTGGAGCTCATGTGTGATGCTAGTGTGTAGCCATTGGAGCCATGCTTGGCCAATGTCACAACAAAGTTCTCCACCAGGTGTACTATGCAAGTAAAACTCTCAATGGGGCACAAATGAACTACACGGTAACTGAGCAAGAGCTTGTTGCTATTGTATATGCTTTTGAAAAATTCCAAGCCTATTTGTTAGGGTCCAAGGTGGTGGAATACATGGATCATATGGCTCTTCGCTATCTCATGGAAAAGAATGATGCAAAGTCTTGATTGATTCGATGGGTCTTGTTGTTGCAAGAATTTTACTTTGAGGACAAGGATCGCAAAGGTATGCAAAATCAAGTGGCAGATCATTTGTCAAGACTTGAAGATGCAGGGAGACCAAAGAGAGATCTTGAATTTAATGATGCATTCCTGGATGAGCACATGTTGGCATTATCTATCACTTTTACTCCTTGGTATGCCGATATTGCCAACTACTTTGTTAGTGACCTTATCCTAGATGGATTGGAATCGTATCAAAGACAGAAATTTTTGAGAGACTGTCGGCAATACTATTGGGGGGAACCATACTTGTTCCGTGTGTGTACTGACATTATTATCAGAAGGTGTGTTCCCAAAGAAGAGTTATGTCGATTCTCAAGGCATGCCATGACTCACCGGTTGGGGTCATCATGGAGGAAATTGAACGGAGGCTAAAGTTTTTGAATGTGGATATAATTGGCCTTCCATCTACCATTATGCCAATCAAATAGTAAAGGCTTGCAACCAAAGTCAACGACAAGGTTCAATCTCCAAGATGCATGAAATGCCAATGCACTTTGTGATAGAGATAGAGATCTTTGACGTATCGGGGATCGACTTTATGTGTCCCTTTGTAAGTTCTTGTGGGATGAAATATATCTTGGTAGCTATGCACTACGTGTCCAAATGGGTTGAAGCAGTTTCCTTGCCAAACAATGAGGTGAGGAGTGTGAGCGCCTTCTTGAAGAAAAACATATTCACGCGGTTTGGCACCCCTAGAGCCATTATTAGTGATGGTGGATCTCATTTCTGTAGCAAGGCTTTTGTGGGGCAACTTGAGAAGCATGGCATAAATCACAAGGTAGCCACACCCTATCATTTGCAGTCAAGTGGTCAAGTTGAGGTTTCCAAACGGGAGATCAAGAGCATCCTAGCAAAAACTGCGAACGCAAATAGGACCGACTTGTCAAGGAAGCTAGATGATGCATTTTGGGCATGCCACACAGCCTACAAAACTCCTATTGGTACTTGTCCTTATCGGCTAGTCTTTGGTAATTCATGTCATCTACCCATGGAATTGGAGCACAAAGCAACATGGGCGTTGAAAAGACTGAATTTTGACTGGGTTGAGGGTACAAATTTGAGGTTGACACAACTCAATGAAATGGAGGAATTATGATTCCATTCTTATGAAAGTGCAGCTGTGTACAAAGAACAGATTAAATTTATCCATGACAGGAAGATCTTGGAAAGAATGTTTAAGGCGAGTGATTTGGTCTCTCTTTAATTCGAGGCTCAAATTGTTTCCGGTCAAGCTTAAATCAAAATGGTTCGATCCATTCAAGGTGGTGAATGTCTCTCCTTATGGAGCGGTGGAATTAGAATCGACATATGGTTCCCGGACATTCAAGGTAAATGGCCTACACATCAAGCATATTTGGGCACAGATTGTGAAAAACATTTGTTGGAGCAGCTGGCTCTCAAAGATGGTCCATGCCCGACCATTGAATAAAGTCAAAAGGAACATCAATTCTGTCGTGCGGCGAAGTTAAACCAAGCACTTCATGGAAGGAAACCCATGTGTGGTAACACCCTTTTGTTCCTTGAATTTTTCATTTTTAGGTAGATAGATTTATTTGAGCAATTTAAAGTGTGTGTTAGTGTCCATGGGGTTCAAAAGATCTCAACACTTGGTGGGGATGCATAAAAATCGAAGAAAAGACACAAGGTGAAGTCTGTGGTAGGAATACGGTCGCATTATTGTTATGGCGACCTCATTCTACCTGCAAACATAGGCAGAGATTTGGTCCAAAACTGGAGTTCAATATGCGGTGGAATGGTGAATTTTACGGTCCGCATTACACTTATGCAACCGCATTGTGCATCGCAGAGGCCTCCCGCTAAGTTGATCTTTAACATCACTGCATAATAGATATGCGGTCGCATAGTGTGTTATGCGTTGAAGTGTTCACCGCAGACTCGACAGGTGAGCACTTCACTCGTCTCTCACTCACTTAAACAAAAACAAAATAAAAAAAAAAGAAAAAGGCAAAAAAGAAAAAGATGAATGAAAAAGAAAAAGACAAAAGAGGAACTCGATCGAGTCTCAAATGGAGATGGAACAAAATCACCCAAGGACACTATTTGTTACCACTGTGCCTTGTTCTGGTATTTCTTCGGCCCTTCCACACTTTATTTTTAATTTTTTTGTAGTTCCAGATGTCGTTTATTTTTAATCCTGTACAAATGCTTAGCTTAGAATTTTGCTTAGTTGTTTCTTGCTGGTGTAGTTACTTCTAGGCTAAAAATGATGTGGGGTAAGGGGTAGAATAAAAATAAGGTTGCCATTGTTGAACACTAGAGTGAATTGTTGAAGATGATGACTTTTGCGCCCCACATTTCTCAAATGTGGTCCACATTTTAGTCGCAAAATAAGCCCTAGGTCCTCTGAGGACAATGGTGAAATGCGGTCATTATGCGGTCACATAACTGAAATGAGGTCCGCATATTGACCGCACAATTGAAACCCTGAATGCCTTTTAAGGATGGTGAAATGCGGTGGATATGCGGTTGCAGAACTAAAATGCGGTCTGCATACCCACCGCAGAGTTAAACAGAGATCCCAGCGAATGAGCCTTGTATTCTGCGGCCATTCTGTGATTGAAGACTCTACTTTGCGGTGAGTTATGAGATCGCATTTAGACATGCATGTTTTTGGCATATCCAGTCTGCAATGGTTATGTGGTCTGCATAGTGGTTATGCGACCGCATAACCCACTGCAGATTGAACCAACTTTATGGCCATCAGTTTTGCGATGAATTTGCGGTCCGCATTGTGGTTTTACGACCGCAGAACACTCTTGCAGTTTTATTAGTTGTCCTTGTATATAATATCAATTCAGGAAGGGTAAAACAATTGTCGATGCATGCTTGAAATACTATCAATGAACACCTCCCTTAGTCATTACTGTTTCGTGTTTTGTAAATAGAGCCTACAATAGGCTAAGTATGTTTTAGTTGCTTGAGGACGAGCAAGAGTATAAGTTGGGGGTGTTGATGTGCCGGGGAATTTTAGCACATTTCGATACTAATTGCTTAGATTGTAGCTTGTTTTAATGCAATTATAACCGATACTTGCGTAGTTTTGTTACTTCTACGGTACATAAGGAAGGGGAACCCAAGGATATGGAAATGGAAGAAAAAAGAAAAGAAAAAAGCAACATGTTGCACAAATGTTGATCTGCGGCTCACTATGCGATCGAATATCAGACATGCGAGCCGCATAATGGAAAAAAAAATCGCAGACTGAAGCAGAGTCCTGAGCATAATTTCAAGGGAAGAATGCAGTTCAAGATGCTACCACATAATCAATACGGTCCGCATAGTGATCGCATAACTACCCATGAAGATCAGTGAAGGTCGAAAATGCGACGCAAACTGCGACTGCATAACTCAAATGCAGACCGCATAATGGGAATGAGATGAAGACCTGTAAACTAGGGTTTTAATCTGTGGTCAGGGTGTTCACTATGCGGACCGCATACTTGTTCCGCGACAAGAATGCGGTCGCATATCGGACCTGAAAGGGAAATTTTGTCCATTTTCTTTCCCAATTTTTGCCCAACTATAAATAGTTTTATGAAGCCTTTGTGGGCTAAGCTTGTATAGTCTTTACACTACATTCCAAGAGATAAATATTCTCTCTTTTTGGAAGCTTTTGGTTGAAGATTCCCTACTTTGTATGCATTTATGGCATTAAATATTAGTTGGTCCTTGTATTGTAGTATGTGTGGCTAACTTTAAATACTAAGGTTGTGGACCCCTAAATGGGTGTTTAACATTGAATATATGTATAGCGGTTGGTTACTATTTATTTACTTCTCATTCGTTATTTATTGTTGATGGTTGCAAATATTAACAAAAGCCATTAAATTCTTGCTTTGCTTGGGAAAGTGGGTTAGAATATGGTAGAGGTAAATATCAATGAATCAAGGTTTTACACCTTATTTAATAAATTTGCTTTGGAATAAGTGGGTTTTAGTTGGCATACATTGATGATTCTTTGTTGCAATTATTTTACATTAGAAAAAACCATAAAGAGAAAATGCTACAAAATTATCGAGAAATATTGGGTAGTATCTTAGCCATCATTTTCATATCAAAAGAACCTTCCATTAGAAATATATCATATTAACACCTGTAAACATTACACTTCATTAAAGGGAACACAACCTTGGTTACTTAATCCAATTGATAACTCATTAAATATTTCACTTAGCTGTTACTTCAAATCAAACTCTTTACATACTCTTGTTACTACCAACCACTCTCTTATTACTATTAACCGAATAGAGATAAGACTTTAGTCGAGCAACACACCGAACAAGTAACCTTTTCACACCTATTCTATGTGGTATTCGACCCCAACCTTTTTGGGTTATTATATTTGACCCCGACCGCCTTACACTCTTTATTAAAGTGTAATTTGAGCGTATCAAAGATCAATTCGCAAGAACAAAACTAAAAAAGTATAATTTCATCAATTCTTATGATACGAGGGTAAACATAAACTAAAAGTTCAATTTATATCCTAATGGTTCAATTCATATCCACAAAAGTTCAAGGCATATCCTAAAGGTTCAATACGTATGCTTAAGTTTCAATGTACATCCTAAAAGTTCAACTCATATCCTAAAAGGTTCAATTGATATCCTACAAATTTAACTCATATCTAAAAGCTTCAATTCATATCCTACAAGTTCAATTCAAAAGAACAAAACCTAAAAGGTAAAAGTTATATTCATACCTTACGAGTTTAAACATAAAATTAAAGTTCAATTTATATCCTAAAAACTTAACTCGTACATAAAAGCTTCAATTTATATCCTACAAGTTCAATTCACAAGAGAAAAACGTAAACACTAAAAGTTATATTCATATCCTACGAGCTTAAACATAAACTAAAAGTTCAATTTATATCCTAAAATTTAAACTCATACATAAAAGTTCTGACAACCCGACCCGTTGTCTCATGTGTTACTGCTCTAAATTCTCCATTTATTTCTTCTTCATGTTTCATTATCGGTATGGTGGTGTGTGAGAGTTGATTTGAACTGGTTTTAATAAGAAATAAGACACTTAGTCTCTTTAAGAAAGGCTTAAGTTGGAAAATTCAACCGCACGTTGACTTATAAGTTATATGTCCTGGATGTGATTTTTAATGATTCGGTTAGCTTCGGGAGGTGATTTGTAACTTAGGAGCGTGATCGGAATTTATTTTGGAGGTCCGGTGTAGAATTAGGCTTCAATTGACAAAGTTAGTATTTTGGCAAATTCCGATTGATAGGTGCGTTGACTCGAGTGTCGGAATAGAATTCCAAGAGTTTTTGTAGCTTACATAGGTGATTTGTGATGTGTGTGCAAAATTTCAGGTCATACGGACGTCGTTTGGTTGGGTTTTTGATCGAATGTGTGTTTCGAATGTTTTGAAGAAGCTTAGGCTTGAATCCTATGTGAATTGATGATTTTAGTGTTGTTTGATGTGTTTTGATGATTGGAACAAGTTTGTATGATGTTATGGTATGCGTCGATTTTTTGGTTTAGGTCCCGGGGGCCTCGGGGTGATTTCGGGTAGCTAACGGAGAGTTTAAACTTGCATATTTGCAGCAGAAAATGCAGCAGCAGTGCAGGCCTGTTTTGGCCTTCAGGTTCGCGAAGGTGCGAAGGCAGGCTCGCGTTCGCATAGGGTTTGAGGTTCTTGTGCATCTCGTTCACGCGGTTGGCCTCACGTTTGCATAGAATGGTCCTGGGGCCCTGCCTGGTTTGTTCAACGCGTTCGTGCAGTGGGTATCGCGTTCGCATAGGCTAAGGGCTCAGAGCATCGCATTCGCGTTTGGCTTTACGCCTTCATGTAGAGAAAGCTTTTTGGTCAGCAATGTTTGTTCATAGTGAACGCAGGGGGGCTTGACCGCGTTCGCGTAAGGTTAATCTGGGCGACCTGAAGGGTTTTGTTATGTCATTTCATCCGCGACCCCTTTTATATTTCCTCCATTTTTGGACAACCTCAAGTACTTTCTGGTAGAAATTGAAGAGATTTTTGACGGGAATCGAGTGGAGGTAAATTCCTTGGCCTATTTTTTCAAGTTTATGGTAGAACTAATATGGAAAGTGGTTGAAATTCATTAAAGAGTGTAAAGCTATGGTTTGAGTTTTGATATTTCAAATTGGGATTTGATAGGTCATTTGAGCTCGGATTTGGGAGTTCTTGGTATGTATGGACTCGTGGCGAGACGAGGAATCCAGTAATATTTGACGTACGTGGAGGCCAGTTTGATGGGCAAAGGCATCGCGGGCTAGAGAATTTGCCAGTTCGAGGTGTGTAATACTTGTAAATGATATCCTGAGGGTTTGAAACCCCGGATTTTCACATCATAGTGCTGTATCGAGGTGACTTGCATGTCGAATATGGGCGTGGGTAGAGCACAATTGGGGATTGAGACTCGGTCCCTCCCGATTGATGAAATTAGTACGTATTTGACTCAAACTACTTGATATTATTATTTGGGTTGTTTCCCATTTGTTTGGCTTTGTGCCGATCATTTGAATCCTTCAGGGATTGATATCACCGTTTTTTGCATTACTCTACATGTTATTGGATCTAGGTCCAAAATTTAAAATAATGTTTTGCAAACTCAACCGTTTTATAAGAATTGAAAACCTAAATGATATTTTACTGACGTTTTGAGCTAAGGACTGTTATATTGATATTGCCAAAGTGGTTTATGTGTATTTTTGGATTCTGCATGGATCATCTTGCACACCACAGCGGTGTGATATTGATATTGTATTTGGGCTATAGGAGCACCTCTAGAGTCTGAACCCCCACAGTGAGCGCGGGTACCCGAATGGATCGGGCTGCTCGCCGCAGTGCTCATGTGCATTGCATTGCATTCACGCATTGGTTCCTATTTTTTACTACGTGGCATGACATTCGGCACTCTCATATCATTGGCATCCATGCTATATCTTGCATTGTGTACCAGATACCCCGATGTTATTTGTTAATAGAGTGTTGTGCCCGAGGGGCTGGTTGGTGTGCGTACTTGCACTACCTGATATTGCATTCATACGCTTAACTGTTAAAAAGAAAAGCAAAAGATATTCAAAAGAGGTTTTAAACTGAGACAGATATTTTCTAAAGGATTTTTTCTCGGACTAACTGTTTTCGAAAAGGGTTGTACTGTCCCATATTGCATGTTGGAGTGCTCTTATGTGATTTCTTGCCAATTATTATTTGCTCTTATTACTCACTGAGTTGGAGTACTCACTTTATTCACTACACCTCGGGTGCAATTGCAGGTACTGTTCACCTGGTAGCGGGTTATTAGCGGACTGAAGGTATACTATTGTAGCTGAGAAAGGTTGCCGCCAGCGTTCGCGGTACCATACTTCATCTTTTGCTTCTAAATATTAATTTGTATATAATTTTGCCCTGTAGTGGCATTCAGTTTCATTAGATGCTCGTGACTTGTGATACCCTAGTCGGGTTGTGTTGAGTGATAAATATCAGTTATTAATTCTACCAATTCATACTATTAATTCACTTATAGTTATTAATTGTTAAATAAGGCATTGTTATTCTGTTGGCTGGCCTTGTCTTCACGAGAGGCACCATCACGACCGGTTTGGGAATTGGGTCGTGACAAGTTGGTATTAGATCCTAGGTTACTATGTCTCACGAGTAATGAGTAGGTTAGTAGAGTCTCGCGAAACGGTACGGAGACGTCTGTATCTATCCTCGAGAGGTTGTAAAACCTATAGGAAAAACTTCACTTTCTTGGAATTCTTATCGTGCATCCTTGAGTCAGCTTGGAATATAACCCTTGAAATTCCTTCATCACGTTTGTATGCGCGCATGTGCGCTTAGTATTATATGTGCTTTGATGGCTTGTAATTCCCCGATTGAAGGGCAAGATGTGATTTCTATAAGTTGATGTAGGGCCGGTCTGGAGGACTTGAGGCCAAATCTTCGACTATGGCTTGAGCACCGAGGAAATAATTTGCGAGATGGTGTTATGAACTTATATGTTCAGTATTGTCCCTAATGGTGGGAATGGAGCTGGATAGGTGCGTGATAAGTATGTTGGTGATGTGTGATATGTCTATATGACTTGGAAGTGTCGAAAAAGGTCTGCTAAGTGATAGATGAATCATTAAGTGCTTGATTTCCATTATGATTGGATATGTCGCCCCGAGTTATGGGTGCATGAGAAATCTTTTAAGATCTCCTAGTGGGAGTGAAGTAAATAGCATATTACGGTATGAGTTCCGACTCAGGAATACTAAATTGACTATGTAGCGTATATAATGGTGGAAGGTATGCCGAAGTACTAAATTGAGGCAAAGCATGTGGGTTATCTCCTGCGGGTTGTTCTTAGGTAGTATGATCCTTATGCGTATGTTACAAGGTATTATGTGTAATTGAAGGGTACATGTTGAAATTGAGAATCAGGGGCCACTTAAGAGTGCGGACTCAACTGATGTGGGGACGAATGCGATTTGTAGAGGATTATAGTGCTAAGATGATATATGCTTTCATAAACTAGTAAATGATTTGAGTTTAATCTCACTATGGCACGGTGGTAACAATAGAGTAAAGGTATTATGAGTTGTTAAGTGTGCCCTGATATATGACTTTGAGCCAAGTTAAGGAGGTTGCTGTTGATTTGCTGATTGCGCAGTTATGTGCTATGTTGTTTCCATTTCGAGGTATGCCGGCGGATCAGTCTTGGTTACAGAAAATGAGCCAAAGATGGCACGAGTGGCGGAAAATTTTGATAGAGGTTATATGGTGCTTCGTAGATGTGAGAAATAATAGGATGTCTTGAGTTGTTGTTGATAAAGAATGCTCAGTGCATAGAGAATGAAGATGTTCTTTTGTATTGGAATGAGATCATATCCTATGGTGTCAGAGTGCTAATAAGGCACGAGTAGTTCTGTTCGTTAAGTTAGATAATTTACATTTGAATAAGAGTGAATGACTCTCGAGAATGGTTTTACTCCGTACAAGATTTGGCATGTAATAATCAGGTGTTTTGAGGTTGTGTAAGTGGTTAAAGATTGTGTTTTCATTGGAAAAAAGTCAAGGCTTGTGGTATTTTTATGTTAACTATGGGATTCTAACGGAGTTGGATTCACAGGAAGTTCTTCCTAGTATATTATTTTGGGAATATGGTGTTCCTGGGAATATTGGAGAGAGTATTCGGTGGCCTACAGGTCTTAGACAGTGTAGTCTTATGTTCGAATCTCCTGTGGTGAGCCTGAATTAAGGCATTGTGATGCTACAGCAAGGGAGAAATATCAAGTGGATGATGAATAAAAAGAGAAATTTGATAGACGGAATAGCTTGACAATAGACCAAATCGGTATGGTAAGGGTATGATTAATTCTTTGTATGTGTTCGAGGTAATGAGCTTTTTCAGGCATTTTGCAGCAATACTCTTGGGTTTTGATAGCTTGCTCAGCATGGTTTAGATAGAAGGATTCAGTCCTGGCAGTTTAGCTTGTACAAATACAGATGGCCAAGATGTTCTTGTTGGGTTTTACCGTTGTTTGAAGATGAGTATATTTTCTGTGGGTACGCGAAGCTTGGAGTGTAAGGATTTTTGTTCTAAATGGGATGAATGAAAGTTCTCGACTAGTTGAGTGTGCCGATGTCTGCGGCGTGGGAGGGAGATAAAAGTTTTTATGTTATCCGAGTGTGGTATGGTAGATGGGATATATTGTGGAGGATTGAGATTTGTGTGTGTAAGGCTCGGTTCAGTTCGGAATATAAAGTAATTAAATTCTTAAGCAGCACGGGCAATTGCAGGTGATTTAAGAATCGATCTTTGGATGATTAGGGTGAATGATCCTCATATGACCAGGGAAATGGTGTTGCTAATCATAGTGATTTGACGAGGTATATGTTTCAGAAAAAGGGCAATGTGATTAAGTTGATAGCACTTTGGTAGTGTTGCAGCATTTTCTTGATTAATCAACTGTTGATATCTGAGTTTTTTTTGTGGCACAAGTGGAATTTCGGAATATCTTTTGTGTAATGATTGGGTAATCAAGGTGTAATATGTATTTATACTGCAAAATTTGGGATCGGGTATAGCAATATGTATGCTATGTAGAGCTGGAGACTGGGAGTTCTCATGTTCATGCTATGTAGTGGTTGTGGATAGTGTGTATTGGTACCATTAGCGGCTATTGGGGGTTTGGAAGCCCGAGTGGATCTTTCTTTGCTTGGTATATTAGATTTTGGATATGATATTAGGGTGTAGACTGATTGTCTCAGTAGGGTTATTCTAGACGATTATGCTACGAATTATGTCGAAAAATGCCACAGGTTGCGTGGTGAGATGCATCGGACTATGTTCTAGCTGAATGGTTGTGTTCTACAGACCAGCGGACGGTTGGGAAGGATTTATTTCATTAATTGGCCCTTTGAGGCGGATGTCAATGTAGAGGTTTCTACCATTGATTCAATTCCGGTATTGAGAGACTTTTCGAATGTGTTCCTTGTGGCCGGGCGAGACTTTGGATTTCAGTAATTATTTGGTTCCGGGAACCGTATCGTACAGCTTCGGCATGAGTTATAGTAGTGGAAGCAGCAGCTTCAGGCTTCTTGGTAATGAGTTTGTTGGTAAGCTGATTGGATATGTGTTTAGCTTGAGTTGGCATGGTTAGTCCCAAATCATATTGATGAAGGATAGGTTGATTCGATCGTTATTGAACCTGCTAGTGATATGTGGAGATCTATGAGTTGCTTTTTTGTGCTGTGAGGCATTATGATTTTCGGATGGTGGAAGATATATTGCGGTGCTATCGAGATTCATAGTGGAAGTTAAGTTTTGTAGCTTACAACGCTATAAGTAGATATCATTATGCACTCAGTATGCTTACGATCGATACTCGGTATTCTGTTATTATGAGCAAATTTGGCTTGATGTGCATCTCCCTATGAGAGATATTTGTGTGGATCAGATGGCACGTCACCACGGGTATGTTATCTGGATCGGGTTGCACACCACAACAGTGAGATGTTGAGAATAGTTTTCCATATATTACTTTGTATGCCTTGCATCCTAGTTTCTAAGGAAAGTACGTAATAGCAGATCGGTTGTATCCTTTCAGGATTGAATGGTGTATATTACTTGCTTTACGTGGGTTTGATGGATTGCTTGGTTTCAAGCATCAATCTGTGTGTGGCTGTCTACTTTGGGCATGGTGGCTTGCGGTGCTTCATGTGTAACGGTGTTTGGATAGGATCGCACGTTGTGGCGAGGCCACATGAAGTTATGACCTTTCGAGGAGGATTCGGGTATTCTATTCCTATGATGTGAGACGGGGTCTCCGCCTTGTGTTGTGGTGGTACTGATGAGCTTGAGGTACAATTCTTTTGTTTGAATCATTTGCCACGATTTGAGTATGTTCGGACCGTTTCTTATTGGTGCGCATAAAATGCAAGTTGTGGCTTAGGCATGTGTTTAGGTGTCATATCATCAGAGTGATGTATTGGATTCGAGAGGATCATTGGAGTCATTACTGAATACGAACAGATTTGATTTCAGCTGGTTAGAAGGATAATATCGAAGTTTGGCCCGAAAAGCTTTTGTGGTACTGGTCAAAAGGGAAGTGGCTTCATGTATGGATAATCTGAGGAATGGCTACGAGTTATCGCATGTTTTATTTGTCGTTGGCAGTATATGAAAGTGTTGGAATAATACTTTAGCTAATAAGAGGTTCCTATCGGTAATTGAGTATTTTGGGAAACTCCTGTGAATAGAAACTATCATTTCGAGTGTAGGATTGTGTGGTTTGTTGTATGGTTTCACCTGAGGTTGCATGCGTGAGTTATTACCGCTGGTTCGGGTTTATTCTGGGTATGATTTCGGAAGTGCAATGTGGTTCTACGGTTTATGGTCTAGATGGACTATGAAATTTCAGTTGTGTTGTATTATCGATGCCTATGTGAGTTAGGATGACGTGGTATCACCCCGGGCATATGTTTGGTAAGGTCATTCATATATTGGTTGGCTTCTAGTGGAACTCTGGGTATGATCGAGGACGAGCGTTTGTTTAAGCTAGGGAGGCTGTAACGACCCGTTCCGTCGTCTCATGTATTACTGCTCCATTTTCCCTGTTAATTGCTTCTTCATGTTTCGTTGTCGGTGTGTGGTTTGTAGGAGTTGATTTGGACTGGTTTTGATAAGAAATGGGACACTTAGTCTCTTTATGGAAGGCTTAAGTTGGAAAAGTCAACCACGCATTGACCTATGAGTTATAGGGCTTGGATGAGATTTTTGATGATTCGGTTAGCTTCGTGAAGTGATTTGTGACTTAGGAGCGTGATCAAAATTTATTTTAGAGGTCTGGTGTAGAATTAGGCTTGAATTGGCGAAGTTAGTATTTTGGTGAATTCCGGTTGATTGGTGCGATTTTTATCCGAGGGTCGAAATGGAATTTTGAGAGTTGCTGCAGCTTCGATATGTGATTTTTGATGTGTGTGCAAAATTTCAGGTCATATGGATCTTGTTTGGTTGGGTTTTTGATCGGCTGCGCGTTTCGGAAGTTTTGAAAAAGCTTTGGCTAGAATCCGATGTGAATTGATGATATTAGTGTTGTTTGATGTGTTTTGACGATTGGAACAAGTTTGTATGATGTTATGGGATGCGTCGGTATTTTTGGTTGAGGTCCCGGGGGCCTCGAGTTTATTTCAGGTAGCCAATGGAGAGTTCAAACTTAGATATTTGTAGCAAAAAATACAGCAGCAGTGTAGGCCTTTTTTGGCCTTCTCGTTCGTGAAGGCAGGCTCGCGTCATAGGGTTGAGGTTCTGGTGTATCTTGTTCGTGTAGAAGAGGCCTGGAGCCCTACCTGGTTTTTTCAACGCGTTCGCATAGTGGGTATCACGTTCGCGTAAGTTGAGGGCTCAAAGCATCGCTTTCGCGTTTCGCTTTATGCGTTCGCGTAGAGTAAGCTATTTGGTCAGAAAAGTTTGTTCATCGCAAATGCGGGAGGGGGGGGGGCCTGACCGTGTTCGCGTAAGGTTAATCTGGACAACCTGAAGGGTTTTATTATGTCATTTCATCCGCGACCCATTTGATATTTCCTCCATTTTTGGACCACCTCAAGAGCTTTTGGGTAGAAGTTGAAGAGAGTTTTGACGGGAATCGACTGGAGGTAGGTTTCTTGGCCTAATTATTCATGTTTACGGTAGAATTAACATGAAAATTGGTTGAAATTTATTAAAAAGGGGTAAAGCTAGGGAGTTTTGATATTTCAAATAGGGATTTGATAGGTCATTTGAGCTCGGATTTGGGAGTTCTTGGTATGTATGGACTCCTGGCGAGACGAGGAATCCGGTAATATTCGACCTGCGTGGAGACCGATTTGAGGGACAAAGGCATCACGGGCTAGATATTTCACCGGTTGAAGGTGAGTAATACTTGTAAATGATATCTTGAGGGTTTGAACCCCGGATTTGCACATCATAGTGTTGTATCAAGGTGACTTGCACTCTGTATAAGGGTGTGGGTAGAGCACCATTAAAGATTGAGACAGGTCCATCCTGATTGGTGAAATTACTACGTATTTGACTGAAACTACTTTATATTATTATGATTTCGGTTGTTTGCCATTTGTTGGGCTCCGTGCCTTTCATTTGAATCCGTCAAGGATTGATATCACTATTTTTGCATTACTCTACATATTATTTGATCTCGCTCCAAAGTTGTAAATACTATTTTGCAAACTCAAACGTTTTTCTATGATTTGAAAACCTAAATGATATTTTACTGACATTTTGAGCTGAGGACTTTTATGTTGATATCCCAACTAGCTTATGTGCATTTCTGGACTGTGCATTGATCAGGCTGCACGCTGCAGCGGTGTGATATTGATATTGCGCTTGGGCTGTCGGAGCCCCTCCGAAGTCTGAAACCCCAGAGTGAGTGCAGGTACCCAAATGGATCGGGCTGCTCGTCGCAGCGGTCATGTGCATTGCATTGCATTCACGCACTGGTTCCTGTTTGTACTATGTGGCATGACATTCAACAATCTCATATCGTTGGCATCCATGTTATATCTTGCATTGTGTACTAGATACCCTGGTTTTACTTGTTAATAGAGTGTTGTTCCCGAGGAGCTGGTTGGTGTGCGGACTTGCACTACCTGATATTGCATTCATACGCTTAACTGTTAAAAATAAAAGCAAAAGATATTTTCAAAAGAGGTTTTAAACTGTGCCAGATATTTTCTAAAGGATTTTTTTCCGGACTTACTGTTTATGAAAGGGGTTGTGCTATCCCATATTGCATGTTGGAGTGCCCATACGTGATTTCTTGCCGCTCAGTTATTATTTGCTCTTATTACTCACTGAGTTACTCTCTTTACTCCCAGCACCTCGCGTGCAGTTGCAGGTACTGTTCACCCGATAGCAGGTTATCGAAGGTATACTATTGTAGCTGAGAAAGGTGGCCTCCAGCATTCGCGGCACCGAACGTCATCTTTGTCTTCTAAATCTTATTTTGTCTATAATATTGGCCCTATAGTGGCATTCAATTTTCTTTACATGCTTGTGACTTGTGACACTTCGGTCGGGTTGTGTTGAGTGATAAATATCAGTTATTAATTCTAACAACTCATATTGTTCATTCATTTATAGTTATTAATTTTTAAATAAGGCATTGTTGTTCTGTTGACTGGCCTTGTCTTCACGAGAGGCGCCATCACAACCGAATTTGGGAATTGGGTCGTGACAAAAGCTTCAATTTATATCCTACATGTTCAATAGACAAGAACAAAACCTAAAAACTAAAAGTTATATTCATATCCTACGAGTTTAAACATAAACTAAAAGTTCAAGTCATATCCTAAAGGTTCAATATATATGCTAAAGGTTATTCTAGAAGTTTAACTCATATCCTAAAAGGTTTGATTCGTATCCTAAAAATTTAACTTATACCTAAAAGCTTCAATTATATCCTACAAGTTCAATTCACAAGAACAAAACCTAAAAACTAAAAGTTATATTCATATCCTACGAGTTTAAACATAAACTAAAAGTTCAAGTCATATCCTAAAGGTTCAATACATATGCTAAAGGTTTAATTTATATCCTAAAAGTTCAACTCATATCCTAAAAGGTTCAATTTATATCCTAAAAATTTAACTCATACCTGAAAGCTTCAATTTTATATCCTACAAGTTCAATTCACAAGAACAAAACCTAAAAAGCAAAAGTTATATTCATATCCTACGAGTTTAAACATAAACTAAAAGTTAAATTTATATCCTAAAGGTTTAACTCATACCTAAAAGGTTCAGTTTAAATCCTAAAAGTTAAACTCATATCCTAAAAGGTTCAATTCATATCCTAAAAATTCAACTCATACCTAAAAGCTTAATTTATATCCTACAAGTTCAATTCACAAGAACAAAACCTAAAAAGTAAAAGTTATATTCATATCCTACGAGTTTAAACATAAACAAAAAGTTAAATTTATATCCTAAAGGTTCAACTCATACCTAAAAGGTTCAATTTATATCCTAAAAGTTCAACTCATATCCTAAAAGGTTCAATTCATATCCTAAAAATTCAACTCATACCTGAAAACTTTAATTTATATCCTACAAGTTCAATTCACAAGAACAAAACCTAAAAAGCAAAAGTTATATTCATATCCTACGATTTTAAACATAAACTAAAAGTTCAATTTATATCCTAATTCAATTCATACATAAAATCTTCAATTTATATCCTAAAAGTTCAATTCACAATAACAAAACCTAAGAACTAAAAGTTATATTCATATCCTACAAGTTTAAACATAAACTAAAAATTCAATTTATATCCTAAAAATTCAACTCATACATAAATGCTTCAATTTATATTCCACAAGTTCAATTCACAAGAATAAAACCTAAAAATTAAAAGTTATATTTCTATCCTACCAGTTAAACATAAGCTAAAAGTTCAAGTCATATCCTAAAGGTTCAATACATATGCTAAATTTTCAATTTGTATCCTAAAAGTTCAACTCATATCCTAAAATGTTCAATTAATATCCTAAAAATTCAACTCACACCTAAAAGCTTCAATTTATATCGTACAAGTTTAATTCACAAGAACAAAAGCTAAAAAGTAAAAGTTATATTCATATCCTACGAGTTTAAACATAAACTAATAGTCTAATTTATATCCTAAAGGTTCAACTCATACATAAAAGAATCAATTTATATTCCAAAAATTCAACTCATATCCTGAAGGTTCAATTCATAAACTAAAATTCCAATTCATATCTTAAAGGTTTAAGTCATATCCTAAAATTTCAATTTATAACTAAACTATCAAGACAATAAAAAGATTTAAGGTTATAATTCAATCCTAATAGTTAGGATTATATCCGAAAAATTTAAGTCATACCCTAAAAGTTTGATTCACAAGAAAAATTATAAACCCTAAAAGTATAGGGTTTCTTCTCTTCAAACCATTTTTCCCTAAATTAGTAGGTAAAACTAAATATTTTAGCTACTAAAAATTATCATAAATTTAATTTAGCTAAGAACAATTAATTTTCACACGTAAAACTAGAAGGAATTAAACAAAATGAGTGTATTTCGGAAAAAAACAAAGAAAGGAGAGAGAAACCTACCAGGATAGTGGAGGACACCAGCGGTGGAGCTGCTGCCGCCGAGGGGTGTCGGTGGCGCCGCTGCTGGAGGGAGACGGAAGGTGGGGGGGTTTGAACGTGAGAGAGAGAAGAGAGGTTTTGGGGAAATGATTTGAAGAAAATAAGAGAATGGGAGGGGAAACTCGCTTTTTAGACTCTGTTTTTATAAAAAGTGACCAACCTTGTTCTCTATATCTAAAAATAATTAAAGTAATTTTAATTCAATTTAAACCTATATATATATATATATATATATATATATAGAGAGAGAGAGAGAGAGAGAGAGAGAGAGACGCACGATTCGTAGTACTATTCATCCCTTGTAAACGGCTTCAATTTATATTATTTAGATAGTAAATACGAAAGTGATTTTAATTTTGACCATTGTTGACCTGTAACGGCCCGACTGATCGTTTTGTATTTTAGAACCCCATCTCTTAAATAAAACTCCCCGCACTTGCTTTAACTAATTTATGACTTGCGGGGATGGGTGGTTTGGAAGTTAGAAGTGTTTTTAGCAAGAATATATCCATTTGCTTCTTTTAGTCTTTCTAAAAAGACCACGTTTGACTTTAGTCAACTTTCTTCAAAAATAGACCCAGATTCATGAATTTCAGAGGGTATGTGGTAAAATATGGGACTTGGGCGTATGTCCGGAATCGAATTCCGAGGTTCCTAGCCCGAGCAATGAATTTTTCTGTAAAATTGTTAACTTGAAGTTTTAAGGAATTAAATAAACTAAGTAATCATTGATTTCTTAGGTATCGGGCTCGAATTTTAGTTTCAAAAGTTGGTACAGGTCCGAAATATCAGTTAAGACTTACCCGTAAAAGTTGGTGTCAATCCGAGTAGTTTAAGGGCATTTTGACCCATCACAAGGAAATTTAGAACTTGAAGATTCAATGATTTGATTCATTTGGTTTTGGGGTTGATTCATTTATTTAGCGTTGTTTTAAGTGTTTCGAGGGTTCGAGTAGCTCCGCCTCGTGATTTTATAGTTGTCGGTATGTTCGGGTGGGGTTCGGGAGTCCTTAGAGTCAATTGGTCGAGGCTCGAGTGAAGTTAGAACTTGAAAAGAACAAACCTTGCTGCTTCTGTCATAACCGCGTCTGCAGTTCTGGGACCGTATAAGCGGTACCGCAGACGCGGTCAATAATTCGCAGAAGCGGTCGGGGCAGCCCAAGTGAAAATCACAGGTGCTATCTGGAGATCACGGGAGAAATCCCGCTTAACCGGCTATTTGACAACAGAAGCGGCCCAATCAATTTGGGCCAAGGCCGCAGAAGCAACCCGAAACCGCAGAAGCGGAAATTCTTCCGCAGAAATGAATATAGCTAGCTAGAGGGGTCCATTAAATTCGAACCGAAATCCATTTTTATCATTTCTCTCTTCATGCTTGGGCGATTTTGGTGATTTCAAAGAGGGGGTTTCAACATAATATTGCAAGTTTGTGCTCGTTCGGCTTCGTGTTGAGTATTTTGGGCTTGTTCTTGATATTGGAAGTGCTCTTCGGAGCGAGTTGAGTCTCCTTTCTAACCTCGTATGAAGGGATTATCCCCTAGGACTAATAAATAACAATTTGCTATTAAAGCTGGGGGCTACCTACGCACTATGTGACGCGAGTCTATGCGTAGCTACAATGATATTAAATGTTTGGATAGTTTAGGACCCACATCATGCCTTATTTGAGATATCCTTTATTTTAAATATCGATATGATCTTTTATGATATGCTAGAGACTAGAGAGGAATGAAATGTGAACATATGAATATTGTTGAACCTTGTAAGGATTTTTCTTGTGTATAAATGAGCCTTGTGTGCATTCTTGATGTTTCCTTGATATATGTGGATCAGTACAATCGCCTCGGTGAAATAGATGCATCTATAGTTCGGGCCTTTCAACCTCGGTAGTACACAATTTATATTCTATTGGAACGGGCCGTCGATCTCAGCATGATTACGCATGATACATGTATTTGAGCTTACAGGTTTCATGATTAATTGCTAAGTATGTGAAAGAGGAAAATGATAAAAGAAATATGATTAAAAGCATGATATTGATTTCCATTGCAACTGTTGTTTTAATTGCATTATCAATGCTTTATATTATACATCATTATTATTATAATATTTTGACCTAGTAGATATTAAGTCGACCTCTTGTCTCTACTTCTTCGAGATTAGACGGGATACTTACTGGGTACAAATTGTCTATGTAATCATGCTACGCTTCTGTACTTCAATGTACAGGTCTGAGGCTGATTTATCTGGTTATCGATCTGGTGCGCACTAGTGAGTTGCAGCAGAGACTTCTACTGTGATGTGCTTTCTCTTCTTACGCCAATCAGCAGCCGGATGGAGTCTTCTTTTGTATTTTTGTTGTCTTTCCTTATTTCAGATAGTAGGAGAGAGATATTGTTGTATATTATACTAGATGATTATTATTGTGACACCAGGTCTAGGCACACATAGTAGTAGATATTTATTTTTGGGTTGTATAATTATTTTCGATACATTGATGATCTTTAGTGGTCTTGAATTTTGAATTTGAAAAATCTATTCTAATTGTTTTCGTTAAGGGTAAAATGAGAACTTAAATCATAAATTCCGCAGTCGGCTGGCCTGACAACGGTGTCAGGCGCCTTCATGGCCTGTTAGGAAAAATGGGTCGTGACAACATGGTATCAGAGCACTAGGTTCACGTAGGTCTCATAAGTTACGGGCAAACCTAATAAAGTCTTGTAGATCTATACAGAGACGTATGTATTTATCTTCGAGAGGCCATAGGGTATTAGAAAAGACTACTCTTTATTCACTTCATATCGTGCATTGGTTGATGTATCTAAATTTCCATTTCTACTCTCTCACAGATGGTGAGAACTCGTACCGTTGATGTTTCGGACCCAGGAGGAGCTGCTCCCCCCTGGTAGAGGCTGAGGGAGGGCACCGACCCGTGGTAGGGGACGAGGGAACCCTAAAGCCATTCCAGTCGTACCACCAGCAGACCCTGCGGGGGATCCAATTATTGAGGAGCAGGGTGAGGTACCTGCAGTTGAGCCTACCCCGGCAGATTTCATGACAGCATCGGGATTTCAGGAGGTCCTGAGCCGCATGCTTCAGTTCATGGATACTATGAATAAGGCTTGTTTATTTCCAGCGGATCCAGCTTCTTCACAGGCAAGAGGGGGAGAACAGACCCCTACTGCTCAGGCCCCAGTTCATACAGTCGCAGTTTATCACACTCCGGGTGCACTACCAGCATATGGGGTTTAGTCAATTGCTACAGTGGCACCCCAGCCCAGGCCTGATGTGAACGGAAATCCACAGAAGCTAGACGGACGGACCAGGTTGTACCCTCCAGTCTTCAATGGTGAGCGTGATGAGGATGCACAGGTTTTCATTGACTGGTGCAGGGATAGACTTTACAACATGAGGATACTGGAGTCACATGGAGTTGACTTCACCCTTTTTCAGTTGGAGGGCAGGGTTCGCAGATGGTAGAAGTCTTATGCCCTTAGTAGACCAGCAGGTTCTCCTCCCCTCACTTGGGATCTGGTCACTCAGTTATTCCTAGATCGGTAAATTCCACACTCTGAGATGGAAAAAGCTGCGTCATTAGTTTAAGCATCTAGAATAGGTTCAGATGTCAGTGACCGATTATGAGGTGAGGTTCCCTGAGTTGTCTTGCCATGCACTTATGATACTTCCAACGGAGGCAGAGAGAGTACGGAGATTCATTGCGGGGTTACACCCACTATCCGGTCGGGTATGGCCCGAGAGGTAGAGATGGGCATTGGGTATCAACTAGTACTTGAGATTGCTCGCAAGATTGAGGGTTACCATCTGAGGGGTAGAGAGAAGATGCAACATGATAAGAGGGCCAGATTCTCCGGATAGTTCAGAGGTGCCCCAGATAAAGGCATAGGTCACTATTGGAGTGGTCACCCCAGTAGGCCCCCAGTTGTAGCCCCACCACCTGCTCAGAGTGCTCCAGAGCGCTCCTATTTCAGTGTCAGCTAGAGTGTTCTTATCGCCCGCCAGCTATTCAGGTTTCCTCCAGTGGGTTCTCAAGTCCTCCGCATTCTTCCTGCTCTTATTTCAGTGCTATGCCAGAGAGTTCATACCGTTCGCCGGCTATTCAGGCTGCTTCTAGTGGATCTTCTAGGTTTCAGAGTCAGCCATCTGGACAACAAGTAGCCGCACCCTATTATTTTGAGTACGAGGATACGGCCACATGAGGAGATACTGCCCCATGCTTAGGGGCAAGGGAGTACAGCAGGTGCACCAACCCATGACTCCAGCACCAGCGGCCCAGACACAAAGAGATGGAGGACAGACAGGTAAAGGTCATCCCAGAGGTGGAGGCCAGGTAGGGAGAGGTCAACCAGCTGCTACTGAGTCTGGTGGAGGCCAGATAGCCAGCACTCCAGCCAGATTCTATGCCCTCCCGGCTAGGCAAGATGCAATGGCCTTAGTCCATTACCACGGGTATTATTTCAATCAGCGGTAGAGGTGCTTTGGTATTATTTGATCCAGGGTCAAGTTATTCATAAGTGTCCTCTATGTTTGCTCATTTCTTGGTTACTTCTCCTGAGCTTTTGGGTGTTCATGTACATGTGTCCACTTCTTTGGTTGATTGTGTGGCTATGAATCGGGTCTACCGGCCTTGCGTGATTACTTTCTCTGGTTATGAGACTAGAGCAGACCTTCTGTTGCTTGATATGCTTGATTTTGAGGTCATTCTAGGCATGGATTGTTAATCCCCATATCACGCCATCCTTGATTGTCATGCCAAGACTATTTCTCTAGCCATGCCGGGATTTCCGAGATTAGAGTGGAAGGGTTCCGCAGCTGATACTCCTAGTAGAGTTATTTCTTTCCTGAAGGCTCGTCGCATGGTTGAGAAAGGGTGTTTGGCTTATTTAGCTTATGTTCTATAAGTCACCGCCGAGTCTCTGATGATCGATTCAGTTCTACTGGTCCGAGAGTCCGCCAATGTTTTTCCTTTTGATCTTCCTGGCATGCCTCCGGATTGCAATATTAATTTTTGTATTGACTTTGCTCCGGGCACTCAACCTATATCTATCCCACTGTATCGTATGGCTCCTAAGGAGCTGTAGGAGTTGAAGGAGCAGTTGGAAGAGTTGTTAGTAAAGGGGTTTGATAGGCCTAGTGTATCGCCTTGGGGTGCACCAGTGTTATTTGTAAAGAAGAAGGATGGGACGACGCGTATGTGCATTGATTACCGCCAATTGAACAAAGTTACCATCAAGAAAAAGTATCCACTGCCCTGCATTAATGATTTGATTGACCAACTGCAGGGTGTTAAGGTGCTCTCTAAGATTGACTTGAGTTCAGGGTATCATCAGCTGAAGATTCTGGATTCAGATGTTCCGAAGACTGCATTCGGGACTAGATATGGCCACTATGAGTTTCTTGTGATGTCCATGTGCTTGACTAATGCATCAGCAGCATTTATGGACTTGATGAACGGGGTGTTCAGGCCTTATATTGATTCTTTTGTCATCGTCTTCATTAACGACATCTTGATATACTCATGTAGCCTGGGGGAGCACGAACAAAAGTAGTGCTTCAGACCTTGCTAGAGCAACAACTTTATGCTAAGTTCTCAAAGCGTGAGTTTTGGCTAGAGTCAGTGGCACTCGTTTGGCATTTAGTGCCAGAAGAGGGTAATAAAGTAGATCATAATAATATTGAGGCAGTTCAGAGTTGGCCATGTCCTACTTCGATGACTGAGATCAAGAGTTTCCTAGGGTTAGCAAGCTACTACCGATGATTTGTGCAGGGCTTTTCATCTATTGCATCGCCTTTCAACAGGCTGACCAAAAAGGGTGCCCCATTTCTTTGGTCTGATAGGTGCAAGGAGAGCTTTCAGAAGCTCATGACTGCTTTGACTACAACACTGGTACTTGTATTGCCTTCCAGTTCACGGATGTATACTGTATATTGCGATGCTTCTTGCATCGGCTTGGGATGTGTGTTGATGCAGGAGGGACGAGTTATTGCGTATGCTTCACGTCAGTTGAAGGTCCATAAGAAAAATTGCCCTATGAAAGATCTAGAGTTGGTGGTGATTGTTCATGCTCTTAAGATATGGAGGCACTATTTATATGGAGTTTCATATGAAGTTTATACAGACCATCACCGCTTGCAGCATTTGTTCATGCAGAGGAATTTTAATTTGAGGCAGCACAGGTGGCTTGAGTTACTAAAGGATTATGACATTACCATTCTTTATCATCCAGGTAAAGCGAATGTGGTCGGGGATGCCTTGAGGGCAGCTTGGCATTCATTCCTACTAAGATGAGACCATTAGTTTTGGACATCTAGTCTTTAGCTAACAGACTTTTGAGGTTTGACAATTTGAAGCCCAGCGAGTTCTAGCATGTGTGGTTGCTCAGTCTTTGTTATTGGGGCAGACTAAGGCTCGAGAGTTTGATGATCCATATTTGGCGGTTCTCAGAGAGACGGTACTTCAGGGAGGTGCCAAGGAGATTTCTATTGGCGAGGATGGTGTGTTACGGCTTCAGAGCCGTGTATGTGTTCCTATTGTTGATGACTTGAGGGAGAGGATCTAAATAAGGCCCACAGTTCGAGGTACTCCATTCATCTGGGTGCCACGAAGATTTATCATGACTTGAGGTCGCATTACTGGTGGAGGAGGATGAATAAAGACACTGTAGAGTATGTAGCCAAATGTTTGAATTGCTAGCAAGTCTAGTATGAGCACTAGAGGCCAGGTTGCCTACTTCAGCAGATGCCCATTCCAGAATGGAAGTGGGAGCGTATCACCATAGATTTTGTGGTTGGGTTGCCATAGACTTTGCGGAAGGTTAATTCAGTATGGTTGTTGTGGATAGGTTGACCAAGTCGGCCCACTTCATTCTAGTGGCGACTACTTATACAACGAAGAGATATGCTCAGATTTACATTCGGGAGATATTCAGGTTGCACGGTGTGCCGGTTTCCATCATATCATAAAGAGGCCATCAGTTCACTTCCCATTTCTGGAGAGCTATTCAGAGTGAGCTAGGGACCCGCGTAGAACTTAGCACGGCATTCCATCCTCAGACTGAAGGGCAGTCAGAATGGACAGTTCAAATTTTAGAGGATTTGCTTAGATCCTGCGTGATTGACTTTGGAGGATAGTGGGATCAATTCTTGCCCTTGGTAAAGTTTTCATACAATAATAGCTATCAATCCAACATAGAGATGGCCTCGTATGAGGCATTGTATGGTCGGCGTTGTCGTTATCCTATCGGGTGGTTTGAGCCTGGTGAGGCTAAGTTACTTGGTACAGGATGCCTTGGATAAGGTAGACTTAATTCAGGAAAGGCTCCGCACAGCTCAGTCCAGACAAAAGAGTTACGCAGATCAGAAGGCGCATGATGTATCATTCATGATTGGCGAGAAGGTTCTCTTGAAAGTCTCGCCAATGACGTGCATTATGAGGTTCGGGAAGAAGGGTAAGCTAAGCCTAAGGTTTATTGGTATCTTTGAGATGTTGAGGAGAGTTGGAGAGGTTGTCTATGAGCTTGCTTTACCTCCCAGTTTATCAGGAGTTCATCTAGTTTTCCATGTATTGATGCTCCGGAAGAACCATGCCGACTATTCACATGTGTTGGATTTCAGTACCATTCACTTAGATGAGAGCATAGGCTACGAGGAGGATCCAGTTGCCATTGTTGATAGATAGGATCGTAGTTGAGGTCCAAGAGAATTTCTGCGGTAAATGTCCAGTAGAGGGGTCAACTGGTTGAGGAGGCAAGCTGGGAGTCCGAGAAGGACATGTAGAGCCGATATCCCCACTTATTAAGCAGTCCATGTACTTTTCTATGTTCGTTCGAGGAGGAACGTTTGTTTAAGAGGTGGAGGATGTAATGACCAAATTGGTCGTTTTTCCCTTTAGAACCCCGTTCCCTTAATCCCGCACTTACTTTAACTAATTTATGACTGGCGGGGACAGGTAGTTCGGAAGATAGAAGAGTTTTGAGCAAGAATATGTCCATTTTCTTCTTTAAGTCTTTCTAAAAAGGCCAAGTTTGACTTCGGTCAACTTTTTTGGGAAACGGACCCGGATTCATGATTTGACAATTTTGGAAGGTCTGTGGGAAAATATGGTACTTGAGCATATGCCCGGAATTGAATTCCCGAGGTCCCTAGCCCGAACAATGAATTTTTTGTGAAATTATTAACTTATAGTTTTAAGGAATTAAATAAACTAAGTAATCATTGATTTCCTAGGTATCGGGCTCTGATTTCAGTTCCAAAACTTGGTAAAGGTCGAAAATATCAGTTAAGACTTACCCGTAAAATTTGGTGTCAATACGAGTAGTTTAAGGGTGTTTTGACCCGTTAGAAGGAAATTTAGAACTTGAAGATTCAATGATTTGATTCATTTATATTTGGGGTTGATACCTTGATTTAGTGTTGTTTTAAGTGTTTCGAGGGTTCGAGTAGGTCCGCCTCGTGATTTCAGACTTGTCGATATATTCGGACGGGACTCGAGAGCCCCGAGCGTCAATTGGTTGAGGCTCGAGTGAAGTTAAAACTTGAAAAGAACCAAACTTTGTTGCTTCTGTCATAACCGCATTTGCGGCTCTGGGACAGCAGAAGCGATACCGCAAACGCGGTCAGCAATCCGCAGAAGCGGTCTGGGTAGCCCAGGTAAAAATCACAGGTGCGATATGGAGACCGTAGGAGTGGTCTCTCTTAAGCGACTATTTGACCGCAGAAGCGGTCCAGTCAATTTAGGCCAAGACCACAGAAGCGGCGCGAAACCTTAAAAGTGGTTCCCCTAAAAGCGGAAATTCTTCCGCATAAGCAAAAATAGCTGGGCAGAGGGGTTCATTAATTTCGATACCAAATCCATTTTTATCAGTTCACTCTTCATGCTTGGGCGATTTTGGTGATTCCAAATAGGGGGTTTCAACATAATATTGCAAGGTTATGCTCGTTCAACTTCGCGTTGAGGGTTTTGGGCTTGTTATTGATATTGGAAGTGTGATGCGGAGCAAGGTGAGTCCCTTTCTAACCTTGTAAGAGGAAATTATCCCCTAAAACTAATAAATATAATTTACTATTAAATGCGGGGGCTACGTACGCAACGTGGCGAGAGTCCGTGCGTAGCTACTACGATATTAAATGTTTGGGTAGTTTAGGACCCACATCATGCCTAATTTGAGATATCCCTTATTTCATTATCGATATGATCATTTATTATATGCTAGAGACTAGAGAGGAATGAAAAGTGAACATATGAATATTGTTGAACCTTATAAGGATTTTCCTTGTGTATAAATGAGCCTTGTGGTGCATTCTTGTTGTTTCCTTGATATTTATGGATCGGGCATATCGCCTCGGTGAAATAGATGCATCTATGTTTCGGACCGTTTGACCCTTGGCAGTGCACAATTTATATTCTGTTGGAGCGGGCCGTCGACCTCGGCATGGTTGCGCATTGTATATGTACTTAAGCTTATACATTGCATGATTAATTGCTAAGTATGCAAAAGATGGGAAATGATAAAAAAATATGATTAAAAGCATGATTTTGATTTCCATTGCAATTGTTGTTTAATCGCATTATCAATGATTTATATTGTACATCATTATTATGATAATATTTTGACCTAGTAGGTATCAAGTCGGCCTCTCGTCTCTACTTCTTCGAGATTAGACGGGATACTTACTGAGTACATATTGTCTATGTACTCATGCTACGCTCATGTACTTAAATGTACATGGTCTGAGGCTGATTCAACTGGTTATCGATCTGGTGCGTGCCAGTGAGTTGAGGCAGATGCTTCTACGATGAGCTGCTTTCTCTTCCTACACCGGTCAGCATCCAGATGGAGTCTTCTTTTATATTTTTGTTGTCATTCCTTATTTCAGACATTAGGAGAGATATGTTGTTGTGTATTCTACTAGATGCTCGTTCTTGTGACACCAGGTCTTGGCACACACAGTAGTAGATATTTATTTTTAGGTTGTATAATTATTTTGGATATATTGCTGATCTTCGCTGGTGTTGAATTTTAAGTTTGAAAAATCTATTATAATTATTTTCGGAAAAGGTAAAATACGATCTTAAATCACAAATTCCGCAGTCGGCTGGCCTGACAACGGTGTCGGGCGCCATCATGGCCTTTTAGGGAAAATGGGTCGTGACATGACCTGAATAGAGACCACCTTTGGTCGCTATTTATTCAAGAATTTAGTTTAGCGACCAAAGTTGGTCGCTATATTTAAATCATATTTAATTATATTTCATATAATATTTAAATTAATAATATAATTACTAAAATTGTATAACTGGGTCCCATTTAAGCGACCAAAGTTGGTGGTTATATGTCTAGCCTTTAAGTAGCGACCAACGTTGATCGTCATTTTTATATTATATATTTTTATATTTTATAATTTTTTTAAAAATAATAATATAATTATTAAAAAAATTTAGTGTGTCCCACTTTAGCGACCAACATTGCTCGCTAATCTCAGTAAATGTTTGACAAGTCCAGTCAACATTTTGACTAATATAGCGACCAACCTTTGTCGCTATTTTGTTTCTTTTATTTATTTTATTATTTTCGCAAGTTTAGCAGCCAAATTTTGTCACTTTTTCCTACAGACTAACTTTGATCGCTTTTTCCGAATTTTTTGTAGTAAGATATAATATTAAAATCTAAATTATTTACCAGCTATTTTGCTTACTTAACTTAGTAACAAAAGGAAAAGAATTATAAATTTTTATTGACTTGGATATCAAGATACCAGATAGTTATACAAACAAAAGAAATCACGTACACTTATTTGAGGGATATATGTTAGTTGACAATTAGCTTGTTTAAACATTTTGTCATGTATTCGATCGCTGAACAAATTTATTATGCTGACCAAGTCTATCTATTCTTTGTTCAATTATGGTTATGAAATTCTAAAACTCATCAAAATGTGCAGATTCTTGATAAAATAGAGAATATGGCAAATTGAAGATGCAAACCATACCGTTCTGACTAAAATATTGGACTTTCAGTAAAAGCATGCCTAACAGCCTAAAAGGAGTGTTATGTCGAACCTTATTTTTTTTAAGAATCCCCTAGGCATTATGTCTAGGGCTGATATTCATATATAATAAATAGAATATAACAAAGGAGAGGGACATAAACCTGACCTTCAAAAATATGATACAGAGGCATCTGGTCAATTTCTATGGTGAGTTAGACCTATGTTAGATGTTCCAAATGACTATCAAATTATGATAGTCAATTGAATATACAAAATTAGAGTGAAGTAATCCTAGGTCAACTATAAAAAATGCACAGGTAAACCTAATTCTACCATAATGTTGATTTGGAAGGTCATCTTCCATGTACATAAAGTTCTACATCAAGTACAAATGTAGAAGTTCCCTAGAGATGACAAAAACCATGTACTGTTGTAAAAGGCTATCTTCAACCTTTGACATTAAGTGCAAAGAAAGCTAGATTGAAAATAGCTAGGGCTGTTAAATTTGGCCAAGTCCAAATGATTCGCCTAATTCGCTCAAGATTGGGTTGGTTATTGACTCGCCCATTTATTGAACTTAGTTCATCTCAAACCAATCCATCTCAACCCATTTAAAGTTGGACTAATTTAGCCTAAATTGATCCATGAGTAAGTTTGTCAAAGTATCTTAAAAATAATTTTATTTTTTATTTAATATTTTAAATATGACCGTAAAAAAAGCAAAAATATATTATTTAGTAATTATAAAATTTATAAGAAAACAACACATATTAATTAAAGTTTAATAAGAGTTGGGCGGGTTAGGTTATGACCCGAATTTTAACCCATTTTGATCCAACCCATCTTAGCCCAAATACCTTTTGGGCGGATCATTTGACCTCCCCCACCCCCCATCCCCAATTATTAACTCAACTCATTTTGACCCGCCCAAAATTAATCCAACTTGCCCGACACCCTTAAAGATAGCTAACAAAAAGGCCATGTGAATTGGATTGTTGAGAAGTTGCTCCTTGCCGATGACAGAAGGGAGTGAGCATGTGCTTGTTTCAGTTGTCCCAGCTAGCTTGTAACCTCTAACTGGATTATGAGCATTAGGTGGATAATGAGTCCGGAATTAAAATATGATTCTTTTTGACACAAAATACGTAAATAAATATAAAAAAATGTTATCAGACTATATATAATATCATAAATAGTAGCGATATACAGTAACGGTAACTGCACTATTACTATATTGCGCCACTTTTTGTGGTGTTATACAAAAAGCTGCTATCGTGCTGATAGAGCGCCACTTTAAGTGGCATTATATATCTTCCATCATGTATCTTCTCTCCCAGAGTCCAATAAATCCACTAAAAGTAGGCTATTACTTGCTATAGATAGCAGCTAGTTACTCCTTTGTCTCGTCTTCTTTTTTATTTTGTACTATAAATATTATTTTTTATAAGTTCATTTTAAATTTTATTTTTTTAAAATAAAATAGCAATTTATAATCCCAAAATATTTAAAGCTTATTTTATACACAAATTTCTTAGCTAGTGTTTGACCATATATTCTAAATTTGTTTTGAAAAATCTGATTTGGGTGAAGTTTGGTTTAAAGATGAAAATGTATTTGGACATACATTTTCAAAACATATTTTCCAAATTTATTTTGGAAAAACATATATATAATTCCCAAGTTTCTGGATTTTGGCCCAAAATCAGTAATTGTGGTGATTTTGGGATTTGGGATCTTGCCAAAATATTGTGCAAAATTTATAGCCAAACATGAGTTTTAAAAATAAATTCCAAATTTATTTTGGCAAAACTCATGGCCAAACGGGCCGTTCACCATGAGGTTGACATTCGCCTTTTCATGATTAATCATACCTCTATATTTCCAATTCAATATTACAAAGACTAGATAACTATATTTGCATATATTTCCAAACTTATGCCATAATATTATTGACACTCGAACAATAACGGAGTAAAATTCAAACACAGAAAATATATATAGCACCTTGCAAATACAATATGTAAAGAGAAACATTAATATATATAGCACCTCGCCATAGAAAATAATAATATTATAGTAGCTAGTTGATATCTATAGCAAGTAATAGCCTGCTTTTAGTGGATTTATTGGACTCTGGGAGTGAAACACGATGGAAGATATATAACGCCACTTAAAGTGGTGCTATATCAGTACTATAGCAGCTTTTTGTATAACGCCACCAAAAGTGGCGCTATACAGTAACGGTGCAGTTACCGTTACTGTATAGTGCCACTATTTATGGAGTTATATATAGTTTGGTATCTATTTTTTTACACTTATTTACGTATTTTATGTCAAAAAGAACCATATTTTCGTTTTGGACTTGGCTTGATTGAGCTGTTGTTGTTGAGAGTTGGTGGGTATGTAATGCAGCAGGGTTAGGTCAGAATCCCTATAGACCTCCTGCTGAGATATTGAGTGAAGGGCATGTTGCTGTGAGTGTGGCTTCTTCAGAGAGTCAAAGGAATGAAGGGACTCCTGAGGGTAACATGTCTGTAGCAACAGAAGACATCATAGATGTAGTTGTTATTGACCGAGCACTGACGATACTGGAGACCACACAATCACGCTAACGCCTGAGGAAATGCAATGCCTTTATGATCCATGGAATTTTCCGGCATCATTAAACTTTTTGGAAAACGTATTCTTCATCAATATCTCAAAAAAAAGCTTCAAGACCAATGGAAACCAACTGAGCCTTTTCCTTTAATTGATCTAGGAAATGACTTCTATATGTCAAATTCTCTCAGGAATCCAACATGACTAAGGCCCTCCACGAGGGTCCTTGCTTCAGTAATGGCCACTTCTTGTCTGTCAAAAATTGGTGCCCAACTTTGTAGCCTCAAGCGAGAAACTTCATTTCTCCTCTATTTGGCTAAAATTGCCCTAATTACCGGCAGAATTTTATGATAGAGCGATCCTATCTAGAATTGGAAATAAGATTGGCATACTTCTCAAGGTTGATGCGTGCAGCTCAGCCACTCTCTGAGGGAGATATGCTCGACTATGTGTTGAAATCCCTCTAGAGTACCCCGTTAAACAATTTATCTTTTTGGAAGCCACAAGAAGCCTATAATCTATGAGGGTGCTAACATCCTATGCAAATCCTGTGGGCGATTGGGGCATATATCGATTCTCACTGCCCATTCACCAACATAGGTAGTACTAACGTGGACACCCTCTCACCAGTATTAACTTCTAATCCTCCACCCACCAAAGAGACTGGTGAATGGAGGACGGTCTCTTTCTCAAAGAAAAGTAAGTCTACATCTAATCTATCCCCCACCCTAAGTCCCCTCAACGAATAGTGGATCATACCACTACTAAGAACCCTATATTAAAAGTTGTTGAAACCACAACAAACATGCATCCACGAACTCGAAATATGTATTATTGAGAAAAAGGCCACCCCAAAAGTACTCCTCCTCCCAACGAAGATCTGCCTATGGCGAACAAATTTGCTCTATTAGATAAGGGATTAGTCGACTCGTTACCAAAGACCAATGAGAATGCTGACAATACCCTAAACTTGGACAAAAAACACCTTCACACGACATTACCTATGCCAAATTCAGTCTGCATGTATGTTACAACTAGCCACGTGGCACCTAGCAAAGAAGTTTCCAAAGCTTTTGGCCAAGTGGCCACTCAGAACCCTCCTTCCCCGTAGTTGCCCATGGTTTTAATTCCTTACCACCGGATTTGGAATCCATGCAAACCACCCTGCCCCAACCAAGAAAAATGGCACCTATGCTAATAACCAACTCTCCTACGCAAATCCATTCAGAAAACATGCAGATTGATCCTATATCTTCCCAGAAATCTCTAAGAGATACGATCACTCAGTTACCTCCCCAAGCTTCACCCTCTATATACTTCACCTCTATTAACATGCCTCTTCTACCACTAGTTCTCCAAAGGAAGATCACTCTCCTCTCTGTATCTCATCCAAACAGACGCCCAATGGAGAACCTTCCCCCATTACCACCACACAACCACCCCTCATCTACTCCACCACTCCACACCCCTTGAATCACCAACCTCAATCATGGTTGGAAAGGGGAATTATAGGCCATGCAGCCTCCTTCAGTGTCAACATCGAGGGCCAAGAAGTGATAATAATTCTACAAAACTCCAACTTCCTAGCCTAGCTGATCATGGAAGGCACGTAGCTCACCATGAACAACTATGTGAATCAGACATGGCTGACCAACATACTCCACCCTCTCACAACAAATGCTGCCCCAGCTCTCATCCAGACCATGCAAGCCCAATGGGGGTTGCCTTCTCATTTCAACCCCATTTATGGGGAACAAACTCTTTAAGCCCTCCCCCTTTTTCCTCCACAGAACCAAACAACTCCAATCTTCCTTGCATGGCAGGGAATGGATGGAACTCCCCCAGTTGCACACCTTGTGATGCCATAACACCTGGATCACCCTGCACCAATGGAGGTGCAACCACCTCCAAACGCACCAAATCCAGAGCACCCTCTACAAGATCAAGAAGCAGCAGACATGCCCCTAAGGGAATCACATATAGAGTTCATAATCCTAAAAGAAATAACCATACTTCTCTACAAGGAGAGGCAAGACAACAAATCTATACTCAGTTGCCCAGCAGCACTCTTCAAGTGCTCAATGGACATAAGGGCCCCTCTAAATCCAGCCGCAGGAAAGTTTGCAGTGGTGCTAAATCCATCTCAGGGATGGCCCATCTTTACCTTATGAAAAAAGTCTGGGGAATCACAACATGCAACCTTTATCAATGGCACGCCCAATTAACCTCATTATTTGGAACATTAGAGGGGCTAATACCACCCTCCATCAAATTTCAGAGATATCATGGACTCTTATCGTCCTTACCTTGTAGCTCTGCTAGAAACTCGCATGTAAGACCACACTCCACTCCAACATGATTTTAATTTCTCTGAAATGGTGGAGATACCATCTGATGGTAGGTCAGGCGGCATTGCCGTCATGTGGATGCACCACTCAATTTCAGTTGAAGAAATGGTTCGTGAGGATCAGGATATGCATGCTATGATCAAGGTATTTCCTAATCAAACACCTTGGCTTTTTAGTACTATTTATGCTAGTAGCGATAGATATAAGCATGACATTATGTGTCAAAATCTTAAACTAATTTATGATAAATTTCGGGCCCCTTGGTTTGTTTGTGGTTATTTCAATGAGGTGTTCTCACCGGGGGAAAAATGGTTTGGACGTCCCATAAATTTTAAAAAATCCCTTAGGCTTTGGAACCTTATGAATAGTTGCAACCTCTTCGACCTAGGCTTCAAGGGTCCTGAGTATACTTGGACCAATTATAGACATAAGTGTAAAGGTCTTATAATGGAACGCCTAGATAGATGTTTAGTGAATGAGGATTGGTTTAATATCTACCCTAATACGACGGTTGACCATCTACCGCATACCTATAGTGATCATACTCCCCTCTTATTCAAGCTTAACCCTTCCTTTAATACACATAAAAATAAGCCTTTTATACTTAAAACTATGTGGTGCTCCCACCCTCAATTCCCTCATACTGTTAACACATGCTGGGAAAATGCTTCTTTTGAAGAAGCCCTGCCTCTCTTTCAAACTAAGGCCACTTAGTAGAGCAAATGTGTTTTTGGCAATACTTTTAATTAAAAAAGAAAAATTCTTGCCAGACTACGGGGCTTGCAAAATTCCCATAATAATTCTAGGAGTTCTTTTCTTTTGAATTTAGAAGAACAGCTTGTTCGTGACTATAATGAGGTCCTTAGTATGGAGGAATATTATTGGGAACTTAGGTCTCGTGTAAATTGGCTAAACAATGGTGAAGCCAATACGAAGTTCTTCCACATCTCCATTCTTATCCGTTCAGGTCATTATAGGATTACTCGCTTTAAGATTGATGAGGGAATGTGGAATGATAAACCAAGGGATATTTCGATCACACCCTTAATTATAATAAAACATCTTTACGACTTCTCTTAACTCTTGTAATTAGTCTAACTTTAGCACCCTCCAAAATGTTTTTAATAACATTGACTTAAGTTCCTTACACGCTCCCGTCTCGGACCTAGAAATCACTAAGGCTATCTTTTCTTTCAAACCAATGAAAGCCCCTGGTCCGGACGGAATTCACCCTTTTTTTACCAAAAGTTTTGGCCCATTTTTGGCCATTCAGTAACTTTGCTTATTGGGAATATTTTCCAAACTCAGGTCATGCCTGAAAACATTAACTGCACACATATATTTCTTATTCCTAAAATCCTTAATGCAAACCTACTCAAGAATTTCCGGCTTATTGGTCTTTGTAATACCATCAATAAAGTTGTCACTAAAATTGTAGCCAATAGGATTAAACCTTTTCTTCAAAACGTCATCACTCCTTTCCAAACTAGTTTCATTAAGAATACGAGGACTTGTGATAATGGCATAATCATCCAGGAGGTGCTTAAAAAATTTAACACCATTAGAGACTCTAACTCTAGCATGATTATAAAGCTAAACTTAGAAAACGCCTTTGATTACCTTGAATGGTCGTTTATATATCGACCCTCGGCTACTTAAATTTCCCTCCCAATATTAGTAAGCTTATAATGCATTGCATTACCACTCCCAACATTGCTATTTTAGTTAATGGATCACGTACAAATTATTTTTAACCAACTAGGGGAATCCATCAGGGTGATCCCGTCTCCCCATACAATTTTTTTCTATGTACTGAGATGCTCTCCCGTTACATTACTCACCAAGTCGATTGTGCCTTATCGGACCCCATAAAGCTAAGCCCAAAAGTCCCTGACTTATCCCGTATTTTTTTTGCGGATGAGATTACCCTAATGTCTAAAGCAAATATTAAGTCTTCTAAAACAATTTCTAGAGCCCTTCATATAGTTTTGCCAATTATCTGGTCAAAAAATTAACTATTGTAAATCGAAATTAATCTTCTCCACACACTGCACTCGTTACTTACAAGATCAAATAGCTAATACCATTAACATTAATGTTAGCAAGATTTTTGGAAAGTACTTAGGCTTTCCCATTTCTAATCATGCACCCAAACACAAAGATTTCCTCTTCGTGCTTGATAATTTGAAGTCTTAGTTGGCCAACTGGAAAATGAATTGTCTTAACCTTGCTGGCAGGACAACTCTAATCCATTCAACCCTCACTAGCATCCCCAACCATGTGATGCAACTCTATATTCTTCCTAAGCACACTCTTAAACTTATAGATCGCATCCAGAGGAATTTTCTTTGGGGTTCCACTACTGATAAGAAACGGCTCCACCTAGTCAATTGGGATACTGTCACTAGGCCTAAGGATAATGGGGGTCTTGGTCTAGTAAAAGCAAATGTAAAGAACAATGCCCTTATTTCAATTCTTACTAAGCACCTATTCACTAACTCTTCATCCCCTTGGGCTAAAACCCTTATAAACCAATATTCTAGAAAGTCTTCACCCAAAAACACATCTTTTATTTGGCGCAATATTATTCTTGCTTGGAAGATTTGTACTAAGGGGCCAGCATAGATAATTGGGGATGGTTTCAATGTTAGGCTTTGGGATAACCATTGGATTCCTAACCTGCCCCCCCCCCCCCCCACTTAGAAATCTTATTAGTGGCCCTTTTAATATTAATGAAGACAATTTGTTAGTAAAGGACATTATTATCAATCACAGTTGGTCCCTTAATACACTCTCCTTCTCAATGCCCCCTAACATTGTCAATTCAATATGTACTATTCCCTTACCTCCCCCTAACAATACTACTTATAGGGCCTATTGGCGCTTCTCACCAAATGGTAGCTTTACCTTAAAATCTACGATAGACCTAATAGTCTCTCCCATTGACACTAGTATATCCACCAAATGGATTTGGCAGCTCAAAACCCCCTGGAAAATCAATTTCTTCCTGTGGCTATGCCACCTTCAGAAACTCCCTACCAGATCCTATCTAAAGCATATAGTGTTCAATGTAGATGATATATGCCCAGTGTGTAGGAACAGCACGGAAGACATGCATCACATCTTCTTTCACTGTTACATTGCACATCGATTCAGGAGCGACCTTGGCATCACACCACTACCAAACGACAATTGGCTCTATTCAATTCGACTAATGACCCACACATTAACTTCAATTCCATCGAATGGGATGAGGTCTACCCTTTTTGCCTGTAGCATATTCTGATCAATAGGAATAACAACAATTTCAACAATCTTTCTAACAAAATTTCTATCTCCCAAGCACTTACCAAAGCTGCGGAATACAAATACCTAACTGGGTTGTGAAAGGACTGATTCAAAATCCTTTATGATCCCCATCAAATTTCACAAACGCTTAATGGGGTTTTATAAGCTTAATTGTGACAGTACCTACAATCATAACACAAAAGTGGGTGGTTTGGGGGGAGTCATCCGTAATAGCAATGGCAAATGGATGAGGGGTACCAGAAATCGACCATTGTCATTAGCAACACGCATGTAGACTTCTTGCTCTTGAAGCTGGTCTACAAATGGCAGTGCAATTTAAACTTCATCCACTGGATACTGAAACTGATTCCACAGAGATAATCTCCTTATTCGATAAAAATCACTTGCTTTATGATCCCATTCTCTCCTCCTGCAGGTGGTTAATGGCACATCTGGGAGCTCCAACACTCAGACATAGCTTTCGTGAAGCTAACAGTGTAGCCCATCTTTTGGCAAGAAGCAGTAGAAAATTAGCTTGCATGAATAAAATCATCATTCTCCATGCACCAACACTGGAGGTGGAGGTAGCTTTGAAGAATGATGCTATAGGACTGTACTTGTCTAGGCCTATTTCTGAAGATATATGAAATAGTTTAGCTAGCTTAGGAAATATTAATGCCATTGTAAACTCTTGTAACTTATTAGACATGAACGGTTTCGATCCCCATGGGATGGCTGAACATGCCCTTTGTAATGGTACGTAGTTCTATCAATAAAATGCTCTTTTAACAAAAAAAAAAAGAGTATACAAATTGCCCAACCTGCAAAATATAGCAAACATGTTAGAAAAGGGGGGCTCAAATTCCAGTTTCTTGTGTGTTCCGGCAGAGGTTTTGATGGGATCTCTGGTTTATGAGGAAAAGCTGAATGCGGGTTCTTATTTTGACTGCAATCAGTTGTGGAGTCCGAAACCGAAATGATAATAAATTGAACTCAAAATTCTTTTTTAATGCTAAAAAAATTTACTTTTATACCTATTTTGCAGTAATTTACTGTGAATTAGGTTAACGAAATTTTTTCCGTTAACGTAATTCGCAGTAAAATACTACAAATTATTTAAAAAGAATTTGTAATTCGCAAAAAAATTAATCTTTTTGCTTCAGCTGCAAGGAAATACTCAAGCGATATTACAAAGTGTTTTTACTTTTATTAATGGGCCTTACATGCGCAATGATAATTCCTTGGAATATTGACTCTGTTAAAAGAATCTGATAAATGAAATGTTCATCAAATCTATGAAATTGAAAAGAGACCCCCAAATAAATGGAAAAGGAAAATATGAGTCTCTATGCCACTACTCAAGGTATTGGTAGTGACACATCCATATATATGCATTTATGTTTATTGCAAAAGAAATTTAAAAGCATCTTTATTATATAAAAAGTCTTGTGTCAAATCCCCTTTAACATAAGACTTGGGGGAATCAAATCTATTTATCCTGCCCTACTTGGTAACAAAGTCAATCATTATTCATATCTTATCCAATTTTCAGCTAAGAACTAATAAAGAAAAGGAAAATTAAGTAATAAGATATATAGGTAGATATAGTCTTTTATATATGTTTAATGGGTATCAAAATTGTTCTATAGAAGCTTTTACATGGATACATGCACTTTTATGAACTCAACTTTATACTAATTTATATTGATACGCTCGGCATAAGTAGGATGAGTGATGATGTTCGGTTTTTCATTCAGGAAATTCAAAGTATAGAAAAAGTAAATAGGCGAAAAGTTATCTGAATTTAATGTCTGCTACATTAACTTAAAAAGTAATTTTTACTTTGTAGTATAATATACTTTTTCGACAATGGGAAATCGGACGAACTCGCTGTTACGATCAGAAATTTTCATCGTCAGAATTGTAATAGCACCTAATATTTCATTTGTTAGGAAAGTCAGTGTAAGAAAATTTATTTATTTTTTGACTATTTAAATTAAACAATGAGAAAAGACTGAAATAACTGTAATAATCCAAAGTAATGTGCGGAAGCTAAAAACAGCTAAAATATCTGACACATCCTTGAACCAGGTGTCACAAGTACACGAGCTACTAGAATAATACATACAAGGGTCTCAATGAAACATAAAGTTGTCTTAAGAAAATTACAAAGCTAAATAAAAGGAAAGGGGACTCTACGAACTGCGGATGCTAATAACCGCCGCTAGGACCGACTCTAAAATCTGCACAAGAAGTGCAGAGTATAGTATGAGTACAACCGACCTCATGTACTTTGTAAGTGTCGATCCTAACCTCGACGAAGTAGTGACGAGGCTGAGATAGGTCACTCACACTACAACCTGTACGCAATATATAATAAAGACAAAAGAAGAAAATACGGGAAAAAATAAGACAACTAACTGAAGATAATAGTTGCAACCTCAAGAAATAAACCAGTGACGAGCAGAATTACCAATCCTTAGAATTTCAAATGAAAATACTGAAAACCAACACAACTCAAGGAAATAGAAAACACATAGGTTGTTGCGGCACGCAACCTGATCCCATCGTACAATACAATTCTTCCTTATTCTACAATAACAATATCAACAACTATTTATAAATATATGTTGCGGAACACAACCCGATCCCATCATATAATAAAATTAGTATAGCAATTCAGCCTTATTTTGTTGTATCAATCTGCCCTTATTTCACTTGTTGCAGTGTGCAACTCGATCCCACCATATCCGTATAAATTTACCTTTATTCCTCCGCATCAATCCATCCTTATTTCACCTGTTGCGGCGTACAATCCGATCCCACTATATTAGTACAAGATACTCAATGAGTACAATTGAAAAATAGCACAAATCACAAGAATCTTTACGATTAACATGTATAGAGATGAATCGGAAAGGAAGGTCTGTACCGAATTGAGAATTCACGGTTGTAACCTTACTCGACAGTAAAAGTCCGGTAAATGAAAATTAAAAGGTACAAGAAATTCAAATAAGATGAATAGCAGCGAGTTATGAAGCATGAAAATGTCTAACTTTTTAAACATAAAGGACAAAGACTTACAAGTAGCAAATAAGACATTGAAGGCATTTAAAGCAAATAATAGTTAATATATGGAAGGAAGTAGTTAATGAAATATGGAAATTGGGGAAAACAAATAATTCGGCAGCGTATATGCACTCGTCACCTCGTATATATGTCGCAACACATGAAATTTACATAGCACATAGTCTGAGGGTTCCTAATTCCCTCAAATCGAGGTTAAATTCAATACTTACCTCATTCCACAATCAACTCACAGCTCTATTTGGGAACTTTCCCCTAGAATCCACCTCCAAACCGCTCGTATTTAGCCATAATTAACTCAATAATATCAAATGTTGCTAAAGAAATTAATTACAATGCTTATATTTAGAATTCCCAAATGGGCTGCTGATCAACTGATGAAGCGGTATGTGTTCTCGCCATTTGCAAAAAAACAAGAGTAGAAAGTTCGATTAGCATTGAGAAATCAAATCGAACGACAAAGAAGAATAGAAGTGAAATTGTTCCTAAATTTTGTAGCCTCTGGGGGATAAGCACAAACGTCTTCGTACCGATCCCTCAGAGTCTATCTAGCTTTTCATGAATTGTGAGCCCAAAGCAACCTGGGGCTCTGATATCAACTTGTCATGATCCCGATTTTTTACCGTCGGGATCGTGATGGCGCCTAAATTTTAGGATGTTAGGCAAGCTAATAGATAAAGAGCTAATATGCTAACCATTGCCCAAAACAGTAAATAACAATTGTTTAAACAAAAACAAAGTAAGAAGTGCGGAAATTTATATTACACTAAACACTATTACATGACCACCCAAAATATGGTGTCACAATCCACAAACTTCTAAGAGTTACTAAAAGATACTGGTTTAAAGCAAATACATTTGTTCTCGAAATGAAAGAAAACGGGAAAACTAAGATATATATGGAGGGGGAATCCAGAGTCTGCGAGCGCCGGAAGATCTACTTTGGGTCTCCTGTTGGACTGAAGGTAGCAACCCAACTCTGATCAACGAGGTCTGATACCAAAATCTGCACAAAATGTGCAGCGTTCAGTACCGGTACAACCGACCTCATGTACTAGAAAGTGTGTGACGACCCAAAGGGTCATCACTTGCTTTTAATTGATATATATGTCTCCAAAGCCTTAAAAACTTCATTTTGAATCACCTCGATATGCGTGTACAATCCGGGTGCGTAATCAGAAAGCTTAAATATTAAATTCTGTGAAAATATTAAGTTTTGATTATAAAATCAATAAATTTAACTTCGGTCAATATTTTGGTTAAACCAACCAGACCCGTAATGTAATAATCCCGTAGGATCCATAGGAAAATATGGGACTTGCGCGTATGCCCGGAATCGAATTCCAAGGTCCCAAGCCCGAGAAATGAAATTTTATGTAATACTATTTTCTGAAAATGTTTTAAGAAATTTGAAATGAAATCTGATAAGAAAGTAGTGATATCGGGTCTGTATTTTGGTTTCGGTGCCCGGTGCAGGTCTTATATATGGTTTAAGTCATTCATGTAAAATATGGTTAAAAACTTACGTCGTTTGACGTGATTTCGACTTGAATTTCTACATTTGAAACTTGATGAAATTTGAGAAAAAGTTCTTGATTTCGAGGTTTGATTCATTGTTTTTGAGGTAGAACCTAGGTTTGGGTAGAACCTAGGTTTTTCAAAAATTGGGGATTTGGACCTCGATTTGAGGTATGAATTCAAAACAAATCATATACTTGGGTTGTGGGAGAATGGGTAATATGGTTTTGGTTCGAACCTCAGGTTTTGACCATGTGGGCCCGGGGGCGATTTTTGACTTTTTGGGTAAAACTCATAAAAACTCATTCTCATGCATTGGGGTTCATTCATTTAGCGTTTATTGATGTAATTAAGTGATTTGTGACTAAATACGAGCGAATTGGCGGAGGAATCAAGGGTAAAGCTATAATAAAAACTTGAGTTGGCCGTGAAAGTTCTAGCTAAGTGTTCGGTCTAACCTTAGCTTAAGGGATTAGGAGTTGAGTCATATTTTCTTCTTGCTTTTTGTAGGGTACGACATATAGGCATGATGACGAGTATCTATGTGCTGCCGAGCATGACCGTGAGTCTTAAATTGAAAGTTGTTGTATTTTTGAATGACACTTCAGATGCTTTAATTGATGATCTTCTACAATGAGCAAAGATTTATTTCATCCTCTCAGATTTTATTTATGATTGAGTGTCATTAATTGTGCTGAGTTAAAGCTAAGTTAGGATTGGTTATAGTTGATTCTCCGTTGTCGGGAAGATTGTTTCGATATTGTTGTTCCCTTGCCGAGAAGTTATTATATTGCTTTTTTCCCTTACCGGGATTTCTTGAAACTTGGTGACGACTTTTAAATGGGAGCAGGTGGTACGCATACCATGAGATGTAATAAAATTGGAGTGGGCGGTATGCCTACCACAAGATTTGAGGAAATAGGAGTGAGGGGTACGCCTACCACTAGATATGAAGAAATAGGAGCGGGTGGTACGCCTATCACAAGTTTTGATTAAATGGGAACGGGTGGTACACCTACAAAGAGATATGAAAAAATGGGAGTAGGTGATATGCCTACCACAATATTTTATAAAATGGGAGCGGGTGGTACGCCTACCAAGAGAGTTAATAACATGGGGGCGGGTGGCACGCCTGCCGCAAGATATGAGAAATAGAAACGGGTTGCACGCCTGCAACAAGCTCTAAACTGAAAGAAAAAGTTGCCTTTATTTTTCTTTATCCATGTTAGACGTTAAATTGTTGGATTTCTTATTATTCCTTTGATATCCTGTTTTATCTGCTATCTCCAAAGCATGATACCCCTCCCCAGCTTTTATTGTTTATCTCTTTCTATCTATTTGTTGTATATTATATAAATACACAGGTTTTATCTGGAGTCTGGTTCTAGCTTCGTCACTACCTCATCGGGGTTAGGTTGGACAGTTACCAGCACATGGGGTCAGTTTTGCTGATGCTCCACTCTGCACTCTATGCAGATACCAGAGCGGTATTTGGTCAGCAACAGTAGCTCGGGAGCCAGCGTTCAGTCCACCAAGACACCAAGGTAGACATGCAGGCGTCCGCAGGCTCGGTGTCTCCTCTATCTTATTTTATATTCTATTACCTCCTGTATTCGAGACAAACAATGTTATGGGGCACATACCCGATGTTATGCTCTCCTAGCCAGGCCTGAGGATGAGGCTTCAGATGCAGTTATTACATGCACGGTTCTGGTTTGTGATAGAGATGATTCGGTGTTATTTGATCTGGGATCCACATACTCGTACGTGTCATTCTATCGTGGTTGATCGAGTCCATCGTTTATGTATTGTGGTTGATCGATTCCATCGTGTGGATTTGTTGCTTTTAGACATGGTTGACTTTGATGCTATATTGGGGATGGACTGGTTATCACCTTACCATGCTATCTTGGACTGTCATGTCAAGATTGTGACCTTAGCTTTATCGGGTATGACTCGTTTAGATTAGAGAATGACTCATGTTCGTTCTACCCATAGTGTTATCTCGTATGTGAAGACTTTGTGTATGGTCGAGAAGGGATATTTAGCCTATTTAGCATATGTTCATAATTCTAGTGTTGAGGTTCCTTCTATTGATTATGTACCCATTTTTCATGAGTTTCCTAATGTTTTCCCTTCAGACCTGCCGGGTTTGCCACCCGACAGGGATATTGATTTTTTCATGAGTTGGCTCCGAGCACTCAGCCCATTTCTATCCTGATATATTGCATGTCCCCGCCTGAGTTGAAATAGTTGAAGGAGCAGCTGCAAAACTTTCTTGAGAAGGGTTTCATTAGACCAAGGGTTTCGCCTTGGGGTGCATCAGTGTTGTTTGTCAAGAGAAAGGATGGTTCGATGAGAATGTTCATTGATTACCAGCAGTTGAATAAGGTTACAACCAAGAATAAGTATCCACTGTCAAGGATTGATGATTTGTTTGATTAGCTTCAGGGTGCCAAGGTATTTTCGAAGATTGACTTGAGATTTAGCTACCATCAATTGAGGATTAGGGCATCCAATGTCCCTACGATAGCTTTCAGCACTCGGTACGGGCATTATGAGTTCTTGGTTATGTCATTTGGGTTGATTAATTCCCCAACAAATTTTATGGATTTGATGAACCGAGTGTTTAGGTCTTATTTGGGCTCGTTCCTGATAGTTTTCATTGATGATATTTTGATATATTCTCGCAGCCAGGAGGAGCACGAGCAAAACCTCGGAGTGTTTCTTCATACTCTAAAGCATAGTCAATTATAAGCTAAGTTCTCAAAGTGTGAGTTCTGGTTGAGTTCAACTGCATTTCTCGTCATGTTGTATCAGCGGAGGGTATTCAGGTTGATCCGAAGAAGATTGAGGCAGTCAAAAACTGGCCTAGACCAGCATCAGCTACAGAGATTCGAAGTTTATTGGGATTCACAAGCTACTATTGTCGGTACGTGGAGGGGTTCTCATCCATCACAGCCCCGATGACCAAGTTGACCAAGCTACTATTGTCGGTACTGAGGTACGCAGTTTACCTAGCATTTCTGGAGAGCAGTTCGGTGAGAGTTGGGCACTCAGATTGAGTTGAGTACGATATTTCACCCTCGTATGGCTGGCAGTTCGAGCGCACTATTCAGATTTTGGAGGAAATGCTTTGAGCTTATGCTATTGACTTTGGAGGTTCCTGGGATCAGTTCTTTCTGTTAGCAGAGTTTGCCTACAACAATAGCTATTTTTTCTTTTCTTTATTAATTCTTATATATGAGCTAAAAATTCGATCAGATATGTGTATAGGGTCAAATTTTACCCTCAACATCTCTACACTGATGGGTACGCCCAGAGAGTATACGTCGACTAAATCAAGGGTACGACTTGGACATAGAGACAAAGGAGACGACGTTTAAGACTCATCGTCTTCACTAAGAAGACGTTACCTACTTTTGTATTTTTTTTATTATTTCGAGGAAGGTCTCCCACTATATAAAGGAGACATTCACATTGTAAATGGGGCATCGGTATTATTCTCGAATAATACAACTCACTGATTCTCTCTCTATCTCTAACGAATACTTTCTCTCATGATGATGTTATCTTTTTATACTATCAAATCTACAATAACAACTTCCTTTTTCATCTCTAGGCCTTATTATATTTGATTACGATTTACCCTCATCTACATTTGATTGTTTTTAAACTTATAAAGTATATTGATAAAGACAAGTGGGGTTGCTCTGATGGTAAGCAACCCCCAGTTCCAACCGAGAGGTTGTGAATTCGAGTCTCCCCAAGAGCAAGGTGGGAAATTCTTGGAGGGAAGCATGCCGGGGGTCTATTTGGAAACAGCCTCTCTACCCAAGGGTAGGGGTAAGGTCTGTATACACACTACCCTCCCCAGACCCCACTAAGTGGGATTATACTGGATTGTTGTTGTTGTTGTTGTTGTAAAGTATACTGATAACTTTTGAGCAAAATAATTTGGTGTCGACTGTGGGATTTCGAGAATCAAAACCATAGTATCCACCTAGAGAACAACCAACTACCCTTATCTACAACAAACAAAAACAAAAGATGGCCAAAAATAACACAAGAATAAAAACAACAGTGGGTTTTACAACCAATCTCCTTGGTTCTCTCAACGAAGCCGGTGACGAGGGAATCTTGAATGCAACCCATAGCATCACACCAGGTGCAGAGATTTCACCTTCCTCATCCGAAGATCTAACGATCTTGCATGAAAAAAGAGTTTCCACATCTGCGGCTAAGGAAGCACCCTCGGTGGTCAAGAAGCGACTAGAAGAATGGCTAACAAGTACTCTAAGTGGCTTGGTTGAGAAGTCACCGCAAAGTAACGCAAAGTGTATACCAACGGTAGGCATCACTGCTTCCATGGGTGAACCCGAGGTTATACGAGCAAATAACAGGGCTCGATGTACAAACCAATGATGGAACGCTCACAAACATCCTTAAGAAGATGGAAGAAATGGAAAATGAAAACAAGGCACTTCGCAACCAAATGAAAGAACATCAGGAGAGGTTAGACAAGATCTCTGATGCTCCCAAGTTGTTACCAAAATGCGATGTGGGAAGGTTCGTTGAACAACCATACACTGAAGAAGCTGCCCCTCACTCTATCCCATAAACCTTCACGATGCCACCCTACTTGAGGGTATATGACGGGACCACAGATCCCGAGGATCATTTGATACACTATGTCACAGCTGTGAAGGCCAACGACCTATCAAAAGAACAGGTATCATCAGTGATGCTGAAGAAGTTTGGTGAGACGCTAACAAGAGGGGCCCTAACGTGGTACTCTCAGCTACCAGCTAAGGCTATATCTATGTTTGAGGAAGTGGCCGACAAGTTCTTCGCCATCAGGCAAACTGCAGGAGAGGGACTCAGAGACTTTCTAGCCAGGTTTAATAGGGTAAGAATGAGCCTGCCAAACGTGTCAGAAGGCGTGGTAGTTGCCGCTTTCCGTAATGGGCTAAATAGAGATGGTTTGAGGGCAACTAAGAAGCTACTAAGCCACTTCATGAAATATCCCCCTACCATATGGGAGGAAGTCCACAACACCTATTGTGCTGAGGTACGAGCGGACGAGGACGATCTTAATGGGCCGACCCAACGCTTAACGACGATACACCCAAAAATCAGGATGGATCGATGCAACAAGGTACGGTGGGAGAAAATCCCACGTCTCAGCAGAGAAAGGCACCAGCCCTATGTCAGATCTTCCCATCCGCCACCACCAAGGCACACAGATGCACTACTGTGACATATCGCTCCACTCTGAAACAAAAGAGGTATGCCTCCTTTATTATCTGCCCATAACTTTTGTGTGTCTCCTTCAGAAATAGTGTACGCACTGGAGAAACTGGTCAACAAGGTGCAGTGGCCAACGAAGATGAAATCAGACCCTACCACAAGGAAATCAAACGCCTTATGTGAGTTCCATAAGGAATGAGGACACAATACTGAAGGCTGTATAGGCCTACGGCAAGAGGTGGTCAGGATGTTGAACCAGGGATAACTGAAGGAACTACTCATAACAAAGGAAAAACCAACTTTGCACGCGAACGGGAACAACCCCATGGGCTTCCGAAGCCACCCTCCCCGGCACATACGATAAACATGATCGTCGGAGGCAGTGATGACTCAACAAACAATCACGTCAAATTCACCAGCACAGAAAAACTGAAGAGAACCATCGCCCATGAACCGTATTATGACTTCAAAGATAGTATCACCTTCGATAAGTCGATGCCAACGGTTTGTCTTTCTCTCATTAATATGCTTTAGTTATCAATTTATGTATCGCAGAGATAAATGTTAAAAGAATCATGGTTGACGACGGAAGTGGCGCCTGTATTATCCATCTGAGGGTCCTCATACAAATAGGACTCGAAGATAAGATAATACCACATTGCATAACGCCAACTGGTTTTAATAATGTGGTGGAACGAACCTCCGGAGAAATATCATTGCCCGTTTTAGCAGGAGGAGCCACACTAGAAATGACATTCCACGTGATGAATCAGGAAACGGCATACAACACCATCATAGGAAGCCCATGGATACACTCCATGTGAGTGGTCCCTTCAAGATTTTACCAAGTGATCAAATTCCCTACACCATGGGGAGTATTCAGCATTCGAAGCGAGCCGCGCACCGTATAAGAATGCTTTAAAATAGCTCAAGATTGCACCCAGACCAAAAACTAAAGGGGGCGAGTGCTGAGGCATAACAATAAGTTATGTCGGGGACCAAGGTCGACCCGACAACCGATGCTATTAAAGACCCTGATGTCGTAGAGGCCTGTAAAGCGACAGTCTGAGATCTCGACCCAATCCATTTGGACGACACCGACCTTACAAGGTAAGCCTACATCGGGCACGGCCTCGCCAACCCAAGTAAATATCGTGAATTCCTAACTAACCATGTATATTTATTTGCTTCTTCCCATTCAGATATGCCGGGAATCGCGCAAGACATCACCACCCACAAGCTGAATGTTGATCCATTACATCTGCCAATGCGACAGATGAGAAGGAAATTCAACGCCACTATCAATGAAGCAGTTAGTGAAGAGGTAGACAAGTTACTAGACAATGGATCCATCAGAGAATTGAAGTACCCCCAATGGGTCATCAATGTCGTCATGGGCGAAAAGAAAAATAAGAAGTGGAGAATGTGTGTGGACTTCAATGACTTGAACAAGGTATGTCCAAAAAATTCATTCCTGCTGCCCCATATCGACCAACTAATCAACGCCACTGCAGGACATGAATTGTTGAGCTTCTTAGATGCATAATCCTGCTACAATAAAATCACAATGGCCAAAGAAGACCAGGTAAAAACGACTTTCATCACCCACCAAGGGACATATTGCTACAAGGTAATGCCCTTCGGGATCAACAACGCAGGAGCTACGTACCAAAGACTAGTCACCAAAATGTTCAAATAGCATCTCGGTAAGACCATGGAATTCTATATCGATGATATGTTGGTGAAGTCGACAAGGAAAGAAGACCACATCGACCATCTGAAGGAAGCCTTTGGCATATTGAGAAGGTACGGGTTGAAGCTATACCCCGAGAGATGCCCTTTGGCGTGGCCTCAGGAAAATTCTTAGGATTTCTCGTATCACAACGAGGCATCGAGACCAACTTAGATCAGATCAAGGTGATAGATGCAATACCTAAGATTTTGATTAACAAAAAAAGGTATAAAGCTAACGGGGTGAATAGTCACCCTATCCGGGTTCATCTCACGATCCTCCGACAGGTGCCATAGATTTTTTAATGTGTTGAGAAAGGAAAATGGGTTACGGTGGAATGAGGAATGCGTCGAAGCCTTGAGAAAATTAAAAGCATCCCGATCTTCGCCACCACTGCTAGGGAAAGCGAGTCCAGTTGAGCCACTGCTGGTGTATCTAGCAGTATCCGAGGTCGCCGTCAGCGCAGTCTTGGTTTGTGAAAATAAAGGTATGCAATCTCCTATTTAATATATTAGAAAAACTTTAGTGGATGCCGAAACACGGTATCCACACCATAGAAATTAGCTATGGCATTGGTTGCAGCTTCACGGAAGCTCTGACCCTATTTTCAGTGCTACCCCATAAAAGTAGTAATGACCTTCCCATTGAGAAGCGTCCTACATAAGCCTGAATTATCAGGCAGGCTCGCCATATGGGCCATAGAGCTCAGCGAGCATGATATCTTATATCACCCAAGAAACACCATCAAATTGCAATTACTTGCCTACTTTGTAGCCGATTTTAGTGCAGATATACTGCCATAGGTGAAACTAGAGTCACATCATGCCCCTTCCAACACCGACCTATGGAGTCTCTACACTGACCGTGTCGTTAATGCATCGGGATCGGGGCTGGGACTCGTTCTAGAGGTCCCCAAGGGCGAAATAATTTGCCAGTCCATATGATTCCCAGAAATGATTAACAACAAGGCCGAGTACAAGGTTGTTATTGCAGGTATATAACTGCCATCAAATATGGGACTCGACGACTCATTTTCCATTGCGACTCCCAACTCGTAGTAAACCAGGTCACTAGGCTTACCAAATCAAGGAGCAAAGATTGCAAAAATACCAGTAAAAAATCCACAGATTAATGACCGAGTTCGATGAGTGCCACTTAGAACAAATTTCGAGGGCACAAAATGTTAAAGCAGACGATTAGAAAAATTGGCCGCAGCCACTAAAAACGTCAACAAAGAAAGCGTGGTCACCCTCCTCAATTCAATCATTGATCACACTAAGCTAATCTCTTTAAATTTGACTTGGGACTGGCGAAACCAATTTGTATCCTATCTGCAGGATGGGACACTTCCACTCGACAAAAAGGAAGCATAGAAGCTCTACGTACAGTCCACCCGGTATTGCCTGATAAACGACAAGCTCTACAAAAGGATGTTTGGTGGACCGCTAGACAAATGCCTAGGGCTGCAGCAAACGAGGCCAGTACTCGAAGAGGTACACAAGGGTCACTACGGTGCCCACACAGGTAACCGCGCCCTTGTGTGCTGCATAATACGAGCTTGCTATTATTGGCCCACTACGAAGAAAGAGGCAGCGGAATACGTTCGCCGATGCGAATAATGCCAAAAGTATGCCCCTATGACATCACAGCCCCGATGACCAAGTTGACCAAGCTACTATTGTCGGTACTGAGGTACGCAGTTTACCTAGCATTTCTGGAGAGCAGTTCGGTGAGAGTTGGGCACTCAGATTGAGTTGAGTATGATATTTCACCCTCGTATGGCTGGCAGTTCGAGCGCACTATTCAGATTTTGGAGGAAATGCTTTGAGCTTATGCTATTGACTTTGGAGGTTCCTGGGATCAGTTCTTTCTGTTAGCAGAGTTTGCCTACAACAATAGCTATTTTTTCTTTTCTTTATTAATTCTTATATATGAGCTAAAAATTCGATCAGATATGTGTATAGGGTCAAATTTTACCCTCAACATCTCTACACTGATGGGTACGCCCAGAGAGTATACGTCGACTAAATCAAGGGTACGACTTGGACATAGAGACAAAGGAGACGACGTTTAAGACTCATCGTCTTCACTAAGAAGACGTTACCTACTTTTGTATTTTTTTTATTATTTCGAGGAAGGTCTCCCACTATATAAAGGAGACATTCACATTGTAAATGGGGCATCGGTATTATTCTCGAATAATACAACTCACTGATTCTCTCTCTATCTCTAACGAATACTTTCTCTCATGATGATGTTATCTTTTTATACTATCAAATCTACAATAACAACTTCCTTTTTCATCTCTAGGCCTTATTATATTTGATTACGATTTACCCTCATCTACATTTGATTGTTTTTAAACTTATAAAGTATATTGATAAAGACAAGTGGGGTTGCTCTGATGGTAAGCAACCCCCAGTTCCAACCGAGAGGTTGTGAATTCGAGTCTCCCCAAGAGCAAGGTGGGAAATTCTTGGAGGGAAGCTTATATATATATATATATATAAGCTGCAGATCTTTCATGTCTAAAAATAATGTTACAGTTTCATTCAAGTAGGTTAATGTCACGACCCAAACCCCTCTCCGATTGTGATGGCGGATCTCGTGAAGACAAGGCCAGCCAACCAACCGATATCGCAGATTCAAAAAATAATGAAACATTAATAAACAGTTAAAAATATGCTTTTATGACATAATTAGCAGAAGTACAACCCAACACAGTCTAAACATGGGTGTCACAAGTCACGAGTATCTTAGAGTGTGAATACAATCCTACAAGGTCTAAAAATTACATGGAACAGGAATAAGGAACACAAGAGACAGAATTGGTGCTGCGAACGTTGGCAGTCACCTCGCTAAACTCCCATAGCTCTGCGGCCAATCAGCCAAAACCGGCTACCGGGTGAATAAATACATGCATCTGCACATGAGGTGCAAAGAGTAAAATGAGTACTCCAACTAAGTAAGTAATAAAGATAAATAACAACTTAGTAGTAAGAAATCACGTAAAGCAACTAATATGTTGTATAGAAGCGGTGTACAATCCTTTGAGAAAGCAGTGAAGCTGTAAAATCCTTGCAAAATATCTTGGCTCAATTTAAATCTCTTTTGAAAATAATCTTTTCAACAGTTACGAAATGATTTCAAAATAGTTAGTTCCAACAAGCACAAAAGATCCACCCCTCATGCACAAATACCACAGTATATCAGGTAAAAAGGCAAGTAAATATGCAATATGGGCAAAATAAAAGTTCGCCCCTCGGGAAATATCTCAAAACAGTACCAGCCCCTCAGGCTCACTCTCAGCCCATCGGGCTCTCTCTCTCAAGTCACTCTCAAAATAGTATCATATAGTAAAAGTTTCGGCGTGCAGCCCGATCCATATATAGTCGACAGCGCTTACTGGGAGTGTGAAGACTCCGGGAGGGGCCCCTTACGTCCCAAGTGCAATATCAAGCCACCTCGTGGCATCATCGCTCGGCAGTCGGCCTCACATCACTCAAGTAACCGCGTGGCATATAAAGTATCTCAGGCCCTCGACCTCATATCACTCAGCATATCCTCATATATGGCCCTCGGTCTCACTCAGTCTGGAAATCATCACAAGCCCCTCGGGCTTTTGAAAAACAGTAGTTCTCAGCCCAAAATATCATTTAGAAATGTCATTTAAGTTTCAAATCTCTATAAAAGTGACTGAGTTTGTAAAACAATAAATACCAACAGGACTGAGTGCAAGTATAAGTCAAAACAGTAAGAAAATAGTGATAAAAAATCCCGAAGGGTCAAATAATTGGCACGAAGACAAATATTGCAATCAGCCCATATCCTCATGATAACAAATAACTTTCAGTCAAATATGCGGTAAAATCATCAATCGGGACGGACCAAGTCACAATCCCCAGTAGTAAAAGACCCCGCACTCATCGTCCAGCGCGTGTCTCATCTTAATATAGCACTACGGTGTGCAATCTGGGGTTTCAAACCCTCAGGATATCATTTAAAATCATTACTCACCTTGATCCGATCCAACTCTAGCCCGCGATGCCTCGCCTGCACGAATCGACCTCCGAATGCTCCAAATCTAGCCACAATCAGTACACAATCAAATATGTTAAGGGAGAGAAGCCCACTCGAAAATATCCAATTTAATATCAAAATTCCAAAATTGCTCAAACCCGACCCCCAGGCCCACGCTTCGGAATTCGACAAAACTCACAAAATCCGATAACTCATTCAACCACGAGTCCAACCATACCAAAATTATTAAATTCCGATAACAGTTCGGCCTTCAAATCTTATTTTCAAATCTCTAGGTCCAAATCACCAATTTACACCTCAAAAACATGTAACCTAGTTAGATTATTCGATGATAATTCAATATTTTGGAGTAGAAATTATCACAAGTAACTTACCTCAAGATTTCCCATGATTTCTTGCTCAAAAATTGCCCCAAGACGTGTTCTTTTACCAAAAAAAGGGTCAAAATGAGCTAAAAAACACAACAGCTGGAATAAACTTGTTCTGGTCGCTAAAAGACTCATTCCCGTCACTACAAGTGACACATCTAGTCGCTAAAGGTGTTCACCAGCTCCTGCTGCACCAGTAATATTTATTTTCACTAAAAAAGATCTAACTCCATCATACGAACTCAGAATTCGATGATTCTAGTTCCTATGAGTCATAAATAATGATACTAATGTAGTACTTCAATCGAAACTCAATTTGGAGCTCGTTTGCTCAGTGTGATATCCATTTCGCTCGTTAAACAATTAACTCATGATTCGCATCAAAAACTTAATCGCGACTTGATGAAATTAGACCAAACTTTTCATATCGCTCCTATAATTCATTACCAAAATTCCGGAAGTCTCAAAATCAAATTTCGATCTCTAGGACTAAAAAATGGACCTTTGGATCACTGCATGCTTATATACAAAACGCCAAAATCTTTCAAAAACTCTTCCAAAACATATTCGAGCCTCATAGGACCCCGAGCAAACATTTCAATACATCCCATAACATAATTCAAACTTGTTCCAACCTTCGGAATGCTCGAAACAACATCAAAACATTAAGCCACCCTCGGATTCAAGCCTAAGAATTCCAAAACTTCCGAAATCCGAATTCGATCAACAAGTCTATCAAACCTCGTCCGAATGACCTGAAATTTTGCAAACACGTCCCAAATGACATAACGAAGCTACAGAAACTCTCGGAATTTCATTCCGACCCTCAGATCAAAATTTCACCTATTAACCGGAAAATGGCGAAATCTCAATTCCGTCAAGTCAACCCCAAACCTTCCACGGACTTCTAAAATGCATTCCGAACATGCTTTAAGTCTCAAATCACCTAATAGAGCTAACTAAATCATAAAATTTTCGATCCGAGATCATATACAATCAAGTCAAATTTTGGTCAAACCTTTCAAATTCAAAGCCTTCAACTGAGATTGTTCTTTCAAATTCATCCCAATTTTTCTGAAAATCAAAACCAATAATCTACATCAATCATGATGCATTACACGGGACAAATCATATCGGAAAACTGGCAATCTAAATGCAAAAGCTCAAACGATACGTCGGGTCGTTACCGTTAATTTAGTATTTCTCGTAGGATAGTAAGAACCATAAATTTTTTGAAAGTGGAAGTGTCAATTTGTGAAAAATAGAATATCTTATCCCAAGTACGATTATTTAGAGAGTGATTGGATAAGCTTATAAGTTCTTACATGTGGAGCTGAAAATTGGATAAGATATGAATAATGATTGACTTTGTTTGCAAGTAGGGCAGGACAAATAGATTTGATTCCCCCCAAGTCTCATGTTAAAAAGGTTTGACTCAAGACTTTTTGTAATTATAAAGATGCAGATAGATGTGTCACTCCCAATGCCTCAGTTTAGTGGCATATGGAGACTTTCATTTTTATTTTCCATATTATTGTGGGTTACTTTTCAGTTTCATAGATTTGACCAACATTCCGTTTACCAGATTCTTTTAATAACATAGTCTATATTCTCAAGGACTTATCTTCATTTTTTCATGTCACCGGCAAACTAATAATTTTGATTCTGTCATGTAAGGCCCATTAGGAGAAGTAAAAATGTTTAGAAATAGCGTGGAGTAATCACTTTTTAAGTAGGTATTTATTTTTTATTTAGTATTTTTAATGCTTAGCAATAATAATTATTAAATTATTAATATCAATATGAAAAGAATGTATTATTTTTTCCTGCCCAAACAAAAATACACCAATTTTTTATTCTACCCAATTTGGTTTTTCCCTTTTCACTCTCACCTTTTGCTCTCCATCGTCTCTGCCAAGAGCAAACTGGAGTCTTTTTTTCCTTACAATTTTGCTTTTCCACATGTTAAATACTGAAATCTCCTTCCTTTATATTTGTGTGAATGGCTTACATTTCCATCAAGCTTTATATAGAGTATAAAAGACTTGAAAAATTAAAATCAATTCAAAATCAAACCATTACTCCATTGATAGGAGCAATTTACAGGGGCGAAAATATTATGGTAGTAATATGTTGAATGTTTCTTATTTTTCGTTTATTTTAAGGATAAGTAATGGAAATGAAAAATGATTACAATTGCTAACTCAAAAGGAAGAGTCAATAAAGTTAAGCACATGTAGTCTTAAAGTTAAATTCAAAAGTTAAGCACATGGTCTTGAACTTAGAGTTTCAAGTTCAAAAGCTAAGGAAATATAGTCTTGAAATCCTAAAGTTAAGTTCAATAATTAAGGACACACGTTCAAAAGTTAAGGATAAGCAGTCCTTAACTTACAGTTACAAGTTCTAAAGTTAAGGACATTCAGTCCTTAACTACAGTTACACGTTCAAAAGTTAACTTTGATTTTCAAGTTTAAAAGTTAAGGACAATAGGTCCTTAACTTTGATTTTCAAATTCAAAAGTTAAGGACAAACAGTCGTTAACTTATATTTACATGTTCAAAAGTTAAGGACAAGCATTCCTTAACTTACAGTTACAAGTTCAAAAGTTAAGGACAATAGGTCCTTAACTTTGACCTACAAGTTCAAAAGTTAAGGACAGACAGTCCTTAACTTACAGTTACAAGTTCAAAAGTTAAGGGCAATAGGTCCTTAACTTTGACCTACAAGTTCAGAAGTTAAGGACGTTTGATCTTGAAGTATGAGTTCCAAATTCAAAAGTTAAGGACATGTAGCCTTGAAGTACTCAACTTAGAGTTTTAAGTTCAAAAGTTAAGGACATGTAGTCCTGAAGTCCTAAACTTAGAGCTCCAAGTTTAAAAGTTAAGGACATGTAGTTCTGAAGTCCTTAAGATAAGTATAAAAGTTAAGGACATGAGCAGAAGGATATTTTCGTCCGAGCAGTTAAAGTTTATTAAAATAATAACTAAATGCTGAAGATATTTTAAACGGTGGCTTAAAAATAAATACATGTGTTATTAGTGATCAACCGTACACTTTCCCCTAAAAATGTGCGACTAGAACTAATAAAATAGAACACTTTATTTTACTAGTTATTAAAAGAATCTGCTGAATGAGATTCAATACATTCCTCCCTAAAAGAATTGGTTGGAGATAAACTGAGTGCAAGTACCCTTCCAAATGACAAGAACATATTCCTATTTGGGAAGTCAGATAATGGAGCTGAAGAGAACAAAATCAAAGAAATAAAAGGGAAAAAACATAAAAGCAACAACATATGAGAAATGCTTAGTAATTTTCCGTTACTATTTAGCTATTATTAGAATTGATCAATAGAACAGTAATTCAAAATTTTGTTAAGCTTTGATGGTGTGCTTCAATGGTGAGAGTCTCGTGACCTTCACTCCATGAAAGGCTACAGTAAGAGAAGAGAAAGAGATTAGAGAACTTTCCAGAATTTCTCGGAGAAAAATGAGTGAAACCTTCACTATATACAATTGAACAATTAAGAGCTAATTAACCAACTAGGTAAGCTAACTAACTTTTTAACTACTTAGCTGATTGATACAGCTGTCAGCTCTAATTAACTAAAGACTCCACTAACTCCTAACTAACTGATCAATATACATAATTCATCTTAACACCCCCTTCAAGTTGGAGGTGTAGGGAATACAGCCAACTTCCAACTTGCCTAATGTAGTACTTTGTTTGATTCCAGTCAAAGCTTTAGTTAAGATAACTATGAGCTGATTGTCTGTTCTGATATGATGGAGAGAAATTAATCCTGCTTGTAGTTGATCACGCACATAATGAGTCTAATACTGGTCCAGCATAATATAATTAAAAATTTAAGCACTGGTGCTCTAATCTCCAGTAACTGAAGCTTTCTACGTGTTGGAATTCCATCATAATATGTTGGAAGTTCATACACAGGTGCAAGGATCTCCAGTATATTATACTGAACTTTTCGTGTTGCAGAAAAATAGTGGCTATTTTTCAATAATTTTGCAAACGCTGCCTATTTTTGAATGATCAGTCTGAAAACCGGCTAGCCCGTGCTATTTTGACTTTTTCTCTTTGAGGCTAATATTTTGTAAAAATAGTAACGGTTAGCTAATTTTTAGGTCTGATAATTAAAAAATAGTCAATGTTTGAGAAGTCATTGAAAAAATAGCAAGTATTTTACTGAAACACGAAATGTTCCAGCATATTGTGCTTGATTATGGAGTTCCTGCGTATAAACTTCCAGCATATTATGTTGGAATTCCAGCAAATGAAAGTTCCAACATAATATATTGGATTATGAAGCTCATGTATATAAACGTCCAGCATATTATGATGTAACTCCAGCAAATTATAAAATTCAATCATATTATTCTGGAAGCTCACATGTATAAAAATCGAACTTCGGCATGTTATGTTGAAGTATTTCTATATTTTTAAGAGTATTTTTGTTCATAATTTATCTTTATATAAACATAACTAAATTTCGATTACTTTTAATTTTATGGCCATTTTTCAATTATTAATTATAATATGATTAATTCTGATTTTTTTACTAAGTTAGAGCAAATTAAGTTAAACCGTTAGATTAGTAATATGAAAGAAAAACTTCATAATATTATATCCCAAAGATTTGCAAGTAACAACTTGAAAATATTTCAAATGGAGAATCTTAATTACGAGTTGAAATATCCATCTCTTTCACTGATTATTTACACCTAAACCTATACTTACACCTAAACCTGTAGTATATCTGTTAGAAAATTATATTTGTAAACAATTATAGAAATATAAATTAATACAAAAATTATAATAAACAGAAATGACATAAAACAACATGATCATAAACAATTCGAGCACACTGAATTCACAGTGTCTCCTTAAGGAATTTAATCCCCTTCTAGCATCCAAGATTATGGATTATTTCCTCCCAGGATAGAACGAATTATACACTGGTGTAGTGGTACTCCAAACGCCAGTGTTTCAGCGAACACAACGATCAATAGCAAATTACACTTACTTTTTGCTTTGTTTGTATGCTAAAAGTATGCAGAAGAAGGAGATAAAACTCAAAAATTCGTAGTGAAATTCTGAGCAGAATAGTGTTGTATTTATAGCCAAAATTTGGGTTGGAATCTGAAGAGGTGAAACTCTTCAGAATGGTTGTTTCTGCAAAACTGCCACAACAAAAATGTCATTACATAAATGGCTATTTACTCAACAATAAAGAGGGAAAATTGATGGGTAGTTAATTTTCTGTTACAAAAATAGAAAAACAGATTGGATTTAATATTATTATTATGTTATTAACAAATATTTAATAACATATTTTTGTTAATATTTTACTATTAACAAATAAATTTGGTCCAAAAAGTTAATCAAATCCGAAGCCGAGCGGAGCGACGACGACGGCGCGAGACTTGCTTTCTTCTCAATTCTTTAAGAACTAGAAGAAGAGCAATTGCTTATAAATTTATAAAATATCTCTTTAAATATGGGACAATATCCATATATCAAGGGAGGGAAACTTGAAATTTCACTCAAAAATTTTATTTCCCTCCATTTCTCATTCACCCTCTTTTAAGTATTTAATTTATTAATTAAATACATAAACCCAACAATATCTTCGACAGATGAGCTTTCATCCAGATAGTTCACTTATTTACTCCCCATTTTTCATCGACTAAAACACTTTATTTTGACCTTAAAGACCATAGAGGCATAGCCTAAACCTCTCCTCTTGAAATAATTTGACCTTTCTACGTCTGAAAAGCTGTCTCGGTTTCTTCTTCCACAATATACCTCACAATTAGCTTTTCTTAAGATACAGAAAATGACAAATGATGTAAACTAAGTGTACACCAAATTGAATAGAGAAACTGATTGTCTATTAGTGTATGGGTTAGAATACGACCTCACGATAATAAATGAAATTAATAATATAGTTTTTAGTTAATAAGTGATATGATCACTTATTAATCACGATATCCGATAGTTATTCGGCTCGATCAACAAGGCCACGGTCCATCCACCATTATAAGGACGGAACCTCAGCGTGGTCACGACCATTCATCGCCAGCTCATACAGCTTACAGCTATAAATACTAAGATAAGTAACCCTAAAGGGGAGTTGCTTCTTCTTCTTGATGACTCTCACTAAGAAAAGGAGAACACCATTGTAAGGTTCTGAACCTCTCTATGGAGAGGTAGACCAAATCAAATATAATCAATAAAAACTCTTTCACATTTCGCTTTAACGCCAAACTCTTGCTTTTCATTTCTTTCATTTGGTCTCTTGATTTATTACGATCTGCTATTATTGGCCCTTGATTCATTTTGTTGTTTTATGCTTGTAGGTATATGATAACTTTGAGATCAAACAATTTGGCGTCATCTATGGGGATTTCATATCAGAATCGCGTAGTTCTTCCCCACACCAAAAGGAATGAAACGCTAAAGAACAACCCAGTTCAAACAAGATAAAGCGGTATACCGGACAAAGGGAACTCGAAGATCTCGAATCGAGACTTAACTCCTCTATCACTCCTCTCTCGGATAGGGCAAGTAACAAGAAGAAGCAGTCTCCCCCTCCCCCCCTCCTGAGGGAGGATCTCTGTAAGGCATCTCCCACATCCCCGATACGGGACCCGTCCAAAAATCGGCATGAAGGTATCTCGAACAGAGAGTCACATCAAGCCAGACTACATACCCCGATTTGGAAGATAGCACGTGAGCTGTCCAAGATCTAGAATCAAAATCGAGCTTCAGCTCTCAAAAATCGATATAACATGATCCAGGCTATGCTCCTTCACCAAAAAGTTCAACTACGGTCGAACTGGGACTCAGGCTACCTGCCTTCACCAAAAAGTTCAACTACGGTTGAATCAAGACAGGCTATGCGCCTTCACAAAAAAGTTCAACTACAGTTGAACCAGGACTTAGGCTATGCGCGTTCACCAAAAATTTCAAATGCGGTTGAATCAAGACAGGCTATGCGCCTTCACCAAAAAGTTCATCTACAGTTGAACCGAGACTCAGGTTACGTGCCTTCGCCAATAATTTCAACTACGGTTGAATCAAGACAGGCTATGCGCCTTCACCAAAAAGTTCAACTACGGTTGAACCAGGACTCAGGCTACCTGCCTTCACCAAAAGGTTCAACTACGGTTGAATCAAGACAGGCTATGCGCCTTCACCAAAAAGTTCAAATACGGCTGAACCGGGACTCAGGCTACGTGCCTTCGCCAAAAAGTTCAACTACGGTTGAATCAAGACAAGTTATGCGCCCTTCACCAAAAACTTCAACTACAGTGGAACCGGGACTCAGGCTATGCGCCTTCACCAAAAATTTCAACTATGGTTGAATCAAGACATGTAATAGCCTTCACCAAAAATTTCAACTATGGTTGAATCAAGACATGTAATAGCCTTCACCAAAAAGTTCAACTAAGGTTGAACCGGGACTCAGGCTATGCGCCTTTGCCAAAAAGTTCAACTACGGTTGAATCAAGACAGGTTATGCGCCTTCACCAAAAAGTTCAACTACGGTTGAACTGGGACTCAGGCTATGTGCCTTCGCCAAAAAGATAAACTACGGTTGAATCAAGACAAGATATACGACTTCACCAAAAAGTTCAAGTACGGTTGAACCAGGACTCAGGCTACGTGCCTTCGCCAATAAATTCAACTACGGTTGAATCAAGACAAGCTATGCATCTTCCCCAAGAAGTTCAACTACGGTTGAACTGGAACTCAGGCTATGTGCCTTCGCCAAAAATTTCAACTACGGTTGAATCAAGACAAGATATGCGCCTTCACCAAAAATTTTAACTACGGTTGAACCGGGAGTCAGGCTACCTGCCTTCGCCAACAAGTTAAACAATGGTTAAATCAATACAGGCTATGCTCCTTCGCCATTAAAAATTACAAGTTCAAATACATGTTGAACTAGGACTCAGGCTATGCGCCTTTGCCATCAAAAATTACAAGTTCAACTACAAGTTGAACTGAGACTTAAGCTATGCGCCTTCGCCATCAAAAATTACAAGTTCAACTACAAGTTGAACTAGGACTCAGGCTATGCGCCTTCACTATCAAAAGCCACAAGTCAACTACAAGTTGAGCTGGGACTCAGGCTATGTGCCTTCGCCATCAAAAATTACAAGTTCAACTACAAGTTGATCTAGGACTCAGAATATGCCCATTCGCCATCAAAACTTACGAGTTCAGCTATAAGTTGAACCGAGACTCAGGGCACGTACCTTCACCAATGAATCCGACAAGTTTGACCTTATTCGAGCCATGAGGCTAGACGCCTTCGCCCTCAAATCTAATGGTTCAGGTCAAATGCCTTCCTCATTAAACTCGGAAAAACCCAGCCCACAGCAAATAGGGGCGCAAGTAGGGCACCCTCACCATTCAAGTAAGTACTCCCAACTCAAACTATGATTGGGGTCATGTAAATTCCGGTCCCAGTCAAACTACAAGGCCGTGTTTTCACCATCGCGGTCGGTAGTTCAATCGCGTCCGAACTGGGATTAAGGCTAAGTGTCGCTATCGCCAAATAATGGCTACAACTCGCCCACATTGAGTCGAAGAAGTAAGACTGTTAACAATCGAAAGTCAACATGCCTACCAGAGTCGTACTCCAAGGAAAATCACCCTTTGAACACATGCAATAGCAAAATCTAAAGGAAAAGAAGGGAAGACACAAAATAAGCACAAGACCAGCAATGGATAAAGTAAACTTATATATATATTTACAAAGTCATGCGCGGGCAGCGCCTGCTTACACTCTACTAAGGCTCAATAAAACTAAATAAAATAAAAAGAGAAGAGAAGGATCTAAAAATATCCAAACGCCAAATGGCGGAACAAAATAAAAAAAACACACCAAATATTTTCACTCGGCGTCACCCACGCTGCCATCAGCACCATTATCAGCCCCTGGCGTCGTTGGGTCGAAACCACAGTCAATACGGGCTTCACGATCCCTCTGATGGGCTGCCTTAAAATCAGCTTCGAGCACGATGCCGGCCTCACACAAGTTCTTATATACATCATGTTGGGCCTCGACAAACATCCAAAGCTCACGAGCCTGGTTGGAAGAGCCAACCTGGTCCCTTAGGTGTTGATTCTCCCCCTCCAAAGCTGTGATCCGATCCACCATGGCTTGGGCTTCCCGCTCACAGACACCAATGCAGCCCTCTAGCCCCGACTCTTTAAAGGTTGCGGCAGCTCTCTCTCCATGGCCCGCTCCCTCTCATGGACGCAGATCGCAGTCTCCAATGCCCCAGCCCTCGATGAGGCATCCTTTGCTTGTAGCCTCAAAGCGGCTACCTCATTCTCCAAAGCAACCACCTTTCCGTTCAAGGTCACAGAGGACTCCTCCACCATAGCCTGACTCGGGTGCTCCCTCTTAGCTGCGGCCCTCCTTCCGGCCTCGATCTCCTCGTCTTTTTTATGAAGTTGCTCATCGAGGGCACGTACCCTGTCAAGTGTTTGCTGCATCTGATGCTCTCTCCTCGCTATCTCCTTGACGAAGGCCCGACTACGGGGGCCATTCCTCAGGCGCTCGCACATCTCGCGGCACCAATCTCGATAGCAGCGGTACTTGTCCAACGCCCACAAGAAGGTTCCTTTGTGGACGTTGGCTCAACGGATGTCCTCCACCTCCAACAGATAAGACTACAAAGAAAAGACAACAATTATAGTAAAAATAAACTGAGGCAACAAGAAAGCAGAAGAAGGTCATCATACGTACCCTCAGGCCCATCACGGCCACCTCGTTCATCAATCCGACATCCGTAACTTTCCTCAGCGACTTGCATTTTGCCTCCGAGCATAACACCTCGAACAGTGGCACCAAGATGTTCCCTTAAAGCAACAAGTTCTGCTCCATAGGAATCTCGATGTAGCGAAGCTGCCCCTCTGCACGTACCGTCGAGCTGGTGAAGCCTTTGTGGAACGAACGGATGTCCTCTAGGTCCAAGTCAGACTCGGACTTGTATTCACCTCCTGCAGTGCCCCTTTCGCCTTCTGCCACAGCCGCAGAAGAAGCCCTCGATTCTCCAATAAAAGCAGCCACTAAGGAAATACCTCCCATCTCAACGACTGGAACAATCAATTGAGTCGCCGAAGAGACAGTATCATCATGGCCTGAGCCAACCAGGGCAACCCCCACTGTTTGTCTGCCCTCAAGGGTAGGCGCCGCAGACTCACTCCTCTCCGCATCCGACAGGGGAGATTACAAATTGATCACTACGGGAGGAGCCGGTGTGAATGCAACCCTCCACCTGACCAGCGGCCTTTCCTCTTCCTCATTAGCCTCATTGGAGGGTGACTCTGTCCTAGGACGCAACACCCCCGATGGCCCTTTAGTCCGAAATACGGTCTGTGTTGGGGGAAGGTGCTGCTGAAGATTCAACCAACGACGCTCTGGGTACCAGGCGTAGTATCGGTGCTGCAAGACGAAAAGTTGCACCCGCACGACAGAAGGCTAGCTGAGAAGACCTGACGCGGCGTGCCCTCCCTGATCATAAAAAACACACATTCAGTAAACAGAGTTGGAAACAAGAGTTAAATAGAAGGAGAAGCCAAATCCTCACCAGTTTCAGTCCTACGGTCGTGCCTCTCCCAGAAAGACGTCCACTTATGTATTCCCACTGCATGCGGAAGCATTGCCTCGACCCACTCATGTATCCTAAGTAGTGGAGTCGGCGGTGACCTATTGTCTATAAAATTGACACAAGTTAACTCTTATGAGCACGAGGCGTAAGGAAGAGTAAAAAAGAGAACTCGATGACTAAAGAAAGCTTACATACATGGTTCCAGGACTCTGGGAACCTAGGCAGGGACACCACCAAATAATTGGTTCTGATATAGAAGAAGTGCTCAAAAGGGCGAGGTTCGGCCACATCGTCCAATTCTGCGGCCAAGCCCATCGAATCACGAGGGGTCAGCTGAATTATCATGTCGTGGGTCCTCTGGGCGGCATAAAGGCTAAGTATGTGTTGCAGCTTGACCTCTCTGTTAGCCAACTCCGCGTACTTGATAAACATGGCAAGCAACTTATAGTGAGAGGGAGTAATCTAGCCATGTCATTCCCCATAATATCGGCAAAAGTCTACTACTAACATCGGAAGCGGGAGCCTAAATCTCAACTTAAAGGGATAGGCATAGAATACACAATATCCTATACGATCAGTGTGGATCCTCTCCTCGCTTCTAGCTAGAACAATGTCAACATAGCCATCTGCCCCATTGTTCCCAAAGTTGGGCCATTCCAACTTCCTTTATTAGAGGGGCTTCATCCACTGGATTGTCTCCACCATCAGCAGTGAAGTCAGTCACCGGGCCTTTGGGTAGAGATAGAATCTCGTCAACCTACGGAACCCCTTCGGTATCCACCGGTTATGCACCCTTTACCGCCATAGATGGCCCCTCAGCCACCGGAAGCTTAACCGGAAGATTCGTCGTAGAGATAATTTGGGAAAAATTACTTGCCATTAATTGATTAAAAAACGAGAAAAGAGCAAGATTTGACGGAAAAGATGAGGATTGTAACAAATGAAGAACAAGGAAGATTTTACCAAAGCATGTTGTGCAGCTGAAACATTTGGACCACCACCCTCCTATGAGACTGCATCATTGTGTGTTGTCGCTTCTTTGGCAACTTTTTTACTATTTAAAAAGTCCCTAGCATCCCCTTGCAGTTTGACAACCTCATCCTCCTTTAGTCCAGGTTTTTCATTTTTACGTCTGCAAGTCTTCTCGTCGTGTCCTTGATGTTTGCAATAAGTACAATATTTAGGAAGATTATCGTACACAATTTGTTGATGTAACTTGCTAGATTTTCCTGAAACTGAGTCAACAATATGCAGTATGACCTTATTGGGGAGTTTATCCATGAGATCTACCATAACCTTTACTCTTGCCGCACTTGGTCTCGATCTATCTTGTCGCATTGTCAACAGCAAGAGGTTTTCCAACAGCTGATGCTATTGACATTATAGACCTCTTAGCAAATAAATTTGGTGGTAAACCTGGGAGATAGATCCTTACAACTGCCTTCGATGTCTCCTCCTTCGGATTGAAAACGATAGACCAAGGGAAAGTTCTGAAAAAATATTCATCGCCTTTGGATTTAAGGTATGCAGTCGATTTTGAAAGGAAGTGAACATAATCGTTGAAAAGATCAAATCTGATCAATATATGCCTAAATTCCAGTAGTGGCTTTCAGCAATTCTAATATCCATGGTTAACTGTATTACCAACCGCAAAACAGTTCAGTTCCACAAAACGTGCATCATTATGACAGGCTCCACGAAGCGGGTTTTCAGTCTCCAATCGGCGTTTCACTTCTGAAATGGTTGAAACGGCCTATGAATGCTGAGGGAACGTCCTGTGAACCTCCAAAAATGTGTTCATCGCCAAACGCATACCAAGCATGCCCGTACTCCCTTCGGCCATGCAACATATGACTCGTCTACCAAGGTCGATGACTACGCCTTCAGAAAAACAAAGGTTCAAACTCTACCGAGCTCGACCCCACCCAAAAGAAGGTCAAAGTCTAAGCGTCTTTGCCAAGGGGGCGATTCGACCTCGACGATGGTGCAGTGACACTGAGATAATATCAACACCCCACAAGGCTAAAGGTCGTTGCCAAAAAAGATCATTACCTCAGCCAGAACTTCATTCAATCCACAGTATAAAAGGCTATGTCCATCTCCACTATGTAAACGGCTAAGTCCATCCATAGTATAAAAGGCTATGGCCATCTCCAGTATGTAAACGGCTGAGTCCATCCATAGTATTAAAGGTTATGGCCATCTCCAGCATGTAAACGGCTAAGGTCGTTCACAGTATAAAAGGCTATGTCCATCTCCAGTATGTAAACGAATAAGGCCGTCCACAGTATTAAAGGCTATGGCCATCTCCATCAATGTAAACGGCTAAGGTCGTCCATAGTATTAAAGGCTATGGCCATCTTCAGTATGTAAACGGCTAAGGCCATCCACAGTATTAAAGGCTATGGCCCTCTCCATGGCCCTCTCCAGTATGTAAGGCTAAGGACGTCCACAGTATTAAGGCTATGGACATCTCGCTAAAGAGAATTCGGTCTCGACCGAAACTGTCTTCGACCTCCCTTTCCAAACTTAATCAAACTGTATTCGGTGAAGTCCCTCATCGAGCTCGGCCAAGGCACGACCTCGATAAGCAGAGGGGCTAACTATATGGATTAGAATATGACCCCATGATATTTACAACAATAACGTCCCAGTATGATCCCACAAGTGTGGTATGGGAAGGGTAATATGTACGCAGACCTTACCGCTACCCTGAGGGGCGGAGGGGCTGTTTCCAAGAGATCCTCTGCTCAAGAAAGCAACTAGAGGAGATATATAAGTACTTTCAATATACTCATAATAAAATAATATAAAATAATATACATAACATAAAATTACAAAAATAACAGCAATATATAAAATCTAGAAAAAAAAAAGATGAAAGGTATAATAATATCTACCCGATCACGCCCTGCATCAATATCTGAGCAGTAGCATCCTAGGACTAAGTCCTAACTGTCTAGTCTCACTCTAGTGCAATGTATAAATATTTCCAACTTTCCCTAACATATAACCTTAATGCTCGACCTACACAGTTCCCTGTCCAGGGCCATGTCCTCAGTAATCCTAAGTCGCGTCATGTCCTGCCTGATCACCTCACCCAAATACTTCTTAGGTCTTCCTCTACCTCTCATCGTGCCCACCACAGCCAGTCGTTCACACCCCATCACTGGTGCATCAGAGCTCCTCCCCTAAATGTGCCCAAACCATCTGAGTCTTGCTTCCCTCATCTTGTCTTCTATGGGGGTCACGCGCACCTTCTGTAGAATAACTTCATTCCTAATCTTGTCCATCCTTCTATGCCCGCACATCCACCTCAACATCCTCTTCTCTGCTACTTTCATTTTCTGGATGTGTGTGTTCTTAACTGACCAACTCTCGTTTCCATACAACATTGCTGGCCTAACTGCTCTATAAAACTTACCTTTTAGTAACAGTGGCACTTTCTTGTCACACAAAACTCCCGACGGTAAACTCCACTTCAACCAACCTACTTCTATACGGTGTGTGACATCCTCTTCGATCTCCCCGATCTCCTAAATAGCTAAACCAAGGTACTTGAAGTTACTTCTCTTAGGAATGACTTGAGAGTCGAGCCTCACTTCCCCTCTAACTTCCGTCGGCTCGGCCCTAAATTTGGACTCGAGGTATTCCGTCTTCGTCCTGCTCAACCTGAAACCCTTAGACTCAAGTGTCTGTCTCCAAACCTCTAGCCTTTCATTGACTTCGCGTCGCCTCGCATCATCAATCAGAACTATGTCATCAACAAATAGCATGCACCATGGCACCTCCCCTTGAATATGATGGGTTAGTGCATCCATTACCAGGGCAAATAGGAAAGGGCTGAACGTAGACCCTTAGTGCTACCCCGTAACAACCGGAAAATGCTCGGAGTCACCTCCTACTGCCCTAACCCGAGTCTTAGATCCATCGTACATGTCTTTAATCACCCTAATGTAGGCAAGCGAGACCCTTTTAACCTCTAGGCATTTCCATAGGACCTCTCTAGGGACCCTGCCCTGTGCTTTCTCTAGATTTATAAACGCCATGTGGAGATCCTTCTTCTTGTCTCTGTATTTCTCCACCATCCTCCTAATTAGGTGGATAGCTTTTGTTGTAGATCGCTCCGGCATGAAACCAAACTGGTTGTCTGAAATAGACATCGTCCTTCGGACTCTCGTTTCTACCACTCTCTCCCAAACTTTCATTGTATGACTCAGTAATTTGATACCCCTATAGTTGTTACAGTTCTAGATATCGCCCTTATTATTACCCCATGATAATTAATGAAATTAATTATATCTTAATTTAATTCTTACTTAATAAATAGTATGATCACCTATTAATCACGATACCCGATAGTCATCTGGCTCGATCAACAAGGTCACGGTCCATTCGCTATCATAAGGATGGAACCCCAACGTGGTCACAGCCATTCATCGCCAGCTCATATAGCTTACAGCTATAAATACTAAGAGAAGTAACCTTAAAGGGGGGTTGCTTCTCTTCTTGATGAATCTCCCCAAAAATAATGAGAACACCATTGTAAGGCTCTTAACCTCTCTATGGAGAGGCAGACGAAATCAATATAATCAGTAAAAACTCTTCCACATTTCTCTTTAACGCCAAACTCTTGTTTTTCATTTCTTTTATTTGGTCTCTCGATTTAGTATGATATCCTATGATTGGCCCTTGGTTCATTTTGATTGTTTTATGCTTGTAAGTATATGATATTTTTGAGCTCAAACAATTAGTTCCCACATAATACATATACAATGGTAAGTAAATAACACAAGGGAGGAGCCAGGGCTCTGACTGCGTGCCTGTTGAAGAATGAACTGGCGACTCATAGGCAGTGGCTTGATTAAGGGAACCCACCGGAGCCGTAGCGAAAGCGAGTCTTCATAGGGCAATTGTTATTTTACGTGAAAAATTCTCAGCTCACGGGATTAAAAATCACGATCTACACTCATTGAATTCCAACTTCACTAACCGAGCAACTTTAGATTGCAACTATTGTAATATAGGAATTAAACTCTTAATCCTTCACCTACTTGCTATAACTAAACTGCAAACCTCTTTGTAATAACTCTATTACAAAGCTCACCACTTTAATTAAATCTAGTCAAATACAAACACAGCGTTTATGGTTTACGAATATATCCTATGAGAGGATTCTAACTAAGCTCAGTAGGAATTAAAAGTGAATATATTTACAAAGATACAACAATACTAAGGAAACATGATTTACTCAAGGCTAGGATCTGGTCCTTTGGTCCATTGCTTACTTTTTTTTTCAAGCCTTGGAGTGAATGAAGGTGGATGCACACTTGAGAGTCAATAATGTTTTAGGGTTTGCAAGTGTGTATAATCCCTTGTCTCATGTTGATAATATATAAGTGAGGTCACTATGATGATGCAAGCAAGTATCCAATACACAGCATACTTAAACAGTTATTGTTACATTGTTGTGTCTGTAGTGCAACAGTCTTAACAGCTGTAAAGAGTTGGCTTGTATATGGTCGGAGGAACTGATAGCCATATGTTCCCTCTATTTTTTTCTTAACTAATATAATTGGAACTTGTGCCAGACATGTGACTTGTTGTTATGAGCACAAATAGGCTTTGTATCAAGTTTCATATATAGTTCTCATATGAAGTTTGTTAAATCATTAAAAAATAAAGCGCGTAACTTATCACTAAAAAATTCAACTTGAGTAAAAATAATAAGTAAGAGAGTAATATCAAATGAATTTATTCTATCCTTTCTAATATATTACCTTCTTATGCACATTTGTGTGTGTATGTGTGTGTGTGTATATATGCAGGGGAGGAAGAAATAAAGTCTAAATACCCCCACCTATTTCAAAATGAAGATATGGCTCGGGATGAGATATTCAAACCAATAGATCGTGAGGTGAGCTCCTATTTATGACTTGCATTACTTATGATTGACGGTCGTGTGGGGCTAAGTGTTGTATTTATAGACATTTTTCATATATGGCACGTATAGTATGTTTTCTGGTTGTGTGCATATTGGTTTTAGTCCAGTGTACAGAGGAGATTCTAATGGAAAATTTTTGCAAGTCTCTAAGAGTTAACATTCGAGGATGACTATTCCTAAGAGGGGAAGGATGTTACACCCCCTACTTTCATGTTGGAATGTACATTAAGTGAATTAATATAAGTCAGAGAGTTTAAATACCTTTACCAAGATAATAATGAGTTAAAACATGTGTTAATGAAGTATCGTGGGGGTTGTAGACCGATAAACGCACCAGTCAACATTCGAGGACGAATGTTCCAAAGGGGGAAATGATGTTACACCTTCGTACGTAAAAGTACGTCGTAAGTCAACTGGTGTAAGCTCGGAAATAAAATCATCTTTGAAACTATATAAAGTAAGCTAATCATGTTACCTTGGAGGTTACAAATATTAAGATCACGAACAACAAGTATCAAGAGGGTTGGAAGACTTAGAAGCTAAGCGAATTTAATAAATGAGTTCCGTAAAATTTGACAAGTTGGGAATATTATAACACGTACTTTTGGGGTGTTACTAGGGAACTTAACATGATAAGAAGGTTATGTTATGACTTATTTTAGTTGTATGATAGCCGTGTGTTAATTTGTGAAGTCAAGAAAGTACAAAAGTCGTTGAAAGTCATCACAGGTTACATTTATAAGTTTTATTGAAATTTGGGTCTAATGTTACTACTCTTTTCTCTCAGTATACCTGGAGATATAGGGTGACCAACCCATAAAATTAAAAATCTATGAGTCTAGTTTCTAACTCATTAAATAGTTGTTAATATGATATTGGAGTAGAAAAATATTAACATTTTTGTGAGACTACGCATGTGGTCTCTATGGAGCTCATTTAGGCAGTGAATGACCCTTGAACATTTTAAAGTACTTGGAAGGATTATTTTTAGTAATTTTATATCAAGGGTATATATTCCAAACTCTCTAAACACATCTTTAACAGTTCTCCAAGATTCCAATTTGAATCAAAGATAGTTTTACCTAAATCTAACCTCAAAAGTTAGCTAAGTGATGAACAAAGTCTCTATGTTGTTGTGATGTCATTAAGGATGCTTGTAAGCTAAGGGAAGCTTTGGTTCGAATTTTTTCTAATTATTTAAGGAAAGTATAACACCTATTTCTTGTGCTTAAGCTTATTTATATATTGGTTAAGTTATATGGATGAAAACTACAAGATACCACTTGAAGTGGTATAAGAAGTTGTTGTCTCTTATTGGACTATTTTGGAGTTGTATATATGACTTCATATGGCTTGAAATTATGAGGAATAACTTGGTTATAATATTTTTATTGTTTTTGTGCTTGTCAATATGTTTAGTATGTTGATAATATTGTAATTAGGAGAAGAAGTGACCATACAATACCTAGAAGTTGTTTATGTTGTTGTTATATCTTGTTGGGTTGTTTTGTGTTGTTGTCGGGTTATCTCTTTTGCTGATTTTTTACGGAGTTTTCAGATAAGAAAGGGTATATAGAAACACCATATAATAGAATAACGGTGGGCCCCTCGTTCGTTGTACATTTTTAGGTTATTTGGCACTACTATGGTTGTCGTTTTGTGTATGAAGTTATTGGGGTATGTTGGGCTGTTCTTTGGTAACCTGTAACTGATATAAGGTTAAAAAATATTGTATATATGTTGGTATTATTGTATTCTTGTTGATTTTATGGACTTAAGGAAAGCAAGAAAACTATGGGAGGTTATCCATTTTGATATAAATAAGTTTATCGTTCGTTGTGCGATAGTTGTACCTTTCATGGCTTCTGTAGAGTAAGGTGCGACGAGAAGAGTTCAACATAGTTATTGGACAGATTGTGTTAAGTTATATTAAGGCTAAACCTTTTTTTTCATTTGGCACAATTACATAACTACATGCATTTGATAACAAGGCATCAAGAGAAGTTTGCATCCCTGAAATTATATACATTGTCTTAGTCTTATAGATTATAGTATTCTCCTTTATCGAGATTTTATATTTAGTTAAGTATTCTTTCTTTCAGTCAAGAGGGTAGAGGGTCGATATATGTATACAGTATTATAATATTTCACCATTATCAAGCTATAATCGGTGAACAGGCTATTGGGCAATCTCTGATCAGATGATAAACTATATACCAAGCCTACTGTGGCCGAACGCCTACGAGTGAGCCAAGAATGGCCGAGATATCGAGTCTAGTATGGCCGAGCGCCTACGACCGAGCCTACTAAGGCTAAGCAGTTACACGTACCGAGCCTTATATGGTTACACAGCTATTTTACTTACTATATTGAGAGAATCGAGTCAGTATCTGCTGGTAAAAATATCTTCATGTCATCTTTGACTCCCAATTGCTTTCAGTTATTATATTATCAATTCAATTTCAATTTCAGCTTTCAGTTATTCTATTGCCTTACATGCTCGGTACATTATTTCATATTGATGTTCCTTTTGCCGGGAACACTACATTTCATGCCTGCAAGTCCTGATAGACAGTCCGATAGACATTTCCAGTGCACAGAGCCAAACACCAGCTTGATTGGTAAGCCCCACTCCTCAGAGTTACCAACTCTAGACTTTGGAGTCCATTTTGTATATACAGGTTTGATGGAAAGGTCGAGGTCCTGTCTCATCACGACACAATTCTATTATATGTAGAGGCTTGTAGATGAGTCATATATGTTTTGTATGTTAGTATTGTAGCTTTGCCACCCCTGTGTGCTTGTTCAATTTGGTATTGCTAATTGTAGACGTACATGTCAGCCTGCACAATTATGTATATGAGATTTGGGGTATGTCTACTTCTCGAATCAGATAGATATTATTTTTAGAATATGGCATCGCGGACCTCGATTAGTATTATTAGCTTGCAGGTAGGCCTAAGTTGAGGGCTACTTCTCCAGAGTTCACAGTTATAGAGTGGTACGTTCAGGTCGAGTATGGCACCGGGTGTCGGCCACACCTCTCCAGATTTGGGGCATGACATTATATATATATATATATATATATATATATATATGTGGTTCAGGTCGAGTGGCCACGCCTCCCCAGGTTTGAGGCGTGACATTTCATATATATATAGAGAGAGTCCTTAATAGCAACCGAAAAATAAGTTACAAATAGCATACATAGAAGGCCACATTTTATTACTTTATTATATTTTATTTTGTTGTCCACTTCTTATAGAGCTCAACCATTGTTCCTAATATAGTAGGGGGACTATATTTCGAGTTAGGAAAAAACGCTATTGTGAAAGAGAAAAGAACGCTATTTCTTTTTTACTTTTTATTAAGTGATTGTTTTTATGGTATCAGTTCAATAAAAGAAAAGGCAATTCGAATTGATTTTGAAACAATACACTGTATTTTCTCCTCTTTGAATTATGATTGACCTTATTTTAGTGCGGCCTAACAATGGATTTTATTCTCCAGTCTCATGTTAAAAGGGTTCCACTCAAGACTCCTTTCTAGCCATGCTATTACCAAAAGTCCAATATTCCATCTTTAGTCAGAATGGTGGAATTTGCCTCTTAACCATATTCGATCTCTGCTTTCTCAAGAATCTGCACATTTTGACGAGTTTTAGAATTTCATTCCCATGATTGAACAAAATATGGATAGACTTGGTCTGCATAATAATTTCATTCAACGAATACAAGGCATAATGTTTTAACAAGTTAATTGTCAACTGGCGTAAATACCTTAAATATGTGAAGATAAATTTCATTTTGGTGTAACTATCTGGGTTGATATCCATAGGGGGTGCATTTGATTTATCAATTTTGGGGACTTATCGATTCGGTTATCGATTACACCAATAAAAAAATTTGTGGGACTCCACGGAAATTATATCGCTATAAACGCGCCTAACTAATATGGACAAAAAGAAGCTAAAATAAGACGAACACCATTTATAATATAAAATTTGTGTCAACAAGTACATGCAACAAAACTAAAGTAAGGGATCAAATGTATGCCACCAACACTCCAACGGTATTAAAAAAACAAAACAAAACACATCATCACGGCTAATTCTGTTTTTCATTAATTTGAACTTCATTCCATTGATCTTTAAATATGAGCATTCCTTAAATGTGGTAGAGGAAATAATAGGGTAAGGGACTTAGGGTAAAGGAAAGGGAATAGACTAGGGAAAATAATATTGTATAGCCACTTTTAAAATAGTAGCGGAATATATATACATTCTGTATGTTATATTAATCTACACAAATAAGTAATTACTCATTTAACAAGTATTTACAGTCTAGGGGTGTGCATTTAATTTATCGATTCGATTTAGGCCCTTATTGATAAGTACTTATACGTATGCTTATTGTTATCGTTTCAATAAGGTTTTCATTTTTTCGATTTCGATTTTGATAGCAAATAATCGATTCGATTTATCGATAAGCTAATTCGAATGCACCTCTAGATATCCACAGGTAAATACAAGGGGCTGGATTCATTCTCTTCTATTTACATTCGATTTTTTTATACAAAATAAGCTACTACTCTATGTTAGTGTAAGGGGCCTATACTAGGAGAGGAGAATATGAAGAGAAAAGTTAATTTGTTAAGATTCTTTTTTCCTTCATTAGTGTGTTGCCATTTAATGGGCTAAGGACGTTTATGAGAAAACCAAGATCGGGGTTAGGACAGCGGAAGTAGACTTACTTTTCATTCATGATGGAGTTAGCACTAGGGATAAGCCCTTTGCTCATTCTTATTGCCTTGGTGATGGATAAACTTACAAGGCACATTTAAAGGGAAATACTATGGTGTATGTTATTTGCATATGATATAATACTAACTGACAAGATGCGAGGCGGTTTTAACATTAGGCTGGACATTTGAATACAAACTTTGGAGTCTAGGGGTTTCAGCTTAAATAGGACTAAGACAGAATGCTTTCGAGTGCAAGTTCGGCAACATAACTCATGAAGTCGCATGGAATTAAGGCTTGATACATAAATCATCCCAAAAAGAGGAAACTTCAAGTATCTTGGATCAATAATACAAGTAACGTAAAGATAGATGATGATGCGACAGATCATATTTGGCGGGTGGATAAAATTGAGGCGTGTATTTGGTGTCTTGTGTGATAATAATATACCACCATCATTTCAAGGTAAATTTTACAGAGCGGTTGATAGGCTGATTATGTTGTACGGGATGAAGGGTTGGCCAAGAACTCCCATTGTCCAGAAATTGAAAGTAGCAAAAATAAGGATATTGAAATGAATATGTGGTTATACTAAGAGAGATAAGATTAAGAATGAAGATATGGCGGATATGATAGCGGGGAGCGAGGCTGAGATGGTTCGGGCATGTGAAGAGGGGGTATACAGATGAACCAGTAAGGAGGTGGAAAGGTTAGCCATGATGGGCCTAGAAGAGGTAGAGGTATACCAAATAAGTATTGAGAGGAGATGGTTGGGCAGGATATAACATATTTGCAGTTTACCTAGGACATAACCCTTAGTATGAGAGTGTGGATGTCAAGAATTAGGTAGAAGGTTAATAGGTCATTGAACATATTCTCTTTTAATACTTGTAGTATCATCATTATTCTCGTATTTTCTTATACGTAGATCTCCATTACTACCGATTGTCTTTTTTGTAAGATATGTGGACTTATATCTACATACAAATGAACAATATATGGATAAATTATATGTTATGTGCTATCTTTTGGTTTGGCCTAAATAAGTGGTCTTATGGACATTATGTTAAGGGGGCCAATGTATTGTCATATAAAGTGTAGGACTAATGTGTAGATACCCAAAAGGGTAGCTTTAGTTAATGATGGGCGAACTAAGGTTACATATATGTAACCATGGTTACATGCTTGTGACTCTTGAGTTTTGTAACTTATTTGTTATAAAGTGGGGGTTATGGTTCCCACATTATAGCAAGACAATTATCTTCTTCCTCCCATTGAATTAAGATAATCTTTTTCTTGTCTTGCATATTCTTGTGGAAAACCATACTCCAATTTGGTTATTGTGATTATATTGTTGTTGTTTGGAAGAAGTTCTTGTGATATATTCTTGTGTAAGCATAACTTCAAGACAATCTTGAAGTAAGGAACAAGGAGCCAAACACTTTGGACAATCTTCAAAAGGAGAACTAAGGATTTCCACATATGGATTCAGGTACGCTTCCGCTCATGTTGTTATTGTTCTAAATTATTCGATATGAAGGATATTGTATTTTAGTCGGAATCATTATTCTAACAATTGGTATCAGAGCCACCTTCATATTTGGATAATTTGGATGTTCATAAGATTCATGTTATATAAAGTTCATGTTCAAGTTAAGTTAGAATTTTGTTTAAGAAATTCTAGTACCATGAAATAGCATGATTTTATGAATGTTATGTTTCTGATGAACTTTGATGTTTTAATATCATGTTATCTTTACTTGAATTGAAACATTGAATTTTGCATGATTTTGGTTGATGAAAACATGATTCCATGTTTAAGTTTCTTGTTGAAAAAACATGTTTAGTCGTTGGACAGAACAATAACATAATCGATTATGCTAGAAAAATAATCGATTATGTTGAATATGTTGATCAAAATTTTGCAAAACAGAAACAGGGAATAATCGATTATCAATTTTTGATAATCGATTATGTCAATTTTGTCGAAAAAAAAATTTGGGACAGAACAGTAGCGTAATCGATTATGCATTGAGCATAATCGATTATGCAAATTAAGTTCATAAAAATTTTGAAACATAACAGTGGAATAATCGATTATTCAATTTTGAATAATCGATTATCTCAATTTTCAGCAAAATTTGGAAATTCCAGAATGCCAGAATAATCGATTATCTGTTTAAAATAATCGATTATCCTGGACCAGCAAGCCCTGATAATCGATTATCAAGGACCTGATAATCGATTATCAGGCAGTTAAGTACTGAAAACGTTTTGTTTTGGTTGTTTATTGAGGACTTAATATAAGAAACGTTTTTTATTATTAATAAAACGTTTTAAGTCTTTTAAGTTTCATATTTTAATTGAATATTTATAATATGTCAATTAATATTAAGTTTTTATTAAATTATTAATGTTTTATACATTAATATTCAGTTTTTATATTAATTGTTTTAGTTCATCAAACTTCAGATTTTGGAATTGTCCAACTAAGTCTAAAACAATTAATATTCAGATGTTGCATGTCAAAACATGTAACATATTAAGTTTAGATTCATAATATGTCTTAAGGAACTAAAGTTTTTTAGCATCTAATATTTTAAATTAGTCAATTGAAGCATTATGTTGCCAAAGTAACCTCTATTTGTAGATTGATTGATCTTGAAATATAAAATGACTGTGGATGTTAGTCTTCCATGCGTTTAACACCGGCCCAAAGGAAGGTTGTTATTTGGCAGGAATTCGAACATGCTTGTGGTGATAAATATGTGACAATTATTTGGTTTTCCATGTGAATATTAAGTCGGCCCAAAGGAAGGCTTGATAGTTGACAGGAGTTTATTGTCAATATTTGATCACTACACCAAGAGTACCACTTACAAGTTGATTTTCTGTCCAAAGACTAAAATCAATGTTGTGCTAGGTATCTTGTAATGGGATTTGCCTATTTTGAATCTATAAAATAAAGTTAAAGTTCAAGTTATTGTAAGCATGTATTAAGTAATCCTGTTGTTCTATTTTCAGTTAATTCTTCTGCTGCTTCGATATCTGCCAACATCAATAGCATCCATGTGCTTAACGGCACAAACTTTAAGGAATGGAAAGAGAACATTATGATCGTTCTCGGTTGCATGGATCTTGACCTTGCACTTCGGATTGAGCAACCTGCTTCTCTTGAGGATACATCCTCTCCTGATGAAATGAGGGAGATGGAGAAGTGGGAACGCTCGAATCGCATGAGTCTAATGATCATGAAACGTGCAATTCCAGAATCATTCAGGGGCACTATGAATGATAAAGCTAATGCCAAAGTTTTCCTTGAAAACCTTGAAAAGCGTTTTGAATACTCTTTTGAGTAAACTTGTTTCCATGAGGTATAAGGGCAAGGGAAACATTAGGGAGTACATTTTGGAAATGTCTCATCTTGCTTCGAAACATAAGTCACTAAAGCTAGTATTACCTGAGGAACTGCTTGTGTACTTAGTTTTGATATCTCTTCCTGCACACTTTAATCAGTTTAAGGTCAGTTACAACTGCCTGAATGAGAAATGGACTCTTAATGAGCTCATTTCACATTGTGTGCAAGAGGAGGAAAGGATAAAGCAAGATAAGACTGAAAGTGCTCATTTGGCATCCTCTTCTAAGGATCCTAAGAAGAGGAAAGGTAAGGAAGTTGCGGTTGCAAGGCCCAAGAATAAGCAACATAAGGAACCTAAGGTTGGAATTAGTGAATTAGGTTGTTTTTTCTGTAAGGGGACTAATCATGTGAAGAAGGATTGTACCAAGTACCACGCTTGGCGTGCGAAAAAAGGTACATTTCTTTCTATTGTTTGTTCTGAAGTTAATTTAATTTCGGTACCTAAGGATACTTGGTGGGTAGATTTTGCTGCTACTACTCACATAAGTATATCTATGCAGGGTTGCCTGAACTGCCGAAAACCAAATGATGGTGAAAGATACATCTATGTGGGTGACGGCAAGAAGGTGCCAGTTGAGGCTGTTGGAAAGTTTAGGCTGTTGTTTAATTTTTATTTAGATTTGGATGAGACTTTTGTTGTACCGTCTTTTAGACGGAATTTAATTTCTGTTCCCAAATTGGACATATCCGGTTATTGATGTTCTTTTGGTGACAATAAAGTTAGTCTCTTTCAGAATTCAAATCTTATCGGTACTGGTCTTTTATCAACATTTGATAGCCTATATTTGGTTGATACAATAACCTCAAATAATAAAACCCTGCATACAAGTTTAAATGGTACCAAAAGAAAATTAACTAATGAGAATTCTATATCACTCTGGCACAAACGTTTGGGTCACATATCCATTCAAAGAATTCAGAAACTAGTGTCAGATGGAATTCTTGATTCTCTTGATTCCTCAAATTCGGATATATGTGTTGAGTGTATCAAGGGAAAACAAACAAACAAGACGAGATTAGGTGCTAAGAGAGCTTCGGACGTCTTAGAATTGATACATGCGGATATTTGTGGGCCATTTCCTACTCCTTGTAGGAATGGTCAACAATACTTTATCACATTCATAGACGATTACTCTCGTTATGGGTACCTATATCTTATTCATGAAAAGTCCCAATCCATAGACGTGTTCAAATCATTTAAGGCTGAAGTTGAAAATCAATTAAGCAAAAGAATTAAATCCGTTAGATCTGACCGTGGTGGTGAATACTATGGTCGATATGATGGTTCAGGTGAACAACGTCCAGGGCCATTTGCTAAATTCCTAGATGAGTGTGGGATCGTCCCTCAGTATACTATGCCAGGAAGTCCTACGATGAATGGTGTAGCTGAGAGACGAAATCAGACCCTTAAGGATATAGTAAGAAGTATGATTTGTCGTACTACTTTACCAGACTCACTCTGGGGTAAAGCATTAAAAACCGCAGCTTATATTCTTAATAGAGTTTCAACTAAAGCTACAATCAAAACCCTATATGAACTTTGGACTGGGCATAAACCCAGTATTAGGCATTTACACATTTGGGGTTGTCCAGCTGAGGCAAGGCCTTATAGGCCGAATAAAAGGAAACTGGATGCTAAGACGGTTAGTAGCTATTTTGTTGGATACTCTGAAAGGTCCAGGGGTTTTAAGTTTTATGATCCCACTTCTAGAACTATTTTTGAGACGGGTAATGCTAGGTTTTTTGAGGATATTGAGTTTGGGGGGTGGGGAGATAAAGTTGTTAGAGATTTTGTCTTTGAGGAAGAACATGTGTCTTTCCCTCAAGTTGTTGATCTTGGTCAGGGTGTTCTCATTCCTGACACGGATCACACAACTCCAGTTCAAGACAATCTCGAAAATCTCCCCCATCAGGACCCTGATATTACTAATGAAAATCAAACTCAACAACCTCAAGAAACTGAAGTGCCATTAAGGAGATCCACTAGAGAGAGGAGAAATGCAATTCCGGATGATTATGTTGTATTTCTCCAAGAACAAGAAAGTGATATTGGACTTGAGGAAGATGATCTAATCAACTTCCGTCAAGTCATTAAGGGTTCTAACTCTCAAAAGTGGATTGATGCCATGAATGATGAGATGAAGTCTATGAGCGATAATGACGTTTGGGAGCTTGTTACATTTCCCGAAGGTATTAAACCTATTGGTTGTAAATGGATTTTTAAAACCAAAAGGGATTCAGGGGGCAATGTTATTAAGTATAAAGCTCGTCTTGTCGCAAAAGGCTACACTCAAAAGGAAGGCATTGATTATAAAGAGACTTTCTCTCCAGTTTCATCGAAAGACTCTTTCAGGACTATAATGGCACTAGTAGCACATTTTGATCTTGAGCTTCATCAGATGGATGTTAAGACAGCATTTCTCAATGGTGACATTGAGGAAACAATTTATATGGTGCAACCTGAAAACTTTGTTTTGGATGAATCAGAGAAAAAGGTTTGCAAATTAAAGAAATCCATCTATGGGCTCAAGCAGGCTTCCCGTCAATGATTATAAGTTTCATACAGTCATTACATCTTTTGGTTTTGAACCAAATGTTGCTGATGACTGTATATACCATAAGTTCAGTGGGAGTAAGTGTATTTTTCTGGTTTTATATGTCGATGACATACTGCTTGCCTGTAATGATATAGCATTATTGCATGAAACAAAGAAATTTCTTTCAAAGAAATTTGAAATGAAAGATCTTGGTGAAGCTTCTTTGTATTAGGAATTCAGATACAACGAGATCGCTCCAAAGGTGTTCTCGGTCTGTCACAAAAGGTCTATATCGATAAGGTTCTGAAAAGATTTGGCATGCAGGATTGTAAACCAAGCAACACCCACGTTGCTAAAGGAGACAAGTTTAATCTCAAACAGTGCCCAAATAATAATTATGAAATTTCGGAAATGCAGAAGACGCCTTATGCTTCAGCTGTAGGTAGTCTGATGTATGCTCAGGTATGTACACGACCTGATATAGCATACATTGTTGGGATGTTAGGCAGATATCTTAGCAATCCGGGAATGGACCATTGGAAGGCAGCCAAAAGGGTCATGAGGTACTTACAGAGAACAAAGGATTACATGCTTACATATCGGAGATCGGACCGTCTTGAGATCATTGGGTCTACCAATTCCGATTTTGCTGGATGTCAGGATAGTTTGAAGTCTACTTCAGGCTATATTTTCATGCTTGCTGGCGGTGCTATCTCTTGGAGAAGCATCAAGCAAATTCTTACGGCCACTTCCACCATGGAAGCGGAATTCATGGCATGTTATGAAGCATCCAATGAGGCATTATGGCTGCGGAATTTTGTTGGTGGACTGCGAATTGTTGATAGCATCAAAAAGCCAATTAGGCTATTATGCGACAATAGATCGGCAGTCCTTTATGCTAATAACAACAGTAGTTTGACGAAAGCAAAATATATGGACGTCAAATTTCGGGTTGTTAAAGAAAGAGTACAAAATGGACAATTGTGCATTGAGTACATTAGTACAAACTCCATGTTTGCGGATCCGCTCACTAAGGGATTGACACCAAAAGTATTTCATGAGCATATTGCTTGTATGAGTGTCAAATCAGATAAGGATTATGTATTTTAGTGGGAGTTTGCATTGTACATTTATGTATTGTCCATTATATTCAGAAATTCAGTAATTCAGTTATATCTGCACAGATATTCAGTTTTAAAGTTTTTGTACTCTTACAGTTTATGATTGATCTCAATAAAGAGAACCAGTTGGAAATAGACATTCTATTGACCACACTTTATGTAATTTCCATGCTACATACCTACACTTGATCCATGTCGTTCGTTATATTGGTATACGTGATCTATGTTGGTTCTAGTTACGAATGAGTAACGAAGAGCTCTTAGTTCCTATGTTGGTATGATTGATGGACCGGATTGTTCATGACAATTTTATTGTGATAGCAATTTTGAGCTCATAAGGTTATATTGTAACATATAATGCTAAGGTTTGTACATACGTATGTGTATCTCGTCCAAGTGGGAGATTGTAAGATATATGGACTTATATCTACATACATATGAACAATATATGGATAAATTATATGTTATGTGCTATCTTTTGGTTTGGCCTAAATAAGTGGTCTTATGGACATTATGTTAAGGGGGCCAATGTATTGTCATATAAAGTGTAGGACTAATGTGTAGATACCCAAAAGGGTAACTTTAGTTAATGATGGGCTAACTAAGGTTACATATATGTAACCATGGTTACATGCTTGTGACTCTTGAGTTTTGTAACTCATTTGTTATAAAGTGGGGGTTATGGTTCCCACATTATAGCAAGACTATTATCTTCTTCCTCCCATTGAATTAAGATAATCTTTTTCTTGTCTTGCATATTCTTGTGGAAAACCATACTCCAATTTGGTTATTGTGATTATATTGTTGTTGTTTGGAAGAAGTTCTTGTGATATATTCTTGTGTAAGCATAACTTCAAGACAATCTTGAAGTAAGGAACAAGGAGCCAAACACTTTGGACAATCTTCAAAAGGAGAACTAAGGATTTCCACATATGGATTCAGGTACGCTTCCGCTCATGTTGTTATTGTTCTAAATTATTCGATATGAAGGATATTGTATTTTAGTCGGAATCATTATTCTAACATTTTTTGCTTTGATTGTCTTATTATCATGCTGTTGTTACTATTTCTTATTATATGTCTTCTCCATTGATTTATTTCTTTTTAATTATATTGTGACTATAGTTTTTGTAAGCCGAGAGTCTCTTGAAAATTACATCTCTACTTTCACAAGGTAAGGGTGAAGTTTGCATACACACTATCCTCCCGAGACCCTACTTATAAGATTATACTAAGATTGTTTGTTATTATTGTGAGCTACCATTGAATTCTTACCAAAATAATAGCATTCAATATCCAAGCCAAGAAATATATATACAGTTTTTAAATCTTTTGTAACTGACTTTTGAGTTAGCAGAATAGGTAGTAAGCATATAAGATGTTGATCTTACCTATTGCAGCTTGTGATTTTCTAGTAAGCAATACATCATTCGCAAAGCGTGAGGTTGAGATTGAGAATAGGTAATTTGCCTAGCAGGTGTGATGCAGAAGTTGCGAGAATAAGAAGCTTCGGGATTTAAAATTTTTGAGTTTATAATTTTTATCCTTTTAAGTTACCAAGTTTTAAATATAATATTTTGCGCATATTAAATAAATTTCTAAAATAAATAAATTTTAAGTTAAAGATATTGAGTTCTGCTGAATCCATGCCTCGAACTATATATCCTCCCTTTACTAGAATATATATCAATGCTTTGAAGAACAGATTTCTTTCCATTCTCATCCAAAATCAAGAAGAATATATCCCAAACAGGAAGAATGTCAAATAGGAATTAAAAGAAAAAAGAAGATAATGATTATCACCAATATTTTCATTATGTTGAAGCTATATATAAAGGCTTGACACTAGCTAAATGCATCAAATAAAATAAAGAGAGATCTTATATGAAGTTAAAGAGTATGGTCTAATAGCCAAGGATGACTTGCCTACTCCATTTGTCAATTCAAAACAAAAACAAAAGGGTATATGATAATTAATAAATTATGGATCCTTTCCATTTGGTTGCAGGCAGGTCATCCTGGCTATCTTGACATGCTTTTAATCTTTCATGTAAGGTCTTCTCCTCTATTTCTTTTCTTGATCATCATTTTATGTCAAATTTCATGTGGGAAATTATGATCCTCGGTGCATGGAGGTTCAGAACTAAGGCAGAAGGTTTAGTAGATAGTCGAGTGTTTTTTATTATCTTTTTTAGTTCGATATTATTAATTAGTGTTGTATGATATCTTTTTATCCTTAGATTGCTATTACTACTTACCGCTCTATTGCCATCTTAGGTTCGGTTTTCCTAATATCTTGTATTGTTACTACTTGTTGTTAATGTTTTTTTTTCATTTTTTCTTTAGTTGACGGTCAATCGAAAATAGCTTCTCTGCCCTCTTTAATTTGGGTAAGGATTGCATACATGTTACCTTCCTCAGACTCCACTTGTTGTTGTTGTTATTGTTATTGTTGTTCGTGTGGGAAATTTGTACTAAGAGATTTAAAAGATAATCGCAAGTAAATATATAAAGTCAAACATCTCTATAATAGCCTCACTTGTTCCGAATTTTTTAGTTGTTATAGCGCATTGTTTAGAGAATATATATTATAATATAGCATAAAAATTGGTTCCATAAAATACTTGACTTTTATAATGAATATCTATTATATAGCGATGTTGTTACAGAGAAATCTACCTATACGTCAAATCTCGAAGTATAAGTTGATAACATAAAACACGGTAGATACTTGTTGAAGCCTGTGTCATATTACGATGAGCGTTAAATTTTGCATGAATTATGCAGTTTTGTTGAAGCCTGTGTCATATTACAAATATCTCAATTCTTACCCAATTTAACTAGCTTCAACAAATACTTACACATTGTTAATATTAAATATTCAAAAGTATCATCAAAACACTTCGTTACACCGTATATCTGTCTTGTGTGATTATCCAGTATCACTTATTTAATTCCTTATAAAACACATTAAGTAACTCAGAAAATAATTTCAATTGGTCTGGACTACTTCAATAATGGAGGCCCAATTTAGAAAAGAAACAAATAAAAGTGTGTGATGGGCTGATTATCCATTTTTACAGGTAGAAATTTAAAATAACCAGATTTACAAGTTCATTCAAAAATAGCTACAATTTTAAATGTAATCGAAATTTAGTCACTTTTTATATAAAGATAAATTTAGATGAAAACACTATTCAGAATTCGAAAAACACTCCAGCATAAATATACTGGAACTCCAACATAATATACTGGAGTTCCAGTATAATATACCGATCCAGTATAATATGCTGGAAGTTCATACACAAGTGCTCCAATCTCCAGTATATTATGCTGGAACTTTCCGCGTGTTGGAGTTCCAGCATAATATGCTAGAAGTTCATACATAGATGCACCGATCTCCAGTATATTATGCTGGACCGGTCCCTGTTGCAGCAAAATAGTGGTTATTTTTAATGCAAATGCTCGATATTTTTGAATGACCAGTCTGAAAACTGGCTAGCCCGTGCTATTTTAACATTTTTACATGGTGCTTGACATTTCTAAACCTCGTAGTTAAATAAGAGAAAATATTATAAAACTTTTAGCCGCTCCCAAAATAATAGTCGATAAAATGTATAATATATATATATATATATATATATATATATATATATATATATATATATATATATATATATATATATATATATATATATAAAGGATGCAATTAAGTTTGATTGACTGATCAATTTTGTATTTTGACCGTAATTAAATAATGCATCATTAGCTAGTTGAATAAGTGTAAGATTTTTTTTACATAGAAAATTCTGCATTAAATTCCAACTCTCAATTAATAAAATTAACTTTTTACAAAGTTACTTTGTAATTATGAAATTTCTTGGTTAGAGGCATCCATTTCCATTTTAAACCAAGATTTGGTTCAGTGCACCACATCAAATTTATCTAAAGTTGGCGTTCAACATCAAAGCTTTGTATCACACCAAACTAAATCTTGATTTACCTGCTTACTGAATGATGGTAATTAATTAACTATATCTTGGCTCTTTTAGTTTCAAATATCAAGAGAAGTTTATAATGATAATGGCTTATGTATTAAAGACAAAACTTATAATATATTGTAATATCCTAACATACGATATCGATACCCTGCATCTCTATTTTAGTAGTCGTTTGGAAATTAAAATTGTATTTTTTTAAAATAAAATATAAGTATTTAGAGTTAAATTGAAAAATAGTTTTTGGTATTTGAAATTATGTTTGGACATGCATTTCACTTGAAAAAAATATTGCAGTTTTGTGAGCGGTGAAACAAAAATTTCTGAAAATTTTGAAAAATAATCAAAATCACTTTTTGGTTTCGAAAAAAAATTTGAACCTTGCAAAATTTCATGAACAAACATGTTTTTGAGAAAAAAAAATATTTACGAACAAACGGGTCCTTTGAGTCATTAAATTATTTAGGCAACCTCTTTTAGTTTCACTTCTATTTTGTGGTGAGATGAGAACTGAGAGTATCTACCTCCAAACAATAAGTGACAATTTAATGGAAATATTCGAATTCCTCATGAAAAAAAAAATCTTTTTAGTTTTTCCTTTTCTTGGTTGTTGTTTCTAAGAGAGATTGATATGTCAGTGCCAAAAAAAAAAAAGAGAGAGAGATTGATATTTCGTAAGGGTGTGTTTGTATTCCAGAAATAAGTCATTTTCTGGCAACCAAATACTAAAATATTCTTTTGCAGAATTATTTTTCATTAAAAAGGAAATAATAACTTTCTTCATGTTATAAATAGACTTCTACTTAAGGTGAATGTCTATAATTAGAGAGATTCTAGAGTTTTATTCTTGGTAGCTAAGTCACTACCTCCCTATAAATAAAGGGGTCTTCTACCATTGTAAATGATCCCTAACAATCTCAAAGTATCAATAAGAATACTCTCTCTCCCTATTCTCTCTATATTGTTCTTGTTCTTGCATTATTCTACTTGTTCTTATATTATTTCATAACACGTTATCAGCACGAGACTCTACCGTCTCAAGAACCATTCTCGAAAAATCTAAGGTATTTCCCTCTTCCTAATTTAATTTTCGATTATGTCTGACATTACGAAAAGAAAGTTCGTTGCCCTTGAAATTTCGGGCAAGAACTATATGACATGGGTGTTGGATGCTGAAATCCACTTAGATGCTATGGGTCTCGGAGACACCATTAAAGATAGAGAAAAAGCATCCACCCAAGACTGTGCGAAGGCCTTGATTTTCTTGCGCCATCACCTTGATGAAGGTTTGAAGATTGAATATCTCACCGTCAAGGATCCACTCATCTTGTGGAACGGCTTAAAGGAGAGATATGACAACCTGAAGTTGGTCACTCTGCCACAAGCACGATATGATTGGGCTCATCTGAGGCTCCAGGACTTTAAGTCCGTTTCTGAATATAATTCTGCAATGTTCAGAATTACTTCTAAATTGAAGCTATGCGGAGATAAAATCTCCGATTATGATATGCTTGAGAAAACGTTTACAACGTTTCATGCCTCCAATATGGTACTGCAACAACAGTACAGAGAGAAAGGCTTTACAAAGTACTCTGAACTGATTTCTCTTCTACTAGTGGCTGAGCGAAATAATGACCTGCTCATGAGAAATCACGAAAATCGACCCACTGGGTCTACACCACTGCCTGAAGCAGATAAAGTGCACTCTCATTATGCCAAACATGAAAAGGGCCATGGTCATAGTCGTAAACGGGGTCATAGCCAGGGACGTAGACAAGGAAGAAATTCCAATGAAGTCCGTCAACCCCCAAGGAGAGATAACTGCCGGAAGCAGAAACGGGATCATGAAGATCCTAAGGCAAATGGTTCAGAAACTATATGTTATCGTTGCGGTGGGAAAGGGCACTGGTCAAAGACTTGCCGTATACCAAGACACTTGGTTGACCTTTATCAAGCATCTCGAAAGAGTAAAGGTCCTGAAACAAATTTTGTCTATGACGACAACTTGGACATCACCCACCTGGATGTGGCAGACTTCTTTGAGCAACCCGAGGGGAAAATAGACCACCTAATCGGTGATGGGTCTATGATGAAAGAAGATAGAGTTATTTGATTTTGTTCTACTTATTTGTATTAGTTAGTGAATAACTAATAGCCATTAGTATTAGCTTGTATTAGTTAGTTCATGATGCAATGTTAGCAGTAGTTCTTTAGAATGTCTTCAATATGCTCAAATATCAATAATATTTTTATTTTCCAGTAGGGGTAATCGACTAGCCTGAAAAACTAGTCGATTATCTAATATTTTCGCATTAAAGCTGAAAAACAATTGATCGACAATCGATTGTCTATGTCTAACAATCGATTGTTGTAATCTGGAATTTTTTAAAAATCATCCACAATCGATTGTCTATGTCTAACAATCGATTGTTGTAATCTGGAATTTTTCAAAAATCATCCACAATCGATTGTCTATGTCTAACAATCGATTGTCGTTAGACAGTGTAATCTGAAATTTTTCAAAAATCATCCACAATCGATTGTCTATGTCTAACAATCGATTGTTGTAATCTGGAATTTTTCAAAAATCATCCACAATCGATTGTCTATGTCTAACAATCGATTGTCGTTAGACAGTGTAATCTGGAATTTTTCAAAAATCATCCACAATCGATTGTCTATGTCTAACAATCGATTGTCGTTAGACAGTGTAATCTGGAATTTTTCAAAAATTGTCAACAATCGATTGTCTATGTTTAACAATCGATTGTCTTAAAACAGTGATCTGGAATTTTTCAAAAATAGTCAACAATCGATTGTCTATGTTTAACAATCGATTGTCTTAAAACAGATCTGGAATTTTTCAAAAATAGTCAACAATCGATTGTCTATGTTTAACAATCGATTGTCAATGCTCAACAATCGATTGTATGTGTTTAACAATCGATTGTGTTAAGAAAATGCTTAAACTGAAAATTTTCAAGCTGCATAGTAATCGATTATGGATAACATATCTGATTTTGTTAGTCAACTGTTAGCAGCAGATTTTGAAAATATTATGTGACACAAACGGATTGAAGTTGTTTATTCTCATGTTCGTATATTTTCTTTTATATGTCAAACCATGGGAAGTAAATTGATTGAAGGCTCCGGAAGAGCAACTGTAACTCTGCCCAAAGGCACGACGTTTATCTTAGAGAATGCAATATTCTCCTCCAAGTCTAAGAAGAACTTGTTGAGTTTTAATGATATCAATCGCAATGTTCTCCTCCAAGTCTAAAAGGAACTTGTTGAGTTTTAAAGATATCATTCAAAATGGATATCATATTGAGACAATAGATGAGAATAATCTTGAATTCTTCATGAAAACGAGGCTGCCCATTTCGGTTTGGGTTCACGCCATTTTGCATGCAGCAATACTAGTTCGTCGGCTGCCCACTTCGGTTTGGGGTCACGCCATTTTGCATGCAGCAATGCTAGTTCGTCGGCTGCCCACTTTGGTTTGGGGTCACGCCATTTTGCATGCAGCAATACTTGTTCGTCGGCTGCCAACTTCGGCTTGGGGACACGCCATTTTGCATACAGCAATGCTAGTTCGTCTCTGACTGACGAATTGACACAAATATTCCCCGTTGCAATTGGTTTTGGGTCATGGACCCAATATATCCCATTTAAGAATCTTTGGATGCGCAGTATATGTGCCTGTAGCACCGCCATCCCGCACCAAAATGGGTCTGCAAAGAAGGTTAGGAATATATGTTGAGGTTGAATCGCCCTCCATTATTCGCTACCTCGAAACGTTGATAGGAGATTTGTTCACTGCACGATTTGCAGACTGTCAATTTGATGAGACACTTTTCCCAAAATTAGGGGGAGAAGTTGGTGAAACCAAACGGGAAATTTTGTGGAAAAATGCATCATTATCTCATCTTGATCCACATACCTCTATTTGTGAAAGAGGCACAAAAGATTATCCATTTGCAAAGAATAGCAAATCAAATACCTGACGCATTTATAGATTTGAAAAGGATTCACATATCCCCGAAGTGAATGTGACAACATCTGATTCACGAATACATATTCATTATTGGAAGAATATGAACATGAAATTGATATTAAATATACCACACTCACCCCTAGAAGGAGGTTTGAGATGATACCACACTCACCCCTAGAAGGAGGTTTGAGATGATATATGGCATGAATGATCGTTGGTTACGTACCTATTGTACGCCAAAGTATTTTGGAAATATGACTATTAAAGGACAACGATAATGCAAGAAACATATCTTGCATATAAGTTTGACATGACCATAATGGTATAACTTTCTCTTTAAGAAAGATATTCACCACATGGATGTTGATGAATCTGTGGTAGTACAAAATTTATTGAGAGCTCTAGAAGAGCCAATTATTACTATGTTGGAGAAACACAATTGAGTATTGTGCTGTAGTAAGTCTCAAAGAAACTTATTCAGTTTCCAAAGTACACGCGAAAGCGAATGATTATATTGAGACTATAAATAAAGGAAGGCTTTGATATCTCCTATTACTACAACTTGTAGCGGGGTAATTTGCATATGAAAAGCTACCCGCTTTGTTCTCCAGTTTGTACTACACAAAAGAAAGAATGCCACAATAAAGTGGATATCTATTGGTATAAAAACCCATGTCATAATAAACCTGAAGTTTATTGATAAGTGCACATGTCATGGTGTAAATTTGAAGTTTACCAATATTGATAATTTGTTCAGTTAGCATTCGTATTAGCCATCTCATTTTAAGTATGATGTGCAAATTCACACAGGTGAATATCAAAGAACTAGAAAGTTCTTTACGAATTCTCTTGTATCACTTGTTCTTATTAATCAACTGACCAACTAAAGAGTTCGGGTTGAAGCCCATAAATTCTGGAAATATCAAAGGTGAATATGGGCCCATTCACCTGCCATGTATACCACATATGATGCATCTATGATATGGTTACATGCGCAATTGTTATTAACCCGCAGCCTGGCCGGTGCTTGCGAGGTAAATTGCTCAGTAATCTAACTTCGAGCATAATTTCCAGATTTTCTACTCAAGATAGTTCATCTTAATAAGTTGGTTTATATCAAAGTTGGTTTAGCAAGATAATTATTGAGTGCTTCCACTTAATAGCTAAACTGTTTCTTATGAGAACAAAGTTATATATATCAGTTTGATATACGTTGTATACGAGAGTATATTATATTCTCCCCTCACAAGTGGTTCAGGGTCAGGAACCAAATAATTTCATCTTATTATTAATGTGCCGTGTATATTGACATGATAATGCACAAAGATGATTTCCCAAAGTTGAGGAAACAAGTTAGCTTTTCTAACATGAGGGGGAGACATGATAAACACTTGAGAAAAGGTTACATGGGATGATTATCATTTGTATATGTATATCCCCGAATATCATGATATGAACCTGAAGTTCATAAAAGGGATAATTCAATTGCAACATATTGCAAAGCATGCTATACGCATTTGCTGACCCAAAGAAAGTAACTAAATGGAAGAGATACAATTCAAGAAGAATTGATTCCATATGAAAGACATGTAGTTTTGAACCTATAGTTCAAATGCTGGAAAGTATAAAGTCAAAGGTATGTATAATCAGTTTTCGATATCTTATTTGTCTAGCATGACATGGAAAACTTGATATGCATCTAAAGTCTATTATATGATTTACATGACTTAACTTGAAAGATTTAAGTTGCTTGAAGCATACACAATTCTTGGTCCTGAAGTACCACATCTTAAGTACAATTTGTGTACATATGTATCTTGCTATAACCATAAGCATGATGGCATTGAGAATACATCTATGAAGATATTGAAGAGTCATTCCGCGACATTATATGAAGATGTTCATATCTATCAAGAATGATGATTTCAAGGTGCGGAATATTTATTCAAGTCAATATGGTTGATTTATTTATCAAACATCTACCAAAGATCGTTTTGAAGATGATGCACAAGATTGGAATGCAAATTCTCAAGGATATAAATTGATGTTCTTATTAGGGGGAGTTAATGCGCGTTGCACTCTTTTTCCCTTACAAGGTTTTGTCCCACTGGGTTTTCCTTGCGAGGTTTTTAACGAGGCAACCAATAGGCGCATATTCAAACATGTGTACTCTTTTTCCTTCTCTTTAATTTTTCCCATTGGGTTTTGGTTTTAAGGTTTTAACGAGACACATTGTTGAATAGACATTCAAGGGGGAGTGTTATAAATAGACTTCTATTTAAGGTGAATGTCTATAATTAGAGAGATTCTAGAGTTTTATTCTTGGTAGCTAAGTCACTACCTCCCTATAAATAAAGGGGTCTTCTACCATTGTAAATGATCCCTAACAATCTCAAAGTATCAATAAGAATACTCTCTCTCCCTATTCTCTCTATATTATTCTTGTTCTTGCATTATTCTACTTGTTCTTATATTATTTCATAACACTTCACTAATATTTTTCTCAAATATATAATCAGTTGAAAGCGTTTTAATTCTTAATTTTAGAGAGCGTAGGATAGTGAGAAAAAATTTCTTTTGGAATATATGTGATATTTTCTATCATAACAAACACACCCTAGTGCACTTAAACTTTTCTTCGTAAGTGAATTAGTGCATGTAATTCATTGTCTCTTATTTTGCATTTTTTTTCTGTCTTAATTTTCCTTGGAGTTGAATTGTGTTTTTTTTTTTAAAATGAGCAAAAGGAGCTTATCTAGATCCTTTATTAAAGATAATCATATCTGAAATTCAAACAAAGATATAAAAAGAATGAGATGTGAAATTAAGTGAGCGTTTGGACATAAGAATTGTAAAGCTTCGGAAAAAAGTGAACCTTTTTTCATGTGAAAATGATATTTGAAAATTAGTGTTGTGTTTGGACATGAATATAATTTTAGAATATTTTTGAATTTTTATAGGTGATCTGATTTTGAAAAATAGCCTTTTGAAATTTTTTAAATTTTGAAACAAAGTCTCTCTTTAAATGAAAATTAAAATTTTTATGGCCAAACACTGATTTAAAAAATAGTGAAAAAAATTATGGCCAAACGGGCCCTAAGATTCCGTCTTTGACAAAACAATAAAAGCTCCCAAACTAAGTAATTTACTCTAACTTTGAGTAAATTACAACACAATAAATTTACAACCGCTGACAGCAGAATATTAACACCTCCAATTTATGACATATCCATCCATATATAAACTTTAAGATAATTAAATTGGCATACGAACGGTGATGGTAGACAAAAATTAAATTAAATAGAATTTCACTGGAATAATCAAGAACTATATGAAAATCTATAGTTAGAAATGAAACAATTTATATTACTTTAGTATGGTCGAAACTGACTTGTGATTATTAATGAGATTAGTTCGCTCTTAAGCATATTCGGGTTAACAGATGGCACAACCATTCGTTAATAATAAGCACGCGAAAGCCACCCAGCTTAATCAATGAGGCCACGGCCTACTCGCTATCGACGGGCGTCTCCTCGACATGATCAGGGTTGCCCAACGCCAGCTGGCAAGATTCACAGCTATAAATACTAAGAGAAAGAACCCTAAGAAAGGGGGGCTGCTCTTTCTTCTTCACATCTACTTGTCAAGAAAAGAGGAGACCATTGTAAGGCTCTGAACCTTTCCATGGAGAGGCAGACCAAATCGATACCATCAATAAAAGATCTCTACCCCCCCCCCCCCCCCGCCTTAACAAATAACAATTGTCTCTTGCGTTTTATTCATCTAGTCTTTTAGTTTATTACGATCTGCTATGATTGACCCTCCATTTATATTAGTTGTTTTATGATAATAAAGTGTATGAGAACTTTGGGCTAAACAAATTGGCTCCGTCTGTGGAGACTTCATAGCAGAATCGCGTAGTTCAACCTTAGACCAAAAAAGAAGGGGAACACCCAAAAGGGAAAGCAACCCAGCTCAAACGAGCCAAAGTAGCACAGCATGTGAAGGAACTCGAAAGCTCCGGCAAAAAACCGAAACCTCAACTCCCCCCCCCCCCCTCCCCCCATTCTCTAGAAAGCGAAAGAAGAAGAAGGAGAAGCAAATCCCCCCCCCCCTTTTTTTGCGGGGAGAACGTGTGCGAGATGCTCTCATCCTCCCGATACGGGACCTTGCCGAAAAGTGGCACGAAGGCATCTCGAACCTAGACCCATAACGGAATGACCTCTGCAAACTAGTCAAGAATACTACGTACAAACCGGACAGAATCTCAAACGAAAACCTGACCCCCGACACCCTGCACACAACGGGTTGGGCGAAAAAATTACAAAGTTTTAACTACGGTTGAACAACAAATCGGGCTACGCGCCCTCGCCCAGGAGTTCAACTATGAGTTAAACTGGGACTCAGGCTATGTGCCTTCGACATCAAAAATTGCAAAGGTTCAACTATGGTTGAACAACAACTCGGGCTACGCGCCCTCGCCCAGGAGTTCAACTATGAGTTGAAATGAGACTCAGGCTATGTGCCTTCGGCATCAAAAATTGTAAAGCTTCAACTACAGTTGAACAACCACTCGGGCTACACGCCCTCGCCCAGGAGTTCAACTATGAGTTAAACTGAGACTCGGGCTATGTTCCTTCGACATCAAAAATTTCAAAGGTTCAACTATGGTTGAATAACAATTCGGGCTACGCGCCATCGCCCAGGAGTTCAACTATGAGTTGAACTGGAACTCAAGCTATGTGCCTTCGACATTGAAAATTGCAAAGGTTCAACTACGGTTGAACAACAACTCGGGCTACTCGCCCTCGCCCAGGAGTTCAACTATGAGTTGAACTGGAACTCGGGCTATGTGCCTTCGACATTGAAAATTGCAAAGGTTCAACTACGGTTGAACAACAACTCGGGCTACTCGCCCTCGCCTAGGAGTTCAACTATGAGTTGAACTGGGACTCAGGCTATGTGCCTTCAACATCGAAAATTGTAAATGTTCAACTACGGTTGAACAACAACTCAGGCTACGCGCCCTCGCCCAGGAGTTCGACTATGAGTCGAACTGGGACTCAGGCCACGAGCCTTACCATCAAAAATTGCAAAGGTTCAACTACGGTTGAACAACGACTCAGGCTATGTGCCTTCACCCAAAAAATCAACTACAAAATAAACCAAAATGCAGGCCGAGCGCTGCCACCATTGGACGCTGCAAGGCATGCTTCTCTATGAGCGAAGGGACAATTTAAGCACCCTCTCCAATACGTAAGTACGCCTAACTCGAACCAAGATTCAGGTCGCAATAAGTTCGGCCCCGGACGAATTGCAAGGCCATGGCCAATAATTCGACCACACCCAAACTGGGACTAAGGCTATCCACCACCCTCGCCAAATAAAGGCCATCGATTTACTCATACTGAGTAAAGGAAGGTGATAAATAAAAAGCAACCAATCACGGCTAAGGCCATCGACGCCACCTAGTTTTTGAAAAGGGCGATCAAACGACCCTACAATAGTCGAAGTCACCCAACTAGCCAAGGCCATCAATGTCATCATGGCCAAGACCACTAACGTTATCACGACTAAAGTCGTAGGGGGATCAACATGCACACAAAAAACTCTAAAGGCGAGTGTGACGACCCAAAGGGTCATCACCATAATTCTCCCTTTCTTTGTGCTTCCGAGGTCATGAAAACCTCTAATTTGGTTGCCTCGATTTTTCCTGTGCATTTCGGGCGTGAATCCGGATAATTTTTATGTGAAAATATATAAATTTTGTGTTAAAAACTATGAATTTTGATAAAAATGTTGATATAGTTGACTTTCTTAAACATTTTGGATAAATAGACCCGAACACGTAATGTGACGGTCCAAAAGGGTCTGTAAAAAAATATGGGACCCGGGCGTATTCCCGGAATCGAAATCCGAGGTCCCAGGACCGAGTACGGAATTTTTGAAAGAAATTATTTATCTGAAATTTATATAAGAAATTGAAATGAAAATGAGTTAGAAAGTGATGGTATCGGGCTCGTATTTTGGTTCCGACGTCCGGTACATATCTTAAATAAGTGTTACGCGCTTTCTATGAAGTTTGGTTGAAAACGGACGTCATTTGACGTGTTTCGGACTAAAAATGGAAAATTTGGAAGTTATGAACTTTGAAATTAAAATTCATGTGTTTTGAGGTTTGATTTTATGTAAATGGTGTTATTTTGGCGATTTGGTCACACAAGTAAGTCTGTATGATGATATTTAGTTAGTGTGTGTGTTTGGTTGGAAGCCCCGAGGGCTCGGGTGTGATTTGGAGGTGGTCCGGGATGGTTTTCACTTAGAGGAGGTATTGCAAACATGAGCGCCGCCGCGGCCTTTTCTGTGCGGTCCGCGCTGGAGCCACGCGGCCGCGAGGCACTTCTGTGCGGCCCGCGTGGCTAAATCGTGCTGGTTAACCAGTGCGGCCGCACACCAAATCAGTGCGGTCCACGCTGAGTGGGTTCAAAGGAGCCCCAGTTTCCATTCTATTCGACGTGGCCGCAGCATATTTTTGTGCGGTCCGCGTCCAGTCATCAAAGAGGTATAAAAATTCGAAAATTTCACCCATTTTTCCACTTTTCAAAACCCAAAACCTAAGGACCGATTTTCCAAAGAAAGTTTCTTCTCCAAAACGATTGGTAAGTGATTTCTAACTTAATTTTCCTACTCCTTAGCATCTTTTTAACATAATTTCAACTTCAATCAAAGGTTTTCACAAATGAGAATTTGGTATTTGGGGTAGAACCTAGGTTTTCTTAAATTGGAGATTTGGACCTCAATTTGAGGTCCGATTTCAAAAACAAATTACATATATGAACTCATGGGGGAATGGGTAACCCGTTTTTGGTTTGAACCTTGGATTTTGAGCATGTGGGCCTGATGGCATTTTGGGAATTTTTAGGTAAAACTTTGGGAAATTCATTCTTATGCAATTGTTGATATATTTGAGTAAATTGTGATTATATTAGTCCGTTTTGTGGCAAATTCGAGGGGTAAAGCTATCCTAGATGCGTGAGTTGAGTTTGGAGCTTTCGAGGTAAGTGTTTGATCTAACTTTGGCTTGAGGCAATCGGATTAGTATTTGATTGCTATTTGCTGAATGATCGAGTACGATGTATAGGCATGGTGACGAGTATCTATATATCAGTGTCTAGCATGACCGTGAGTCGAAAATGCTTTGAAATCGAAAGAATATGATACAACTGTCTTGTTAAATTGATAATTTCCATGTGAAGTGTTGGTTAAGAACGAAATGAATTTAAAAGAGTTTGTGAAGCAATGATACCTTTGCCGGGACGAGTAGACTGTTACTATTGATTCTCCCTTGCCAGGATATTTGCGCAGTTAGCTGTACCCTTACTGGGTTTAACTGTTATATTGATAATCTTCCCTAACTGGGCCTCCTTTGGAGAGATTGCTAGAGTTATTCAATTACAATACAGGATCATGTGGCACGGCGACCACTTATGAATTATAATACGGGATCGTGTGGCACGCCGACCACAGCTTATATAGATTATTGTTATTGGCCTTAGATGCCGGTGACATTGTGCATGGAGAAAATGGTATCGTATGGCGCGCAATTCACTTATAAACTACATTATGGGATCGTATGGCGTGTCGTCCACTTATATACTACACCATGGGATCGTTTGGCGCGCTGTCAACTTATATACTACACCATGGGATCGTGTGGTGCGCGGTCCACTTAGATTCTACAATATGGGATCATGTGGCACGCCGTCCACTGTAAATGTGTATATCATGAAATTCGGAATAGAGTTACTGTTGTTTTATGATGTTCCATTTTTTTCTAGTTCTCCCTGACAGCATATCCCCTCCCAGCTTTACTTGTACTATGTTGTTATTGTTTTTTTCTCGTACTTGTATATCATATTGCACAGGTTACTTGTGGTAGATCCTATCTAGCCTCGTCACTACCTCATCGGGGTTAGGTCAGGCACTTACCAGCACATGGGGTCGGTTGTGCTGATGCTACACTTCTGTGCCTTTTTTTGTACAGGTCAGGAGATAGCTTACGGATCGAAGCAGTAGCTTGAGGGCGTGCCTTCAGTCCAGAGACTCCTAGGTATTTCGCTGGCATTCGCGGGCCCTGAGTCTCTTTTATTTCATTTCTGTTGTTTCCATTGTATCGAAACAGACTCCTTATGTATTATTTTTCAAACTCTTATTTGTAGTTTTTCATAGTAGTCCGTGAGTATTGTGAAACTAAATCTTGGGTAGAAAATGATGTTAGTTATTCCGCATTTTCATTCATTTAGTATTAAATTAAGACTTCCGCTTGAATTTATTATTTTATTATTACCTTGTTGGATATTAATTGAAAAATGTATGTTTAAGTTGGCTTGCCTAGCTCCCACAGTAGGCGCCATCACGACTACCGATGGTGGAAAATTCGGGTCGTGACAAGTTGGTATCAGAGAACTAGGTTACTTGGGTCTCACAACTCACAAACAAGCTAGGTAGAGTCTAAGGGATCGGTACGGAGACATCTGTGCTTATCCCCCAAAGGTTACAGAGTTAGGAAAATTTCCCTTTGTTCATTCTTGTCGTGCAATTTTGTTCCTCAAATATTGATTATCGTTCTACTCTGTTATTTAGCATATGGCGAGAACACGTGCGTTTTCTTCCACCGCACAGCAGTCCGAGCTCCCAGCAGCTGCTCCCATGAAGGGCAGGGGCCGAGGCCGTGCCAGAGGTCATGGTAGGGGAAGAGCTCAGCCCCATGCAGCAGTCCTAGAGGTGGAGCCTCATATTGACGTTGATTAGGAGGTTCCAGCCCCAACAACTCCAATGGGCCCAGCTCAGGTCCTAGGAGGGGTTATGTTTCCCCCGGATCTCCAGGATGCTCTCGTTTGTATAGCAGGATTTATGGACAGTGTAACTAGAGCGGGTCTGCAGCCAGTAGCACCAGCCACTTCTCAGGCTGGAGGAGGAGTTGAGACTCCGACTACGCGTACTCCGGAGTAGGTAGCTCCCCGGACTCAAATTTCTGGTGGTTCAGCCTGCAGTGGAAGCTCAAACAGGTGTACAGCTCAGGTCTGTGATGGGACGGTCATGTCTTCGGATGCCTTGTGGAGACTTGATCGTTTCTCCAAGCTTTTCACCACCACTTTCAGCGGTACTTCATCGGAGGATCCCTAGGATTTTCTATTCAGTTGTCATGATATCCTCAATACTATGGGTATAGTGGAGACCCATGGGGTCGATTTTTGCACCTTCAGGCTTGCAGGATCCGCCAAGACTTGGTGGAGAGATTATTTCCTATCTAGACCAGCAGGGTCTCCAGATTTGACATAGGATCAGTTCATGGAGTTATTCTTGGCGAAATTTCTCCCCGTTACTCAGCGGGAGGCACTTCGTAGACAGTTTGAGCGCCTCCATCAGGGCTCCATGATAGTTACACAGTATGAGACTAAATTTATTGATTTGGCATGCCATGCAGTTGTGATACTCCCCACAACGCGAGAGAGGGTCCGGAGATTCATTGATGGATTGATTTAGCTGATCCGTCTTCAGATGGACATGGGAGTTGGTAGTAATATATCCTTTCAAGAGGCGACCAATGCGGCCTGCCGGGTAGAGATGGTACTCGCTCGAGGAGGTGTTCAGGGGACAGATAAGAGGCCTCGACATTCTAGTAGATTCAGTGGTACCTCATCTGGATGTAGGGATTCACATGACAGAGGCCATCCCCGAGGCCCTTCCAGTCAGCACTCCAGGCTTCTCATGGTACTCCAGGTGGTCGCAATTCTCAGCCACAGTACTCTGACCAGCAGCTTTTCATATCACCATCAGCTCCTATCAGTGCACCACCACTTCGATATTCTCAGCACCCGAGGGCTTGCTTCACTTGCAGCGACCTGAGGCACTTTGCCAAGTATTGCCCTCGAGCTTCCAGCAGTAGGGTTCTCGTCCCATGATTCAGGAAGCAAGTAATCCACAGGCCGCCCAGCCAGCTAGAGGCCATAGAGGTAAAGGTAGGGAGCATAGAGGTGGAGCTCAGACCACCAGAGGCAGGGGTCGGCCCACAGCAGATCGTCCCAGAGACACAGTTCAGGGAGGTGGGGGCCAGCCCTGTTGTTATGCATTGCCAGCCAGGGCGGAGGCCGAGTCATCAGATGTTGTGATTACAGGTACTATATTGTCTGTGATAGATGTGCTTCGGTATTATTTGATTTGTGATATACGTATTCTTATGTGTCGTCCTAATTTTCACCCTATTTAATCGTGCCTAGTGAGGCTTTGGGTATTCCTGTATATGTGTCCACGCCGATTGGTGATTCTATAGTTGTCGATTGAGTGCATTATTCATGTGTGGTGGTATTTGAGGGTCTTGAGACCCTTGTCGATTTATTGCTCTTAGATATGGTGGACTTCAATGTTATTTTGGGGATGGACTGGTTGTCCCCATATCATGTTATTCTAGATTGTCATGCCAAGACCGCGACCTTGGCCTTGCCAAATTTGCCCCGACTTGAGTGGAGAGAAACCCCAAGTCATGCCACCCGTAGTGTTATTTCGTATATCAAGGCTCGACGTATGGTCGAGAAAGGGTGTCTAGCATATTTGGCGTATGTTCGCGACTCCAGCGCAGATGTTCCATCTATTGACTCTGTTCCTATTATTTGGGAGTTCCCCAAGGTTTTCCCTTCAGACCTACCGGCTATGCCGCCCGATAGGAATATTGATTTCTACATTGATGTGGCTCCAGGCACTCAGCCTATTTCCATTCCGCTATATCGCATGGCCCCGCCAGAGTTGAAAGAGTTAAAGGAGCAGCTTCAGGACTTGCTTGATAAGGGTTTCATTAGACCCAGTGTATCGCCTTTGGGTGCACTAGTGTTTTTTGTAAAGAAAAAGGATGGGTCGATGAGGATGTGCATTGATTACCGGCAGTTGAATAAGGTGGCGATAAAGAACAAGTATCACTACCGAGGATTGATGATTTGTCCGACCAGCTTCAGGGTGATAGGGTGTTCTCGAAGATAGATTTGAGTTCTGGTTATCATCAGCTGAGGATTAGGGCGTCTGATGTCCCTAAGACAGCATTTCGCACTCGGTATGGGCATTATGAGTTTTTGGTCATGTCATTTGGGTTGACCAATGCCCCGGCAACATTCAAGGAGTTGATGAACCGAGTGTTCAGGCCTATGTGGATTTGTTTGTGATTTTATTCATTGACGACATCTTGATGTACTCCCGCAGTTAGGAGGAACATGAGCAGCACCTCAGAGTTTTTCTTCAGACTCTAAAGGATAGTCGGCTGTCACCAAGTTCTTGAAGAGCGAGTTTTGGTTGAGTTCAGTCGCATTCCAGGGTCATATCATATCAGCAGAGGGTATTCAGGTAGACCCGAAGAAGATAGAGGCAGTCAAGAACTAGCCTCGACCAGCTTCAGCTACAGAGATCTGGAGCTTCTCGGGATTAGCTGGTTACTACAGACATTTCGTGGAGGGGTTTTCATCTATCGCAGCCCCGATGACTAGATTGACCAAGAAGGGTGCCCAGTTCAGGTGGTCAGATGAGTGCGAGGCGAGCTTCCAGAAACTCAAGACAGCTCTGATTACGGCACCGGTATTGGTTTTGCCCACGGGATCTGGACCTTATACTGTTTATTGTGATGCTTCCCGCATCGGCCTTGGCGCAGTGTTGATGCAGAACGGCAAGGTCATAGCATATGCTTCGAGGAAGTTGAAGATCCACGAGAAGAATTATCCGGTTCATGACCTAGAGTTGGCAGCCATTGTTCATGCCTTGAAGATCTGGAGGCATTATTTATATGGTGTGACGTGTAAGGTGTACACGGATCACAAGAGTCTTCAGTACCTGTTCAAGCAGAAAGAGTTGAATTTGAGACAGTGGAGGTGGTTGGAGTTGCTGAAAGACTATGATGTTTCTATCTTATATCACCCGGGGAAGGCCAATGCGGTGACCGATGCATTAAGTAGGAAGTCCGCCAGCATTGTGTAGTCTTGCCTATATTCCGGTCAGCCAGAGACCGCTTGCCTTGGATGTTCAGGCCTTGGCCAATAGATTTGTGAGATTGGATATTTCTGAGCCTAGCAGGGTATTAGCTTGCACAATTGCTCGTTTGTCATTGATGGAGCGTATTTGGGAGCGGCAGTTTGACGATTCCCATTTGTGCGTCCTGAGAGACACGATGCAGCGGGGAAGTGCTAGGGAAATGAATTTAAGAGATGATGGTGTAGTGAGATTGCAGGGGTGAGTTTGTGTGCCCAATGTTGATGGTATTCGTGAGTCGATCTTAGCGGAGGCCCTCAGCTCTCGGTATTTTATTCAACCGGGCGCCGCGAAGATGTATCAGGATTTGAGACAGCATTATTGGTGGCGCAAAATGAAGAAAGACATTGTTGCATATGTGGCTCATTGTCTGAATTGTCAGCATATTAAGTACGGGCATCAAAGGCCCGGTGGGTTATTTCAGAGGATTGAGCTTCCCGAGTGGAAGTGGGAAAGAATCACCATGGATTTTGTTACTGACCTTCCGATGGCTCGAAAGAAGTTTGATACTATATGGGTTATTGTTGATAGGCTGACCAAGTCAGCACACTTTATTCCAGTTGCCACCACCTATTCGTCCGAGAGACATGCTGAGATTTATATCAGGGAGATCTTTCGCCTTCATGGGGTGCCCATACTATTATTTTGGACCGGGGTCCGCAGTTTACCTCGCATTTTTGGAGAGCGATACAACATGAAATGGTCACCCAGGTTAAGTTTAGTATGACATTTCACCCCCAGACGGACGGTCAGTTCGAGAGGTTCTTGAGGATATGCTCCGAGCCTGCATTATTGATTTTGGAGTCTCGTGGGACCAATTCTTACCTTTAGCAAAGTTTGCCTACAACAACAGCTACCAGTTCAGTATTCACATGGCTCCGTATGAGGCGTTGTATGGTAGGCGGTGTCGGACCCCCGTCGGATGGTTTGAGCCAGGAGAGGCTCATCTATTGGGTACAAATCTAGTACAGGAGGCCTTGGATAAGGTCAAGATCATTCAGGACAGACTTCGGTCAGCTCAGTCTAGGCAGATGAGTTATGCAGATCGTAAGGTCAGGGATGTTGCTTCATGGTTGATAAGCGAGTATTGCTCCGGGTATCGCCTATGAAGGGCGTGATGAGATTCGGGAAGAAGGGAAAGCTTAGCCGTAGGTTTATTGGCCCATTTGAGATTCTTTATCGTGTAGGGAAAGTGGCTTATAGACGCCTTGCCGGCTATCTTGTCAGTCGTGCATCCGGTTTTTCACGTATCCATGCTTTGAAAGTATCACGGCGATCCCTCCCACGCGTTAGATTTCAGTACTGTCTAATTGGATAAGGATCAGTCATATGAGGAGGAGCCAATGGCTATTTTAGACCTGCAGGTCCGACAGTTGAGGTCGCGGAGTTTTCATTCAGTGCGTGTTCAGTGGAGAGGTCAGCCTCCTGAGGCATCAACCTGGGAGTCCGAGTCTGATATGCGGACCCGTTATCCCTATCTGTTCCCCGACTCAAGTACTTTTTTCTTTTGTACGTTCGAGGACGAACGGTTGTTTTAGATGTGGAGGATGTGACGATCCAAAGGGTCATCACCGTAATTCTCCCTTTCTTTGTGCTTCTGAGGCCTTGAAAACCTCTTATTTGGTTACCTCAATTTGCTTGCACAGTCCGGGCACGAAACCAGAAAATTTTTATGTGGAAATATATGAATTTTGTGTTAAAAATTATGAATTTTGATAATATAGTTGCCTTTGGTCAATATTTTAGGTAAACGAACCCGGTCCCGTGATGTGACGGTCCCGGAGGATCCGTAGGAAAATATGGGACCCGGGCGTATTCCCAGAATCGAAATTCGAGGTCACAGGCCCGAGTATAGAATTTTTGAAAGAAATTATTTATCTGAAATTAATATGAGAAATTGAAATAAAAATGAGTTAGAAAGTGATGGTATTGGGCTCGTATTTTGGTTCTGATACCCGATACATGTCTTAAATGAGTGTTAAGCTCTTTCTGTGAAGCTTAGTTGAAAACGAACGTCATTTGACATGTTTTGGACTAAAAATAAAAAATTTGAAAGTTATGAACTTTGAATTGAAAATGCATGTGTTTTGAGGTTTAATTCTATGTAAATGATATTATTTTGGCGATTTGATCGTACGAGTAAGTTCGTATAATGCTATTTAGTTAGAGCCTGTTTGGATTGACCAGCTTTTAAGCCACTTTTCCAAAATGGAGTGTTTGGCAACTTTAAAAAAAAGGGGCTTAAAAAAAGTTAAAACCAGCTTAAAAAGCCAAAATAACAAGTTGGGTACGCCCAACTTTTTCGAAATTGGCTTAAAAGCCCGATATTGTTAACCAATTATTTTATATTCTTATCCGGTATTATTTTTCTTAATATCGTCAGTAGAGAAAAACCCTAAACATACGGTCTTTGTTTCTTTTGTCCAATCCAGTTTGCAGCCCAGCAGCTCTGCGTTCTTCTTCTTCCTTTGCATTCTTGTTCCTCTTCTCCCATACCTCTCTCCAACTTCAACTCCAAGTTGAAAGCCTCTTCACAGTAAGTAATCTTCCTCATGATTTCTTTTAAGTACTGATTTTGTATATCGGAAACTGCAATTTTTAAAGATTACTTTTACAAAGATGCGTGAGAAAAGGCAAATGAAATAAACTGGAAATATTTTTCTCATTTGTTTGTTGGTTCAAATTGGAAAGACCAAAAAAATTAGAGTTTTAAATATTGCTACTATATAATTTACTGCAACTGCAAGTAGGAATTTACGAATGACAAAGATTTGAATTGGGTATTGTTTGTTGACATTTGAGGCGGCAAAGGAGATACAGTAGTATTTATTATATTTTAATAATATTTATAGGATTGATTATTCCAGAGAAGAATTAAAATTTTCAGAAAGCAAGAGGCACCCGTGTGGCCTAGCTAAGTTCTTCCCAGTTTGTGTAATTAAATCCTTTATTTCTGTTTGCATATTATACTTTGTATAGTATACTTTGTTTGCATATTATAATTTGCATATTAGCTTCTTGGTTGTTCTGCTTTTTCCAGATTATTTATATTTAATTATGTCGGATAATGTTAAGTGGGACGATGATACACACATTATATTTCTTGAGTTGTGTAAGCAAGAGGTTAGAAAAGAAAATAGATCAAACACTTACTTAAATAAAGATGGGTGAAAAAGTATTGTTGACGAATTATGTAAGAAAACGGGAAAAGACTATGATAAAAAAAATGAAAAATCATTGGAATTACATAAAAGGAGAATGGACACTTTTTAAGCAGTTGATGAGAGGGGAGACAAGGTTAGGATGTGATGCCACGAAAAATATGATTATGGCAGATGATGATTGGTGGGAGCGAAAAATTAAGGTACATCCCTGAAATTATCATATGTGTAATTCTTATTTTGTCATTATTAATTTTATCAGTTTGATTAAAGTAGTTTTTATTTTCTCTTTCTACAGGAGAATGCAAAATATAAGAAATTCAGGAACAAAGATCTTTCGCTCATATGGTTTCGCTACGATGCATTGTTTGCTGATGTTGTTGCCACAGGAGAAAGAGCACGTGCAGCAAATCAAGAACAGTCATCGGTCATTGGAATTAATCTTGATGAAGAAGGAATAAATGTCATTGACGATTGTGACAAAGAACACTTCACTTATCTTAATGATGAAAGTGATGATTTACAGAATATAAATTCTGTTATGTTTCCAGAGCCATCACTAAAAAGACAAATATCAACTGATGGTGTTAGCACCAGTAGTCAAGTAAGAAAGAGTAAGAAAAAACAGGTGCAACATTAATAAAAGAGGATATACGCTCTCTCATGGAGTTTATGTCTAGCAAAAGCACTTTTACATCTCCTGCAGTTGATGAGACATCCATCGAGAAGTGTATTGGCATGTTGGGACAAATTCCTGATATTCTAATTGGGATTGAAATTTACAGTTTTACTATGAATATATTCCGCAAGAAAAATAATCGTCAGATATTTTTGGGGATCCCTACGGATGAAGCTCACAACTCGCAAGTGTTGGTTGGAGTTTAACTACCAGTTATACCTTAACAAAAATAAATAATATATCATTGTGGTTGAATCTTTCTATTATTCCGTGTCTGAATATTGTAATTGTATATGTACTTTATTATAATTTTATGTGTTTAGATGTTGTGATTGTATCACCAAAATTTTGTAACATTTATTTTAAATGTTAAGCTTCTAAGCTTTTGTTTATTTTAAAGCTTCAATCAACTAAGCTTTTATTTATTTTAAATGCCTAGCTGAGAGTTAAGTTTCAGTCAGCTAAAGTAATTTTATGGTTTTCCTTCAATCTTTTAGCTAACATTTTTGTTTTTATTTTCAGTTAAATAGATAGTTCAAATTCTAGTGACATAATAAATCATTATCCAAGTTATTCGTTAGACGATGAAGATAAAAAAGAACTAGAGGAACTTCAGAGGGAACAAGATGAGAAGGAATGGACTGCTTTATGTCAAATAGCAGGTAAATTGATATTGATGTATTACCAAAAATACCTATGCAAGCAACATTGTTGTACATCTAGTCGCTCTGGAAATATATTTATTCAAGAGATAAAAGAGGAAACGAGACTCGTTGTTATGAAAATTTTCGATTAAGGAAGTCGGTGTTGTCGATCGATCGAATGACTTAACTGAAAATTATGGGCTTAAATCCACACATGGAATGTCTATACACGAGATGTTAGGCATGTTCTTGATGACTTGTGTACATGGAGCTGGAAATCGATTGACACTTTCATAGTGTTTTAAAGGCGATTTGTGAGCTTGCAAGAGATATAATTAAACCACATCAAAATTATAATGATGGTGCAGGAGCTCACAAGACATGTAATGGTCGATATCTCCCTTTCTTTAGAGTAAGAAATATTTTTGCATAATTATTTTTTATTAAATTTATTACTTAACTTTTATAAGTATTACTAACTTATGTTAAATTTATACTTGTAAATGTATGTAGGATTGCATTGGAGCACTTGATGGCACACATGTTAAAGCAAGGTTACCGCAAGGTCAAGAGATACCATATATTGGACGTAAAGGTTATCTGACTTAAAATATTCTTGCTGTCATAGATTTTAATATGTGTTTTACATTTGCATGTGCTGGGTGCGAAGGAGCAGCTCATTATAGTCGTATATTTGGTAAGACCCTTCGTAGACCAGAACTTAACTTTACACGTCCAATTGAAAATAAGTATTATCTAGTTGATGCAGGATATCCTCACATGAAGGGATATATAGCTCCATACAAAGGAGATAATGTGAAATATCACCTAGCACAATTTCGCCGCCGTGCAACAAGACAATCGCGAGAACCAAGAGGGCGAATTGAAAAATTTAACTATTTGCATTCCTCTTGTAGAAATATTGCTGAGCGAACATTTGAGGTTGAAAAGCAAGATGGTCAATTTTGCGAGACATGCCTTTTTATCACATTGACACTCAAAGAGACACCGTACTTGTTACTATGACCATTCATAATTATATTTGAAAGAAATGCAATATGAATGATGCATTCCGAGCAGCTGAGAATGAAAGATATGTTCCATCTGTTGATCCTGGTATTGGTACATCTTTGAGAACTAATAACAATATAAATGCGGAAAATGTGAAAGAGCAAAGTGATCTTGTTTGAATGGGTCTTCGCGATTTGATTACTAATAAAATTTGTGAAGCTTGATACTTGTAGTTGTATTAATATTTATTATTTGTAAAACACTAATATTTGGTCAATGTTATATATTTGTCATACACACTGACTAATAGGATATAATGGAAGATTTTCATGACTTGATTCTGCTTTTGTTCATTTGTAGTATAGATTTCAATACTTCTAACGGTCTTTGCAGCTTATTTGATAGAGGTTCTAACATAAAGTGCACTAAAAGTTTGACTTCTCCGTTTCTCTCCCACTTAACTGCTACTTGATCTATTGGATTTTTTGTCATGAGTGAAACTCCTAGATAGTAGATATCAACTTTACAGAATGTCAAATTTGATAATCGGCTTGGAAAATTCTCGAGCTATCTTACTATCTAATTAACCAATTTGGTAAGAAATTGTGTGTTTTACACTTTAGCAGTTAAATTTACTAAATAAGGTTACCAACTCCTGTTTCATGTACCAAGTTTAAATTAAGAAGTATTGAATAGCACAAAAAATGTTTTCTGTTTTTATTATTCCGTCCTTTTTTAGTAGAGTAATGATTTGTTTGTGTTTTTCGTTAAAAATAATTTGTTTGTATTTTATATTGTAGTAATCAGGTCCTTTTATAATGTTAACAACTTTAAGGATATTTTTGTCCTTTTAACAAAAAAAAGTTCTTACCAGCAATTGTTTACCAAACACTTTAACAACTCTTTTTAAGCTTCAGCAATTTTATCCAAATAGGTAACTGCTTATTTATAAAATAAGTTTCAGCACTTAAAAACTGCTTTTAAGCCCATGTGCTTAAAAGCTACTTTTTTTCCAGCTAATCCAAACGGGCTCTTAGTGTGTATCTTTGGTTGGGAACCCCGAGGGCTCAGGTGTGATTCAGAGGTGGTCCGGGATGGTTTTCACTTAGAGGAAAACAGGTTCAGGTATTGCAGACACCAGCGCAGCCACAGCCATTTCTGCGCGGTCCGCGCTGGAGCCACGTGGCTGCGAGGCACTTCTGTGCGGCCCGCGTGGCTGAATCGTGGTGAGTGCTGGTTAACCAATGCGGCCGCACACCAAATCAATGCGGTCCGTGCTGGGTGGATTCAGAGGAGCCCCAGTTTCCATTCCATTTGAAGCGGCCGCAGCTCATTTTTTTGCGGTCCGCGTCCGGTCATCAGAGAGGTATAAAAATTTAAAATAATTCGTCCATTTTTTCACTTTTCAAAAACCCAAAACCTAAGGAGCGATTTTCCAAATAAATTTTCTCTCCAAAACGATTGGTAAGTGATTTCTAACTTAATTTTCCTACTCCTTAGCATCTTTTAATATACTTTCAGCTTCAATCAAATGTTTTCACAAATGAGAATTTGGGATTTGGGGTAGAACCTAAGTTTTCTTAAAATTGGGGATTTGGACCTCAATTTGGGATCCGATTTTAAAGCAAATTACATATATGAACTCGTGGGGGAATGGGTAACCCGATTTTGGTTCGAACCTCGGGTTCTGACCACGTGGGCCTGGGGGAATTTTGGAAATTTTTGGGTAAAACTTTGGGAAATTCATTCTTATGCATTCAAATTGTTTCAACTAACATTTGTTGATATATTTGAGTAAATTGTGATTAGATTCGACTAGTTTTTTGGCGAATTCGAGGGGTAAAGTTATCCTAGAAGCATGAGTTGCATTTGGAGCTTTCGAGGTAAGTATTGATCTAACTTTGGCTTGAGGGAATAGGATTAGAGTGCTTGATTTCTATTTGCTGAATGATCGAGTACGGTGTATAGGCATGGTGACGAGTATCTATATACCGGTGTCTAGCATGACCGTGAGTCAAAAATGCTTTGAAATCGAATGAATATGGTACAACTGTCTTATTAAATTGATAAATTCCATTTGAAGTGTTGGTTAAGAACGAAATGAATTTAAAAGAGTTTGTGAAGCAATGATTCCTTTGTCAGGACGAGTAGACTGTTACTATTGATTCTCCCTTGCCGGGATATTTGGGTTGTTAGCTGTACCCTTGCTGGGTTTAATTGTTATATTGATGATCTTTCCTAATGGGGCCTTCTTTGGAGAGATTGTTAGAGTTATTCAATTATAATACTGGATCATGTGGCACGCCAGCCACTTATGAATTATAATACGGGATCGTGTGGCACGCCGGCCACAGCTTATATAGATTATCGTTATTGGCCTGAGATGCCGGTGACATTGTGCACGGAGAAAATGGGATCGTGTGGCACGCACTCCACTTATAAACTATATTATGGGATCGTGTGGCGTGCCGTCCACTTATATACTACACCATTAGATCTTGTGGTGCTCCGTCCACCTATATACTACACAATGGGATCGTGTGGCGCGCCGTCCACTTAGATTATGCAATATGGAATCATATGGCACGCCGTCCACTGTAAATATGTATATCATGAAATCCCGAATAGAGTTACTGTTGTTTTCTAATTGTTCCATTTTTATCTAGTTCTCCCCGACACCATGTCCCCGCCCAACTTTACTTGTACTATGTTGTTATTGTTTTTTTCTCGTACTTGTATATAATATTGCACAGGTTACTTGTGGTAGGTCCTGTCTAGCCTCGTCACTACCTTGCCGGGGTTAGGCTAGGCACTTACCAGCACATGGGGTCAGTTGTGCTGATGCTACTCTTCTGTGCCCTTTTGTGCACAAGTCAGGAGACAGCTTACAGATCGCAACAGTAGCTTGGGGGCGTGCCTTCAGTCCAGAGACTCCTAGGTAGTTCGCTGCATTCGGGGGCCCTGAGTCTCTCCTATTTCATTTCTGTTTGTTTTCATTGTATCGAAACAGACTCCTTATGTATTATCTTTTAAACTCTTATTTGTAGTATTTCATAGTAGTTCGTGAGTATTGTGACACTAAATCTTGGGTAGAGGATGATATTAGTTATTCCGCATTTTCATTCATTTAATATTAAATTATGACTTCCGCTTGAATTTATTATTTTATTATTATCTTGTTAGAAATTAATTGGAAAGGTATATTTAAGTTGGCTTGACTAACTCCTATAGTATGCGTCATCACGACTCCCGATGGTGGAAAATCCGGGTTGTGACAGCGAAACCCCCCTTGATGAGTGCAAAAGACAACCTGGAAACAAGAAAAAGAACATAAAATTGTATATATATCTACATCTTTATTAACAATAGGTCACCTCCTCTTACATACGGCAAGGCCGACGAACTAAGAAAATTAGCCAAACAACAACAAAAAAAAGACAAAATTGAATAAAACTAACTCTACAAAAATCTTTTCAATCAAACGCCACCTGCACCACCATCAGCGCCATCAGCCCCTAAAGTGGACGGGTCGAAGCCACAGCCAAGACGAGCATCACGGGCCTTCTGGCAGGCTCCCTCATAAAAGGCTTCGGGCACAACACCGACCTCCCACAATTTCTTGTACATATTGAGCTGGCCCTCAACAAACTACCAAAGATCACGAGCAGGTCCATAAGAGGCAGCCTGGTCTCTCAGGCGCTGATTCTCAGCCTCCAAGGCCGTAATACAATCTGCCGCAATCTGGCCATCCACTTCATAAACGCCAATGAGCTCCTCCATCCCCGCCACTCTGAAAGCCGCAGCAGATCTCTCCAGCTCCAAATTCCCTCTCGCAGACTCGGACCTCCGCCTCCAACACCTCAGCCTTTGTCGAAGAATCCTTGGCTTGCCGCCTCGAAGTAGCGAGCTCCTCGTCCAACCTAACCACCTGCCTAATCAAGGCCTCAGAGGCCTCCGCTAAGGCCTCATGACTCCGGCGCTCCTTCTCAGCTGCAGCACTCCTCTCAGCCTCCACCTCATCGTCTTTACAACGAAGTTGTTCCTCGAGAGTGTTTACCTTGTTTTGAGTCTGCTGCACTAGAAGCTCCCGCCTCGCCAACTCTTCCACCAACTCACGGCTGCAGGGGTCATCCCTCATGTTCTAGCGCATCATGCGGCACCTATCCCGGTAGCGGCGATACTTCTCCTGTGCTCGTATAAAGATTCCCGAGCGAATGTTGGATTGGAGCATGCTCTCTACTTCCAAAAGGAAGGTCTACAAGGAAAAAACAACGGTTATAATAGGAGGCAAATCAAGGCAAGAAAAGAAACGAAATAATATCATCACATGTACTCTAAAACCCATCACGACCGCCTCGGTCATTAGTTCGACATCTGTAACATCCCTCAGCGACCTGCTCTCCTCCTCCGAGCACAAAGGCGCAAACATCAGAACCAAATTATCCTCCTCAAGCAGCAGGTTCTGCTCGGTATGAATATCAGCATATCGATATGGTCCCTCTGCATGCGACGTCGCATTGGTGAAGTCTTCCTGGATCATGCGGACGTCGTCGGGATCCAAGTCAGATTTGGAGGCAAATTCCCCTCCCGTGACGCCCCTTCCTTCCTCAACCGTCCGGGAGGTCGAGGCTCCCTCCCCCGCCAACGTGTTGACACTCACTTCTCTGACCAAAGCAGCTGTTGAGGAACCACCTTCCCTCCCAACAGCTGGGATTGATGATTGAGCCGCCGAAGCAACGGTTTCACTACGTCCTGAGCTGACCGGGGCAGCCCTCATTATATTCTCGCCCTCAAGGGCAGGCACGACCGCCTCATTCCCCTCCGCATCCGACGATGGGGAGTCCAAATGTACCACCTCTGCAGTCGACGTGAAGGCGAACCTACGCCTAACCAACGATCTTTCCTCCTCCTCCTCGTTCAAAGGTGATTCCGCCCTGGGGCGAACAACCCCTGAAGACGCCTCGACCCGAAATGTAGATCGTGCTGAGGAATAGGCCGCCAACGACTCAACTAAAGTTGCCCTCAGAACTGGACGTGGCATCGGCGCCATTACCAGCCTAGTAGTGGCACCGGCCCGCAGAAAGTAAGTTGAGGAGCCCTCACACGGCGCACCCCCTGACCAACAAAAGAAAAGAATTAAAAGGAGAAAAACTCAGCATGACTGAACAGAAATGACATAATAACTCAAAACACTCACCAGAAGCGGGCCTACGGTCGTGTATTTCCGAGAAGGACGACCATGAATGAATCCCCGATGTCTGAGGGAGTACGGCCTCGACCCATTCGCTAATGCTGGATAAAGGAGCCGGTGGTGCCCGCTCAGCTACAAACACAAGGTAGAGTCAACACTTGTCGGAACAAAGAACAAGAAAGCACGGAAGGCAGAATCCGACGAATAGAAAACTTACGTATATGGTTCCAAGTCTTGGGGAACCCCACAACATTCACAACAAAATGCTCAGTCCTGATGTAGAAAAAACTCTCATAAGTATGAGAATCGACCGCATCATCCAACTCCGCAGTCAGACCCCTGGCCCCACGAGGGACAATTCGAATCATGGTACCACGGACCCTCTGAGGGGATTACAGGTTAGCACGTGCCTTAGAGTTATTTCTCTTCGGGCCAATTCCACATACTTGGCAAGCATGGAAAAAAACTTATAGAAAGAAGGGACGAGTTGACCAGGGCACACTTCATAATAACAACAAAAATATGCTACCAACGGCGGAAGGGAAATCTTGAACCCTAATCTGAAAGGGTAAGCGTAGAAAACGCAATATCCAGGGCGGTCGATGTGAACCCTTTCCTCGCTCCTGGCAAGGGAGATATCGTAGAACGAGGGATACCCCATTGCTCCCTTAATTGGGTGATGCTCACCTCTCCTATTAGTGGGGCCTCATTGACCTGATCCTCCCCCTCATCGGCAGTGAAGTCAGTTGCCGGACCTTTGGGCAAAGAGAGAATATCAACCGCCGATGGGACCCTACCGATGTCCGCCGATTCGGTGGCCCTTGCCACCGTTGAAGACCCATCAATCGCCGAAAGAAACACCGGATTAAGGTCTGAGTGAGAACTGCTTGCCATTACTGATTACCATGCAATGAGTGAACAAGGTTCACCGAAGAAGGAGCAAATATGGAGATTGAGTGAAAGAAGACAAAGAACAACACAAATTAACGAAGAAAAAGAGTGAGAGAAGTTGCTTCTGCAGAAATCTTACTTAAACAGATGCTGAAAAGTGAGAAACGGAGATATAACTCGTTATTTATACTGCAAAAGTGGCTTTTGCAAATTCGAAAAGCCATCATTAACTGCATCACCAACCGCAAAATGGTTCAAATCCACAATAACGTGTGTCATTATGACAGATATCACGAAACGGCTTTGTAGCTGTCAATCGACACTTTGCCTTCGAAGCGAGTTTAACGACCTGGATATGTTGGACGGATGTCCAGTACGCCTCAATACACAGAGCACTATTGCAGTGCATATCAAGCGCACCCATAACCACAACAGCCACCTGCGGGAATACATTGCCCTAGGTGAGAACATCATACGGCCGTCTCCTAAAAAGTGAATGGCTACGGCCATCCTCCAAGTATAAATGGCTATGGCCATCCTCTTAATATAAGTGGTTGCGGCCATCTCTAAAAAAATAAGTGGTTGCGACCATCTCTTAAAAAGTAAATGGCTACGGCCATCCTCCAAGTATAAATGGCTATGGTCATCCTGTAAATATAAATGGCTACGACTATCTCCTAAAAAATAAGTGGCTACGGCCATCTCCTAAAAAGTAAATGGCTACGGCCTCCTCTAAGTATAAAAGGTTATGGCTATCTCCTGCATGTAAATGGATATGGCCATCCTCTAAGCATAAGTGGCCACGGCCGTCCACCAAGTAAAAGTGGTTATGGTCATTCCCAAGTATAACTGGCCACGACCACCGTCAAAGTAAAAAATGGCTACGGACACCTCTTAAGTATAAACGGCTACGGCCGTCATCATAGCATAAACAGCTAAGGTCATCCCAGGTCACGGCCAAGACAACATCTAATCCCTTCATCCGAATCTATTGAATCACATTCGGTAAAGTCTGCTCACCGAGTTCGACCGGATCAGAACCTCAATAAGCGGATGTACTAACTGTATGGGTCAAAACCTGACTTGTGATTATTAATGAGATTAGTTTGCTCTTAAGCATATTCAGGTTAACAGATGGCACAACCATTCATAAATAATAAGCACTCGAAAGCCACCCAGATTAATTAATGAGGCCACGGCCTACTCGCTATCGATGGGCGTCCCCTCGACATAATCAGGGCTGCCAAACGCCAGCTGACAAGATTCATAGCTATAAATACTAAGAGAAAGAACCCTAAAGGGGAGGGGGGGGCTGCTCTTTCTTCTTCACCTCTACTTCTCAAGAAAAGAGGAGACCATTGTAAGGCTCTGAACCTCTCCATGGAGAGGCAGACCAAATCGATACTATCAATAAAAGATTTCTACCCTCCTCTCCTTAACAAATAAGAATTGTCTCTTGCATTTTATTCATCTGGTCTTTTGGTTTATTACGATCTGCGATGATTGTCCCTCCATTTATTTTAGTTATTTTATGCTTATAAAGTGTATGAGAACTTTAGGCTAAACAACTTTTATGGAAATACTTTTCTTTTGATTTCATCAAATACAAATCCTATTTGTGTGGCTATCGGCTACAAATGGTTAAAATACGGATTTTGAGATAGAAAGGTTGTTAACATATTGAGATAAATGGTTGCAAAATTTAATGATTTTCACTTGATTGTTATATCTCGTTTTAGCTTGTTTAATTTCGTACTTTATCAAATAAATAAATTTTGGGTCTAGCTCAAGTCCAGCAACTAATTCAAGATGTAAGAATTACTTAGTAGGCGTTTGGACATAAAAATTCTGAAATCTCAAAAAATAAACTTTTAAGTGAAAATGATATTTGAAAATTAGAGTTGTGTTAAGACATGAATACAATTTGAAACTATTTTTGAATTTTTGTGAGTGATATGAAGTGATAACTTTGAAAAAGAGTTTATTTTTAGTTTTTAAAATTTTCTAAATTCAATTTCAAGAGAAATTTTAAATTTTCATTGCCGAACACTAATTTCGAAAAAAGTAATATTTTTTGAAAAAAAAATATTTTTTTGATAGCCAAAATAGGCCCTTAATTATCCAAGACTATATAAGAAAACAAGTTATCATTCCACCCAATGGTGTCAGGCTACTAAAACCCGCATGCCTAAACTGGATAACTAAAGCGTGGACAAAATAATATGGAGGTCAAACAAAAGATGAAACATGAATTAGGCGGGTTTGGCTCAGATAATAAACCTTGAACTTAATTCAACCAAAAAATCTAGCTCAAGAAACGATAATTATTCAAGATCGTATAAGAAATCAAATTATCTTATCTGTCAATGTGAGACTACTAACAAAACACCATGCTAAAAATAGAGGCGGATTCATGATTTAATATTTATTGGTTCCTGCAGCGATTTTGAGTAAATTTTTAATAATAATTAGGTTCACATTTAAATATTTATAGATAATTTAATGAATTTTTAGCACACATTTATATTGTTTGGACAAAAAATACCGCATTCACAAAAACCCGTAAATAACATGCTAGATCCGCCCGTAGCTAAAAATGTGTACACAAATAGATATAAAAATGAAAAAAGTTGAGTTAAAAGAATCCTAACCGATACCCAATCATAAAAATATTTGAGAAACTGTAATAAAGAAGCATAAATTTTGTAATTGTCAAGTTATAATTTTCCCTTCATATTGATAGTGATGCAATGGATTAAAGAACTCTCGAGATTGCTAGTCCTTAAAAAAAGCCGTCTCAATAAGAAGTTATATTAATTCTATATTCATAATAACAATTCAAGTTATTTTAAAACGTGAATTGAGTAATCCTCAATTATATAACAAAAACACAAATATGTGCACATTATACAAAAGACAATGCCAAATTAATAATAATTATTATTATAACAACAACAATAGGCCTTCCGTGCCAAATTATATGAACGGATTTTAAACACGAAATTCAAAGTACTTAATTTCCGTGTAAATTCTTCAAAAAAATATATATAAATTTTAAAATTACACGAAAAATACTATATGTCAACATATTTAATTAAAAATATTTATAACAATTTAAGAAATTATTTGACTCTTTAAATAATAACACATTCACATGTGTGACAGTCTATAGATTAACCTATGTACTTGAACAAAATATCATTAGGTGGTCAACTTTGAACAATTTCTCCACACAACCCCTCTTGCAAACCCCCCCCCCCCCCCCCCCCCCACCAAAACGATAAAGTTTGAATTCACATCCGCAAAGCCCTAACTCCCAATTTGCCAAAAACCCTCCTATTTTTTCCCAACAACCCCCCCCCCCCCCCCCCCGCCCCTCCAAAACCCCGCAACCCACAACAACCCCCATACTACTGGACAGTACACTCAAAGTCCAAACAACCCTAGCCCAGAATACTCTCCCTTTCTCTCTCCTCATCTCTCTGTCTCTCCCTCTTCCAAATATTTCAACTACTCTTTTCAAAAGTATTACTACTGGTTTCTCTTTCTTGTCGCTCTTGGCTTTCTTTTTCTTAGAAAACTTTTTTTGGGCAATTTTGTTTAGGGATAGTAAAAATGGAGGTGAATAGTTTCAGCTCTGATATAGTTGCTTTTGGGAAAATAGTGATGAACTCTGTTCTTGAAATTGTTGCTGCTGAGACCCTTTTGGCTGCTCAGAGATCTGTTGCTTCTCTGCTCATAATGGTATTAACACACTTTTCCAACTTACACTTTCTTGTTTTCCTGTTAAAGTTTTGGTTTTTATGTTGCGGGGTTTGGATTTCTTGCTCTTGTTTTGCTTCTTCCTGTGTTTTTTACTCTGTTTTCTTGTAAAGTTTTGATTTTTATGTTGTGGGGTTGATAAATTTATCTGTTTTAGTTAAATTTCTAGTTTGTGACTATGCTTTCTTGAGCGAGGGTCTTATCGAAAATAATATCTCTACCTTTACCCAAGGTAGGGGTAAGGCTGCGTATACACTACAATGATAACCCACTTGTGGGATTACACTGTGGTGGTTGTTGTCGTAGTTAAATTTCTAGTTTGCGTGTTTGTTATTGTGTTCCAAGTAACATCTTAAAATTGTGTGTATGGACTGTGTTCTGTCAAGTCATTTTTACTGTAGAATTCAGTTTATTTCTTCATTGGTACTGTTTGTTAATTGGAACTCTCAGTAACTGGAGAAATCAGAAAACTTTTGCTTACACTTAATACAAAGATCTATTACTGTCCAAATACTAAGAACTTATGAAACAGAAATTTCCAGTACATAAATATTGAAACTGTACCATTAACAAGGCTGTTACGTTGGCTTCATTTAGTAGGCTAATAAATGTATCAAACGTGAAGTAATCTATTACTAAACTAGCATTGAAAGTCAATTCTTTATTCCAAGCAATTGTGTAAATACTCTCACCTTGTTTCTGCGAATCTTGTGTTCTTAAGCCCCATCGCAGATTTCCTTTTCACTAGTTCTCTCAGTCAAAATGGTGCCAAAATATGCCATGTCCTTGCTCTTCTTTTTTATAATAACATGTGGGACCATTATAGTACGAGCGGAGCTTACAAAAGTTCCATCGAGGCCTTCTCTTAGAGGTAATCCAGGGTTATTGCCAGGACCAGTTTCATCTCGTGATGGTATTTCAGCTGTCAAAAGAGTAGCGGGTTGCAATCCACAGGTATAGGCTTCCAAAAACCCGTGCTGAATTGTGTGAGCCTTGCTAGAACGTTAAGTCAATACTTATAGCCATGCTGGTCTACAAACTTTGGAGGTGAGAAGTGGCTGAAGATTTCAATATTGGCTATGGGTATGCCAACCAGGTGGTGCAGTAGGGGGGGGGGGGGGGGTTTAAGCTCATGGGGGGCAGTGCGGGGGTTAAACTTATGCGGGGTGGTGCGCAGGCGGGCCAGGGTGGGTTCAAACATTTTTTAAAGAATCAAAACGGTTGCGGGCAGTTGTGGGTGTGAGCGTTTTTTAGCAACTATGCATCAGGTTGTTTTCAAAGTGTCCTAAAAATGGAAGCTAATTATATCTAAAGAGTTTTCAAAGTCATACTTTCTTTTTGTATTGCATTTTCTATTACACTTTTTTTCCACCCACTTTCTATTACTACACTTTATCCTTTTCTTTTCCTTTTATTTCTTCGTGCTGAGACGGGACTAAAATGATGCTTAAAGGAGGAGAAGTCTTGATTTTCAGTTATGTTAAAAAGATTTTCCCTGTTTGGTATTTTCTTTTTTATTGTTTGCGTAAATTATTTACTTCATCTTTCCATTTCCTTCTTTGTTCATCCTCTGTTAATTACTTTTGGTTGCAAATGTCGTGTGGATATTTTCTTTTTCATTTTCAAATCAGTATACAGAGCTTTCCTTTTCATTCTTTGCTCATCTTATACCTGAAATAGAAACATTCTTATAACTTAGGCGGCAGGTTTAATGTCCCAAGGATGTTTCCGAACAACTGGATGGACAAAAAACAGATGGGCAGTAAATTTTTAGAATTTAAAGTAAGCATATGCAATAAAAACAACTCATTGAAAATGACAAAAATGAAAATACTTATATGCGCGGCAGGGAACACAGGATGAAAACAGAAAAATTTGCTATGCGGGATAGGACGGGACGGGATGGGTTGAAGTCTTTGCAGGTTGAGGCAGAACCCGCACCACAACTGCGCCGTCCCGCCTTGCCCCACTGCCATCTCTAATTTGTGCTTTATTTGCGATTAACAACTAAATATGTCTTGTAGCATTTCTCTCATCTGCCTATGCCTTTGTGAAAGTGCCCGGTACTTGTATTGGTGGGAAGATGCAAGTGGAAGGTGGAAATATCAAGGTGTGAGCAAGCAGGCATAGACACTAGTGCATAAAAAAAATTATAGTGGCATGTCAAGCTATTTGTGTCCAATCTACGCAACTTCTTTGGATGAAATAGTCTCCTTGTCATGGCCGTATATACAAATTCTAAAGAGTTCTTATGTATGGAGGCATTTCCTATGTCTAGTGCCCTTTGAAAAGCATAATTATGTGGTTATCTATGTGTATATGCGCTCGAATTCCAGTCGTTCTGCCTCAGTAAGCATAATTGCATTTGTTTTTTCAGTTTAGTGCTGTGAAATTTCTTGTTTGCTCCTTGTGATTAAGCTTATGCAGTTCACATTTCTGCTTTTCCAGTGATGTTTCATTTACCTTTAATATGCACCGGTTGGGAACTTTTCATTACCTCAAGATGCTTTTCCTAGATTCCGTTGTGAAACTTTTTGGATTTCAGACAGGATGTTTGCTGAAAGATGGTGCTCCGTTGGCAGCTGCTCCGTTCTCAGAGTTGCTAAGCGCTGCTCCATTGTCAGAGTTGGTTAGCCCCGATAAAAGGTAATATTCATTTCCCCTATGTTCTTGGTGTCACTGAACTGATTGTTCCATGAAACAAACTATAGCAAGTATGCCGGTGTCAATTCACAGGTTTCCCTTTGGATTTCTTGATCAAAAGAACGATGCTTGTCCTGAAAACGAAGATGGCAGTGATACAGAGGATGATGATGAAGACGATGATGGGGATGCTGAGGATCAGGATGACGAGGATGATGCAAATGATGAAGATTTCTCGGGTGAAGAAGGGGGAGATGATGACGAAGAAGGAGATCCTGAGGCGGATCCTGAGGCAAACGGCAACGAAGGCAGCGATGATGACGATGAAGATGATGAGGATGGTGATGAGGAAGGCAATGACGATGACGAGGAGGAAGACGACGAGGAAGATGACGAAGACGACGAGGAAGAAGATCAACCACCTGCTAAGAAGAGAAAGTGAACTGTTTGTTAGATGTTTATTCTGTTCCTCTATCATGATTGAGAGTATGTAGTGGAAAGAGGGAGGTTTAGCTTTTCTGTGTTTCTGCAAGTGTAGGAAATTTACCATCTTTGTTCAGAACAAATGAACTTGCTTCTATCATGTGGATTGTTACCTATGGAACATGTTCTATTTAATTGGATTAACATTCTGCATGCTTTAGTAAGGTATCTTGTCAATTGCGTAAAATTATTAACATGTTTCTTCTCTCCTGTGAATTTTTTGGCGACGTGAAAGCTGCTCGATTGAAACCAGCATGCCTAGACCATAGCAGACAGAGATGTTCGATATATGTGCTGTAGGAAATCGCAGGTACCTAGTGGAATAGTCGAGGTGTGCAGTAATTGAAACGAGGTGTGCAGTAATTGCCAATTGGTGCATACGCCACCACTAGCTATAAAAAAGGAATCGACATGTTTATCTAGTTTAGATGTGTATTTTTTTCTTTTGCTCATTCTACTCTTTTTTTTTAATGTACATACTCCCATCCTTCCAATGGGAAAAAGTTATAGCCTCTCCATTTTCTTTGAATGCGAGAAGTGAATATTGTGTTAGATTTCCTTTAATTTTGGGTCAACAAATAATCTGATAAAAGTATTTTGGTTTTCCAGTGTAATTCTATATACTTTCTTGTTAACTCATCAGTTTCGTCACCAATAACCACCCAGAATTATAATTTAATACGAAATCAAAAGCATCTCGTGGTGGAGGGTTTATTATTCAAGATTTTGTTCGATGATTCAAGTGAAAACTACATCTGCTTTGAACACCTTTCAAATTTCAAATACGAATCTTTTGGTTGTCGAGACGCGAGATTAGAAAAATAATTCTAAAATAAAATTTAGTTCTTAAGTAATACCTGTATAAGTAACATCTGAATAATATTATACTAAACTTCCAGTATTATTTTATACTGAATTCAATATGTTCAAGGTAACTAGTCAAAGCATAAGTCGTTTTCCATTTGGACAACGGGACTATCACACTATTATACGACTTTGTCATATCAAATCAACAAGACTCATTCAAATGGCTACTAAACGAGGTAAGACTAAATGTCTATACAAAAACAAAGAACTCGGATATCTACTTCAGAGTTCTGGAAACCAAATCTCTAACTTGACGTTGTGAAACAAAAGTATTTACTCGAAATAGGATGTACACATGAGCAGAAACTAAACCCTAATTTAGAGTATGTTTGGCCTCCGGAAAATATTTTCCAAAAGTAAGTCACTTTTATAGTATTTAGCTGTTGGAGAGTATTTTCCAGGGGAAGACGACTAACCTACTTTTAAGTGAAAAGCAACAACAACAACTACAACAACCCAGTATAATCCACTTAATGGAGTTTGGGGAGGGTAGTGTGTACGCAAACATTACGTCTAGAGAAGCTGTTTCCAAATAGACCCCCGACATCCTTTCCTCCAAGAACTTCCCACCTTGCTCTTGGGGAGACTCGAACTCACAACATTTCGGTTGGAAGTGGGAGTTGCTTAAAAGCAACCCCTCTTGTCTTAAGTGAAAAGCATTTTTCTTAAATGCTTCGCACCAAAAACAACCAAAAATTAAGTTAGCTGATCCTTCAGAGGGAAGTAGCATTGGTGATCCACATAAAAGATCACCCCACCCAACACACACACACAAAAAAAGAAGAAGTAACATTTGTCCAATGTTTAGCATCGTACTCCAACAAATAGAAGATGTTCATGTTCTAAATAGTACTCCAGAAATAAAATAAGAATATAATATTCGGAGGATATGAATAAGAGGTTTAATGAAACTCTCATCAGCAGGATGGTAAATGATTAATTAGGAAACCACAAAAACATTACTGCATGGCAGTTAAGTCTTTGCGGAAATAAGCCAGATGGTAAGACTTCATTGCAATATATTGAGGAATTGAAGACTTCGGGCCTTCTAGATATGGTGCCATCTATGAGGTATACCTGTATCATAATAGAACCACAGCTGCTTAGTTAACTGAATGGGTTACATATACAAGAAAGATTAAATGTTATAAAGTGATGCCTAATATACAAAGATTCTTTCTCATAATCACATTACATGAAAATCGCCAAAGAAAATGCAGGAAATCAACAGTATGATCAGAGAAAATAATCATGCTGACCATTAAAACATCAGAAATACACTTCCAAGTACTAGTGCTGCAATTTGCATAGATTTTTATAAAACCATAATGCATGCTTGAAGATAATAATTAACACCTTTAGCAACTTGAGAAGTGCATCACAAGCACATTACTACCATCTAACCATCTCGCCACTGCAAAAACCTCGAAGAGCTCAATCACTAGTAATTCCAGGCACTCTACAATGTATTGCTCATCTATCAAAAATAAGAATGAAAGTCATACTAGAGTTCTGTGGACATTATAACCGCTCTTGGCAGAATCCACCTTTGTGACAGCCTGTATGCTTCATCTCAGACTAATACACCTTCCTGGCAGCCTGTATCTTTCATCTCAGACTATTATACACACACAGAATATATATTTATCTATGTGCGTATATACAAACACATATAAATATACATATCTCTATGCCTAGTCTGCGCTCATTATCAAAAAAGGAGTAACGGATCATTCATTGATTTAAAATATTGGATCTACCTCTTGAGCCAGTTTGGCCATGGGTGACTGCCTAGGCACGCAAACCTGATATTATGCAGGTGAAGGAGGACTACCATGGTTCAAAGTTTCTTGAACCAAAGGTCAGGTAAGCCTGGTTTACAGCCTAAATATTATTACTCAAACAGTCATATTATCTTGACAATGATGTATCATCACGTTCACAAAGATTTGAACTTCAAACCATCTCAACTACTATCATGCACACATTTGAACTTTTTAACTCAATCTCCGAGTTACGCAAATAAGGCCATTTACAATGATATTTTATAATAGTCTATTTACTATATCTCTATATTATTTGATTTGCCAAAATCTGTATAGTGCAATGTCCTAGTTAGTCCATAACTTAGCAAAACAAGGATTTGGTATGAACTATGAAGTGGCTTATGCCACATTTTCATCAGCAACTCTGATCAAATTTAGATCCACATGCTTCCCTCCTATTGTTACCCAGAAAATAATGTATTGGACACTTAATTAAGGTCAGCAAATTCTGTATGGGATTGAAATCAACCAATTATCACTTTATTCCACAACTTATCAAACATCACTACATCAGATCACGGGTGTCAAAAATGACTTTACACCACGCTTAGAATACATGTAACCAGAATTAACACATTGAAGATGCAGCAACAAAATCAATAAGCTCTGATCATACACATGGTTCCTTTCTATTTTAAGAAACAACGAATAATGTATTGGAAACTTAATTGAGGATAACTCATTGTATTGAAACTAACATTGACCAATTACTTTTTAACACCAAACATGCACGACACTTACCAAATTTCATTTTATTCCCTCATTTATCAAACAATATATCAGATCATGGGCACATGCACCACATAGAGAATGCAGCAATATCCAATAAGAGAGTTAATCCAAAACAGGTAACAGTCACTTACTAAGGCAACTTTCCGGCCCGGAAAGTAGCAAACTTTGACACTTGTGAATAGCTGTAATCAATGTCATTCTCCTTCAACAATGCCTCAATCATCGCCTTAGCTTTCTCCGGCTCCGTGCTTTCGCATTCGATCTCATAACAAGTTCCAAAGTCATATATAGTCTCATCAACCTCCAACTCTAATCCATTCCACTGAAACACATTCCTCACGTTCTTAAATCCGCCCAGTCCAATAAACCCTCCCTCCGCAACGTCAAATTCCTCTTTTGCCCTTTTCAAAACCCTAGATTCCACATCCATCAGTTTCCTAGGGTTAGAAACGCATTCGTACCCAAATTTTGGATCGAATTCTTCTTCGTCCTCTGCTACTCGGCTAACGCCGTCGATAATTACAGCTTTAGCCTTGAGGCACACCATGCACTTCACGTTTTTCGAATTCTCGTAGAATCGGAGACGGAGAACGGCCCGTCGCGAGCTCAGCTCGCCGGCGGCGCCGTCGAAGAAAGTGTTGCGCTGGTGGTGGGTTTTAGCGTGATACGGCGAGAAAATCGAGAGAACCTTCTGGTGTGCGGCTGAATCCGGTAACTTGAGCTTCACTTCAATCTCCATAGTTACAGTTGGCGAAAATGTAATTTATGAAATAAAAAAAAGGCGTCGTATGAGATTAATTTATTGTGTGTTAATTGAGGCCGATACGATGGGATTTGGTGGAGGGATCAACGGACGAGCGATCGAAGTGTTGGAGGAGGGAGGTAGCTCCGGTGGTGCTTGTGGTGGTACTGGTGGTGGAGGAGGAGGCGATGGCGGCGGAGCGTTTGCGAGCTTCTTCGAGTTCTTCTTTATCTTCTATTTTTACTTCGATTTTGCTTGGCTTTCTTCTCAACATTTCTCACTCCGTGTATCTCACGCACTGACGCAGGGACTTGATAGCAAAAGTCTGTGTTTTTGTATTTACGAAAGGGAAAGTTTTAAATTTCAGTGAGACCCTTCAGTTTTCTTACAATTGGGGAAATACTCCAAATTATGCTTTTGTACTACTCTTTTCTTTCCAATTTATATAACACGCCTACATTTTTTATTAGTCTATTCAAAAAAAATGTGACACATTTTCATATTTACTAATTTCTGGATACGTGCATTGCGTGTGTATGTTATATACATGAGTACCAAATTCTTCAAAAGTGACATAAAATCTTATTAAAAATATATTGGACTTATAACATTAAAATTATTAAAGGAAAAAGTGCAACAATGAATATTGATCTTTTCTAGCGAACTCAATAAAGGAAAAATCCCCGCCGACGTAAATTCTTGTAAATTCGAGATATATAAGTTATGTATTTGCTTTAGAAGTCCAAATAGAGTAGCATAATGCACAATGTGTTGAATCGTATTGACA